>JAWWEW010000001.1:31472070-31508070 GCA_035583185.1 Anabacerthia variegaticeps | reverse complement strand
CTTTCTTTCTTTCTTTCTTTCTTTCTTTCTTTCTTTCTTTCTTTCTTTCTTTCTTTCTTTCTTTCTTTCTTTCTCTTCCTTTTTCTTTTTCTTTTTCTTTTTTCTTTCTTTGTTTTCGTTCACACTCTTGTTTTGTAACTATGTAATGCAGAGGGAGACGTGGTTTTGAAGGAAAACGCTGGCAGCCCTTTTTCATCGGGGCCGGCTGCCGTGTTCTGTGAACCACATGACACCGATGTCCCCACCTGCAGACGAATCTCAGGTCATCTCGGAGATCCGGAGCAACAGGGCATCAACGAGTATGATGCATAGGATGAAGGTATCCGTATACACATTTTTGGATAAAATGTTTGTGCACACGTAAAGCTATAGGAACTGTAAACCCTTAAAGAGAAAGAATCGAGAGAAAGAAAAGACGCATCTCCAGACCTGGTCAGGAAGGATCGCCACCGTCCTTAAGTCCCTAAGACAAATATTTAGGGGATCGTGTAAATCATGGAAAAGTATTAGTTGACACAGACACATGCAAGGAAACCTCCTCCCAGGCGGAGCCACCTGCGAAAGCGCAGCCCGTGTCGCTGTTCCCCGTCCCCCTGCCTAGCGGCCCCGAACCCTTTCTGCCTCACTCCGTGGGACCTCACGGCGGCAGCGAAGGAGAACCCCGGTGGCAGACAAGACCTCCTCCATCAAAGAGGCGAGAGAGGGGATAATTATCCTTCCACTGGAAGACATTCGTTATTACAAATCGTCAGGCGACGTAGAGCCGCGAGGTGTGCAGGAGAGCACGCCAGATCCACCCTTGGCTTATAGCTGACTTTCCTAACAACACAACTGGGAGATAAAATGGCATTGATTTGAGTCGCCGTGCAGGCGAGTTCCTAAATTCACCGTGCCCTTAGGTGTGTCGGGCTCCGCCGGCACAAGCGGTAGCTGGTGGCCGGCCACTCCCGCTCTGCTCGGCCCTCTCCCATGCACAGACATCACCAGCGACACCCCGAAACGCTGGTCGTGTAAGCAATCGATGCTGCCCCTCACCTTCGCTGGCACAGCCTCCCGAGTCCTCGCGGGAAGGGCTCCATCTCTCCCGCTGCCGTGGCACAGAGGAGCCAGCCTGTGTGAGTGTCTGATCTCAAACGAAAGCCAGGGAGAAAAACAACGTCTTCCGAAGTCAGACTTGCGGTTGTGCGTCCAGGAAGACGACAGAGCTACCAGGATTCTCTCAAATGCTTCTGGTTACTTGAAAGTAGATGGAAAATGCAATTATTCCTGTAGGTGGCACTGGTACTAGGTGTTGCAGAAAGGAAGGCAGAAATGGAGAAAATTGCCTAGGAATTCCCAGTTGGCTCCTGTAACTTAAGGCAGAACAATAGAGATATTTTTTTCGTTTACTCTAAATTGATGGAACATATGACAAATGAAAACCCGATTGCTTTAGTAGGACAAAATATGCTTTTAAAATATGTCCCTCTGTAGCTTTATGGCCTGGTCCATGAAAATTGTCTATTCCCCTATATGTCATTAAACAAATCCTACTGCAAATAGAAATTAACTCAGCACCGCTCATTCGAGTGAAATGCTTGCACCAGGAAAGCCCTAATGAGACACTGTCTGGTTTCCAGAGGGGTTGCTAAGAACAAGTGGCGGCAAAGTTATTAAATCTGTCCAAGCAACTAACACATCATTAAGACCCCTTCTCCACTTACCCCCCTCACCTCCACCCCCCTCCCCGCAACTCTCCCAACCTTGATCTGAATATTCAAGTGAGAGTGGAAGGGTTATGACAATGGCACCAGTGCCGTGGGCCAGATGGGACCCCCTGCCGTGGGGAGCTGGACTGGGGCATCCCCGGGGCTCGGCAGCAGCGGAAGGTGCAGAGGGGTTTGACGGAGAAACTTGGTCCATGGGGACGTCGTTAACGCACGGCCTTTCGATTATTTTCACACTACTGTTCATTTATTTCACCTGTTCATCCATCTTCACTGTGTTCCAGTGAAGTGCAGGCGCTTGCTCTTACCTTCACTGCAGCGTGTCTATACGGACCTGAGACGGAGGGTCACCCCGACAGGATAGTCGGGTCTTTCTGCTCCCTCTTTTCTCCTGGGAAGGAGCCAAATGCCGGGAGGCATTCGACACGGGTTGCCTGAACTTCTACAGACCATAGCCCTTCTCCCAATAGACTGGGGGACGGCCTCTCGCGGTATTCTGGGGGCTGAGAGCCCCGGCCGGGCCAGACGCCAGGGTTCGGCCGGCTCCGAGCGGCGGGGAGACGCTGCCCGAGGACGAGCGGGGAGCTTGCGCTCCAGCCCAGCTGCCGACACAACTTGACACTGCATGGACATTTCCTAACAGCTGAAACTGAGATTCCCTGCTCCTGCACGCCAGAGAGGAGCTTTGCAGGAGATTGCGTCCCTATCATAGAAGCAGGACACTCAAAAGCCTCGTGTCTTGATTTCTTGCTATGTTCCTTTTGCTTCAGATCTTGAGTCTGTGGCGGCCGAAGTGACTCCAAGACCAGAATATATTTTGCCCGCCCTTGCTTTATAAGTACACAGGAAATGTTCAAACATGGCTTGATTGTATCTGATGAAACTTCATTAAATAAAATTTCATCCTATTATATGTCTATTTTTCCTCTTGTCCATGGAGTCAAATCAATTTCTAAAATCGAAATTACACACTCATACATGGCACTACTCCCGTTCCACCTCCCAACTTGTTTGAGAACGGGACAAGAATAAAAAAACCCAAAACACATCTTTTGGAGAGCTTCGGAGTTGTTGCGAGTATTTCCGTGCATGTTTCAATATTATATTAATTATATTAATGTAAAAATATCCCCCTCCCCGGAATCACAAGTACTTTCGTACATGAACTCAGGCAGTTAATGCGAACGCAAACGTGTTTTTTAGGGAGCTAAATTAAAGCAGCGGGCAGTAGTAAGAGAAGTGATATCTACCAACAACGGATCGGCAACGTGGATCATTCTCGAAAAGCCCTTTTTCTCCGAATAGGGGAGAACAGCTTGAAAACAAGGCCTTCCCCTACAGAGGGGTGGGGTCCGGGAGTCGCCAAGGGTTAGGTGGTTGGGTGGTGGGGCAGCGGTCTGGAAGCTGGCTGGAAAGGACATCGCCCTGTGAAAATCCCCCATCTCTTTGGCACAAGCGTTTGCCTGTGCATGTGCTCTTGTCCCAGGCAGGAAGGTCAGCACACCTGAGAGTTGAGGGTCAGGCTCGCAGGCTCCGAGGAGGGGCGGGAGTGACAAGGTCAGCCGGGACCAGGACCGGCCTCGCACTCCCTCCCTCTTCTACGGCACGGCGCCCTCGCTAACCTGCTGCCCTCAGCTATTTCGTGGCATAAGGAAACGCACATGGCAGCCAGTGATGCGTGAAGGCCCCTTCATCCTGCGTTTGGTTCCTCGCAGAAAATGGGAGAGATCCCAGGAGATTCCGTGGGATTTTGTACGCCCGAGTGTAGGAATAGCTCTGTGGAAAATGAAAGACGTGTTTCAAAGCTCCATGAGTTTCATTTCTCTCTGTATCCCACAGCAACTTCCCTTCAGGATGGGTCACCTCCAGATATAACCCAAAGTTGTCGCTAACCTTCCGTCTGCCTCTGCCCGCTTTTCCTCGCCTGCCTTTCAGAGGCGTCCATAAGCTTCTCCGACACCCGCACCGTGTTGCCCCCTTACCCCTGCTCTAGCTCCAACGTGCTCTTTGCTCAGCAAACTGTCTACATCGCTTTAGGAGGATGAGGGGATTTCGCGGCTCCGCGCCGCATAGCAGAAGCTGGGGAGAAGGGAGGACAGGGCAGTTACGATTGTCCCTCCGGCCGCCGCAGCACGTCCCTTTCCCTTCCCTACGCCACTTCGAGAAATTCGGCCGCCCGACTACATACCTGGGGGTGGGGGCGGTCCTTTGGGAAGGATCAGCGGGGGCTTCTACTTACATATGAGAACCCTTCTGCCTTAGAGCCCCTCAGTAGCCCACTCTCCTACAGGAAGGGGAGGGGGTTATATTCTTTCAGAAAAAAAAAAAAAGGCCAAACAAAAAAAAAAACCAAAATAAAAATATTACAAGTCTGTAGCTTCAAGGAAGAGTTGGCGGTGTGTGCCGAGTTGGATTTGCCTGGTTTCTTCCCACGATGGAAGATCGGAGGCATCTGGGGAGAAACGAGGCACATAAAGGCTTAATGAATGCTGTTCCGAGAGACAGAAGCCGGACGCGCCGAGGTGAGCACAGCGGCGCACGGGAGCCCGGCCGGACGGGTGGGGTACCACAGCGTAGGGACCCTGTTCCCAGCTACGGGAGGCTGGGCACTCTCTGAAGGCCTCCTCGCTCCCGGAACGCACCGGAAAAGGTCTTCATGGGCGCCGGGAACCAGGAGCTCCCAAACGCCACCTCGCCGGTACCGACGGCGCACCGAGGCTGCTGCCGCCGTACAGGCGATTTGCTGCGGGCAACTCACGCCAAGTCAGTTTCGCGGAGGAAAGAGGGAGAGAGAGGCGGGTTTGAGGGAAGGGAGAGGAGGGGAAGTGCCTATGCTTCCCCTCAGCGACGCCGAGGTGTTGGGGGAGTCAGACAGAGGCAGTGACCCCCGAGAAACACCGGCTGCCGGCACCCGGGGCTCCGGCTGCTCCGTGCGTGACAGCACCGCTCAGTTCCTCTCTCGGCACGGAGGGGAAGGAATGGCAGTGGAAGGCCGGCTCCTGTCTGGCCCTGGCTCGTGTCTCTTCCAGCTTCCTCCGGCCCCGACTCCCAGCCTGGGGACTCCGCGGTGAGGGCGCGGGTGCGTGCCGGGGCAGCTGCCGGCGGAGCTGCTCGCTTCTCAGGGCGAGCCCCCTGCCCGGGGACACGTGCTCTTTCCCGGGTGGTGAAGCCCCGAATCAGCGTCCCCCACCCTCCTCTCCCTGCCGCCTTTCCCCTCCGATTCTTCAGTTATTTCCTACCTGAAAAAATTAATCTTTTTGCCAGACAGGTCAGAAGCGATCAACAGGCTGTTGTATGTTATAATGTTTTCGTATTCCTCTCGGCTCCCCCTGCCCTCTACCGACTCACTGTAGATGTGACCTTTGGTATTTCAGCCCACACTCAGCAGTTGAATGGAAACAAGTTGAGCACGTTCACTTCTGATAAACATTATCCTTAAACCACTGGAGACCCGAGTAGAGTAAACGAGCTTTTCCGACAGGACCACATCAGGAACACACATTGAGAAAAGGAAAGAAACCAAATATCCAGGAGATCAGAGGCGGGCTCGGAGCTGGAGGGGTGGGAGAGGGAAGGAGGGGGAACAGACAGGTTGGGGGACACGGCGGAGGGGGAAGGAAAGGACACAACTGTGAACACAATGGGCACAGATGGGAGGACAGGCTGCCCGGGCAGAGTGGGAGAGCAGCGCAGGGTCACGCCTGAGCATCCCAGCAATCCTGAGGGAGCTTTAGGGGTGTCGAGCCGATCCAGGAGCGGTGGGGTCGGGCTTACACCACCCGTGCGCCCGGAGAGGGCCTCCGGCCACACGCCGCTCGACCGGGCTGAAGCGATGGGAGTCCGGCGTGCGCAGGGCGGCCGGGGCGGTGGGCAAAGCACGAAGGGCAGAGCGGGCGGCGAGCAGCCCAGGCCTCGTCGGATTGGGAAGGCACGCCTGCGGGGCAGGCAGCTTTGTCTGGGATCCCGACAGGAGACTCTGCTTTGACAATAAATTCTCTGTTAAAGCGGATCTGAAGTTTTACGGACACGCACCCCCTTTCATTGTTTAATTACATAAATAACTTAATTAAAGGATGGATCCGGATCCCACTAGTTCAATAACTCTTGCCTTAAAAATAGCCAGAGGAGGTCACCTCACAGCACCGAAAGGGGTTCTGGCTTCAGCAAACGCCTGCTAGCACTGCCTGCACGGAAT
This sequence comes from Anabacerthia variegaticeps, assembly GCA_035583185.1. NCBI lineage: Eukaryota > Metazoa > Chordata > Aves > Passeriformes > Furnariidae > Anabacerthia > Anabacerthia variegaticeps. The sequence goes on along the minus strand of JAWWEW010000001.1, from coordinate 31,502,169 downwards.
GCCAACGCTTACCGTCAGTGGCATTTGCGCGGGTGTGAGGGGTGTCCCCTTTACCAGAGCTAGTTTTATCTAGGTCGAGGAAACACCACAATTTACAGGTGTGATATTCTGAAAGGGCAACTCAGGTTTCTGAAGTAACCATAAAACTGTAGCAGAATCATTGCTTTTGTTGTATGGGTTTTTTGGTTTTTTTTTTTTGTTTTGTTTTGTTTTTTTTTTTCCTTTAGGTTTTCTTTTCTTTTTAATCCCCTTGGAGAAATCAGAAGTATCCACTGATATTCCAATCAAAGAAAGAGATACCTGCAAAAGAGCGACAATTTTCTTCTCTGCACCGCAAAACAACTGCAATATGCCACCAGCTCCTGGGAGATCTCCTGCAACATCTTATTTGTTCATAGTTAGGAATGTTCATTGCTATATGTGCAGGTTTTTTTGCCCTGAAAATATCTTACAACATTTCAATTAAAAAAATATTGATAAAATGTTTATACACACCAACGACATAAACTTGGTGGTTTACCTGCTGATATTTGTTATCACCACCTTATTTCTTTTTAAGTTTTATTTAATTTAGAGAATCTTTACTTTGAGACTCTACTTAAAAAAAAAAAAAGACAAAGGAGGATCTCAGGAAAAAAAATACAAAAAAACATGACAAATTCTTATCTGGAGTTGGAAAGCCCAATATCTCTGTGCAACATAATGTAAGTGGGGAGTACGTAAGAGGTATACACACACAAGCTCGGATCAGGATCCATGCACCTAATGCCAAAGCAAACACTTCTTCCATATACACGCCGTGACACACGCATTCTTTAATTCCTGTTTGTCTGTTTTTCTTTTGATTGTTAATATGTGTCAGCGACTTTGATAAAGTTGAAATCAGCTGCGAGACGTTGACGTTTTATGGTTAAGCGTGGTGTAATAGTGTGGGGATGAAAAAAACCCGGGGTCGGTCTACGTTGGGCAAGGAGCACCAGCATCCCGGTGTCAGTCTGCAGTGGCTGGAGAGCACCAGCGTCCTGGTACCGGGCACTACAAGCCCCGTCCCGTCTCCTCCGAGGGCAAGCTAAAATGTAGCTCGCTTCTCGAACGGTTTGTGGTTTTCGCCAAAAATGACTCAATTCTCATCCCTCAATGCCTTCTCGTACACCGTCCGTGAAATATTCGTTAGCGAAAAGGTGCTTTATTATAACGAGGCTATAGTAAAGGAGGAAGAACTTCTCTCCCGCGTCCGCAAACTCAATGCGGGGAAACTGCATGTATGTCAAGACATCGCTTTGATTCAGCCAGGGAAAGGGGAACCTCTCTGCTAGCCACGAAGCCCGCTCTCCAGCCGTTTACTCGGGGAGATGGGCCAGGAAGAGCAGTGCACGGCCCGACGGCTGTCCGGCGTTGCGCTGTCCGCCGACCCTGTCTCCGGCCCCGCGGAGCTGCCCGTCAACCCCGCCGGTCCCCGCCGGCCAAGCAGCGACCTGCCACACGCCAGCCCCGGTGAGCGCTGCCCCGACGCTGACGGCTCTTCCCGCGCAACTCACCGCCGCAGGTGCGGGACCGCCGTCCCAGAGCGGCGGGCCCAGGTGTCGAGCGCCTTGCGCGGGAGCGGAAGGGCCGCCGCCGCAGCCCTGTCCGTCATCTCCTCTGGCCACTGGGAGGGCGGCTGAGCAGTGGGGCCGCCCCCGGGGGCGGGCTCGCAGGGGGCGGTGGGCTACGGGCCCGGCCCAGCCCACGGTGCCCTGAGGTTGAAATGCAGAAGTCAAGGCTCTCTCGTCGGGATGCAGATTTCCTTATAGCCATTCCCCCCCCAATTCACGCCCTACTTTCTCCTCGGCGGAGGTCAAAGAGTCTCGGGGCCAGTGCAGCCGGGAGCGCAGGACACTGCGAGCCGGTGCCCGGTCTTAGGGATCCGCTGGGATTTAGGGCCGCCCTCGAGGTGCCCCGCTCAGAGGAATGGGTAAGTGGCCGGGAGCCGCAGGAGGGTTCAAGTGCTGTCAAGAGAGGGGGAGCCGTCATCTGCCGCCGCGGCTCCCTTATTGACTTTGTTCGTGTTCCTACAAGTTGTAAGAACACGTTGAGGGTCAGGAGCAGGGAAGAAAGAGAGCTAATGACGACTTGGTTTGTTATTAGTGTTATTAGGCGAGTGCGAGGCAGGATCGCAGCCGAGCGGATGGCTTGAGCCCGTGACACGTTGTGTATTATTCCTGACACCGATCGTAGCAGTTAACATTTTAGAACGTTTGTTTTACAGCGCAGTGTAATCGTGCTGTTAAGCGTGAAGCGCTAACAGCACCAGGAACGGTCTTTAAAAAGTTAGTCGCGATTCAGAAGCACCTCGCTGCCCTCGTCTCTCCCAAGATGTACAAGAATTTCCTCAACTACTTTTCCTTCCTCCCCCTCCCCCACGTATTCAAAAATGCTTTTCTTTTCTTTTTGTTTTCTTCGCGTTCCTTTTTCCTGTGGTAATAAAACTGACTTGTCTGCTGGGGCGATCTCGTTTTTCATCTCTGGAATGTGCTTTTTTTTTTTTTTTTTTTTTTGAATATGCTTGATGATGCACAGTCAGGAGAACTTCGACATTTGTTGCCACGGATTTTCTTTCTTTCCTTCTTTTAGTTTTTTTTACCCCTTCTTCCCAACCCCCCTTTTTTTCCCCTTCCCCTCGCATTTCTTCCCCTTCCTTTCAGTTTCGGGGGCACCCCACTATTATAAAGAGGCGTGCATGGAGTGACCGGGGGGTCCCTGTCTGTGACATCTGTCTGTGATGAGAAGCAGCTCAGACGCCCCCTTCTGAGCCATTCGCCGTGTCCGACAGCTGTGTTTGTACATTTGCTTGCAGAACCTGCCTTCGGGGAAGTGAACCAACTCGGGGGAGTGTTTGTCAACGGGAGACCCCTGCCCAATGCCATCAGGCTGCGGATTGTGGAACTGGCGCAACTAGGTATCAGACCGTGTGACATTAGCCGGCAGCTCCGTGTTTCCCACGGCTGTGTTAGCAAAATCCTGGCTCGCTACAACGAGACCGGCTCCATCCTACCGGGTGCTATCGGCGGTAGCAAGCCTCGGGTCACCACTCCTACGGTGGTAAAACATATCCGGACCTACAAACAAAGGGATCCGGGCATCTTCGCCTGGGAGATCCGGGATCGCCTGCTGGCCGATGGCGTATGTGACAAGTACAACGTGCCGTCGGTCAGCTCCATCAGCCGCATTCTCCGGAACAAAATCGGCAACCTGTCTCAGCAGAGTCACTACGAGTCCTACAAGCAGCACCAGCCGACCCCACAGCCTGCTCTGCCCTACAACCATATCTACCCCTATCCCAGCCCCATCACTGCTGCAGGAGCCAAGGTGTCCACCCCTCCCGGGGTTCCGGCGATCTCCAGCACTATGGCCATGCCCAGGACGTGGCCGTCCTCTCACTCGGTGACGGACATCCTGGGGATCCGGTCCATCACAGACCAAGGTGAGGAGAGGGGGACCCGGGGCCACAGATACAGCCAGATAGGGCCGGAGCATTTCGGTCCCCTGCTCCTGGACTCTTTCGTCTGAGAGAGTCAGAAGGTGGTTTAATGGTTTGATTCGGGAAAACTTTCGTGTTTTCTCCAGCACGGGCCGGGCACTGAGCTTACTGGATGATGTGTCTCGGAACGTAGGCAGACCGGAGGTCCTGGGGTGGGCTGCAGGCGGACCAGCAAACAATACATATCGGCCATCACCGTCGCCAGTCTGACCCGAGAAGTGGCGACCCTGATTGGAGGGAACGGCACGGGGTGCGACGGCACCAGAGCGCACTCGGTCCGGTCCCGGTCCTGGTCCTGACCGAGGCTCGCTGCAGCCCTCCGGTCACGGGCGCCGCCTTGGCGTTACCGAGAAGTCCGTTTTCTGTAGTTACCGCAATCAGGCCAAATTTGCTTCGGCAGGAAGTTCAAATGTCACCTAATTGCTTTCATTCTGTGCTGTATTTCCCTCCGAAGCGGTGGTCCAGGAAAACTAAAGCCCCAAGATTCGACTCTTTTGCCCCTTTCACCTTCTTTCTGTTCCTCTTCCTGGAAACTGCGTCTCCTGGCCGCTCGCTATGCTTTGCTGCAAAGAAAGGGACATTTTTTCCATTTCGGTCTTTGCCAGTGAACTAACAGTGAAAGTGGTTAAAACAACAGTCCAAAATAACCTACATCTTCAGCCATGTCCCACTCTTTCCTGACAATTAGTGGAGGGGATAGGACTGGGGGCTGTGATTTCTCTTTTCACTTCGTTTTTAACAGCAACAGTCTGGTTCCAGGAGCATTTCAGGTAAAAATGTTCCTTTAGGCATGGCATAACAATCTTTTTTTTTTTTTTTTTTTTTTTAATGGGGAAAGATGTCAAACTGTCATGTTAGTCTCTGCTGAGGTTCTGAGCACGAACAGTTGCCAGGGTAACTGTTGTGCCAAGCCTCAGCACTTATGTATTTTTCCCATTGATAATTGCTAATGTGAACAAGTGCTGGCTTGCACTTTACACCTGCCTGGGTTGTAAGTCTACTTTAATTGGATGTGCCAAGATTGAGGAAAAAGTAATCTGCCCTCTCAAGACAAGTGACAGATAGATGAAGTGTTGCCTAAGCCTTTACTGTAACAATTTTGCTGACAAAAGTACTATGAATTGTCTTCCCTCAGTGCACATATACTGCCTTTGTTTATGGAATTCAGAGTTTAAGCTTTAATGTTCATTATACGTAATTATGCCATAAAGTTTTTGAGGAATGTCTTGGTGCTGCCCAGTGAAATTCTACTTTTACCCCCAGAGATCAGAGTGCTTCATTTTATGTGCATATATGAAAATAGTCTTTCAAAGTGATGGAGTGAAATGAGCAAAAAACCCCAAAATATTACCATCCTTATTTATTCATATATATATATATATATATATGTATATATATATATATGAATGATGAATTCGTCAAAAAACCCAAATGCTTCTAAAGCAAAACCCTGGAGAATTAATAGGGAAAAGTTTTTAAACAACTCTTCTGCTGGTAGCTTGTTCCACAACCCCAGAAGTGATGTGGAACTTTGGAGTAGTCAGTTTTTGAATGTTCTACTCAAGATATTTCAAAGACTGATAGAGAACCACAGCATCTCAAAACTCTAAGAAATAAGTTTCCCTAAAAAAAAAAAAATCGTGCTGAAGACCAAGGAACCTGAAGGGTTTTAATCACTTAATATTTTGTCCTGAACCATCACTTTCTTAATTATATTATCTCCACCTATATTTTGGGTTGCCCTGCAGCTATCAACAGGATCTGATTCACTATTAATCTGAACACGACTGCCAAAAAAGGTATAGAAAAATTAATATAGGGCCTTTTTTGTTGTTGATGTTGTTGTTGTTTTTTTTATTTTGGTTGGTTGGTTTTTATTTTTTTGGTTGTTCACTTTTTGTTTTGTTTTTCTGGTTATAAGTATACACTGTGTGTAACTCTGTCTTTCTTTGATGTTGATTTCTCAGTGCACCTAAATGAAGTTTCCTGAAACAAATATGCCAGAGTGAATTAATATATGAATAATACATACTTCTTATTTTAGCACCTTTTATCAGATGACCTCAAAGAACAGCACAAAGGATTTCAGGAAGATTGCTTTATACCATTCCATGACAGCAGCAGAGGTAGAGTGATGTGCTCCTTGCCTGACACTGAGGGGAGAAATAGAAGAAAACCATCCTACTTGACCAAAGAATTATCATAACATTTAGACAACATCAGATAAACCAGTATTTCAGACTGCATAGCCTATCTTCATTTTGAGTAATGTCAAAGGTTTCATATGTGACTGTTTGCTCCTATTGGACTGGTTGAGGATTAAAAGGTTGCAGCGTAAGGTAGAACAGTTCTTGTCTGTACAACCTACCAAGCTGCTTGGGAAGATCGAGTATTAAAAGTGAAATTAGTGAAATCCCAAACCTACTCCATAAAGCACTAGGAGTGCTAGGTAGGGATTTCACGTCCAGAGACACAGTGGACTAATAAGAATGCTATTTTTTTAAGATATTCAGGCTAAAAGCATAAAAGAAGCTGAAACAGCCCAGGAGAGGAGAGGATTTTAAACACCTTATTTAGGATTCTTTTAATCCATGTTTTCAGTGATATTCATTTACTTATGTAATTCCCCCATAAGACAGACTCATGGGGCTAAATTCTCTCTCATATTCCTGCCTGGTCACACTGCCACAGAGATGAGAGAATTTGGAAGTACACAAAAGTAAATGAGAGTGCCATGTGGTTCCCACAGTTGATAAGCCCCAACTGTAATGAAGCATTAGCTGGATGAGCATTTATTAGTAGCTGCTGCACACAGAAGTATGTAATTTCATGCTATGGGTTAGTAATGCTGATCAAAGTTTAGGAGTCCATCAGAGTTTACCCTATCACATTTTCCAATATCATCAGAAAGAAATTTGATTCACTTTTTGGGGAAAAAATTGACCTAGATTTTCAGCTTCACCACAGAGATGCTTATAGAAGCATCTGTAACGGAGTTTATCCACAATGATTGTGACTAAACTGGAGCAGCAAAATTATAATGTAGTGAAGAACTGCAATGAAATGACAAATGTTGATCTGACTATGAAGAAAAATAAATTGCAAAAGAAAGTTTAATAAATCGATAATTTTAATTTATGCAACAATCAGATGAGTTATGATCTTTTTAAATCTGCATTATGAGCAAAATCACACTGAATGCTCTAGAGTGGTCAGTTTTAATTTTAGTTAATCATCTATCAAACTGAAAACATTATAGCAAAGATAACAGAAAAATAGGTGGGCTCTGACTTCAACATACAGCTTAGCAAGAGAGAGTTGCTCCCTGGAGATGCATTATCCATTCCTCTTTCCAAAGGAAAAAACCTGGGACGTAAGATCAGGAAAACGTACTTCTTAGAAGCACTGCGGCTGTGTGTTTTAAGCAAAAGGAAGAGACAAAATGGCCTTAAGTTGCACCAGGAGAGGTTCAGACTCACTACTAGAAAAAAAAAATTTATATGGACAACGTGGTTAGACATTGGAATAAGTTGCCCAGGGCAGTGGTGGTGTCTCTGAAAGTGTTCAAGAGGCATCTGGAAGTGACACTTGAGAATATGGTTAAGGGATGATTATGGTGGTGTTAGTTTTGACCGTTGGACGAGATGACCTAGTCTCTTCCAGCCTTGATGGTTCTGTGTTCATGGCCAGGTTTGCTGGGGCATTCTGGTCTAGTGTAAGGTGTTCCTGCCCATGGCAGGGGATTGAAACTAGACAATTTTTAATGTCCCTTCCAATCCAAGCAGTTCTATGATTCTGTCATAAGAAGATAGTATTTTCTCCCTACTGACATGCTAAGTGTCTAAGTCATAGACTCAAGTAGGCTTATCAGGTGGGATTGCAGCCATGGTGAGCAACATGGGATTACTGTGCAGTGCTGGAACTTCTGGTTTGGACCAAGGCCTCATGGCAGGCACAGTTTTGTTTGCAAATTAATTACAAGACTCACCTGTTGAAAAAGTGTGTTCTGGGAGTCATGGAAAGGAAACTTCAAATGAAAACTTCATGCATACAACATGAAACCTGACACAATTGTTTCTTCCTTTTTTTCTCATGACCATATGGTACAAGGCTCAGAGAATGGATACGTACTGCAGTCTATATTGAATGATCTGTGAGATCCTGTAATCACCCTGTAATCAATCACCATTTGATTTGTAATTTTTAAAAATCCGAATAAGGTAGAATAATTAATACATTTTCCTGTTGTACAATTATTAAGTTAAAGACATATCAACAATGTTACTCCTTTTATGCCCTGCAAGAAGTTTACCTGGGGGAAAAGTGAGGAATAGCCTATGTTCAGTTTACTTAGTCCATTCTCGCATGATTTCCCCGGTAATTGCTTCTCATCACAAGTGAAAAAGCCTCACCAGAGAAAAGGCTACCCTTAGAGTGGGATGAGAAGTATAAGCAAGGAGGCTAGTAGGGGATCGGAAACAGGGTATAGGTGTTTGACACTTTTCTGGGTAATTAAATTCAGCACCATAGACAGCATTTTTTTTTTTTCCACATGAAGATAAGGTTTTTCTGGCATGCTTTTTTATATATAGAATGATTGCTTCATTTCTCCTTTTACTCTGGTATACTATGTGAATGCAGTGTCTTGCAAGGACTGTCTTGTTCCAGGAAGGACTCCGCAGCTTCAAGTAAAAAAAAGAAGTTTAAGCAGGAATTTTCAAATTACTATATTTATTCCATTGGGTTTTGGGTTTTGTTTGTTGTTTGAGTTTGTTTTTTTTTTTCAGCAGCTCTGATAGAATCTTTTTCTCATTTTATTTTTCATCTTTCCCTTTTCCAAAGCCAGGTCAAGAATTTGCTTTGTCTCTGAGTCACGGAACAGCATTTTCCCCCCAAGTGCTCATCATTTGCAAGTGCCCACTTAATTATCGTTAGACTTTACAGCTTTTTACTCATTAAACTGGTGCACAGCGATGTAGTCTCTGCAGTGTGAGAAGAAGCAAGGGTCAACTTTTAAAAGCAAATCAAAAGAGAAACGCATGTCAGTGCAGCAGAAACTAGAAAGAAGAAAGTAGAATGGAAGAAAATAAAGAAGGAAACCCACCTAGATTTCAGAAGTAATTTTCATACAATTCTTTCATTCATATTAGTCCAAGGTAGAGTAGTTTCACTGAAAACCATCATGAAAAAAAATTGTTTCCTTTAGGTAGAGACTTCATTTACATTGGCTTCACATAATATACCTTACTCTTAGCTAAGCCCCCTTAAGTGCCAGCATGTCTCCTTGTAGCCATACTGAATTCAAAGTCAAGCTATTTTAGCTAAAGCATCTTCTCCTTGATTTAAAGTTTTACATTGACCTGAAAGGCAGGGAGAGATGAAAATCATACAAATAGCAATTCATAGAAATCAACTGACAAGCTGTAACTCATTAAATCGTTATAACTCTATCACATCCATAAGTGCATGTTCTATACTTGTTCTTGTCTAGGATTTGTGAAAGGGCAAGATAAAGAATACATTTCCCTGATTTCCACACTATTAATTTGAGGGGGAAGCAACCATTTGACATAGTCATGATTTATATAAGTAAAATTTTGACCATATAAATATGCAAATTATAAGAAGGAAAAAAAAAATATTTCTGTAGAATAAAACTGTTTTTCTAGACACATTTTCTTTCTGGTTCATTTTTTTTTATGTTCATCGCCTTTGCTATCAAATGCAAAGGCAGCATGCAGACTTGCCTAAGTGTGAAGGACATTTCAGAAAACTTCAGTGACAAATATTGTCACTGTAAATTGCAGTCACCATTTTTTTCCAGACATTTTGCCTTTTTTTTTTTTTTTCCACTGTCACTGCTGGGTGTCAATAGCCTGCTGCTCAAAGTATAACAGCTGGGAAACAGGGACAGAACAAGCTGGAGCCAACTGCTTGCAGAAGCCTCCTTTACCTGTGAATTTATTTTGTGTGACTAGAGTTACTATGACAGTGGTGACAGAGCTTAAACTACTGAGAGGGCTTGGTCGCTTTTAGACAAACACTGAAAATGGCAGAGTCACCATCCCTGGAAATGTTCAAATAACATGTGGATAGGGCACTTGAGGACATGGTTTAGTGATGAATATGGTAGTAATGCTAGATTGACAGTTGGACATGAGGAACTTAGAGGTCTTTTCCAGCCTTAATGATTCTATGATTCTAAAGCTCAGGCATTGGGATGTTAAGGTTTGAGGCTGAGACCCATGTCAGGTTTAGGTTCAGAGTGAGCAGTATCAAAATCTCCCCTCTCAACCTCCAATGATAGCAGCATCTGGTAATAAGATGACCCAGTATCATTTCTAGAACTAAGTGTTCTTATGATTTTGACTCCACAAATGGCCAAAACCAAAGGACCTGGTCCTGCTCTGACAATTTCAGGGAAAAGAGCAAGTACTCTTCTGCTCCGTAAATGGAAAAATTATCAGTGCAGTTAGCCAGAACATAGGAAGAAGAGTTAAAAACAGGCAATTCTGTAGGCAGGTGAAATTATTGTCCTCTTTATATCTGTATTCCCAGAGCCATTAAGGAAGTAGTCATTTATTTTTGTCTGTTCAGAAGATGAAAAACCTGGAAGATTATCTATAGTCTACCTACTTTTCCACTACTGTATATATTATCAAAAAGATCTGGGAAAATGATGGATCTTCTGGTAGAAGATCTGGAAGAGTACCCAGAGAAGGGCAATGAAACTGGGGAAGGGTCTGCAGTCGTATGAGCTTCAGCTGAGGGAGCTGCAGTTTTTTACCCTGGAGAAAAGGAGGCTTGAGGGGGCCTTCTTGTTCTCTACAACTACCTGAAAGAAGGTTGTAACCAGGTGGGAGTCAATCTCTTTTCCCAGACAAAAAGTGGTATGACAAGAGGAAATGGCCTTGAGTTTAGATTAGACTTTAGGAAAAAAATCTTTTCTGAAAAGTTTGTCAGCACTGGAACAGGCTTTCCAGGAAAGTGCTGAAGACTCCATCCCTGGAGGTGTTTAAAAGACATGTTGATGTGGCACTGGAGGACATGGTTTAGTAGTGGGATTGGCAGTGCTGGGCTAACGGTTGGACTTGATGATCTCACAGGCCTTTTGCAGCATAAAATATTCTATGATTCTATGAACCCTTTCTGATCCTGTATCATGATCATTTCCTATGGTGGTTTAACAGCCTGTGAAGATGCAATGGTATCAGAAAGGTCGTGACTTTCCATTCCTATTCTGTATTAGCATCTGAAATGTGTATATGTATATATTTATAACTGTATGTATATGTGTAGAAAACTCTGTGTGTGTGTGTTCATGTAGAAGATTAAATATTACATCCTTAAGTGGACAGAGTGTCTTTGCTGGCCTGGTGGGATACAGGAGGGATAACAAAGGTGAACAGTCATATTAGAAGTAAGATGGTTTGATAGCTTTATGTATACCTGGACCATTTTTTTTCCTTTGGATGTATATAACAATAATCCTATGTTTTGGTCAAGGAATGGGGTCTCACTGACCTTACTAGAGGTAAATATATATATTTTTTTTATAGTGTAATATATTTTTATTGAAATAAAAATGTGTAGTAAATTCTGTCACAGTGGATAACAGTTCAGAAAATCTGCTGTATAAACCCATATATAAAAAGATGGTGACTTTCTAAAAGCTGTTTGAATCTGTAACACTAGAAGAGACTTCAGGTCTTTTGTGTTGCCTTCTCAGTTTCACACTCATTAAATGTTTAAAATACTATGACTTTCTCATAGTAAATATAATTAAACTTCCTTTCCTGGCTCTAAACAGGACTTCAGGATTACTTTCTAATTCCATAGCAGTATAAAAGAAACAAAGTTTCTGTCTTTTTCCAATTTCCTCTTTTTTGTCTTTATTTTTTTGTTAGGATGGACATGTTTCTTTGCTTGGAAAATGTTTGCTTGGATGTTCTCTGCTTTTGAAACATTGGTGAAAATCTGTAATTGAGGTAAGAGATAAATTCAAATTTTCTACATTTTCACAGTCTTGTAGGCCCTCATGGCTTGAAAAATGATACCTAAAATTCTCTTTCCATGTTTCTTAAATTATATTTCATTTAGAAAATCAAATTAGTTTGTCACATTTTTATTGCAATAAAGACTTTGTTGTTACAGCAGCTTATTTAGCTAAACCAGCACCTGTGGGCTTTTTTTGTTTGTTGTTAGAGATGCCATCATAGATTTAAATTTTACCAGCCTGAGGTAAGAGATTGTCCTTCTACAGGAAACAGTTATTTTTGTAAAGAAATTCACCCTGCGGAAATTTTAAGGCTTGAGGGTCTAAACCCAGGGTTTGAACACCACACAGTTAGCATAAAATTTGAAAAACAGCTATATAAACTAGGACCCTTAAGTCCCACTCCAAGAAAATAAGACTTACAGGATTTGCAAGCTTTTGATCCCTCCACCCCTAAACAACTAATTTAAGGATTGATCTCTAGGTCACATCATTTTCTGCTGAGGTGCATTTTCTTGTGTATCTTGGATTTGAATAGGTGATGTTGATATACTGAGATAAAATTACACGCTTCTTTCTGGAGGCATGGATTAACAAACATAAAGTTGTAGCATTTTAAAGGAGTGGAGTACACAAACACTAACAAAACCCAGTGGGAGTAGATCTGGCTATGTCTTGTAAGGCCTATTTTGAATTCTTGCTTTAAGCAGCATTGTGAAACAAATCAAATGATTAAATCAAAGATAAGCACAGGATTGATGGGAGGCCAGTTCTCAGAAACAGATGGATTTACCAACCTCTTATGCTCTGTGCAGTGGGATTAGCACAATCAGGTACACCACGGAGTTAGTCTGGCAGCCTGCTCAGTCTTCTGTATAACTCATCACATTTGTGGCTCACAGTGCACTGGTAGGAGAAAAGGGATATAGAAGTGTTGTTTTTCTTTATATCTGGCACTTATTTACTAACCAGAGAAGCAGACGATTTTTAAGCAATTATTATGCAACAGAAAAACTGTTCAGGTGTCCTAAAGAAAATTTTAAGGATTTCACAAGAATGTACATACCCATAATAACAAAAAATTCAGTGGTATTTACTGAACAAAATACGTATATGGAGATATGTAAGATATGACCAATTCTTAACAGATTATTTATGTAACATATTAGCCTTGTCTGTTTTCAAGTAAATTTTGTAGATTTCATCTTATTATAGTTGAATTAATGAATGATGTGTTTAGCTGGCTGCTGTTGTCTGGGATCACCTTCTCTGCATGGTGTTGGCATGGTTAACATTGCTGTATTAAGGAATATCCTCTCACAACTTCATTAAGGGTTTGGCTACAGGTTAAAGCAAAGAGGCTTTTGTGGAGATTTGATCAAGAAATCTGTCATCATTGTTCAATTTTAATCTATAATGAAAATATCTAAGATTACATATATGTGTAAATATGTTCAAATATGAGCAATACTATGTACCCTCTATGCAGTCTATAGGTTGCCATCTGTATTAATAGCAGAACCCATTGTCTACAAAAAATTGCAGATGATTAGCTTCTATTTTATTTAGTTGCAAATTAAATCCTCAGTAGTGTAATGGCTAGAAATGCCCTAGTCATGCCCTTTGAAATTTCTATGAGAACAGCCAAAATAATTCAGCAAAGACCACATTTTATTTTAAAACTCCTCAAAAAAAAAAAAAAAAATCAAGCAGTAGTTTCTGAGTTAAACCAGAGCTACAGTTTCTTAACCACTGCCATCAAGAAGGCACTTTTGCTGATTTATTATGTTCTTGTATTTAATTGTGTTGGTTACATTTCATTATGTCTTGAAGTGTAAGCTAACTTGATTGATGCAAATTGACAGATTATATACAAAATCTAACCCAAGCCTCCAAACGGTTGTTAGTAGATGCTGGGAATCTTTTGCTCTTACTCTACTTCAAAGCATATGTTTTCATTTCAACTGATGATTCTATATTCCTGTGTGAGAAAACAAACTATAATTTCTTGCTCAACTAGATCCACAGCTCTGAATTATCAGTTCTTAGCAGCATTGTGATATCTGGTAATTTACATGTAGTGTGTGGAACTGGAAATGTGGTTTTGAGTGTAAATATATCAAAATATCATTCTATATGATTTTTATGTTCTTTATATAATCTTTACACCAGTTTAGTATCACTTGTAGGACTTCTATTACTAAAATTAAACACAGATTTATATCCACTGCTTCTAAAACATACCACTTTATTTCTTTCAAGGAACATAGAAGTAACTTCTAACTGTTTCTGTTGGCAGAAGTTTGAGTGGCAAACTGTTATTATGAAAAAAAAGAGAAGGCTTATAGAGTTTGCAAACTCATATTTAGCAGGACCTAGAGTGAAAAATTCTGAAAAGTACAAAAATAGAACAACACGTGATTTTAATTGTAGGATAAGAGTTGAAACAATTAACAGACCCCTTCTTTTTAGCTGTGTGAGCTAGTGAAACATCGGAGATTTATAGAATGCTTCTTTCACAGAGTGGTTAGAAAGTAATCTCTGCAAAATGGATGCAACCTCTGGGGTTTGAGCATAGTCCCTGCCTGCCACCTGAAATAGCACACAGAGAATCATAAAAACTTCAACTGATTATTTCCCTTAAACCCAAAGCTGAAGTTAGACCTTTCTTAAGACATAAATTGCTCCTGAATATAGAACAGAATCAGAACTATGGGATTGAAATAAGACATGATTCCCACAATAAAAGCAATTTCAGACTTTAAACAAAACCTCGTTTTATTCTAGTAGAGATTATTTAGGGGATTTCTGATGATTAGAAGGCGTCCAGCCACAAACAGAAGGAATGCATTCAAGCCTCAGTATGTTTTATTGTCAAGCTTGTAAAGCCCCTGAATCCCAGCCATAAATGGCAAATGATGGCACTTTGTGTTTTGTTAGAGTCAAGGCAAGACAACTTTTACAACCCAGTCCAGAAGCTTCAAGATTCAACAGATGTACATTTTTATTTAAGGCTTCAAGAGATTTTGCCCACATGAACCCTTGTAAAGCTATAGGCTCTCTGGTACCTTGAATCCATGTCTGGGGAAAAAGTGCATGCTTTCCTCTAAGCAATTTCTTTAAATCTGATGAGACTATAGGTGTCTTTACAAAAAGGGGTTTACAAGGATAGAAAACATGCAACTTCACAAAAGCATTAAAACGGTGTACCAGGACTAAGAAGCATTGCTGTAGTAAGGAACTTTTGTTACACCCAGCAGACACAAACTCCATGCAACTTAAACAAGGTACAGAATATAGGTGTTTTGGTTACTCACAACAGGAAGAAAATAACAAAAGAAGAGAGATTAAGAGGATAAAGTATAAAGAGAGGAAAATAGAAGAGAAAAAACATAGTTACCACTCGGACGGTCATGTGTTGATGGCTTCAAGGAGAATAGGCCAAGGCCCAGTGGAGATGTTGTATGCGACTATAGAGTCTGGCTACTGTGTCCACTCCCCGCAGGTGGGACCTTTGGTTCACTGACCACTCACTGTCCCCTCAGCCACAGTGGGGGGTGCCGCAGTCAGTCAGGGGCTCCAGGAAATGAGGTGTGGGTGGGTTACCAGGCAGACCCTACTGACTGACAGGTACCCCTTATGGGCTTCATGCCATGTGGTTGCTGACCTCAGCAGAGCCATCCTGGCTGACCATGTGGACACTGAGCCTGGTCCCTTCCCCCTCCACACACACACACATACACAGAGGCAAGGTGGTGCTGACCCGGTAATAACTGATCTGGTGCATAACAACAACACAGCCTTTGTCGTATGGATCCTGCTCAGATGCCAGTGAATATAGTATACAGAGAAATGTAAAACCTGATTTCTTTTTTCTTTTTTTAAAGTTGAATCATCAAATGAAGTCTACTTGCAGTGTTATACATCTAGGCTCTTTGAGATTGTTTGATGGAAGATATAACTAACTTTTTGATGAAAATAAAGTAATAAACTTGCCCTTGAAAGGAATCAGAATCTGTTTATCCTCTTCCCTCTTGAGATAGCAACAAGAAGAAATAAGGAAAAAAAATAAAAGAACAACACTAAAAGTATGCTTTCTTATTGAATGGAAGCAAATAGTTTTACATGTAACTGTTAGAGAATCTCCCAATATTTTACTGAAGATATAGATAGTAGATGTCATTCAGGTACTGTCAGAGGAACAGAAGTATCCACTTCTGGGAATGTATTGTTGAAATATATCTGTCACTGAATGCCATCTGGTCCATCACAAAGCAAACCATGTTGCACTTCAAAGATATCTATTCAGTTGTTCCTAAGAAAGTAGCTGCTGACAGAAGGGACAATATGCAGAAAGAAAAGAAACTGTGGGACTCACAGATTATTCAAGATTACCCTTCTTCAAAGGTAGTGTCCTGTACTTCTGTAAGTTAAACCACCCTAAAATACAGCCTGTTTGACATTTAGAGTGCAGTGGCAACAAAAGCCATGTCTTCACAGGGTCTTCTGACTTTTAGGATGTTTTATTTCAGCTGTAAAACTAGAAAAGAACTTGCCAGAAGAATCTAGGATTCTCCCCTGAATGCACTCCCCATGTTAGTGGTCAGTGTATCCTGTGAAATTAGGCAGCTGCTCTTTGAAATCTTTTCCAAAGGCTAATCATGATTCAAAGGGAATGGGCAGGGTATGGATGGCATCATGGTCCTTCCCATGCTGGGCGACATTAGTGGTGACTATGCATATTGATAACACTGTGATGACTTGGCCAAAAAAGTGTTGATGAAATTGTTTTCTATGAGAAAGTGTACTTTATTTGAAACACAGAAACTTAGAAAAATCACATTTATTTTGTCTTACAAATAATATTAGACATTAAAAAGGGAAATAAAATTTTCTGGGAATTAAAATATATATACGGTAATGAACAAAACATAAATAAAACAAAGCCTTTTGGCAGAAGAAGCCAATTTTACCGAAGTTGACGTACTTTAAGCATTTTTTCTGTAACAATTTAATATATATTTTTTTTAATTTCTGCTCAGAAATATGAAAAAAATATAACAAATCTCTTGAGCAGAATTTGTTCTGCATTCAAATCTAGTCAACAGTAGATCTGAAAGTTCAGATTTTCTTTTTCTATGTTGGTCACAAGTGTGTCTCCTGACATTTAAAGAGGCATTAGGACACCCCAGAAGTTGATCAGTTTTGGAGGACTGGTTTTGCTTGACTGGAATCCAGAATTCAGCCAATCATTTTGAGCATGGAGCAACCTGGTCTAGTGGAAAGTGTCCCTACTTGTGTCACAGGGGTTGGACCTAGATGATTTAAGGTCCCTTTCAATACAAACTATTCTATGAATTTATAGTATTGTAAAAAGAAACTGGCTCTCTGTACTCTTTTTGAAGTGACCAGATTGAGAGTTCAGGCCTTCAGTGTGCTAAGATATCTGACTCTGCCAGACAGTCATTTCAGAAAAACATTGAGGCAGACAGTCAAGCCATTCGCTTGTTCAGCAATCCTTCAAGCAGAACATTGTAAAGGAGTCTAAATTATCTCTATATTTCTTGCTGAATAAGGAGGGACTAGTGAGATGCAGTATGGGAGATGCCAACCAGCTTCCAAATAAGATAAGTAAGGGGTTTATGATGGTGTTGTTGCTTTTGGTTTTTGGTTTTATTTGTTTTGGTTTTGTTTGTTTGTTTGTGTTTTTTGTTTAGGTTTTTTCTTTATTTTATTTAGTTTCTTAGGCTGTTACCAGAAATGATGGTTTCAGCTATCGCAGAGCAATGAACTTTTAAAACAGAACTAAAAGAAGACATTGCTCCAGACAAACAACATTGTTTGTGAGTGGTGTGATAAAACAGGAGATCATGCCATAACAGCTAACACATCACCAATACAGCTGACTGGTTTGTTTATCAGCCTCACCATAACAGAGCTATCATTATTTCTTCCACTGCTAAACATCTACACTATGATTTTTTGACAGTGTCTCAAATTGGATTTTGTGACCCAGTTAATCCTTTCTAGCCTTCTATAATCATTGTATAGCTGTAGCTCCATAAATAATATATATATAAACCTCCCTGAAATACAATAATTGGTATTTTGTACTAAATACATCTCAGCTAATATATTAAATCACAGCACATGTACAATGAGATGGTCTTCCTTGCTTTTTATATGAAATTTTGTATAGAAAGGAGACATAAGATGATAATATACCAAGATGTACTGTAGTCTCATTTTGTCCATTGTTGCATATGCAATTCAGAAACCTTCTTAGTGAACTTTTCAAGAGAATTTTTGTTGTGCTTTCTTTTCATAATCTTTGTTCATACTCTGTTCATTTCTAATTATACCTTTAAACATAATTTCATATACTCAAGTAGATATAGAGAATTAGAGCATCAGATCAGTATCTGAAACCCACAATATGTGTAACCCCACTTAAAAATAAAAATATTAAAAATAAAAAGAGAACTTTTGCCACATTTTTACTTTGTGAAATCTATAAGGTTCATGAAGTAAGGTATCTGAGACAGACCCCAATGTTAGGCTGTAAAATCAGCTTTTTCTAGTGCTTATACACCCTATTTTCCTGACAAGAAATTGGATATTTTCATCATGAGCTTTCATTATATGGTTGTGGGGCAGATAATATAAGTTCTTGCTCCTGCATTCCAGCAGCATACTAGTCTAACTGATATTTAATGGATATTGCTACTTCTGCTTGGCAAATGAAGCCCTGTTTGATCGAATTTCAATTTTGGTAAAAAGCTATAAAAAAGTACTGAGTATTCTGTTACGAAAGAGAAAATGTTCCAAAGTGGCTAATGCTATTATCACCAGATAGAAAATCAGGCTTCTAAACTCTGTTTATTTTGTTTTGCCTGTCTGATGTGACAGGAGAAGGTGATGACTGCAGTTAAAGAGAGACATCAGTTACAGTGCTGTTCATAAATATAGTTTGTTCTGCAATAATGTCTTATCTCTCTGCTTTTTCCTTTGTTCAAAGGGCAGCTTCTTCATGAGTTTCTGATTTTCAAATTTCTTTATTCTTTAAAGTACTTACAGGATGGCAAAGAGGGCCTATAATGTCACTCTGACAGATGGAGTATTTCAGAGGGGCTTGCTTACTGCAAAGCAGGATATTCCAAAGGGATCTTCACGATAGCTAAAAGAACAAGCTCACATAATGTTGTTTTTTCACTTTATTCCTATGAAAACTTTTGCTGGGTACCCTGGGTACAATAATTAAAAATGCATGGAAGTCTCCACTGAGCTTCTTCCCTCAGTTTATTTCTTTTCTCACTTTTGTGCAGTATCGCTATTAAAACCTCATTATGTCAATACCTTGCCAAAGCTGCTGGCTCGAACTGCATCAACGGCACTGTGTGCCGGTGCCTGATGTGCTGTTCATTGGCACCCACGGATGCTCACTGCTGCTTGCAGATCCACTTACTCCTCAAGCAAAAATCCCACAACTTGTAAATCTGAGCTTCTATTAAACACCAGTGTATATGATTTACACGGATAATGTAATCTATTTAAGTAATCTGGTGCTGAACTTGAGAGAATTTTTTTATTCTTTTAGTTAAAATAGTTTTCAGGATGTTATGATTATATTATTTGATGTGTGAATTTCCTATACAAATACCTGCTTGAATAGTTCACCCTTAATTCTGGCTTTTTCAGTTTTTGTCAAAGAAAGTGTTAAAGAATTGTTTCCTTAATTATAATTAAGATTATACATCACACACTGTTTACTTCGTTTCTAAAACATGGAATTTCTTTATAACATAAACCTCCGATGCTTATTATGTAAATAAATCATACTGCTATATGCCCTCTATATAATATATATGGCACCAACCCCTGACAGGGAAGAATTAGGACACCCTGGCTGGTTTTGGCTTGGCCAAATCACACTCTGTCAAATGACTTTCAGGCAGTGTTGGGAAATGAAGAATGAATCCCAGGACGCAGTTTGGATGCAGGAGGCTGTCTGGGTTTACTGGCAATGCAGCAGGTTGTTTCACGCTAGCTTGCCTATACCCGAGGCTGGTGCTGGACACAGTCAGATCACCAGTAGAGATGCTCATGGCCCTGGGGCTGAGGCTTGCTGATTGCTGCAGCAGCAGGTAGCAGAGACTTTTGGGGCTGACCAGCACATGCCCTCAGATGTATGTGTTACAATGTCTCCAATTAGCCAGCTCACTAAATTAGCCAGCACACTAAGTTAGAGGCTCAGCACTGTTACCTTCTGAACACCTCAGAGACTTGCTTTGTCAGCTGTTTTGGAAGGAACCCCATTTTAGGACCTGATACAGCCATGGCAAAAGCTTCCTTACTATGATTTGAATGAGCTTTATTGCTCCACAGAAGTGAAAAAAAAAAAAAAAAATTAGCCCAAAACACTGAATGAACAGGTAGCTGCATGAATAAAACATGAACTAACACTAAAACTTCTCCTTTGCTGTTCTAACATTTCACCAAGCAACCTTGTAGGCTTTGTTATTTGCTCAAGGGACAGCATACTCTAAAGAGTTCTTTTCTGTTTTCCCTTTTCCATGAGACAGCTATTACATCTATCAAGAAAAATTGCTTAGAAGAGTTTGTTTCCTCTGTAGCACAAGATACTTTCCCTTCCTGATGCAGCTGTCCATCATTCCCTGCAGCTGGGTAGCAGGAGATCACATGAGACTGGATGACTGTGTCACTTCCACTATTTCTCTAAAATTACTTGAGTATTATTTCTACTGTGTATTTATTACATTTCATTAGAATATTTTTGCCTTAAGGTTTCAGTCTTCCTTCTTTTGCTTACAGGTTTATCAGCCCAAGTGATATGCATTTTTTATGAGCTCTGTGCTATGAGAAATAATGCATAATGTATAAAGTAAAACCTTTCAGGATTTACAACTTGCTTTAGGATTTACAACTTTTGCATGCTGCCTTACCTATAACATGCAAATATTATTAAATGTTCTTCTGTGGAGGAAATTGATAAAAATATACACTCCCTATTTGATAATTTGAAGGAACTTTGTCACAGAGATAAATTTAATACGATGTCAAAATTTGTGTAATTAACCCATTCATAAGTAACTGTACAAATCCAGTCTAGCAATCTACTGCAAAGCTAAACCACTATGCAATTATGCTGCAATTACAAGTTAATTACATAGATACAACAGCATCTGAATTTTACTTATACTGTCTTTTTTCAAATTATAGTAATTAACATTGCAGCTTCTAGGTTTTACCTTGCATAACAATAACACACATGACCAGGTTAACTGCATTTTTTCTGTTCTTACGTTTACTTCTTATGAAAGTCTTACATAAAATACTGACGTTTCTTCATGCCCTGACCAATTTAAAGAGAGAATTCTTCAAAACAATTTTGTAAATAAATATATAATATATGGATATCTATTTCTAAATTTGAAGTTTGGACATAAAATGTTAAGACATCATTTGGATCTTGGGTTAAGAATCTTTCTGGTGCAGTTTTGCAGACTTCCTTTTCAGAGTTAAAAACTAAGGTTTGTTTTCATCTTTTCTAACTTCAGGTACAGAAGATGAATTAATTACATTTCCTTTCATCATTTTCTGTAGAGGGAACAACTTGACTAGCTTAAACTAACTTGTACATTTCAGGGGTGATTTTCCCAGTGTCTGATGGCTTCCTAAGCTAGTGGGTGCCAAAGCCAGTTTTTCCCTCTGCATCTGCCTCTGTGTGCTTCTTTCTCACAACTATTGGCACCCATGAGTCAAGAAGGCTAACAAATATGTACAGGAAATTTACATGTATAAGGGCTGTGAAGCAGCACAGGCTTTTCATATTTTTAGTCCATACTGTCTATATCTTAGGATTTGAAACTGATGATGTAATAACATCATTTGAATATTTATTATTTTACAAAAAATATGAAATATTGCCCTTTATTCAAAAGGTTGTATTTAAACTTGTTTTGAAGCATTCTTTGTTTTCAGATCTGTAGGCACAAGGAAACGGGAAGTCCAAAGTCCTCTTTTCAGAAAGATTCATGGTTTCTGTTATTATTCCACAAAATTGCTAAATGCTGTATTTAAAACAAGCCCTGTCTAGAAAGTGTTTATAGCCAAAAACAGAGATTATAAGTGCATCAAATGAAACACATGCACAAGAGAGGAGTTGAAAGGGAAGCAGTCCCGATTAACATATTAAGCAGCATTTTCAGAATAAGCCTCACTTGAGTGCTACCTTTATGATTACCAAAACCAGACTTTCAGTAAATAACTTGCAGTCCTGTTTTGTGGTCTGTTTTCATGGATTTTCTTTTTATGAAAATATCTTAAGACCCCTCTGTTAAGCATCTCATAAGCTGGACTCCAGCAGAACAACACTATATCTCTAAACAGGGGGTGTGTAAGGTGTAAGAGGTTTTAAACCTGCATGTTGCCAGGAGCATCTGAAAGTCTACTCATGACATGTACATCCTTTCATTTCATGAGTCTATTTGTTCACACCTAATCAATGATGTAATTTTAAATAATCAGATCAGGACATTTTGCCTCAGGAACAGACAGTAGAGTAGTTCAAAGAATTGCAGACACAGTAATACCAGCAACAGGGACCAGTGATATCCTATTCCTCATTATGACAAACTTCAATTTAAAGTTAGCACATTTTATCATAAAAAGGGGAAAAAAAAAAAAAATCCTGATGTGAGTTACACATCCATATATCTACTGTGCTACCAAGAAAGCAAACAAAAAATACTATGGCACAAATGAGAAAACAGTAATTTTATGACGATGGGAAAGATAACTGTATTATGTATTTGTGTTGTAGGAGCACATTCATTACTTTTTTTCAACAGCTATATATGCTGCTGTTTTCTCAATGCCCATCATGTTGTTAACTAACCATGAAATAATGTCATAGCAGAAGCGAATGTTTGTTCTTAAATCTTTATTCACCCGTATCAATAAACTCGAAAAAGAGTTTTCCCACGGAGAAAAGTACACTAAAGGAAAAATGGCTTCATGTGTTATTTTTTTTTCTTTCTCCTTGAGTTTCAATTTAATAGATATATCTTTTTCTTCTAGGGTAAGCACATGGGACCAGACTAGAAATATTTTTATTTCCCTGTTCACTAGAAATGCCAGTGATTATTCCCTCATGCATTACAAACATTTGAAATAATTATACTCTTTACAGTACACACATAAGGTTGAATTCAAGTAAATAAACTGGTAGTATAGCCTTTTAAATACATCAGAATGTGTTTATATTAGGAAGGAAAAGGGGCTGTTTAAGAGACACAAAAAATAACTGTGTATAAATTGATCATTAATAAATTTAAGCTGGTAATTAAAAGATTATGTCTAACCTTTAGAAGGATGAGGTTCTGGAGTTACAGTGTCATCACTGGGTGAAATTAAATTAAGTTCAATATATTTCTGAAAGACATCAAAAATAGGTTGTGCTTTTGATAGTGGGAGAGTGAAGTCGGTGACCCAGCACTTGTCCTCTTCTACATCTCAGAAAGGTCAAAAGGGACAAACTTTTCCATTGCAAGCAAGTTGCTATTATTCAGGAAAATAGCCAATGGTTTAACTTTGATTACAAAAAATGTTATAGTAAAACTGGTTCATGAGAAACATGCTGGATACATCTAAATCTGTCAGCTGAAGTAAATAGCTTGGTGGAAGGGTAGAAAATGCTGATGGAGGAACAATAATCTGAGTAGCTCAACTACACCAGAAACAGAACAATTCAGGGAGGTTTTTATTTCAGCTTTATCATAATTTTACTCAAGTAAATCCCCTGAAGTTTCTTGTTTTGTTAGCATTTCATGTCTAAACAGCCTCTTAAGTGTATAATACAAACCATTAATACTCTTCCCTTGTTTACTTAAATACAGATTGTTTTAGAAACAGGTACAGCCTGATTCAAAGACTTCTTAAGGCAAAGGACAAACTTTCATTAAGCTTTGGCAAAAACACCTTCCCTGTGATTATTCAGCGTAAGATGAATATTGCACTGACAGATATTTTCACCTTATCAGGGCTAGTTTTTAGTAAGCTGGCTACAATCTGAAGTCAACCTTCCTGTGTGTTTTTACACCTACACATTCATCTGTTCCTATATATTTAAACATTTGAAAGGTGTAATTAGGGAATATCACTAAGACAGTTTGCAGTTCTGATATCCTCGTCTTCTGATTCAGCATAACAGGAAGGAATGAATATAGAAAACTGTCATTTTGTAAAATCTGTCACTGCCAGAGCCAAATGTATTAGATGAGAGTAAATTTTCCCATCAGTGTGCATGTAGTAGATCACTTATATTCATAGACCATTGTGCATTTCCTGTAAGTATTCCTGGAAAATATTTCCTAGCTATAGGTTTTGAATTAATCAATCAATTTTTGGTTTTATAGCACCATTCTGGAAAATCCACCCATAGCACTTTCAGTAATAGAGATAAGAAAAATGAATCCATACTCTCCATTTAAGTCCAAAACATCTATCTCCTTGACTGCATTCACGGAATACATTTCAGCTGTGCAAGTTCCAACAGCTTTCCTTTAGGAAACTTTCCTCTAGGAACTCTAACTGCAAAACTAACAACTAGGCATAGGAAACAACAAAAGCATCCCAGACACAAAAAAAACCACAAACACAACAACAACAACAACAAAAGCGAATATGGAGCCAATTGGACCTTTGATATGACCCTACAAATCATGTCTGAAGTTAATAACTTGGGAAAATTAGAAAATACTTTCAAGTAAATACTACAAGCCACAGTGTGGCTGCTGAAGGGCAGCTGTGGGATTGCTCACAGTTCCTTATAGATGTTGACAATATGGATGTCTGCAGTTCAGCTAGGCTCTTTTCAGGGTCATGAACAAAAATAGTGTCTCTTATGGCTCAGGTCAGCTCATGTGTTTGGGACCTGATGAGTCATGACCTTCAAGTGCCTGTTTCTGTCTTTCAATCATTAAAGGTGTTGAGCCTTATTTACTCCAGTGCAGACATCTACAGAAACTCTGCTGTTTACTAAATGAGTTTTGACATGAACTGTAGCCTGACATCATGGTGAAACTTCAATTTAGTAGCCAAATAGAAAACAAATCTAATAATAAAACCAGCAAATTCCAACTCAGACCTGCATAACAAGACATGAGTGGCATGAGTTCACATATTTAATAGAGGTGTGTAATGCCATAAGATTTTTGGAAGAAAATAATGCCATGAAATTATGAAGCAGAACCTGTATTCACCATCTGAGATAAGATTTTGTCATTTTTCAGAAAAACTAAAATGTCAATATAATTATGATTTCCAAATATATGAATATCAGCTGAAAACATACACAAAGTCCACAAAGGTGCCTAAATGCATTGAAAAGCTAGTTCTTCAGTAAAATGAGGCACTAAGTGGATTGAATGTAAACTACATGCCAGGTTTTATCAGATGGTTTGTTGACCCCCATTCTTGCAAGTCATCCAGAGAAAATGGTATTAGCACTCTGGACACATGTTGAGAGCAGAGCTAGACCACCTGCCAAAGCACACTTACAACTGGGCAGCTGCAGAAAAATGAAGACTTAAAAATTAAGGAATTATTCACATAAACAATACTCAAAGACAGCAACATTTTGGGACCCAACTTGGAGTTCAAAACCTTGAAGAATGAGAGGAAGGCTTCTGACATATAACATGAATTTTCTGCTTCTGTTCATCTCACTGCCTCCTTGGATGTTTTGCAAAACTTGTTCCTGTCCTCAACTCTCTAATTTCTCCTTCAGACACCTTTCCCATATATTTTAGTGTTAGCTGTGTTTTATTTTGTGACCTTCCCTTGGGCAAATTCATTATTGGGGGATTGATCTGCCTTTCCTCCGTGTGTTATCAGACAATACTACAGTAGCATCATACATGTACAACATAGGTTTTTGCAGGTGAAATGGTATCTTGTTCTACAGAAAAAGTTTTATTCTGAATGTAATTGAAAAGTGTATTTATTAGTGAAAAAATCAGAGTTACAAGGTCACTTATCTCTTGCTGTCAGGATGCATCTACGCTTTTATTTGCACATTTGCTGACAACCTCTCTCTTCCTCTGGCAGGCTTAAAATTTGCCCCTTTCATCTGTTCTCAAGATAAATGAAAGTCTTATATGCAAACAAGGGTCTGTTGAAACAGCCCTTCTCTCACACCATGCTCTCCTGACCTGAATTTGCTCATTTGGTAACAGTGGAATTCCAGTCATGTAAGTGTATCTAAAAATTAATCATTTAGTGCTATCAGTTAAGCCAGGTTTCTTTAGCAACCCAGGGATTTTCAGACTGTGAAAGGTGCCTTGCTTTCTTCTTTGTGAAAAGTAGCACATATTTAAGGCGGACGTCTCTGTAATTTTTTCTTTCCTGGCTTACCTGTAGTATGTAGCAATCAGAAAATGTTAACTCACTCTGCTGCTCCCTATCTCCCAAAACCTGAAAAACTGAAGTTCGAACCAGTCTTGCCTGAGGACAAGAGGACAAGCTCTTTCCTGTTCCTCATGGAGGAGTCTGGGTATCATGGAGCTTGTTACTTCCAAATTCCCGCCTTTCTCACTTCCTCCAATGTTATACAGAACACTGGTTTCCCTCATCATTTCCCTGTGACAATTCCTTTAGTTAGAGCAACAAGAAAGTCTCATGAAGGGCTGTTGATGGGAAAGATAATAACACGAGCAAAACTTATTCTAGTTCCATCAGAGCCAGCAAACTTACTGTGTGGCTACCACAAGAACTGCAATGAGGACTCCTATAAAGGCTAAAGTAATGGCTTGACTCAGGAAAACAAAATACAGCCATCAGATCTCAGTCAATTAAAATTTGCTTTCAGTCACTCATGTGCACATTTAGAAACTCCAAATTACATGGGAAAACAGAGATTGCAAAGATGTCAGTATTTTTAGCATGTGTGTCGTAAACCACGAAAAAACTGTGCAGATTTAAGTAGATTGCAGTTACCTCTGTCACAATGAACAAATAAGCTACTTACTTTTCACCAAGCATGGTGGGTTGACCTTCGCTACCAGGCACCCACCAAAGCTTCTATGTCCCTCCCCATCTTCTGGACAGGCAAAAGAAAATATAACAAAAAGTTTGTGACCAACATATGGAAAGGAAGACGTCACCAGTTGCTATCATGGACAAAACAGACAGGACATTGGGAAAATTCTTTTATTGCCAGTCAAACCAGAGAAGGTAAGGAGAAATACAACCAAAACTAAAAACATCTTCCCGCCACCACTTCCTTCTTCTTGAGTTTAACTTAATTTACAGTTTTCTCTATCTCCTCCCCATCAGTGGTACAATAAGATAGAGAATGGGAGCTGCAGTCAGCTCATCAGACATTGTCTCTGACACTCCTTCCTCCTCAGGGAGAGGACTCCTCACACCCTACCCCTGCTCCACTGTGTCACTGTGGGGTCCCTCCCACAGGAGACAGTGCGTCTACAAACTTCTCTAACATGTCCTTCCCACGGGCTACAGTTCTTCACTAAGTGCTCCAGCGTGGGTCCTTTCCATGGAGTGCAGTATTTCAGGAGGCTCCAACTGGGCCCCCTCCAGAGCCACAAGTTCTGCCATCAAACCCACTTAGTGTGGCTCCTCTCTCCACTGTACCACAGGAGTAGTCTAGTGGAGAGAGTGACAGGACACTGCCAGGCATCTGCTCCAGCAGTCTTTCCACAGGGACACAGCCTGCTTCAGGAACGCCCCTGCCCAGATGTGGGATCCTCCAGGGGCAGCAGGTGGATATCTGCTCTATTGTGGACCTCTGTGGGCCTGTCTCACCATGATCTGCACCACAGGCTGCAGAGGAATCTCTATTCCAGTGCCTGGAGCACTTTTGCCCCTCATTCTTCACTGGCCTTCAGGTCTGCAGAGCTGTCCTGACATATTCTCATTTCTCTTTGGCTGCAGGCTTTTGAGAAATTTTTTTTACCCCATTTTCTTCCCCTTCTTAAATATGTTATCCCAAATATGCTACCACCACTGTTGATGGCCAGAAGTGAATGTCTTGGAGCTGGATATCATTTGCTGTCAGACATGGGGGAAGCTTCCAACAGCTTCTCGCAGAAGCCAACCCCTGTAGCTCCCTAACTACCAAAACCTTGTTAAAAAAACCCAATAGAGCAATGCTAAAGGTATGACAGCATTATCAAAACAGCAAAATAAATTGTCATTGCAAGTACATTTTATTGACAAGAGAGAATTTTGGGTTAATTGGCTGATTTCTCAAAGCTCTTAGCTATCCACTTTCCAGCAAGTAAGTATTGAATGTTTGGTGATCTCTGATGTCTTACAGACTTGTTCTGCCATTCAGGTTGCTAGCCACTTACTGATGATTGTCCTGGGAATGCCCTGACTTTCAAAACAGCAGTGTATTTTCTCCTGCTTAAGGTTGTCAATAAATTTAACAGATCTAACTAGAAAAACATATCCTTTCTCATCAGGCACAGGGAACACAAGGACATCATCAGGTTGCCAGTGTGGGATTTAATGAGTTGGACTGCCCTGATATGCACTAGTATTTCATACCTCTAGCCTTCACCTCATGGAAAACTCATTATTCAAATGCTCTGTAATACTTCAAGGGAATTTTGGGGTTTAAGTAGACTTTATTTTTACAGGAAGCCAGCAACAGGAATCTGCACAGAAAGGTAGAAGAATTCAAAGGCAGCAAAAACATTGCTCATATGCTGCACTTTAATTCTTTGCCTTTGATGAAGCATCAGTTCTCTGACAGTTTTTCTACACACATTGTAAATACAACTCTAGGTCTTAGAATCATAGAATCATAAGAGAATTAAGGTTGGAAAAGACCTCTAAGATGGAGTTCTAGCATTAACCCAGCATTGTTAAATCCACCACTAAACCATGCCCCTAAGCATGACATTCACGTTTTTTGAACACTTTCCAGGGATGATGGTTCCACCACTTCCCTGAACAGTCTGTTCCAATGCTTGACCACTCTTTCAGAAATAGATTTTTTCCTAATATCCAATCTACACCTAGCCTTGTGCAATATGAGGCCATTTCCTCTTGTTCTATCACTTGTTACATGTGAGAAGACACAGAACCCCACCTGGCTGCAACCTCCTTTCAGGTAGTAGAGAGCAATAAGGTCCCTCTTGAGTCTCCTTTTCTCCAGAATAAGCAACACCTGTTTCCTAGACTGATCCTTACAGATTCATGGAATAATCTTTTATATAAAAATGTGTGTGTGTACACACATGCTGTTACAAACATGCACCTTCCACTTCTCCTGCATCTTGACGTGAGAGAAATGACCACGGGAAAATTCTCAGTTTCCTTTGAAAACCCAGTCCTGGTCTTCTTCAGAAGAAACTGCTCAGCCATGATGCCCTCAGCTTCTCAGTTTCGGGTCATTTCATCCTACATGAGCGCACTTTGCCCAAAGTTGTAGACACCCTGCCCTGCTCTTTCCCTTGGGAAATTTTAATGCCAGCAAGCAACCCTGTAGCCTGGTGTCTGGTGACTGAAATCATTGAACCCAGACTTTTTAACTATTTAAGTCAATTGTTGCTTATCTTTTCTTGAGTGTTCAGTGTAGCATATAAACACTGATCAAAGACTGATTAATAAATAAAATGAATTAAACAAGAAAGAGAAGTAGGAGACTAAGGAGGATAGGGAGTAAATAAAAAGAAGTCTAAAGAGCTTCATACTTTTCTCAGTCTATTTGGATCCATCACTGGCTCCTGTAGGGTTGATTTAGTTATCATCAGCCTTTTCCCATTTATCTGGTTATTTGTAATCCCACCAAAAAAACTAGAGCAGTTCTATTTCCAAATCATACGTGATGACTTTTGAGGAGGGAGTTTAAAATTCATTACAGGTGCAAAAACAAATCAAGCTGACGGAATGCTCAAATATACTGTGCTACCTGCATTCATAATTGAAAAACCCTCTACTGCATGAAATGAGTGAAATAGAGCAGATGAACCAGCAGACAAGCGGGAGACCAGAATTAAACAAATTTGTGTAAATAAATCCCACTTACTTATCAGATACCAGGAATTCATTTTCTCTGTATTTGGCCTTTCTGTCAGATAATGTGAGCAAATATTGGTTAAGATTGGAGGGCAGAGGGCATCCAGATTGTTCTTCTATTATTTATTTATTTATTTTCTTTGAGGTAGATGATGGCACATGCCTGTATTAAGTTTGGGGAAGAAAATAAAGACTAAAAAGATGTGTCTGATCATGATTTGTAATGCTGTGGGCTTAGTTCTCCTTTGGAATGTTTTAAATCCACTATTTGGGAGATCAGTTTGCTTTTCAGATATGGATCATCTGATGCAAAGTAGATGCCTGTCTCTGCCTAAGCAGGACTGTAGACATCACCAGAGGGGTTTGGTTGGGAAATTCCTTAACTGGACGTTAAAGACCAGTTATATATCCCATCATAGCACTGTTTACCAAAAGTTGTAAATACTAGCTTAGTTTTTATTATATACTTAAAGGTACATTTTTTCCCCCTGTTTAGCACTTATGGACTAAACAA
>JAWWEW010000001.1:31441064-31471020 GCA_035583185.1 Anabacerthia variegaticeps | reverse complement strand
TTAAATTGTAACTCTGACTTATAAACTCTCTTGTGGTGGGTCCATTTCTCCTGCCGGTTTAACTTTAAACCAGCACACAGAGGTAACCACACAGAATTTTTTTTCATTCGTCCTAGTCATCTGGCCAGGAAGATGACAAAAGTGCATACCAGTACTTACATTACCAAGTTGTAATCATTCAATGTTGACCATTGTAGAAATAAGAATACTAGTACCAGTGACTAGTAAAGTCAATATTTATTTCCTTTTATGCAGTAGCACACCGGTGAGGTACGGAGAAACCTCAAGCTCAACTTGGATAAACATCCAAAAGCTCAAAGGCTTATCCAGATCTAAAGAGTCTGCAAAACAAAGCAGAACCTTTAGTATTTCTGGTGGGTGCCTTCCTTAAAAACTGGAAAATGAAAGTTCAATGGAATAGAGAAAATAATTTGTAACCTTTGTACCTTTTTGTCCTGAAACTTGGGTAAGGTTTTCAAGGAGAAAGTTTTCATGCACATAAATCTTTGCAACAATGCAACCTTGAAAGCTTATGCAGGGGCAAAATGTATGTTGTACTTCTGTGCTGAATTTCTCAAAGGATATATGCAGTAGTACTAACAGTATATCAGTACTACTAATATCAGAGAGAACTCAAAGCTTTCTGCTATTAAAGGGTTAAATTTTGTGTTGTGCTGAGGTAGAAATGGATGTTGAGGGGTGAAAGAAGGAGGGATGAATATTAAAATCTTGGTAAATTTGGTATTATTTTCCTCCTTGTAAAAGACTTGTTTAATAACCCAGGAAAACGCAATTTTTCCTCTGTAGATTCAGTCTCACTCAACAAATCTAAGCAGAGGATGGAACCTGAGGAAGTTCGACATTATCATTTACTGTGACTCCCTGGGTACCTTTCCCTAGTTCATCTCTCTACCCAACTTTTCCAAATTATCTGTTTGGGAAATTACTTAATTGCCTATCTCCCAAGAGTTCTATGAGAACTATTTAATTAGTCTGTAAGGTGTTCTTGAAACTATCCATTTATTTAATTTTATTTATATTATGTCTGATTAATAAGTGCTTGAAGTACAAATTCTGTTCAAAGTCATTGGAATAATGTTATTTTTTTTTTTTTTCTTTTTCACTTTTCCTTTATTTCCAGCGGGCTGGGCAAAAACAGGGACAGTGACTAAAGAGCTCAAACTTTGGATATAGGACCAAAATCTATATAACACTTGTCTGTGCCTACTTCAACTCCCTAGTCAACCATTCCCTTGACTAAATGACAGAAAAGGTCTATTTCCGAGTTCCAGAGCTAGATGATGATGATGGTAATTTCATTATGTTTTTTCCATTGCTTTCAACTTACCCTTTTAATTAAAATGTAAAAGAATGACAGATCCCCCATGCTCATTCTAAGACTTTACTGAAAGTTCAACATCCCAAGTGGGACTTGAACTCCCATTATCACAGAGCAAAAGTTCAAAGCACTAAAACAGGAACCATTAATGTGTCAAGCAAGTAAGCTAGCACTTACCAGGATCAATTTTCCACTTAGGCAGCCTTTGCCCAATTGTGCTAACTCCCACTGAATCTATACCCACTAATGGATCAAAGCTGAGAGTCTAGGAATTCTTAAATCATTAATTCCCAAAGCTCATTAATATAATATTACAATTGCACCCACTAGCGTTGCTATGAGAGGAAGTTCTTTACAGGTTTGTTTTAATACAAAAAAGTTGGCTTTAATACAAAAATACAAAAAGTTGGCTTTGGGTTTTCTTGGTTGTTTTTTTTTGGGGGGACGGGGGGGCATTTTTGACCCAGTTGGAAATCTTACTATATTGATACTTCAAACTGACTTGCAGGTTGGCTGAAAATTCAATAAATTTTCAAGAGTGTTCAATGAAATTCTAAGCTACCATAGTAGTAATAAAAACAAGGTCAAGAAACTGTGAAAAGTAGTGAAAAGACTTTCTCATTCTCATATGTTCTATTTGACTACTGCTGTAACTTCTGGATGAAAAATACCACGACAATTCCGTAGATAATTTGCCTTTCTACTCCCACCCAGACAAGCAAAATCTTCAGAACATATGAACATACAACATTATATCTTCAACATGTTCTTTTAAAACAAGTATTAAAATTAAAAATATTGGAGAAAACTCTCAGTGAACGACATGAGGACAGTGAAAAAAAAAATGACTTTTTCAATATATTTGAAAACAGTAACAATTGAAGAAGCTTTTCAGTTTTTCTTCTCTTGCTTGCTTTTCATAGATTGGTTTTAAGAGGTGGGCCTCGTATATTCTCTCTCTTCATCCACTGTAATGTCTTCAGCCTTAAAATTCCTGCATTGAAGTAATTAAGTTGGAACAAAATCAACAATTCAGTGTATGTGCAACAACATCATCAGCAGATTTCTAGATAAGGACTGTACATTTCTTTTCTATACCGATCCTCTTGAAGCATCTACCACTGCCTGAAATGATGGACTCCCAAAGTGCTTCAGTGTTGAGGCCAGTATATTACAAGATACTCTTTCAGATTTTGGTATTATGTAGTAACTGAATTGACCTGAAATTGTCACATAGAAATGAGGGTGTGCAAACTATACAACCTATGTAGCAGAGTAAATAAAAGTAATTTTGCTATAGATCAGGTGTTTTTTATGTGTTTGATTAAAAAACAAAAAAAAAAAAAAAACAAAACCAAACCCAAAACCAAACAAAATCCAAAACCAAAAACAACAAAAAAAATAATCCAAAACAAACAAAGAAAACTCACAACTTTTTTAAAAAACTTTTTTTTCCAGCCTCGAGAGAGAATTCCCCATTGGGTGGAGAATCAGAGATTCCACACAGAAATCTGTACGTAAAACACATCTAGTTTTGGAATAGCTACCTACTTTTAGTCTGTGAAATGCACAAAATATCAAATTACAAAATGACTACCTTTCAAAAACTGGTTACTGAAGTAACATCTGCAGCAAAGCTTCTCTTTGTATATTAAAATACCCAGATACACATTTTTACACACTATAAAATGCACTGTCTTGCCACGGCAAATAGGAAGATCTTGAAAAAAAGCTTGCAAGAAAGTCTCCGAGCAGAACTACATTGTTTAAAGTGTCTTTAGAAATAACTCAGTCCTGCATGAATGTACAGGGGAGACAGTATGATTTAATTATTCACACAATAGTTTAAAAAACCCTGTTAGGTATAAGCTTGATGTTCTGTAAACGACTGACAAAATAATAGAAGCAAGGATTTGATCTGCATGCACTGCGATTGAATATCTCTCTATGTAATAATTCAAAACATTCAGAGGTTAACTAAAGAGAACGTAACATCATTCTGTTGTCAAGGTTGAGTTGATTTCTCATTATAAGCCATACTGTAACAATCCCACAAATATAATCAGTTGTAGGGGAAGCTGGTAGCAATCTGTACATTTAGGCTGTCTAATGCATTTCATTCTGAGGTATTACGGTGACTGTTTTTTTCTCTGAGAAACAGTAAGGCCATTGTCAATTAACTGTCACATCGACATTTTTTACATGATCACAGTAAAAAACAGTGTCATTTGGTGAATTGAGAAAAAGAATTAAGTTTGCAAGGGAAACAACAGTTATTCAGTTTTTCAGCCTTAATAACATTTTCATAACCTTGTTTATTTTCCCCCTAAGTAACATTTAATGCCCACCATTCTAATACCTGCTATTCCTTTATATAAAAATTACAGAGAATTTTTTCCCTTTAAACCCAAAAGGCTGCCTCTTTCATGACATTCTCCATTTTTCTGATACTATTCATTGTTCTCTTCTTACCTTTTGACATTTTTTCAAAACTGTGTAATAAAAAATGTCAAAGGAAATTTAAATCACAAAATCCATAAAGTTCTCTGTGAAAAGTCAAACTGAGAATCTAATGGCCGTATCAATATGTGGCATTAGTTTCTCTGCAGTAGATGCTGAATTGAAAATTGACAAATATCAGAATTCCATCTAAATGCTCTCTATATGCCCTTCGTTTGATGTTCATAGGTGATGAGGGGTAGTGCAGGGAAAATAGACTCAAGATGAGTCAAAATAAAGCCTTTTTAATGTCCTCATGGATGACACTTAGGGCTGTGCTCTTCACACGCCAATCAGAAGCTTATGGTTACATCCTCAAGAATATTTGCTCAGTGTAGGGATGGACTGAGAGAATGGTTAAGTTGAAGGAGGAAGGGCAATGAAATACACCAAAACCCAATAATGACTTCATAGAATCGTAGAGTAATTTGGGTTGGAAGGGACCTTAAAGATCATCTAGTTCCAAAGCCCCTGCCATGGGTCATCCTATCTCTAATTACCTGTGAGGAGATGCCAACCCCCACTTTGCAACAACCTCCTTTCAGGTAGTTGCATGTAGCTATATGTTCAGCCCTGAGCCTTCTTTTCTCCAGGCTAAATAACCCCAGCTGCCTCAGCCCTCCTCATAGGACTTACCCTCTGGACCCTTCACCAGCTCAATTGCTGTTCTCTGGACACACTCCAGCACCTCAATGTCTTTCTTGCAATAAAGGGCCTAAAACTGGACAGAGTACTTGAGGTACAGCCTCACCAGTGCCAAGTGCTGGCCACACTATTGCTGACACAAGCCAGGATGCCATTGGCCGCCTTGGCCACCTGGGCACACTGCTGGCTCATGTTCAGCCAGCTGTTCGCTAACACCCTCTGATCCTTTTCACTGGGCAGCTTTCCAGCCACTCGTCTGCCAGCCTGTAGTGCTGCCAGGGGTTGTTGTGGCCAAGGGGCTGTTGGACCCATCCCTTGTCCTTGTCAAACCTTGCACAATTGGTCCTGACCCATTGATCCAGACTGTCCAGATTCCTCTGCAGAGCCTTACTACCCTCCAGCAGATAAACACTCTCACCCAACTTGGTGTCATCCATGAATTTCCTGAGGGTACACACAATCCTCTCATGTAGATCATCAATAAAGATTTTTAAAAGGACTGGATCCTTGGGGACGCCACTGGCAGTGGGACTGGATGTGGCACCATTCACCACCACTTTCTGGGCCTAGCCATCCAGCCAGTTTTTAACAAAGTAAAGAGTACATATGTTCAAACCATGAGTTGCCAGTTTTTCAAGGAGAATGCTGTGGGAGACAGTATCTAAGGTTTTGCTGAAGTCCAGGTAGACTATATCCACAGCCTTTCCCTCATCCACTAGGCAGGTCGCTGGTCACAAAAGGAGATCAGGTAGATAACCTGCCTTTTTCAAACCTGTCCTGGCTGAGATCCCTTGGTTGTCCTTTCTGTGCTGTGTAACCACACTCAAGATGTTTTTTCCTTTAAAATCATGTTAAAAAGCATGGTATTAATGTTCATCTAAGACATGTTTTTTCTTTGCTAGTCCTTATGATGCATTAAGACCTGAATCCTGCCCAGACATTGGTCTAATATGTGACAGCCCAGATAGAAATTTGGTTATCTCAGGCAATGTATAATGAGGGAAACTAGTGGTGGCATAGTTTGTGGAGTCTGTGGTGTCTAGAAGCTTCATCTCATTTACCTACAGAGGTTTTCAGTGTAGGTGCTGAAGTCCAAATGAAATGTCTTCAGTCCTCTGTAGAGGGAAAATAATCACTGCAGGGCATCATTCATCTAAAATGGTGTAGATGTGCAGAGAGAGATGAACCAAAATTGTTTGTTTCTCTTCAGAGACTATAGAAGGAACCCTGGATGGCTAGCTCAGATGTCAGGATATCCATTGTAAATGTCTGATTTAGGTGAGATGACTCTTATTCTAGTCTTCATACATTTCACAACATGTAGAACTAGTTTTTTATTGCATTGTTATACAGTAGCTAAATAAAAAATGCCTAGCAAAAATTAGGATTTCAACGGATTTTTTTTTTTATTATTATTTTTTTATGGAAAACTTTTTGTAAGCATGTATATAAGCAAATTATGAAAAACTGTAACAACTTGAAGGAATATTTAAAATATTTACCATTTAGGTGGTTTTGTATTTCCAGCACAGTTGAAAAGGAAAGTAGCGATCAGTCGAGCTTTTTGTTCATATCACAGTACTTCAATAACCTCTCCAGTGTCCTCCCCTTTCATTTATGTAGCACCTGTCTATAGTTTCTTTCTAGAATTTTGTCACTACATTTGGTTGTCCTTGTTGTTTCAAATGCTCTTTGTATCACATTCTGCTTCTCCATCCATTTACAAACCACATCTGAAAATATTTTTTGTTTGGTGGTTATCTCTTGCCCTTTTACTCTTTCTTTTTAATTGCTATAATTTGGATCTCTAAGGTGTATATTACAACTTCAAAAAGCCTTTCAAGACATAATTTGTCTGAAAAATATTCTACTACATGAAACATAATGACAGTACTGTACAGTATTACTGTTACTAATTAATTTTTCATGTAGTTCTAATGGCAGAAAAATATAGGTTCAGGGTGTCCACTGGTCACTTTTATCATAGAAATAGAAAAAAGATTCACAGGAGACAGATAACCTCTGTTTCATGGAGTAGTTTTATAATTTAGCATTTGACTCCTTTAATGAGATGAAAGATTTCATTTTACTTAAGAAGAGGTAAACAGTTTCCCTTAAAGATGTTGGACACAAGGGTGGTGAGGTCCACCAAAATTTTGAGCTACTGAACAGATTAAATCATGTGCCTTAGTCAGCTAGATGGTGTGCTAAACTAATATTCAAAGGAAGGGAGGGCATGTGGCAATATAAAAGCTTAAGTCAATTTTTGAGATGTTTTATGATCAAACTTAGAGATTAACACAAATCTACAGAAAACCTAAATAGGCTCCCTCTGCTGCCTGTGTCTCTATCTTGTTTATCTGTAGATTTAAATTCCTTATAGTAGCCTTAGGCTGACTTAAGCTGACATTTGCATGCTATGTGAATGAATTCCCTGGAAGGGCTCCAAGACTAAACGGACCATGCATGGTAGATAGAAGCCCCAGATGTAAAGCAGACCTGAGGCACTCAGCCCACACAGTGCGTCCTAGCAAGGGGTGGATGAAATTACTGAGGAATGGGGTATGTGAATATAGAGGGCACTTTGAGAATTTTACTATATCACTGCCAGAAGCAAACTGACTCACTGAGGACTATGTCAGCTCTCCATACACACATTGCTATTTCACATGTCATTGAAGGATTTCAGAGAAGGTCTGAGGAGCCCGTGAAACAAGAAGAGAGTTTCTCACTTCTTCAAGGGAGAAACCACAGCTGTGTGCCATGCCAAATGTGTTAGCTTGGCATATAGCAGGATAGTAAGAAACAGAGAATCTCTCGAAAGGGTACAGGAGGCAACACACAGAATGTATAATGTCTTTTTTTTCCCATAGATCTTATATGTTAGGAGAAGGTCAAGTAGTACAATTCTAGTGCAGCTAAAATGACATTCTCTTATACATCATCTTGGTGTTAGATTATTGCTTTCTGTCAGTATCTAAAGCATAGAACTGATATAATTTTAAAGTGATTGGCAGTGCTGTGCCACACTCTCCCTCGGCAAATGCAATACACTGATTGTACACAGCTTAAAAACTGCCAGCATCAGAAAAGCCTGGCTGTACCCTTGTAGAAAACAGTGAAAAGCAGTGATGGTGGAACGAGGGGGAATGAAAAAGAATCTTTTTATGTTGTTGTTGTTTTTCCCCCTTAAAAAGTCCTGGGGAAAATGTTTTTAATATTTGTGTTCAAATGTTCTTTACATTTTTTCTCAATCTATTTCTAGCAATTAAACAAAAGCAAATAATTTAAGAGAAGATGAAAGTAGAGTGAAATCTGGTAATGAAAGGAAAGCAAAGTATGATAATCCACTGAAGTACTAAACATGGACAGCAGAAGTTAAGACACCTTAGTGAACGTTTTCATGGTACTTCTCTGTCATAGGTTCTTTGCTTAGGAGGTTGACCCTACTCAACTCTGAATAGAAGCATTAGAAATGGTATCTCTCTAATAGTTCCTGACACCATGAAATTTTAGGAAAATTCATGTTTTTTCACGTCCCTTCACAATTGTTGAACTCACTTTGAAACCAGCAAGATTGCACAAAACAATTTAAAGAATTGGCAGACAGTCATGCAAACATGCAGAAACACAAACACCCACAGACATATACATATCTCATTATGATTGCATAAGTTTATGGAATCAGTAAAAAAAAAACACCTTATGTGAAGTATGTTACAATTTAAAGCTCGTTGCTGATGTAAACCTGTTCCAGTGAAGAAGAGTTTATTATTTTAAATCAGAAATGAGTATGAAAATGCATAGAAATCACAGCACAATGAGAGCCTTGCATTTTTTCTTTTTCTTTTTTTCCTTTTTTTTTTTTTCCCCCTGAAAACAAGGTTTTATGTTGAATACATGATTATAGGATGTTTGAAAGAAAAGACCTTAAATGGAAGATTTGTCCTTACCTGTTGAGAAATAAAAGACACATAAAAGAACTGTAACACTGGAGAACCAATTGGATTGAGTTCCTAGATAGTGCTTTAAGGACTAATAGCAGAGGACTGTAAGACACCAAAATGACAGGAAGGACAGGAGAAAGAAATACCATATGATTAGATAAGGGAGACAGGTAAGATTGTGATTATGGGTGATTTTAGTCTCCCCAATAATTATGGAGAAACCTTTGTGATACTTGCTAATGGCACGCAGAATGACTGACATAACAAATTAATATTTCCTGAAACAATATATCAAGGACTCTGCTAACAATAACTTATTTCTAGATTTGGTGCTAGTCAATCTCCAAGATATTAATAAGCATATATGAAACTGCTCATCTATTTGACCTAGTGTAGAAAATATAAAATACAGGATATTTCCTGTAAAGTTTTACCAGAATTTTGGTAGATTCTGAATGATGAAATAAGAATTTAGGGAAGGATTAAATGGGAGGGTGTTACCTCTGTCACAGTTGACCTCCATGATAATAAAAAGGCTTGGAACAAAACAATTTCATCCAAGATATAAGATCCAAAGGAATGGCATGAAGCTAGTCGGGGGGGAATCTATAACTTAAGTAATCCTTAAAAAACTAATAGTGAGAAAAACAAAGGAAAATAAGAATACTAAAGGAAATAATTATAATATAAAAAGAACAAAATCCAAGCTGAAATGACAAATGAAAAAGGATGTTTCAGAAAATGTCAATATAGTGGGGAAATTTTGAAAACTTAGTACAGGAAATGAGCCAAAAACCCCTGTAAGGGTTTCATAACAGGCTGTGTGCATGGACAGCCTACAGCACAACAGCCCACACCAAGTCATTTATTTGTGCCATAAAGACGTTTTCCCATCTATTCCCTCTTTTCTCCTTTTTTTTTTTTTTTTTTTTTTTTTTTTGGTACAGTAGTGAGAACTTGCATCAACTTATATGATGAATACAAACAAGTTTAAGTGCTTTATCTCGGGTTTAATGTTAATTGGTTTCTTAGTTATTTGTTAGTGCAGTCTCTACATTTTGTGATTTTTCACATCAACCTTTAAAGAGCAAATAATATTAGAGTTAAGCTTTTGTCTACTGGACTTGATGCCTCTTCCCTACATAAGGTCTACTTTCCATCCAGCATCCTCTGATAACATAGAACAGTTTTCTCTTTCCAAATACATAACACTTCATGGGGTATGAACAGATAATCAGTAAGGGGCAACAGCTGGAATGGGAGGTTTTATTTCACTTCTGTGACTACATAATGCTTGGAATGTACATATTTTCTCATAAAATTTGATGGACTGGGGTGAAGCACACCTTGCTTACACTTCAAATGAGACATAAATACCCAGGGTTACCAATAGTCAGCAGGGTCATCCTAGAGCACATTGCACAAGATCGTGTCCAGATGTTTCTTGGATATCTCCAGTGAGGAAATAGTTTGTACCTGCTACAACCATGCTTTAATAATATTACCTGACACACACCAAAAGCAATTAAAATATATTTTTCTTAAAGAAAAGCTATATTCATATAAAGATGAATATACTTATAAAATTAATGAATCATGAAGACATGTACAAACTGATGCAAATGTTGTTCAAAATTGATTGAGCCTGTGGCAAGGTCAGCTTCTTCCAGGCAACTAGTGAAAAGGGGAAATGGCTTTAAATTGTACCAGGGGAGATTTAAGTTGGATATTAGGAAAAGCTCTTCACTGAAAGAGTGGTTAAGTATTGGAACAGGCTTCTGGGGTCACCTTTCCTGGAAGTGTTCAAAAAACAAGTGAATGTGGCACTTCACAATATGGTTTAGTGGGCATAGTGTTATTAAGTCAAAGTTTGGACTTGATGATCTTGCAGGTCTTTTTCAACAACAACGTTTCTATGATTATATGAAAACATATAAAATCCTTGCTTTGTATTATTTCCTTCCCATGCTTCTCCCCATTTCTTTTTTCTTTTTTAACATTGTCTTATTCTCAGTTTTTCAATGTAAAGTAATTATTCCTTGAACTTGAAAACAGTCACGTATGTGCCACATCTCAGCAGGGCTACTAAGGGCACAGAATGTTAAGCATGTTCAGGTGTTTGCAATACTCTTGAGTTTTGATTGAGTGATATTTACCTGTAAAACCAATTATTTATCATGAGTCACTGGTACATATTTTTTCAATGTAGTATATTCAACAGTGCTTTGACTGGCA
Organism: Anabacerthia variegaticeps; assembly: GCA_035583185.1. Taxonomy (NCBI): domain Eukaryota; kingdom Metazoa; phylum Chordata; class Aves; order Passeriformes; family Furnariidae; genus Anabacerthia; species Anabacerthia variegaticeps. The sequence continues at coordinate 31,460,355 of JAWWEW010000001.1, read as the reverse complement.
CAATTATTAGTAATCTTTGTGACAATCCCTGTGATAATCCTTGTGATAGGACACTTATTATACCTGTTAGTAGAGAGAATGCTACTGAATCAGCAGTGGATATATTTTCTCTTACTCAACCTAAATGCGAATAAAGAAAACCTTACATGTTAAGCTCAAGCTCTGAAAGTCTCAGATTACTTTACATCACTAGGGAAGTGTCCTTTTGTTTTAACAATATAAGAATACTGTACCTGATTTTCCCATTACGGTATACATCAACCTCAATAGATCATTTTCAGTATGACATCCTCATTCACATACTTCTTACATTATTTCCCTTAATTATTCATTTTTGAAAAAAAATTATGCTCATCACAATCTCTCTGGGTGCCCATGTAAATTATTAAGAACAATGAGTAATGGGTGACTGATGCAAAACTAAATTGAAAGAGACTCAGCCACACAATACAATATAGCCCTTGCCCAATGCCCTGCTTCTCCCCTAAGGCAGAAACCTCAATCAAGGGGTTTTCAATGTGCCCAGAAGGTCAGCTGGTTTAGTCTATACTGACCTTTACAGGGAAAAAACATCAAAAAAAAAGAAGCCACGTAAACTCCTCTCAGCCACTGTGATATTAAAATTAATATATGAAATGTGAAAATAATTTCACCCATGCTTGGGTTCCCAAAGTAGAGGCATCTGAAAAGAAAGTAGGTGTCTAAGTTCCCATTATAGTAACTGGAGGTTTAGTTAGTTGACTCCAGGAAGCAATTTCTCTCTTCATAAACTAAACATGTAATTCCCAACTTGGTTGCTTAAATATGGGCCTCTGATGATACCATAGGCTCTTCAAGGCACCTAGAGAGGTGACTGCCGTGATGCTAAACTTACAGGAGATCCTGCCTTTCTGGGATTGCATCTGGAGGTCAGGTAGGACCCCATCCCAAATGGGATCTCAAATGGTACCATTGCCTGTGACAAGGTAACTGAATCAAACCCCTGCTAGTTCAGCTGACTCTATTTATTTCACTAATGACTAAAATGTGGAACTAGAAATTAGGGGCTTATGAATTACCTAAGAGAGATGAGTTCTACCACTACTTTTAAAACAAATGCACTCACATTCAAACTTGACAAGAGATTGGAAGCAATAGTTTTCATGCCATTATCAATAAGGAAAGAGATTTTGTCTGTCATGGTTGAGCCTGAGGTGATGAGCTATTTACAACTCCTTGAAAGGACATTGGAGCAAACTGGCAATTAATATCTTTCATGTCTCTATTTATAGCCCGTTAAACTGAAATAAATACTGGAGTTTTACATTTTAAAATTCTATGTTTTGTACCTGAAAACCTATTTCATCTTTAAAAGATAGTTATAATGCTTTTCCTGAGATAAAATGCTCACAGCAATAGAATTACATTCTGCATCTCCTACGGTTGCTGACTGGTCAGCAGCAACCTTTAGTTGTTAATATCCTTTAAATAAATTTTCAACAACATGTATCTTCATTAATTTATTGTAGTGTCCTTAGTAAAAAGCCTGAATACCAATTTTTCAAGTAATAACTGCAAATTGCAAAATTAGTAAGGAGTAATGCTGATGATCTTGACTTCAGCTTTTCTGAACAGTTTTTCTTCTTGGTGACCTTCCATTTTCTAATGAGATCATCAGATGGCCTTCTCAAAATTCATCAAATACACTGCACAAATCTACTGTTTTGTTGCACTTACCACTGCAGTATTCAGTTGTTTCTATGGAGAAAGAAGAATGGGAATATTATTTGCATTTCTGTATCTTATCACCTATGAATTGATCAACTTCTGTACAGCCACTGACTGATGAATGGTTTCAAGACAAGAAAAACAGACATTTCAACTTTCTGTCTTTCCACACACCTAAGAAAATTGCACTCCTGCAACTGTCTACAGTGTTCTTGCCTTTTTATCATTGCCTGGAGAGATTCATACAAAGAGCCATTATTGTCTAGTTGTCTCTCAAAAATACATCAACACAGAAACAAGTTCATGTCCTGTGTTTTGATTTTGTTCATGAACATCTTCACAAAAACTGATGCCTATAAAGTGACAGAGGCAGTATCCTTCATTGGTAGAGTTCAGATGCATATAGATAGGAACTCCAGCATTCACTTTATCTCTCTGTCGTCCCCAGGTAGAACCATACTGGTATCATCTGATACCTTTCTATCCCTCTTTTGAAAACTCAAGTGACAGCAATTCCACAGCCATCCTTGGATATTCCAGTGCTTAATATTGTTATAAAGATTTCTTCCTACTATCTGACCTAGATCTCCTCTACTGCAGTTTAACCCCACTGCAACTATTCTCTCCCCAATAGGTATATGGAAAATTTCATTACCTTTTTCTCTGTGGATCCTTTAAAATATTTGCATATCTTTGGTATGTCTTTTCTCTCTAAGAAGTCTAAACTCTATAAGGAGTTTTCCTTACATACCATGATGGCTTTTGGAGACTTTCCTTGTAAGTCAAGGGTTTTATTCCATTTAATTTGTTTTTCTCTTCTGGATCCTATTTAAGTGTTTTAGAGTTTACTTAAAACACAGTGTGCACAAATGGATATCCCAGAGCAGAGCAGCTTTAAGACAGTTGACTGGAACTGAGGGTTGTTTCATGTCATTTAACTATAACAATCCTGCTTATGAAATTGGTCTACAGTTACTTTTTTATATGTGTGTGTGTGTGTGTGTGTGCGTGTGACAGAATATAATTGTAATTAACAATCTCTCTTTTTCTCCTGTTCATTTTTTGTTGAGCTGCTGTCTACCCAAACTCTTTCCACTCTGTATTTGGGCATGTGGTGTCTAAATGAAAACTCACTGGTGATATATAGGTAGATAGAGCTCAAAACTCTGGAAGGCAAAGACAAATCAAAAGAAAGTGATTTTCTGTAACATGTATTTGCAAGATAAAAGAAGGCAAATACTGTGACCAGACTGCATATGAATAATGCATGTGTCTTTATCTTTAATACACTCAAAGGATTTTTCTTTTAAAAAAAATGAATCTTTTTTATACCTTTATTTTTTCTTATTTATCTGATTGATTTCAGTGATATTACAATTATACTATGTTCTTCCAAGTTTTCCTTTGACTTTTTTGTAAATATTCAACATCACTCCTAGTTGCAATGTATACAATCAATGTGATAACCGGTGGATTACAGCTTCTTTCAGTGGATATTTGCTTTTTCCTTTCCTTGATTTTCAACACTTTTCAAGTAAAATAGATGTATCAAATGATAGAATTTCATGGAAATATACAAAAATAAAGAATCTCTTATGTTCTCTCAGGCAAGTTCATCAGTCCTCTTTTTAAACTAATAAAAATACATTTTAAAGGAGCTCTCTCTTCTTTACATTTCTGGAAGGAGAACTTTTAAAAAACTGTTGGCAACTCTTTCAACAATATCAGAATAAAGTTACTAAGCACTTTACTTCCTTCTTGGGAATTTCAGTTTTCTCTCCCTCTTGTTTGCATATTGAATTGGAAGATAATTTGCATAAATTTTATGAGTTTTAGAGGTCAATGTCAGTCTTCAAATTTGAGAGGGTTTAAATGTCACAACATGCTAATGATAATACAGGCAATTTTTTCTAGGCCTAATTATTTTTACCATGAATGTGTAGAGCTGCCATTATTGCTTACTGAAAAACAGGTACAGGACTTCACTGCTTGTCTCAAATCCATAGGCTTCAATATTTAAGTAGTTTGTTTCAGAGAAAATTTATGATTTGCATCTCTATTTAGAAATTAATTGGGAGTTTTTCCCATTGGAAGACCAGCATTGCCAAATCAAGCTGTATGTTTCATTACTTTCATAATACTACCTCTTCTTTATGAAAAGCTGAGGACCATAGAGTTAAATGACTAGATTTTTTAACCTTGGGTGTGATAAGAAATACCTGAAGTCTGATATTCCTATGTCAACAGGCAGACACAAAGAATGTATGTAATTTCTTTTTAATTTCTTTTTTATTCCTTTTCTGTTAATAGGGGGCACTGACAATAATAAAGGAGTAGTTAAAGATAAGCCATAAATACTTATTTGCTCTTCAGATACCACAAATGGCCAAGTAAATATCAATATGCATAAATAAAACTAGTTTGAAGGGCCTCTGGCCAGCCTTTCCATGCAGGTGAATAATACATAATATTGTGACATACTGTATGAAATTCTTTATTTGACTGTTAATGGTTGAAACGGTTCCTGGAAAATATTTTCCTTGACCTTAACTACTACGAATGTAATAGCACATTATTGACTAAACAAAAACATTGAGAGGAACTTCAGAGCTGGCAAATACCACTTTTTCAAATAGCATAGTAAAAAATGCCTTGATTAAGGATGAAGTTTACCCCCCACAGATCTGAAGGCATGTGCACCACTCAAGTGCCATTTAAAGCCTCCAAATGGAAGTAAAGTAGTGAACTCCACTCCAAGTACACATTTTAAATGTTCTTCATTACATAAAACCTCTCGTTCTTAAAGTTTGATTTTTAAAACTATTAGCAGTGTACAGGGCAGTAAGTTTTTTGCTGTGTCTAAATATTATTTTCAAGTCTATATCTCCAATGGATTTTGTTAATAAAGAAAATAATAGTGCCTCAGGAAATGGTGATGTGACTGTAATAGACTTGGTTCAGTAAAGCTTCTGCTGTTAATTAAGAAACTTTCATCTTTGAAGTGCAGTATAAAAAAAATTCTTATTAACAAAGGTATATTAGGTCAGGAATAAAGCAGATTTCCCTTTGAATATTATACCTAATCAATCCAGAGAGAATTAACACAATTAGATTTTATCAGAAACATGTAGAGGCAAGGATCAACAAGGGGGATGGAGTGCAACTTTGGTATTAATTACAAAACTGTTTTAGGAAATAATCAATCCTTTGTTAATCAGGTCAGGTATATGAAATGACAAAGAAATTATTTATCAAGCCACAAGGGTGAAAGTCATAGACAAGGGATTACACTGATAAGTCTCTGAATTGTAAAGCAATCATATGAGCTTTTCTTTGCATTTTAGCTTGTATTTCTAATTGTATTCTATTCCAAATATCACTAATTAACTTAGAAGGGAAACATTAAATGCTATAAACCATAAGAGACACACGAATTAGACCATTTCATTTTTCAGTGTTCCACTTAGACTCTCCAAACACATGATTATTATTTTTTCAGTCTTAATTTCTGAATGTATTTGACTTGATTTGAGGGAAAGAATATATTTAGTCTCTTCAGTTGTTCTTGCAATAAATCCAAACTGTGTTATTGAAATACAAGCCACCTAAAAATGTATTGTAAAAACCTCATTAAGAAAATCCCAAATCAACCAGATCATGCTCTAAAATAAATCTGAATTACAGTATTTATTCACAGTCATTTGAATATTTATTTTCATTTCAGTGGATTTTGATGATATCTTCAGTTCATTGACTACAGTAGCCAGCAGAAAAAACACATAATGATAAAAAATCCATAAGAATCAAAGGTAGTATTAAACAATCTAGTTGTTTATTTTTACATAGAAATGTGTCGTTTCCAAATCTGAGAAATTCCTTAGACCCTGCTCTTCTTCTCAGAACACAATTCAAGTAAATTTGTGAAATAGTAAATAAATCTCACTTTAACTGGATATTTGGGAATTACTAAGCAGCAAATTAGTTCAGTTACAGGAATGTCTGACAGAGGACCTGTTTGCCCTATTTTCTGTTGTATTACATCATAATATTTAGCTCCTAATTTTTCAAGTTTATTTACATTTCCTAGAAAAATATTCAATAGGTGTCAGAAGCACTGGTTTTAGTCCTCTTATTTTCAAGTAGTTCTCTGCCTTTTTTCCTGAATGTTTTTTCCGTTATTGCTTGGAGCATGCATCAGAATCTCTGCATAGTAGTCGTAAATGAAGTCCAATCACCAATCTTACGACTTTGTAACTGTCACATCTTTTGAAATTTGCATGTCATTGCTATTCTTTATGGAGTGCTGCTTATTTTGCTCTCTCTGACATGTGGCAGCTCAGTGACTAACCTTTCTATTACAGTACAGCCACCCATGTTATACTACCTACCAAACACACATGTAACAAGAGGTTTTGTTACGTGGAGTTTTTGTCCCTCAGACCAAAGAGCAGCAACTGTGAGCCCAGTGCTGCAGGGCAGGTTAAAGTCTGGACTTAGTGATCTTTTCCAACCTTTATGATTCTATGATTCTGAGATTCTATGCTTTTGTTGTGGTTACAGTGAACTTGTTTGTTTAATCTGTTATTCAAAATGGACATTTCTTTGACCAACCAAGTAAGAAGGAGGATATTGATACGTGGAGAGTGTATGAAATCAAAGTTTAATTGGTGTAGTGGGTATAGTGTTATTTGGTTGATGATTTGACTTGATCTTGGAGGTCTTTTCCAACCTTAATGATTCTATGACTCCATGGTCAAAGATCTTTTTTCCTAGGAATCTTCAAACTAAAGAAATTTTCTTCAAACCACCTATTCTTCCCAGGTCAGTTGTTTAATTCCCTTGATAACATCCATCACTGTGTTAATTTCCATTGGAAACACATTTCTGAAGTTTTTATTTTGCCAAAGATCTTCTTTAGTACAGCTTTTAACTACTACTTCATGGAAGGAAAAAGAGGATATACTATAGATATACTGGTTCTCTTCTGCAGGGTGTGGTGGGGAACACAACAACGACAAAAACAACAACAAAAGATAGTTTTTCCCCTGATAATTGTTCAACTCTCTCCTTCATTTGTTTTCTTTTTTTTTCAGACACTGCTTTCATTAATAAAATACCTGTCCATTTAAAAAAAAAACACACATTGTTCTCTCATTCATATTCTTTCTTCTGTCAAAGATCTGCCTCTGAGATGTTGCTGTGTCTCCTGTTGCAAGCATTTGCTGGATTTCTTAAATCAATCTCCAAGTGTCAGCTGCACAATGCCAATGCGAATTGGCACCCAGACAACTTTCACAGCAAAGCCAAAGTCTTAACAGCTAAACACGTCTTTTCTTTATGCAGATCCTCCCGACGTCATCTCTTGCTATGTTCTGACATATTGTCCGCAGAAAAGAAGACTGATTCTGAATGCTAGAAATAACCTCTGGCAGCTATACCTGATGCTAACTGAGTACATTTCCATTATTCAAAATATACCTGCTTTTTTCTCCCTCAAGACCTTCATTCACCAGAGTGCCTCTAGGCTATTTTTGTCAAGGGCTGAAAAATGGATTAGTGTGATTTTTTTGATGCAAGTTAATACAGTGATAAGCACAGTAAAGTCTCCAGGAATAACAAATCATTAATTTACTTCAGAAAATAAGACTTCAGTGATGAATAAGCCCCATAAGGATTCTATAGTTTTAAGCAGCTTCACTGAGAGTGAATATCTGAACTGGCTAAAAGAAAACTAAAACATGCTACTAAACTTGTAATTATTTTATACAGTTAATCAGCAAATAAGCTTTAGAATGGAGTGTGCTTGGCAAAGTGATTTGATATTAGACTTAACTAAAAAAATGGATGACCTCTATTTTAAACACATTGTACTCCACAATTATAGGAGCAAAGAACTAGAAGATGTAGTTAAGACGAGTGCAGAAGAAGTTTTTAGACAAAATAAGTAATTTTGGCCTGTCATTTTAATATAGGCAATGTCTTGAGTCAGGTCCCAGTTTCATGTATATTAATAAACTGGGTAAGTCCTGTTGATGGAAATACAGTGAAATAATTTGAGTTTCTGTGATGTTTCTGGTCTGGACTTTCTCAGCCCATATCTGCTACCTCTGTCATCCCAGAAGCAAGACAAGGACAACCTTTCCCCACACCCTTGGTGTTGCTCCATTTTACCTATTATGCTTGAAGTAATTTTCCCAAATCTATGTATCATCTTTTAAATCCTATCTCAGTTTAGTTACTCTTAAAAGACTATTTAACTGAGAAGAATTTGCTCAGGCAAAGAAATAATGTAACATCCTGAATTCACTAAGAATCCAGCATATTACACCCGTAAGACTGTGGGCACGACACTCTGATGTGGAGACAGATCCTTAGAAAACTGCTAAGTCTTTTCCATTATTTGAGATTCTTATCACCAAAGTTAAGTGCTCTTCAGCCAGGAATTGTGAGGAACACATTTATAGCACTGTGCAAGGAAGAGCAATGTGTGAAGCAAGGATATGAGTAACTTCTAACCAGGGGAAAACTTCTAAAGGGTCAAATAGCAACTTCTTATCACAACTCCAGGTTATCTGCCAGTATGACTTTTTGCAAGGACATGTAGGGATAGAACAAGAGGCAATGGCTTTAAACTGAAGGAGATTAGGCTTAGATTAGGAAGGAATTATTTATAGTGAGGGTAGTGAGGGAATAGGTTGCCTAGAGAAGTAGTCCCCGGAAGTGTTCAGTGCCGGGTTGGACGGGGCTTTGAGCAACCTGGTCTAGTGTAAGATCACCATGGCAGGGGGTTGAAACTAGATGAGCTTTAAGGTCCCTTCCAACCCAAAGCATTCTATGATTCCATGGTGTCCACGTGACAGCTCATGCGGACAAAATTTTAGAAAGAAAATTTAAAACATCCTTTCTTAAAATTTTTATTTTCAAGTTACAGTTACATTTCTGGTGAAAATGTATTCCTCCTGGATTTTTGGACCCAATTGTAACTGCCGTGACATTATTTGGCTCTGGTCCCGGTTTGGGGGCCAGAGATGAAGGAGGAGTTTTGCAACTTTGCTTCTACTCTCTCTCTGTCTCTGTTCAAATTTCTCTGATGACTGAAATAAAAGGGAGATGCAGAACAATTTAAATTGCATTATGCTTTGGTAGCTGGGGTAATATTAGGCTTGCAGATTGAGTAGAAATAGATTTTCTAAAATTCTTCTATGAGTTCTATGAGTATTTGAATTTCAAAACTGATAGTCCATGCAGATCAGGAGTGTGACATTTATGTGGTATTTGTAAAATAAAACGTGAAAATCAGCCCTATTTATCCTGGTTGTTCTACAAGTCTTGTTATTCTGAAGGCATAAAGATTCTGTACTTAGTTATCTGACACTATACCTTTGCAGAAAAATGACAAATTCATTTACACAGAACTGGTAATTGCCCTGATGTCAGGAGGGAATTCAAATTGCAGGTACAGGATTATGTGCACTAATACTGCCCCTCTGCACAAGGGTCCAGCCTGAATGGTCTCCTTAGGAACTGTATCACTTCTTGAAACTCAAGGATGGCACCAAATCAAAGACCTTTATGGTTCTAGCAGTTAAAAAGAAAGTTAAACTCCACATAAGTGTTAACACACTTCTTATACATGCCATGAATGCATTGCACACAGAGCCTTGTGCAGAGAAAGGCAGATTTTTTCAGCGTTCCTTCTTAAAAACCAGTTTTATTTGCAAAGTCAGGAAACCTCCATGCACAATGATGCATCTTCCCAGCAGCCTGTTTTAAAGGATGGGGAGATTAATTCCTCTTTCTCTTGAAAACAACAAATGGAAGGTAATAACTGTGTCACTGAAGGAGAACCGGTCTGCCCAATGGGGACATTCCCTTGTGCACTATGAATTTCCCTGCTTATCAATAAAATACATAATTTACTTGGTTTGAAGATTGTCTGGAGTGAGATGGGTACAGAAAACCCCTATGTTGCTTTTCTTGTCCCTATTTCTTTCCTATGATATGTCCAGAGGACCAATATGCAAGACTCAAAACTAATCCTGATGTTTATTTGATTTTTTTTTAGTATGCTATTAAAAACCACTTTAGAATATGAAACTAAAGTGAAAGTCTCCAGACTAAAAGTTAGAATTTCAATAGTAGGTTTATTAACAAAGAGTTGGTTGGCAATTAATTAATTGCAGCAATAATTTTCCGCATTGGAAATCATTCACATCTTAAACAGAGGGTCTCTAAGGAACAGGAACACTAAAATGTCTTGGCCATGATACAAAGAAGAAAATGCATCCAGGCAAACTGTAATACATAACAGATTGTGTGAACCTTGTTTCATGAATGAATCAGAGCCATGACATCCTTTTGGAGATAACCTACTGGCTCTAAGATGGTAAATTTAGTCCTGCTCTTCACAGCTTAATGTCAACCTTAGAAAAAAGCATCCACAATTTAAAAAATAACATGGAAATCACTTGTACACATGAAATATGGTCCAGAGCTCACAAATTGTAATGGAAAAGCTCATTCCCATTGATGTAAAATAATTTAATTTTTAGATTTTTAAACCTTGGGATATGACTTAAAATAATATTCTGACAGTGACAGGCGCCTTAAGCTTAGATGTCCCTTTGGTCCCTCTTGATCTGTGTTTACTCTCACCTAGTCCACGAGAACAAGAACTCCAGACTGCAGAGGTGCCACACTGACGGGATGCCCAAGACACTTTCAGAGACAGGACTGCAGCCATATGCCAAATATTTTAACTGACTTTTTACTTTGGGTTCCCCTTGAGTTCATCACATATACACTGGTTTGGGACCCATCTCTGAATGTCTGTGTTGCAGTGCACTGCATGTCTCAGCCACACTTGCTCAGTTAAAACTTGCTTGGGGCTCTCCATGCCATCCCACATTTCATTACATTCACAAATATCTCTGTAATGAGAGTCTCTGGGTCTCTGAGTGAAACTCAATGGCTTGCAATTTACCAAAGGAGTGACCTTGTGACCTACTGACCGTAAATACTATCGAATCATTAAGCAATTGTTCTGCATATTTAATTTCTGCATATTCTCCATACTACAAAATTAATGATGTTCATAGCAACAGAGATGGAAAATTATCATCAATGCAATGTATTTAAAAGAATTGTTTAGATTTCATGCGTTTATAACAGTTAGAGAGTCAATACACAACGAATTAAATTGCAAGACCAGCCAAGGCCCTATAAGATTATTTCCAAGTTACTGTGGCACTAACACTTTTTTTCTCTAATCTTCACTTCACCTTTACTATAAAGTTAATTATGTAAATTAATATATTCAGAAAGCAGGGAGTCCTCCTGCAAAATAAAGATAAGATTGAGTATGTTTTCTTCTTTTTAGATGAGGTCTACTGCTTAAAAACAAGGTACATTCACTATTTGTACCAGGGAATTCACACCTTTTTTTTTTATTTTTTTTTTGGTGCTACACTGCAGACAATTTTATCTGAATCATTAACAGCAGAGGAAAGGGAATCTTAAGATTGAATAATTGGGGAGGGTGACAATGACAAAGAAATTGAAAAACAAATTGAAGGAAGTGTGTACAGAAGTGGACAAAAAGGATGGTGAAGGAAAATAACCTGATTTTTCATTTGGATAACTGAGAGAGGCTGTCAAATGTTTTCACCTCTGGGGCTTTTTTTGAATTAGCACTAGTTTGACAGTTGCTGCTGTGAGGTGCCTCAGGATTAAAAGTGTGGAGAATAGAGATGTCATTCTGACTCCAAGAGAAGATGACATTCAGTAGATTTGTATTGGATTGCATCTTTATCACAGGAAAAAGCATGTCTCACTTGTTCTAGTAAGTGTCTTGCTTGCTTTTCACTTTCTGGACACCAAAAAATGCAGACTGACAGTCTGATTAGCTCTCATAACTTCAATTAATGATTCTTTTTTCAATCACATTTTAAGGGACATTTATTCTTTAAGATCGAGGATATAAAGGGCAAGGTAATAATGCCATACCAATTATTTTCTTCTTTCAGGTGTCCCTATGAAATACAGAAATTATTATCTTATTCAACCAAAATGAGAAAATATTTATCAGAGTTATCACTGAATGTAAATGTTGTCTCCCATGAGAGTTCTACCTGTAATTGAACCATTTGGAAAGCAGCATGTGCAGTTATATTTTCCATGTCTGTTTAATACACATAAATAAGTCTGAGGATTCATTAAAACAGAAAAAAATGTACTGGTTGATTATTTTAGGAACTACTCCTAATGTTTCATTAAAAAAAATATAGCAATGTACTCCCCTGGGTTTCGGAAGGAATTAATTAATTTGCAAGGAAATATCTACACCTGAACTCCCTTTTAAAATACAGAAATTATAACAACCCCACAAGAATAATATTTTAATAGTTTTTGAAAAAAATAGCATAATTTTAATATTAAACCTCTAAAAAGACCAAATCATAGGATAGCATGCTCAGTGTTTCCTACATGTAAAATTTTTAGTATGTTCAACACTTTGCAGCTGAAAATAGGATCCTCTTAAGTGGTTTTCACCTTGTGAATTCATGGCATCCCAATTTTTCCTGAGCTTCTTTTTTTCTTTTTTGCATATTTAGGATTCAATGTTAGCATGCATAAAATATTAGTAAACTAGAAGACTCTTTAAATTAGGCGTTTTAATTAAGTGGCATCTAGATGGTGGGAAATAAAGAGTCTTAAAACATGATGAATATGCAGTTCAGAGAAAGAAATACTAAGAGAATTTATATCTGCTGCAGTGTTAGTCTTAAAATTTGCAGTTAATAGTGTCCTTACTTACTATTTGAGCTCCTAAATGTCTTTGCATTTCTATTCTTTTCCTCATTTGATCTAATAATTCTTCCATGATACTTAGATTTTGTTCCTGCTGTGTTGTCCTTCTTTGAATCATCAGCAAATTCTGTGAATTCACATTTAACATCTGTAGTAAAATCATGAAGAAAGCTTTCATAAGTCTTATACAGATCAGTTCTTGAGACTCTTTTCTGTTTTCTGTCCATTATTCTGTTTATCAAGTCATTTGTTTATATTTTTTTTACTGATCCTTTCTTTTTTTTTTTTTTTCTCCAATTTCTACATTAATCACCTGTATGAGATTTTATGAGGTATGTCAGCGAAACCTCAAAGAAATTTATCGCATTTTCCTTTTTAAAAAATGTATGGATCTTGCAATGGACAGATCCGATTAAACATTTTGTGTTTTATTATCCAATCTATTAATTCTCTAATACAATCAGTGTATACTACAGTTGTCATAAACTCATAAATTCAAGGTAAAATGGAGAGTTCAATTTTCATAGGTTGGTGAAAGACAACTCAACGCGGCCAAAGAAATGATTTCTGTTTATTAAAAATATGTTAGGGCGTCAAATACAGCTGAAATTCCCTCTATAGCTTTATTAGATTGGTTTAATAATTTTATTAAGATATTTTATTGGTTTAATATTTCTTCATTTATGTAATGTTCACCTTGAAACAGAAATACTTCAAAAGTATTAGACATTTTCAAAGTGTTTTGTGTACAGTACCATACAGTGTAATTTTGTCCAATCTGATCTCATTTCACAATTAAAAAAAAAAAAAAAAAAATAAAAATTGAACTGGTTTGATCTGAAAAGCACTGAATAAGAGATAACTATTTGCGTGGAATTTTTTCCAGTCAGCTCTTTTTGTATCATCCTTAATTTCATGTGCTGGAGTTACAACTTTAATTAACTTTACAAATGGAATTTTTATATTAAAATTGAAGCCATGCTGTGAACGTGGCAAGATGGGGACTGGTCACTTCTGGAACTCGCACACTGTAGGGAGAGGCACTAATGTCAGGGCTACAGTCCTGGTTGTCCCTGAGCATCTCAGTGACAAAGGACAAGGGTTTGATGCATGAAAACAAATTTAGAGAGCACAGAGCTGAGTAAAAGGGTATGGATTCTGAAATGGTGAAAAGCCACAAAGAAGTAGAATCTGATACATCTGCTTTATCCCTGAAATTTAAGGATGATGCCCGTAGTTGCTCTTTTAACTGAAAATTTGCTTCATTTCTACGGGTATGAGTTGTCCCATCCACCCCCCCCCCCCTCCACCAGGAGTGTAAGACTGATGTTAGATCAGTACGTAGAAAAAGAGTTTCTTTCTCCTTCTACTGGAAAAAAACAAACAAAACAAAAAAAAACCCAACAAAACAAACAAACAAAAAAAAAAAACCAAAAAAAAAAAGAAAGAAAAGGAAATAAAAAAATTCCCTGTGGCTTGTAGAGCTAAACCATTGCCATAATTTTTTTCTCTGATTCTCAGAGGATGTAAATCAGCAAAATTCATTTCACTGGCATTATCTAGCACTTCTCTTCCTGTGAAAACTTAACTTCAGTGAAAATCTGATGATATGTAACAACTTCTTCACATTTTAAATGCTTGATTTTGCGAAGAACACTGATCTTTTGAAATGCAGACTTTTATGCAACATCCTATGAAAGCAACCTAGAAGAGATTCTGCCACTGAGACATGTTTCTTTTTGTTTTCTCTTTTTGCTGAGCTTTAGCTACATGACATGCACAGGAAGAGTACACCACTGCATTAGCACATGAAGAATCTAACTCCTAGTAAATCATCATTCTTCTTACAAAATGCTTCCATGACAAAGAACATGCTTGATATTGAATGATATGCCTTTATTCTCTCCAATAGTTTTATTCTATCTTTCATCTCATATAATTACTTATTTTCTTTTTTTTTCCCCCCCCCCCCCTGAGGCTTTCTCTGGCTTTGTGCACAGTAATCATATAGTAAAAAGAAGAAAAAAAAGATATATCCACCCATAGGCTGAATTTGAATGACAGCTGATCTTGACCGTAGAACAGAGTCATTAAATTTAGAAGGTATTTCAGGTAAGAAAGTTTGATTAATATCAAACAAAGCCCATTTAATGCTGCACCCTTTTCAGAATGGAGTGGCACATTTAATAATTATATGAAATGGCTTTAATTTCTAACACCTATTCCATACCACTTTCATTTCCATAAGATTGACAGGATAAGAATACTTAATGCCCAAACAAGAAAAGCTAATACTCAGAACCATCAAACTTTTTGTATTTTCTCAGTGTAATTCCATAAGTGAAACAAAAATTGTTTCCTACATTATTTAGTCCATTGTGTTCCTTTCAGTAAGGAAAAGAACAAACAAAAAAAGAAATCCAACTCTATTGTTTAAAGCTGTAGATTTTGTAGTTCTACCACTGGGTTATTAATCCAAAATATAGCAAAAAGATGCATTGAAGATGCAAAATTCCATCTAGGCAGAACTATTTTAAGAAGAAATTGATTTGTATATTTCTACTATTCATATTTATTCAACTATCTCTTGCAGTGATGAATAACAAATGTATATGTGCATAACAAATTTCCATATGTCAAAGAGATGACAACACATGGAACAGAAATATTATTCCATGCTACACTGTAAATGGATATCTGAAACTGAGTATGTTATTTAGTTTTCCTCTTATTTAAAAAGCCAAACTGAAGACAACATCCTTTGAATTGACTGAGATGGCCCAGAAAAGCTGCCTTGTAAAACAAGAAAGCCACACATTTTGATGATTGTTAGTACTGCTGCATGCTTAGAAACAAAACCCTGTTTAAAAAGACTTTTTTTTCTAAATATCTTTCTATTTTTAGAGTCGTCCTAATGATTTCTAAACTTTTTGTCCAGCACTGAGGTAATTGTCACATAGCAGTAAAAGTCACTAAGGCTTGTTACTGACTATGCGTTTGATAATCCATGTGATTGTCATAAAACCAGCTGGCCTGAATGGTGGATGCGGTACTTCTCCTGGAGTTTAGTTTTCTATATGTAGTCCTCAGAAAACCAAGACATCGCTCTGTCTTCTTGGTGATCCCTTTACTTGCTCAGAATCCTTACCAACCTATTGGAGGTGGAGGGCAGAATAATAAAAATAGAATAAAATGAAATGGGACAAAATAAGTTAAAGTAGTCAGGGAATCTCTCTTGCGCTAACTCAGGTGTTCCAGAAAATTCCTCATCATAGTGCTTTGCCTGTTTACTGAAATAAGGTCTCTGCCATGCAAGATGATGAAGGAATGTTTTAAAACCTCTTAAAGATGAGGCAACTCCATGAAATTTCCATATTCATCATCTCCCATGTTCATTCACTTTTACTTGGTAAAAGGAACAAAACTCACTTCTAACTTCCACATTGTCTTTTCTGTTCTTTGGGGGATAAATGGGTGTCATTCTTAGTGTCAAGAACGAAAAAAACCTGAGCTGGATTCAACTCAGTAGCGGTGATGTCAGTGGGTGGTTTCCATCTCTGGATTACCAGAACTGTTTTGTAATTGCATCCTTTCGAAAAATTAGCTACTTGGTGTCTGTTTGACTTAAGCTATGTATCGTGTTATCTTGCTTGATGTCTAACAGCAAAGCAGAACAAGTACTCTGTTTTTAACTATAATAAATGAGAGTAAGGTTATAAGCAAAATAGTATTTGGGAAAAAATAATGCAACTAACGTAGAAAATTCTTGTTTTCTGCAATGAATGACCTTACTTTGGTGTCAGGTGCCTTCTTTCTCGAGATAAATTTGAAGTGTGCTTGCTGAAGACATACTCTAATCTCTGATTTAGTTACACTGTTCTCTGCACACCAAAGTTGGATGACATGGTTCTTGTATAAGAGTATTACATGACATAGAAACAAAAAACCCCCCAAAAAACAAAAATCCCCTGTATTTTCACTGTAGGATGAGGAAGGCTCTGGACACATAAAAAAATGGTACTCCCACTTGATGAACAAAGAGGGCTGACAGTCAGATGTCACAATCATAAGGTTAAAATTTGAGAGATCAGGAGGGTTAGAAAAGAAGAGTCCCAAGTTTCATTATTTTCTCCATCCCTTTATGACCTCAAAATACTTTGCAATGTAATATAACACTTCAGAAATTATTAGCTGTGGAATAAAATCTTATTGTTTTATGATTATCAATCAATGAAAGCCAGAATTAGAAATACAACCCAGTACTTACAAATATGATAAACCTAAACTTTATATTTATTCAGACCACACACCTGAAACAGTACTGATCTAGATTTATTCTCTTTGGCTTTCAAATCTGAAGGAAAGATTCTTTCTTTCGTTAAGTATTCAAGGCAAAAACATGAGATTAAAGGGGGATTTTTTTTTTTTTTTAGGCTTTCAAATTTTTCCACCTTGTTTTTATCTGATGTTTCTCACCAGATTGTTATATCTAATAATCTAGCATTTCTCCTCCAACAGTTTTCTTTTCAGTGTAGTGGCCCCTGAAATGTTTATATGTTTTAAAAATAATTGTACAAACTAAGACAGGTTTTTAATTTTATTTTAGTTATTCAATTTGTTTGCTCTTAGAAACCTCCTTTAAATTTAAACAGTTTGAAAAGATCTTTTCAATCATCAGTACTATTCCATTTAGATCCTCCATTTTCAGGATAAACATTCAGGTCTATGATTTTTGCTTTTTGTTTGACACCTTTCACACTGAAGGAAGCAAAACACAGCAAAGTATAAACTTTTTATTGAAAAACCCGTTATTTCAGTTTCAGATTTTGATTGTTTTTTCCTGCTTTCCCAATCCAAAAATGAAAGTGCACCTTTCTAAAACTTTTAAAATCAATATTGTATGTGTGTTATTTATGTCTTACATGTGCTGGTCTGGGACATGCGGTTGTGATTAAAATTGGCCCTTTTTACATTGTTAAGAATTTTGCCATTTTCCAATACAAAGCAAGAGTTTTAATAAGTATCTCATTTCTGCCACTTGTGCTAAAGAAAAGGTGTGCTGTGAAGATTAGTAAATTTGTCCTCTTGGGTCCCGTTCCTGGCAAATAAAATCTGAATTCTTTTATGCAGTGTTTTTCACATAGTTGGAAAAAAAATGCTGAGCCTACATTCTCTTTCCTGAATAAACTTCATTGAACTGAATTAATCCATTAAACACACAGAAACATTGTTGGAACTAACTCTGATGTAAAAGGGAACAGCAAAGGTGACTTAATAAATCCTCCCTCATTCATCACCTTTGAGATGTGGCAAACTGCATTCCAGAATTGGCTTCCCCTGCATTACTGGGATCCTGTGCAGAGGTGCTGCCTCTGCCACATTGTATATTATCTGGCCCACATGAACAAGACAATTAAAATAGAAGAGGGAGGGAGAAATAAATAAAAAGAAGAAAAAGTACCTTTCTTATTTCTTCTCTCACAGTCATCCTCCTGATGCAAGGGAGAAAAGGAACTGCTTTCCATCTCGTTGTCTCTTCTCTTGCTTTTTTTTCTTTCAGATGGGCAAATTCTCCCTTCACTTGCCCATTACTTTCAGTGAAATATGCGGGCACGAACTCCATTGCAAATCTGCTTTCCATCCATGCTTGTGAAGTTTCTGATTTATTCAGGAATTTTATGTCCATATAGGTCCCTTAATTGCATGGAAAAACAAGGTGATAAATATACCAGCTCTTTCCAGTGCATCACATAGAACAGCACCACCACAGTTAAAAACCCTACCCATAAAAACAGTCTTTCTGAGTCCTACCAGACACCTCCACGCCAAAGCCAAGTCTCTGTATAATACAGGAGTAATTTCTGAAGTCAGCTATGGACCTGGCTGCAAGAAAATATAAATAAGCAGGTTGGAAGATCAGAGAATTGTTAAGGTTGAAAAAGACTTTTATAACGTCAAGTCCAACCCTCAACCTAGCACCACCACTATGTTCACCATAAAACTATGTCCTCAAGTGTCATATCCACATGTTTTTTGACTACTTCCACAAAGGCTGACTCTGTCACTTCCATGGGCAGTCTGTTCCAATGTTTTACAAGTGTTTCCTTGAAGAACTTTTTATGAACCTCTAATTAGTTTTGCCCTGACACAACTTGAGGCCACTTCCTCTCATCCTGTCACTTTTTACCTGGGAGTAGACACTGAAATCCACATCATTACAACATCCTTTCAGGTAATTGTAGAGAGCAATAAGGTCCCCCGCGAGGCTCCTTTTCTGCACCCCCAGCTCACTCAGCTGCTTCCCATCACACTTGTGCTCCACACCCTTCTCCATTACCCTTCTCTGTACTTGCTCCAGCACCTCAATGTCTTTCTTGCAGTGAGGGGCACAAAAATAAACACAGCATTCAAGGTGCAGCCTCACCAGTGCCACATACAGGGGAGGATCACTGTCCTGGTCCTGCTGACCACACTATTATCAATACAGGCCAGGATGCCATTGGCCTTCTTGGCCACTTGGGCACACTGCTGGCTCATGTTCAGCTGCTGTTGACCAGCACCCCAGGCACTGTTCCTCTGGGCAGCTCTCCAGATGCTATTCCCCCAGCCTGTAGCACTGGCTGGGGTTGCTGTGACCCAAGGGGAGGACCTGGAACTTTGCCTTGTTAAACCTCATACAGCGGACCTCAGCCCATTGATTTGACCTGTTCAGGACCCTGTGTAGAGCATTCCTGCCCTCCAGCAGATCAACACACCCACCAGCTTGGTGTCATCT
>JAWWEW010000001.1:31179128-31425318 GCA_035583185.1 Anabacerthia variegaticeps | reverse complement strand
CAGGCTTGGTGCTGTGACCACTTCCCTGGGGAGCCTGTTCCAGTGCCCAACCACCCTCTGGGTGAAGAACCTTTTCCAAATATCCAACCTAAACCTCATCTGACACAGCTTCATGCCATTCCCTAGGGAACTCCTGTCACAAAGTTCATCTCAGAGGTTTGAAGACTGGTTGTTTGTTTTAATGAGTGAAGAAAATCTCAGCAATTTAATGTCTCACTAATCATATGCACTGTGGGTTTTGAGGCTATTTTGAACACATTTGCTTGTTTCTTTTGAAATAAATATAACTTGTCTTTTTTCCTTTAATTCCAAAATAAAATGTTTCTGAAATGGCTATTTCTTTATCATCAGTGTTCATAAAATATTTCATGAATTCACAAAGAATTTAAGCAGCTTTAAAATTAATTTTTTGCAATAGTATTTTTGGCAAGAGACATGGGTCAGTTTTAGCCAAGTACGATGACTAATTTCCTGCTCTAGGCTTGAAGCTACTTCCTAAGCAGTTGCAAGGACACAGAGTTCCTGGGATGTTTGATATGTAAAAACAAAATGTGTCTCCATTTTGGTTTTTGTCAGTTAGACTGGAAGCTTTTAAAATTACTTATATCTGGGGGGGGGCATTTTTGATAGTCATTGATATCAGTTTTCTTAACTTATCACATGCCGTTTATCTTAGAAAAAAGGTTAGGAAGTTTAGGCCTGCCCAAATTGTCGCTAAGCTTGGTCAAGTTTTATATAACTTTATAAACTGAGTTTTATAATTTGGGGCACAAAGCTTTACATCTCCACATTACCTTTACTACAACACACTTTTAGGTGAAGTGAGCCAAGCAGCATATACTGATTTCACTGAAAGCAACTGAACAACTTCCTCCTGGCTACACTAGCAACAAGATTATGAGCACAAAAGTTTTTAGGCTTTAGTGTGTCAGCACTGCAGCACAGCAACAACACAGGTTTGCCCAGTTTGGGGTATTATCACTGGCTGTCCCTGAGGCATTGCCCCCCTCACCCCCTATTGCTGGGCACCTGCATCCCTACAAAGGCAGCCATGGAAAAAAAATTAGCTTGCTCTGCAGCAGTGGGAACAGTGTCCTACTTTCAGAGCAAAGCACAGAACAGTTGTCTCCACTGTGCTCCTCAGAGAAGCCCCTTGTCACCCAGTACCTCCCACTGAGAGTGGAAGCTGTTGCTGAAGTGAATTTAGAGTCAAAAATCACATTTTTCATTGAAAATACAGTTGATATACCTACCCATAAGGGACATGTCACTCCTGTTTCTGTCTCTGTTTTATGTTTCTGAAACTAAAGATTCACCACCCCAATACAGTAGAATTTGGGAATTTATCTTCATTGTGACAAAGCAAGAATGTATTTTGCCTTTGAGCCATGTAGATGAACACCTGTTCACTCTGGGTTTTGGCTTTGAACCAATGGTGAACCTCATAATACTCTCAAGTTAAAAAGCATCTAAATCCACCTGGTTTGGACATAAAACCCCAAAGCTTGTCTCAGGTTAAACTCAAATAGATTTAATTGAAATGTTTGAAGAACTTTTGTTTTCCTTTTGGTGAGTTTGGGTTTATTGGTAAAAGAACCCAGTCCTATTAAGTTTGCATGACTTCTGGTTGCCTTAAGGGAATTTTTCAAAGGTGAAGTAATAATACTTTTCTGATCTTCAGTCTGGTTTTTTTGGTGGTTTTTTTTTGGTTATTTTTTTTTTTTGGTTTAGTCAGTTGGTGGCTTTTGTTTGTTTGTTTGTTTTTAATTTTGGGGATTTTTGTTTGGTTTGGGGGGGGTTGTTAATTGGTTGGGCTTTTGGTTGTTTTTTTTTTTTTTTTTGTTGGTTTGGTTTTAATTGTTTTCTGTTTTTTGCTTCTGCTTTTGTTGTTTTTTTTTTTCTTTAATTTATGGCAACTTAATTAATCCTTGCAGAGCACCAAAGTAAAGCAAGTCCTTTAAAAATGCTGTGGGGTATGGTTCAGTCACTATGAGCTGGTATTTGGGAACAGAAATAGCATGTCTGGAAATTACAGACACAAGTCCCTGCACACCGACAAGATAAGAGGAAATATGAGACATTGTCTTTGGCTGCAACTTCTTACACAAATATGCACCCTGGATTTTTGAAGGTTTCCTGTAGCATTTTCTTTCTGCTCAACTGACACCTGCTGATGAAAGGGATCTCTGAGTGATGATCTCAGATTTCTTTAGATCAGAACAAAACTGACAGTCTTTCAGACTAGGGCAGAGAAAATACAGATTTTCTGCCAAGCTGAGCCTTGCAGAAGGATGACTTTGAGGAAAAGAAACAGGAAAAATAGAAGGAAACCAGGAAAGGCTGAGAATGTCCTGTTTGCAGTGCTATAAAGTCACTAAAACCTTGAAGGTACCTAAAATATTTGATATTCTTGCCACTATATCAAAAGGTTTGGACCTCCATTAAGTATTAAAATTTGTCATTTTAAATTGCTTTTTTGCCAGCACGAGCAATATAGATACTGAAATTTCCTCAGAAAGTGCTTATCTCATCAAGAGTAAAATTATAGCATATGAAATACTAATTACAGTATTATGAAGAAAGGTGAACTTTCTGGTGACATTTTATCTATTAGTAGAATACTGATGTTCTCCTTTCTTAAAGCAGAAGATGCCACACATGGTGTTTTCAGTTATTTTTTCATGGGAATCTCTTTTATAAATATATATATAAAAGGATTTTTTAAAATCTTCTTAAGAATCCATGATTACACAGAAGCTGCTGAGTTTTGATCACACCTGAATCAGAATACATCAGTATGCACTGAGAAATTCTTCATGATGTCTAGCCAATAGGATAATATAAGAAACTTATCCTAGAGCTATGCGGAATGATGTTACCCAAAAAGCAGCGTTTTATTTTATTTTATATTTTATTTTATTTCCATTTTATTTTTACTTCTATATGATTTCATTGTTTAATTTATTTTTATTTTATTTCAAAACACATATTATGAAGTTCTGTTGGAATAGACTAGGAATTTTTTTTATTATTTTTTTCAGTGGTTTGCTCCTATTCTCAGGGAATTATCTGATTTAAATGACATAAAAACTATTTCAAGCTTTGCTAAAATCAGGTACCACCCTCTTTGAAATATGATTATCACTGGCTGAAATCTTCATTTAAATATTAGTCTTGTTTTCTATGTGTTCAGACAAAATCAGTTGATAGGAAAACTACACAATTTTAACTTGTAGAACTTGTTCTCATTTCTTTAGT
The DNA here is from genome assembly GCA_035583185.1 of Anabacerthia variegaticeps. Lineage (NCBI taxonomy): Eukaryota > Metazoa > Chordata > Aves > Passeriformes > Furnariidae > Anabacerthia > Anabacerthia variegaticeps. The sequence continues at coordinate 31,422,060 of JAWWEW010000001.1, read as the reverse complement.
GCATTTTTTTCTTTGTGTTTGTTCTTGCAGTCTTTGTCAAAGGCTGTCAGTCTGATCTCATGAAATGTCATACTGGGACTATAAAATATTAAATAAGTTTGTATAAGTTTTGGATATCTAGGGAAAGACATTCCATTATGTCTCAGTTGTATATAGTTCAGTTATGATCTGCTTTGGTCAGGATGAAAATAACATTTTTAAAAAGTTTTAATAAATATTTTATCTTAGAAATTTATCTCCTCTTTCCATTCAAACAATAGAATCCTCAAATAGAGAGTTTACTTACTTTTTTTCACATATATTTAGGGTTTTTTTTTAGTTCTCTGTGTACAAAGGCGAGCCTCAAATATCCTGTATTCACTGTGTTAAACTACAGCTGGATGCCTAGGAAAGATTTATTCAATCAGTCATAGGGTTTTGTTTTCAAGGTTGAGAGCAAAAAGGCACAATCTATTCAACCACAAATACATTTGCATGAGTGTTTACCACAGTGGTTCCGCTTGCAATTTTAACTTTCATTTTTGGTAAATATTTGACCACTCATTCTACATGCCATGCAAGCAGAAACATGCAGACAGGAAAAACCAGAATCAATGCACTGGAAAACCACCTGGTTTTCACACCAAAAATCTTTTCTTCTATTGCACATATTCTGGCATTTTCCAAGAGATTTTAGCCTCTATTTTTTGTTTACACTATTCTCCAAATTTTTTACTCTGTGTTAGTCATTCCTGGAGTCGAGTAGGCAAATATTTTGGGTGCAGATATCTCACTTGTGTCCCATGAGTGCTAGAGTTCACTTACTTCTGAACAGGAAAGCACAGGACAGAACTGCCAAGGGATATAATGACACACAGAGTTGGAATAAGAAACCATCAGTTGATTGGGAGTTTTGTTAGCGAATTAAAAAATTTTATTTTAGTGGCTATAATGAGGGTTGCTTGCCTTTAACTGTCTATTTATTTCAAAGTTATGGCCAGGTCTGTCTGAGAACAAGGAACACTACAAAAGCCAATTTATAAGTCTTGTTCTTGCAAACCTGATGTTACAATCTTACTAATTTCAGTAGGTGGGTTGTACTTGTCCTAGCTGCAAGACTCAACCTGTAGAGAAATGAGATGCTGTAAATTCCTAAGGAGGAAGAATAGCAATCATGTTCTGTGTGAATGAGCTGCTAGCTGTTAATCATCATTCTGGTCGTCTCCACTTTTAGCACCTATTATGTAAAAGGGGAATATACTTCACTGAAACAGGAGTTTCATTGATAGGAGTGGGAGAATAAAGAGTGACAATCGTGAACCCATTGTGTTCCCTGGCTTTGACCACACCACTGTCCTTCAAATCACTACACTGGCATTTTGATCATTATTAGCTCCCTCTGATAGATGTCAGGCAGGTGAAGCAGGTTCTTGTGCTGCAACAGGGCTTCCTGCTAAATACAGAAACACTTCTAATAGCTCTGTAAATCAAGTGCACTAAGATAATAGTTTTTATCTACAGATCTGAAGGTTGTTTACAGCAGGTGAAGTACTCAAAAATATACAGTCTTATTTCTCAGAGTAACCTGTAGACAACAGTTAAATCCTAATAAGGTATTTTCCATTTGTTGTAAAGAAATGGCTATCTCGAGCAATAAATACAGACCCTGAATTCTTCACCAGCTAAGCAGAGTGTTTTCAGAGAAGATATGTGTTAAAGGAATAGGAATGTTCTCTGTCGTTCTAATGCATGATGACTTTGTATATACATAAGTAAAAGAGCATATATTTATGCCTTTCTGCTGAAATTTGAACCCACAGACGACTCATTAGGTGATGTTTTCATGCATCAGATAGGCATTTATTCAGATATTGAACATATTAGTATTACACAATTTGTCTTACTGTGACTTTGAATTGTGTCCATCTGCACATATTTAAAATGAAACATGGTCAATTGATTAATGGACAAGAGATTGATTCTTAGGCTAAAGTGTGAAGACAGTAAGCAATTTGACTTTCAAAAATTTCAACCTCACACCCCTGAAATCATGAATTCCATACTGTTTAGTGTAAACCCTTCAGTGGTTACAACAGTTGTTTTCTTCAACAGTGTTCCGTTTCCTCCATTTATCCTTTTTCTCTGCCTGGCTGGATGTCTTTGGTCTGTGGTATCTCAGTGTAAAGCATCGTGGTTTAGGAATGATATTCCTCAATTTAGTGTTCCCACTGAAACACCTCAGACCACGCACTCCTGTCTCCTCCCCTTCCCCTACGGTAGGATGGACAGGAGAACTGGAGGCACAAAAGAGTAAAGTTTGGAGGTTGAGCAAAAAAAAACAATAACAAAACAAAAACAATACTAATAACAGTAACAAAAACAGTAACAGTAACAAAACCAATACTATTAAGAGTGTACAAGAATGGTGAGCAATTCACACACAATTGCTCACCCTGCAGAACCCTGTGCCACCCAATTGCACACACACTGGCAAACCCTAAAGAACTCACAACCCCCATGGCCCCTGCCCCCCTGCACGTGGCATGAGGTGGCACTGAATAACCCCAGGGTGCTGGCCTTGTCGTCTTGGCTGCCGCAAAAGTTAACCCTGTCCTGGCCAGAACCAGGACATAGAGTTTAGAGGGACTGGTAACTACTATTCTGAATAAGATTTCCCTTCCAAAACCCCACCTTAGCTGTAGAGTTTCCCAGTGAGAAAAAAAAAGTGGGATTTTTCTGTCTGGTTTCCATCCCTATTCAACACTAGTTTGAAAAATTACGTTTTCTTTACTTTGCTAGTAGTCTTTGGAAAACAATTGTAAAGAAAACATAAAACTGATGAAATACTATTTCATGTAAAAGACTATCTGCAGAAGTAAAACAAGAACTGATGCTTTTAGACATGAATATATTACCTGATCATCCTTCTTCCTTATCATTACCTACAAGAGGTCTCCTTTTTTACAATGAATATTTCTTTTTTTAATAGATAAAGATGTTGTGAAATTATCTTTTTTATTTTTTCCTTAGAGATGTTGAATCTTTTGCTTTTATCAAGGACTTTTTAAACAGACAAGTACATTAAGAGGCATCATTTTGTGAATATTATAGTAAGAATTATTTGTGCATAGCACTCTAGAAGCACATGTGAAAAGCGTTTTAAAAAAAATAAAAGCATGCACAGTTGTAATTGTTTTCAGTTTGTGGTAAGGAGACCCACGTCTATAGAAGAGAGAGCTCCCCTTTAACAGAGAGCACCTATTATCTGTCCCATATAAAAACACCATAAAAGAGAATACTCCAAAAAAATGTGAAGAGAATAGAATTGAAAAGTATAAAGGCAAAAAATAGAGGAGTGAGATAAATAGTCTTTCAAACATTCAGATTATATATTTTATTTTAATGTGAATAAATGACCAGCTTTTATAGAAATCTTTCTGTATTGTGAGGGTTGTACAAGACAGTGTATAAATGCTTTGATCATCAGAGAACAAACATTCAGGGTAATAGGAGAAATTTTTCTCTCTGCATCTCTGAACAGAGTCAGGTTTCCCAAAGGGTAAGTCTCTGGGGAATTAGAAAGCAGATTGGGGTCAAGTTTCCCAAAATAAGGATTGTGTTGTCTGACTGCATTTTTCAAGGCTATAGGTGTGTTTGTGTGCAGAATATACAAGGGCATGTGATGACAGGACAAGGGGGAATGGCTTCAAACTGAAAGAGGGCAGGTTTCAATTGCATATTAGAAAGAAAATCTTTACTATGTGAGTGCTGAGGCACTGGAACAGGTTGCCTGCAGAAGCTCTGGCTGCCCCAACCCTGGAAGTGCTGAAGACCAGGTTGGATGTGGCCCTGAGCAACCTGGTCTACTGTGTCCTTGGCCATGGCAGGGGACTTGTAACCACATTATCTATAAGGTCTTTTCCAACTCTTCCATGGTTCTATGACTTTTATGAACATTAAGATATACATAGACTGCATTGCCAACCACATTTTTCTTAAAACCATCATCCAAAGCATCCACAGTCGTAAAAAGTGTGAAAAGGAGAGAAAATCACTGTTTTGATAGATTGTGCTTCACTATGTAAAACCCACACAGCAATGTGCATCACACTTCAAGGATAACATCTGGATCACCAGCTAATGTCACGCTCCTGCAGATGAGTGCTGGGTTGTGCTCTCCTGGAATGATTGTTCACTTAGAGCTGCATTAGAGAAAAACACTTGCAAGCAAGTAAATGAGACATTTGACACCTCAGCAAAACAAGAGAGCAAAAAGAGAAGCTGGCAGGATGATGCTCAGTGGAGGATTTATAACAACGTACCACTAACTCACAAAACCAAACAAAGTCCTGGGGTAATGTTTGACTGTGCAGTATTCAGGAAGCCAAGTATGTGATTTCTTTCAGCTCTGAATGAACAATTTAAGTGTGAGCCTAATTCTAAGTCTGCAGTCTCATTTACCTCAGTAGGAGTATTCATAAGCTTAAATTTAAGCATATGCTAAACATCTTGTACAATTGGGACACATTTACATCTTTAAGTAGGACAAGCAGCATAGGTGATGGAGTAAGTAATTTCTGGATCTCAGGAAGGGATATACATAAAATTAAGTATATGAAGAACAAATGAGTAAGTGGTGTATTAGAGTGGTAAGTGTTTGCCTGTAAATTGTTATCAAGCCTGAGCCATTAACATGAAGTCACTTGTTTCCAAAAAGGCAGTGTGGAGAGTTACTGTTAATGTATGTCATAAGCATCTCTAATTATGAACAAACATAAATGGCCTCAATATTAAAAAACAACAACACACAAACAGATGTTCAAAATGACTACGTGGCTATGCACATGTAATTTTCACATCTCACTGTTAGCAGAGATTTTCTTGCTTTGTTCCCTGCTCAACATGCCTGTATGTGAGTATCAGTGTTCACGGGTGGTGAGAGGAAGGAGAAAACACCATGAGGAAACTTCTTGTGATATTGTGTTTCTGTCTATTTTCTGCATGCACAGCTTCTCTTATGGCCCCTTCTCCTGGAAATACTGAGGAGGAAACACCTCTTTCTGCCATACCTTCTGAGGGACAAAAGGTAGAGACAAAAGAATCTGTGGGGTTCATATAATTAGACAAGTCATAGAGAAGCATCTACTCAGGTGATTTAAAGTATCTTCTATGTGCCTCTGATCTTATTCATCCCACATGTCAAACAGCTCTACTGAAAAACCTCTGCGAGCACAAGAAAGCGTACTTTAGCCCATCTTTCTGAGATGAACCAGTGTTTTCAAGTAGCTTTGTGGTTTTTATGTTCCTGAAGAACCAGAAAAGCTTGCTTCATCCAGATATATTTTAAAAAATTGGTTATTGCTTGGGCTTTTTTGGGCAGCTAAATAGGAGATTCAGTATCCATTTTCACTAGTCAAACTCTTCCCAGTCCTCTGTCCCCAAATAAATCTTAGTTGCAAGGGTCTGAATGCACCCTCTCAAATTGAAGTATTGAATGAGTAGTCTATACTAAGCTCAGAGGGAGGCACAGATCCCAGCAACAATTAAATCTCTCAGCATAGTCACGCTTCTGCTGCAATAAGTTTGACCCGTATTCAATTATTTATGAGCTAACAGGCTCATGCCTACAGATAATAGGAGAAACTGAGTATAAGTGAGTTTTTGTGGACACATATGCAGTTCATTGTCTGCATGTAGATTTTCAGTTGTAATTTAATAAGATTTCTGTGAAAATTTGGCCTATCAGCTTTGAAAAATAAATTTTGATTTGTTTGTGTTGTTTAAATATGATGCTCTTAGTTATTCCTTCCTCAGAAGAAGTTATTCCTTTCTTTCATCAGAAAATCCTCTGATAAAATTTATATTCATAACGTTTTTGTATTAAGAAAATGGAAGGAAAAATTGTATACCATGGACCTTTACATAATTACTGAAGGTTCACCACTTTCAATTTCCCTTTTCTTGGATTCTCACAGCACAAGCATTTCTCTGTGTGCAAGAACACAACTGGACAAAGCAACCAGGAATGATAATACCAAACATGCAGTTCTTTTGTGTACTTTATTTATCTCTACATCCCACAAGTATTGTGATGAAATGTGCACAAATGCACATATATAATTGTCTTTATTTCCTTGCAAAATCTATGACATTTTGTAACTTATGAGCTAGTTCTTGTCCATGTTTAGTCACAAGCAAAAAAGTGCAGAAAGGGAAAAATATGAAAAGAAGATATCAGGTAAATAACAGATTCCTTTTTTTCTAGATGCTGGAGTATTAAGATTTTCTTTAGTTTAAAGTCTGTCTCATTGGCTGAATATGGAGCACAGACAGACATATTAAAAAAAAAAATAAAATAAAAAGAAAAGTTGCAACAAAAAGTGTTCTGAATCTATCACTTTTGTGTTGCACTCATCACCATGTTATGAGAGTGCCAAGTCTGCCCACAGTCTGATTGAAGGCACAAATAGGTAGTGCAAGCAATATTCTGTAGGAAAACCATTCTCCTCAAACCACAGCCTGAGCAAATGTAAAAAATATGCCCTTGTGTTTCTGGGTAGTAATAGAAGTGCCAGAATCAGTTATCCCAAAGAGCTCTTGAGCGGTAAGGACAGACATGTCTGACAAAGCAAAGTGTGCTCACCATGCGATTTATTGAGTATAAGATATGTAGCACAAACAGCTCCCTCTGACTGCAGCATCCACTTCTCTGATCCTTTAAGGGGCAAACCCGTTACTAGAGAAGAGGAACCAGGAATTACATACTCAGATTGGATATTCCATATATACGAGGCACGTTATGAGTATTTCCAGTCATTTTTATTTAATAACATTGTGTATAGACATGCACTTTGGATAGAGGATGAGAGAGAAGTGACAGGACATGGGATAGAGATGCAACTGCTGCTGCAAAATAGCAGAGATCAGTGTGATGAGGTCATTTTGATGGCTGTTGCATATTGCACAGGACGTAAGGAGGGGGCGTGGGGAGGGAAGGAGTAAAAAGTTTTCCACAGCAAGAGTTGTGTTTGTTGGTTTTGGTTTTGGTTTTTTTCAGGTTGTTTTAATATAAACTCCTATACTAAAGAAGCCTCATAATATTATACATTTAAACAATATGAGGAAGAAAATGTCTATTTGCAATTATATAAATAGACTAATGGGGGATTTTATCAAGCTTGTATCCCTTTTCCCTTCTCCATGTTTTATTGATATTCAAATGAAATGAATTTGCCTTATGACTCAGAAGAATATTCAGATCTGACAAATTAATAGCTAAATCATTTTGGTGTGGCATTTCAGTGATTATCAAGAGGACTGTTAATCACTGATGAACTCGCTCAAGAAAGATGATAAACTGTCTTGTCAATCATTTTGCCGACAGTTGAGGAATATGGAAAAGAATCCTGCTTTGGGTACATCAGCACAGCTTTGGGGATGGAGTGGGTGTTTTTGTTTTGCTGTTGTACCTGATCTACCTCAGATGTGATGCAGAAATGTGCGTAAGCACCCACATCAGTGGAACTGATCTTTTAGCATCTAGGTGTTTTGCAAAACTGCTGCTTCCGGGACGGTAGGAAAACATTTTAGTTTCTATTGGAACCCTATGGAAATCAAAAATTGTCACCAAAATGCACCTGAAGTCACATTTACACACATCATAAATATAGAATGATTATTAAAGAAAAAATTCTTTACAGTCAAGCACTGGAACAGGCTGTTTAGAGAGTAGTGGAGTTGCCATCCCTTGACATATTCAAAAGATGTGTAGATGTGGAGCCTAGGGAAATGATTTAGTGGTGGGCTTGACAATGCTGGGTTAAAAGTTGGAGTCAATGGTCTTTGAGGTCTTTTCCAACCTAAATGATTCTAAGATTCTATAATTCTATTCTGCATAAAATGAATTGGGGGGGCGAGGGGGGGAGGGGAATGAAAAGAAAGAAAAACCTGCCCTTCATCGGGTACCAAACTCTGTAAGCAACCACTGCATAGCAAACAGGCACAGCACACCTCATTCCTACATTGATTGCCTTCTCTATCCTATGCTGCAAACTTGCAATACAGAGCTGAGACAGGCAGGCACCAAAACTCACTGAAGAGGTGGCTAAACTGTGAGGAAATAGCATTATATCTAGAACAAGCAACAGCTGCATTTATTCAGATTTATTTTTTTTTCATAGTAATATATAGTCAAAAAGGGTCATCCAGAAGGTTGGCATCTTGAATTCATTACTTCTCTGAGACAGAAGGAACTAATGCCATAAGCTTCAATTTCGGGTCTCTGTTTTGCCATTCCCATTTGTCAAATGGGAAGTCTGCTTCGTTCCTGCTCAAACTGGCTCTTAATCAATGAGAAATGCAAAGCCCTGGAGCCAGAATCCCAATCAGACAGGGAGGGAGTTAAGGAAGGCACGGTTTTATCAAGCTGGGATATCTTATCAATGCCACTGCACATGAGAGTAAAGAAGCTGCTCAGGACTAGCAGGTACTGGAATGAATACTCCCCAGGTCACAGAGGTAGTAGCCAGGAAAAATTCAGCTCATGATATGCTTAGTCTAAGTCATAATATCAGATTATGTAGTAGCTAAACAAAGTTTTAAACAGAAACTGGTTTTCACAGATTTTTTATTTTAATATAACCCAAAAAATTAACTGTGTCAAAGCAATACAGATTTGGGAAAAAAATACAGTAGGGGAATGATTAACTACTGAATTTAACAACCAAATATCTTATGCATCTGAAACAACCTTCCAAGGAACCCATACTTAAACTAGCTTTAAAATTACATTAGAAATTAGAGAATCACAGTGTTTTCATAACTACTGCAGTATTCTCCTATTACTCATTGTATATTTAATGGTCAGTTACAGAACTGAATCAAAATTATGGCTTTACAGTGCCAGATGTTTTATATGTATAATGTTGTATGCATTTCTGTATCATTCAACATTAAATTTGAAACTGTAATTTGACTAAACATTAAAAATTTTTAGTTTGATAGGAAGATCTACAGACTCAGTCCTTAAAGAAACCTAAATCTGATTCTATAACCCTATCTTAACATGTCAACTATAGCTAAAAGCCTTGTATAAAGATCATATCTAACATGTTCTCCATCTCTGTGAAACATCTATAACACCTTTCTGTATCTTTAATGTCTTTCCTGACTTTCCATCAAGTTTATCGGAAGATCAGATTGTCAATTATTCTTTGCTGCTGGATATTGTTTGCTTCAGAAATCTCTTAAGGGAAATGGTGACATTATGTCACATGTATAGTGGCCTGGCTGATCCTGAAAATATTGTATTCACTGTTCAGACATTGCAGAGTCACTCTATCAAATGCTCAATTCAGCATGGTTCAAAGAGCATGGTAAGGGTGAAATGTCCTAGACTCACTAAATTCCTATCCTTTTCGAAACCAGAAATGTAAGCAGATATTCAGGATTCTTTAATACTTTTCTTTCTGAGACTAGGAGCCAAAAATCACTAGTATATGTTGGAGATTTTTTCATATTAGTCAGATGTACTAGGCTCTTTTTTAACAATTTTGTTTCTCCTGATGCATCTTGTATCTAAAGCTACAAATTATGTGAAGTTTTATTACAAAAAATACCTTAGCCCTCCTATTTTCTTTACAAGAATCTTATTGTTCTTGGGTATCAACTCAGAATTGAGAATGGACATAAGACTATCTTCAGTATTAAAGGCATAGAAGGCAGCTGAGATATTTCAGCAATTTTGGTCTTTGTATCAGAAATATTGGTTCTGGGGTGGACACATAAAGGCTTCCTGTTTTTTAAGAATGCCATCCCCTAGAGGGGAAAAAAAACCAACAAAAAAAAAAAACCGAAGAAACCCCAAATGAACAAACAAAACCAAAAAACCACAAACAAACAACAAAACAAAACAAACAAAAAACCCCAAGCAAACCACTCTACAAACAACAAAAATCCAACAGATCTATTTTCCAGCCTGCCAATGGAATTTAAAATGTCAGATGAGTTTGAAAATCTCTATGTATTTACAGCTACTCTTTTCATAAATGTCTTTTCCATCTGGTTTAATACATTTCCACTGATGAGACTCTTTGCTGAAAAACTGTTTCCTAAGTTAAAAGCCCTTAGAGCGATTGAACATGAAGAGCTATCTTAGAGACATTATTATTTTAAAAAATTCTCTCACCGCATCAGATTCAAAAATATATTTACATACACTTCTGTAAAACTAGTATCTTTTTCAATATGTAATGTAAATTTCTCTTTGCTCATGAACTTCTCAGTAGTCCTACTTAAATTGCATGCACTTAGACAAAATATTTCTCTTTTTCTGAAAACAACTGTGAACATGTTAAGATACCAACCAGTTAATGAAGTCGGTGAGGACATGCAAATGAATTCTGATTTAGCTCCTACTGTCTGTATCTGGTGTGTCCCACCTCATCACCATTTCCTTGACCTACAGCATTAATCAGATGTGACAATTCTTAATATCCAATGAAATGACACAATGCAATATGACAACAATGTAAAATCATACACTGCTTTCAGACGGGGCTTTTACACTTCATTTCCGATGGGCTCTACATAAGCTAAGATAAACCAAAGTGATGAGATGACAGTATACCACAACTGTTTTGAATGCCTAAGAAATAATACAGTCTACCAATGTGTTTTCAGGCAGCTCAGATTAAATATTACTTTGCAAGAAAGAGTTATGCAACTTAATTAATGCATTATGTTGCATATAGCTCCTATGTAGCTTGAACACATTTAACAGAAACTTAACTTGGATGGATTTTCTTGAGTTTGAGTGTATGGGCAAAGATTGCATGACCTGGGACACTCTTTTCATTCAAAGTTTCTCAATCAACAGACATCATTGCTATTAAGCCTTTGAGTGTCAAGTACCAAGTTTGTATTTTCTACTTCCATGGCAAGCCTCTCTTCTACTATTTTGTCATTACAAGGGGTCACGCAAGAGAATTGGTTTCTGTCCCAGAGTTACAATACACTATCACATGACCCTCTTGGATCTTTTTTGTTATTCCAGTTAAAACCACTTAGCGCAAAAATTAAAGTTATAATGTGCATGAATGAAGGCTATTTAATATATGTACATACTTGTGTGTTCATTCCGCTTGTTTTGACAAAACAGGTTGTCTTTCTGAACGGATTAAGGTAGACCTCACTGAGAGCAGAGGCAGCTTTAGATCTGAGAGTATTCCATTGAATTGTCTTGGAGCAAAGACATACAGACATGCATAGCCTTGCAATAAAGCATCAGTTTGAATAATAGTTTTGAAAAACTGCATGATCTTAATTCACATAAAGATATATCAGGTTGTTTACCCCACATTACCACTCCTTGCCATGAGCTTAAAAGGATATCTGTCTCTCCTCAGGAGTAATGCACATACTGAAACAAACCTCTGTTTTTTTCACATTGTAAAATGTTTGTTTCTTCTTGGAAGCACAAGAGTTTTGACCTCTCCAGTTAATAGGATTAAAGTTCTTAGAACCTTGCAGGCATTTGTTAGTTATTACTCACAGCATCCTACTAGGAAGATAAGAAACTGCTGTTGCTTCATTTTATATCTCTGCAAAAAGTAAAAGCACAGAAAAGCTGAGGTATTTACCAAACCTTTTGTCTGTGTCTCACCTAACACCAGGGGCTCTGGACAGCAGGTACTGAAGCTATATGATTACATTGTAGTCAAAGTAAATACAGAAAAACAATCTCTTTAAAAGACAAAAAATGGTGAAGTAATTTTTCATTTTAAATAGGAATGGTTATATTAATATTTTTAATGTTCATTCCATTGTATTATTTCCTGTAAACAGGAACATATTTTATGAATTGTAAGGAAAATTTGAAGTTTAACCTTGGAGAATAAACCTCACAAATGTGTACAGTCTTTCAGTGCTTTGAGCAGTGCTTAAGCTTCTAAATATTAAAAACAGTGTTAATGTTTCTCTGCCATTGTACACCAGTTAAAGTCACTCTTGCAGTTTTCTATTAGGAAACTTTCAGACTTTTTTTTCCCCTGAGAGTTTACCTTGGTTTCTGCAATCATTCATAAAACCCGCTCTTCCACTTTGATATTGGGCAAATATATTCCTCACTGCTGTCTGCTAACACTGGTGCTTGATTTTGATCAGACTCCCTTCTTCAATGAGATTCTTCTTGCCTTTTGCTAGAACCTGAATACATGTGATCAAACATCTGAAGAGAAACACGAGATTCTGAAGATGGGATATGAAAACATATGTTCTGGTTTCAGCTGGAATAATTTTATTCTTTAGTAGCTGTTACAGTGCTATGGGGTTTGGATTTAGTATGAGAACAGCGTTGATAACACACTGATGTTTTAGTTGTTGCTAAATTGTGATAACTCTAAATGCAGTTTCCCATGCACAGTTGCAGCAGAAGCTGGGAAAAAGCACAGCCAGAACAGCTGATCTGAACTGGCCAAAGAGATATTCCATACCACAGAACATCATACTCAGTATATAAACTAGTGGGAGTTGGCCAGCTACTGGGGGATGCAGTAGGAATGAGTCAATGGGCAATAAGAAGAGATATTGTGCATCACTTTTCTGTCTTGGGTTTTATTTCTCTCTTTCTTTAGTTGTCTTCCTATTCATTGTATTGTTATGTTGTTCTTGTTGTTTCATTATTATATTACTATTGTTATTTTTTTATTTTGATTTTAAACTGTTGTTATCTGAACTCATGGGTTTAAACTTTTTTTCCAATTCTCTTCCCCACCCCGCCAGAGTTGGAGGTAGAGAAAGTGGCTTCATGGTAGACAGTTGCCATCTAGGGTTAAACCATGACAACATCAAAAAGAGAAATAATGCAGAAACTTCCTTTCTCTTGTGATATGGAACATCTTTTTCTCCCTGTCAGATGGCTTCACATCTGTCACAGACTATTTGATACCCCTGCATTCATCACATACTGTGTCTTAGATCAAATGTCAAGCAGTTCACATCATTTCAATTCATCACAAAGCCAAATACGTGTCTTTACATCGGGACTAGGAACTACAAGCTAACAAACCCAACAAAATATAGTGAAGTTTTTGACACTATTGCCGTTTCATGCTCTAGGAGCAACCAAGGGCTTCACAAGTTTCTTGGTGTGGAAAACTTTCATGGGAAACTTTACCCAGCTACAGAAAAATCCTAGTACTTATCACGTGAGGATGCTCTCCCCTTTACATTCACTTACTCTTTCCTTATAGTTTCTTTATAGCTCAGCTAGCCCTGGGGCAAACACAAAATTTTCTCCTAAGTTCTGCTGGAATTCCATACTCATGGGATCCCCTGGAGTCTCTGAAACTGCATTTTGGATAGGCAAGACAGTTTTTACACTATGACTGTTTTCTTAACCATTATACAGATATTTTATACTGCTGTTATTTTTTTTTTTTAATTCGATAGTCATTGTCAGTAGAAGATAAGACATTAACATCTATCACCAAGTGAGATTAGGACAATAGTATTTTAAAGGTCAATAATGTAAATGTAAAGAGTCAGATTTTTGAAATGAGCAAGGGTGCAGCAAGTGCTCCATAATCTTAACATGAAAGGCAGTTGCCATCTTCTTCTCTCCCAAAATGAGGATGTAGCATTTATGGATCTCTGTCCCTGAAGAAATTCTGTGGAATTCATTAGAGGTATTACATGCCACAAAACCGGAAATTACTTGATAATAAGCAAGGGGAAAGGGACAAGAGGGACTTGTAGTCAAACAGTTTAATTTTTTTTATGTATTGTCTAAATTCCTCTGTTTCTAAACCTCACTGTTCTGTGTTTTTCAAACAACAACAACAACAAATTAGGTACCAAAGTCTTTGTGGTGCTTTCTGAAAGCTCATTTTTAAGGATAACATGTAGCAGGCAGAACTGTGTCTGACTTAAGGTCTTGTCATCCTGTACTTTAACACTCCTTTGTCTCAGACATGAAATCTGCACACATGTAGCTGTTGGTTTTATTGTTTTTCTTCTGATGAGTTTTAAATAAACCTAAGTTTAAAAAAAAAAAAAAAAAAAAAAGGCAAAAAAACAGACCTCAACACTGTTAGGTGTTTTCCAGTGGTCTGAAAAATGTGAAGTATGTAAATACCACTCTTATTACTAATGTCTCATATTTATATCTCATTGCTTGTACAACAAAATGTTCATAGGCTCTTAAAATTGCTTGTACTGGGAACCGTTCCTCTGCAAGGTCATTCTCTAATCACATCACATCATCTAATTTTAACCATATGAAAGTTAGTAATACAAGGTAATTATCTACAGCCAGCGCAAAGAATGTAGCACCTCCACAGGCAATCCATCCTACATATCTCAGATATCTATCCTTGAAAGGAATAAATTGCTCAGTATTGATGCTGTATCTCTTCATTCCATTCATGAGGAATTAAAACAATTTGGCTATTTTATCTGCCTAAATTTTTTATAGCCAAAGTTAAGCAGAATAAATCGCCTTTGAGGCAGTTTGTCTTTCAAGGAGAGCTCGAGATTCCACTTGACCTGTGTGAGGTCTAGCGATTATCAAAAGTCTTTAGCATCCTTGGTGGAATTTGCCTTCTGGAAAGGCATGTCCATTTGGGCCATTGAAGGCTATAAGCTTCATAGGGAGCCTTGTTGAAAATAGCTTTCAGAATCTACAAGAAGGGAGGGATGGATTCATGTGGAACACATGGATGCTAAAGGCTGTTAAAAAGTGAAACAGCTAATTGAGACTGGAGGCTTTGAGGGTTTAATGGTAATAAACACACACCCAGAAATAGTGCACTAATTTGAACACTTCAAATTTTGGAGTTTCTTTGATGTGTGATAGAAAGTAATTTGAATCAGCATGAGAGTCTGAATCAAACAGCATAAGCCCTACCATAACCCGCTGGGACTGGCATTCTTCTGGCTTGATAAAAGGTTTCTCAAGGCATTAAGTAAAGTCTGTGGGGGGTGGGAACACAAACACAAACAGAAGCAACAGAAATGTAAACTCCAGTTTTCCCTTCCCTGTCAGCTCTCTTCCTTCTTTTCACCATAAATTTCTCATGAAGTGTTTAGCATCTACCTCATCTACTTGTAGCAAGCTCGGACACAAATATTTTAAAATGGGAACAATCTCCTATTTAAACACCATGGTTTTGTTTACATCAGCATAACTCAGGTTCAGAATTATCTGACATAACAAAGGCTGTAGCTCAGCTCTGGCAGGTTGGAGCTGAGGTGGAGGGAAGTTCATCCATCCCCTTGCACAGACCTGGCATGTTCATCCAGAGCAATGTGTGCTATTGCCAAGAGGCATCTTTTAGGGTGGTTCTTCTTTCCAGAAGTGCAGCTTTTGTCACACAAAACACTGAGTCATATCAGATGCAGCTGACACTCTGCACACAAAGATGATAGCTCAAGTGGAAAGCTTTAGCTGCTGAATACAGCATCAGAACAGCTCAGCTTTAAAGCCTTGAGATTATATAGAGCCACTATGTTTTGAGCCTTTAGGGAAGGAATACCAGACAAGTTAGATCACTATGAAAAATGATCACTAGGGACTACAATACATAATAAGGTATATAAATAAGTGTCACACAAAACTGCCATAGAAAAATAAAAAACAAAGCTTGCAACATTCTTCCACATAATGGTTTTATGGAAACATTACAACATTACGCAAAGCTTGGAGTACAATATGAACCCCTGCAGACTCTGAAATGTGGTAAGCTGTAGGGTACAAGAACCCACAGAGCAGCAAAAGCAAAGGTTTAATGGCATTTTAAATGTTATGACTATACAGAAGGAGAAATCTGCAATGTAATCCTTTTCAGAATTCTTTGTGCAAGGAAGAATAGGCAGGAACTCTGATGCTGTCCTCGAAATCCAGCTGTGACCAAACAAACGCTGGTGAGGGCAGCAGTTAAAGGGAAATAGTTTGCAAAGCCAGAGCTTAGGATATCATCATCGAGGTCTGCACTGCTCTTGGTCTCAGTGCACTTCTTAGTGCAGTGCACCATTGCTGTGTGCATACATTTCCACTTTGAGAGACCCTACCCTCATGCAACAAATATATTTGCCTTCCAAAGGAAGAGAGCTGAATGGTCAGAGTCCATGATATTTACCTTGAATTGAAATTCA
Organism: Anabacerthia variegaticeps; assembly: GCA_035583185.1. Lineage (NCBI taxonomy): Eukaryota > Metazoa > Chordata > Aves > Passeriformes > Furnariidae > Anabacerthia > Anabacerthia variegaticeps. The sequence goes on along the minus strand of JAWWEW010000001.1, from coordinate 31,405,929 downwards.
CTTTCATGGTAGGTTCCCAGAAACCTAAAGGAAAGCATTTGACTTTCTAAAGTAGGGTGCTGCTACATTAAAAGAAGTCATTGCAAGATTTAAATATATTGTAAAACTGCTCAAGCTTTTATGGAATTTCATCAATTGGAATTCAGACAACAGTCATGTAAAGAAAATAATTTAACAACAGACATTGAATTCTGCTGGACAAATCTGCCTACTTTGCCCTGTATCCTCCAAGTTTTCCTCCCTATGAGCCCAGTGGGAAAACAGGAGAGGGCTCATCACATCTCTCATGTGCACATGGATGTGCATTTAATGTGTTAAAATTTCCTTTCAACCTAGTTGTCCTTTCACAACTGACACATTACCAAAAATGTTCTTGTTTTAATTTACATAGCTTTCTGATTATTTTTTCACCACATATTTGAAAATTTGCTTTTAAACACACATATCTCATGACCAAAGAAAGAAAATTCAGATAAGTGAAAACTATTCAACAGACAAGAAAAGAAAAACAAAAGGAAATTAAATCACATCTTTGAGAAAACATTTATTTTATTGCCTTGAAACAAACTTTGTCTGTCATAAGTCCTCTTATTAGCCAGCTGTTTTTTTAACTGAAATATTGATCAAGCCTGTCACACTTTCTTTGTCTGTCAGGAACAAGAGAAGGTGCTGACCCTTTGCAGGAAACTGCAGTGACAGGTCTGTAATTTGATAATCACTTGTTCAGGAAAGATTTCACTTTGTTCCCTGATGTAAACTCAGGCTATTTAGCTTCCTTTGATTTTTTTTTTTTTTAGGTGTCAAGCTTAGCCTTCTTAAAACTTCAGAATTAGATAAAAAACACAATATGATTATTACTTTTGCAGAATACACTTTACAGATTTTTTTCTCTCTTTAGTTGAGGTGACTGTGCTCATTGACAAAAGACTATTTTTCTTTTTTATCTTTCCCCAATTTCTTATTGTATAAGAAAAATGCCTAGAGAAAAATCCCACCAAATTGCCTTTTTTCACACTGGAACTATAACCTGGCAGCCATGTCCTACAGCCTTTATTACTGTTGGATCTCAAAGGGTCATAGGATCATAAAACAATTTGCGTTGGGAGACATATTAAAGATCATCTAGTTCCAACTAGAATTGGGCTTTTCCCATCTTGAAGTGGTTGGGAAGTTAAAAAGTACCTCCCATTATTTTTTTTACATATCTTTGAGGCCCTGGTTCAGCTTCCTGTTTCTCAGGCACTTTAGGATAACCAAGTCACCCATTTGTTCAGCTTTGCTACCAGAACTTGGAAATACTTGGGAATAGAATGGTGTATTGTGCAGAGTAGAAAAGCTTTTCTCTCAAATTTTTGAACAGTCAAAGAACTAAGTTAGGCAATCCTCCTGTAATTATTTTGTACCATTAAATGTTCTATCCATCAGAATTTAATTGTTGTAATTAACAATAGAAGTATTCTTTCTCCTCTTTCTATGTCACTGAAATGATCTTCTGTATGCCATTACTTGGCATCGTTACTGAATTGAAGATTGTGTGTCTTCATTTGATGAACAAGGCTGTCACCTTCCCTGGATTTTCAGTCTGATCAAAAGTAGTAAAATATTCTTCCCCATAGCTGAACTACAGCAGTCATGCTCAGAGGTTATGAACTCCTGAACTGCTACTTCTACAACAAACTTTAGTTGCCTCTCAGATGAGCTACACGGCTGAAAACATATTTGATATTGAGTCATGTTAATATAGCCCAGAACTGAAGGCGATATTAGCCCCAAAACTGAAGGGGATATTAGTTGGCCATTCTACTGTTTGGTGTCTAATCATGAGTAATGTTTGTGAGTTCTCTTTAAAGAAAATTTTCGAAACAGTGTAAAAGAACAATTTACACAAATCCTGTCACATCTTGCGGAGTGGAAGTTAAGTTTTTTACAAACCTGTGTCAATCCTGAGATGCTGCTGCTTTTCACTTACTTAGGATGTTTAAGCCTGGAGCCCCCAATAGGTCACTAATTGCTTGATTCTCCCCTAAGATACATTATCTGAGACCCATTTTGCTACATTCTAGTCTCAGAGGTTAAGCACCAATGAGGCTAATTAGCTCCCTCTTAAAATAAGGTGAAATGTGAAATCCATTTTACTTAAAGTTGGACCATGAAAAATTAGGTATGTAGGCCAAACTGGGGTTCCTTCTGTATGCACTCAGTAGAAACAAGCTACTTAGAAAAACATCCTAACCAGAGTACTCACGATAATGAACAGGACCCGGACTTCTGGGGATGTATGTGTTTCCCTGCTGACCATAAGCAGGACCTGAATCGTGCCTAGATTTAGAGAGCTAAGCCTTGACGAGTTAGATCCCAGACTTACTGACAAATACTTCCTTATCCAATTCAAGAGACATCAAAATAGAATTTTTCACATCTAGGAAATATCTGTAATTCCATGGCAACCTCCACTGCCAGAACCTTGGATTGACATCTTGTCTGTCTCTCTGATGTACACTCCGTTGCAGTAGTTTGTTATTGCCTCTGCAGTATCTTGAGAAGCAGTTTAAAACTTCTTTCCTTCACATTGAAGCAAAGCAGGTGTAACTCAGTGAACCAAGAAATAACACTGTGCAGGAGCAGAATTATGTCTTTTTAAAAACAAACAACTACTACCATAGGTGTATCAGGCATATCATGTGTACATCCTCTTAAAGACATGAACAAGCAAGTTAAGGAGAAAAAGAAAAAGCAGAAAAAGCATGTCACACAGGAAGAAGTTGGCCAAGAATATTATCTGCATGTTTCAGTAACTGTTATTTTTCAGTTTCTTTTTTCAGTTAGGTAAAATGATGCTTTGGATTTACCATTTTTGAGCTTATTGCATACTTTTAAGGAGTTAATGGTCAGATGGGAACGTCCAAACTACAGAGGATTGCTGCTTGCAGCTAGAGGTGGCAGGGCATGCTGAAGTTGAACTTTTTCAAGTTGGTGCAATGTGATGATAACCTGAGTCCCAGTTATCTGTTGTAGCTAGCAGGCTGATCATACTAGTATTGCATTCAATATTCCTTATATCAGTGAAATATTTTCCTTCTCCTTTACTTTAAATAGACTTCACTTGTTTGTATTTTTTGTGAAGTTTTAGTCCTGGGTGTGGCCCCAACAACAGAGAGTAACTCTATAAGCCAAGTTTTACATATGAGACACCTCTCCATTACTGCTGCTTCAGGTCATCTTTAATATCTTTTAAGTAAAAGCCCACCTTCTCCTGAGTACAGCCCAGTGCCTCAATACTGTGTTTCTGAGGAGTTTTAGCAACCATAGGTGGTGCTGTGCTGTATGTCTTTGATTATTTTCTTTTAAGTAGCTAAATGAGGCATAGAGACCAGCGAAAGAGATTTAGTGGCTACATTTTTCAGACAAAAAGAATAAAATAAAATAAAAATTAAAATGCCTGGGATTAGTTCGAAACACACTCAATGGGTGTAGAAAAACATCATTACAGAAGCTTTTGTACATATTTATCTGTGTCTATCCTTTTGTTGATCTGTACTAATTATCCTTCACTCAATACATGTTTCTAAAGTTCAGCTGGAGGCAAGCCTTAAATAATTGAGTATTGATTCAGAATCTGGTCTGAATTTCTCCATCTAGGAGGCCAGGGTAATTTACCAAACAGGAAGTACACAAACCTACCTGAGCCCTGTGAATATGGGAATTGTCTCTACAATGTTGAGCTCGAAATGTCCTGGAAAAGACCCTTCTGAGAGGCTTCCTTTAGCTAAAAGGGCATCCTGCCATATAGTAACACATGGAAAATTAGCACAATTTATTACAAACAATAATGTAAAAAATTAAAATTTTGTATTTTTTCATTCCCACCCCATGTGTCCCTTTTAGATTTGTTTTTTGCCCCATGATTAGTTCATTATTTTGCCTTAAAACCAATGCCACCTTTCCTGTGATGCAGGGAAAGAAAACCCTCTTCAATTCACGTGGTTTAAATCAAATCAGTATCAAAGAGGTATGTCGATTCATTAATGATACATCATTATGTTGCAATCAGCGAGCTATACAGTCAGGATCAATTCAGGAATAAAACAAACAAACCACAATACTTGACACTTGCAAAATGCTAATGAACACCTACGCATTTTGAGACTCCTGTAACTATTCCCCAAGATTTTTATTCACATCCACATGTAGCCATGCAGACACAAAGTTATAGAACCATAGAGCGGGAGATTGTTTAGGCTGAAAAGACCTTTAAGATTATTGAGTCAAACCATTAACACAGCACTGCCAAGTCCACCACTAAACCATGTCCTTAAGCAACACATCTATGTGTCTTTTAAAAAACACCTTCACAAGAGGTGACTCCACTTTGTTAAAATTCCCTGAAATCCCCTCCAAATATCACCCCTTGAGACCTCAGTTTACAGCAAATACCCTGGTTTAATAAAAAGGGAAAAAATCTTTAAAAAACATATTTATTTTAATATGAGAATTTTGGAATTGCTTTTTCCTTTGCTTCCTGCTTGGCTATGCCTCTCCATTCATTTTTCATTTTGTAAACACAAGAAAAGGTCCAAGCAATTTTTTTAAAGGAAGAGCTTAATAAACACCAACTGGACTCCAGCGAAGCTTTATTTTGATTCTAATAAATATCCATTTTGGACAGGCCTGAAAATGTCATGGACTACAATAATATTCATGTTCTCTCTGCTTAAAATAAAATGCACTGATCTGAAAAACAGAAATACTGTGATTGATACTCTAGTGAGTAAAGTCTATATTATACTTCTGCACTCTGTGTTGTGGTTGCCATCAGTACAATATCTCAGTGTTTTGCAGCATATTCATGGGCAAAGTTCTGTTCCAGATAAGACAATTTTTATGGGAGATAGTAGTCAGAAATTCCATCCTGCTTATTATAGAAACTTTTAATGGAGCCAGGAAACCTCTTGATGCTGTCAGTCAAAAACTAGTTTGATCCAGTTCTGATGTTTTCTGGAAGCTTAGTCAACCTGTTCATCTCCAATGCAAGTATTTTTTTTTTTTTTGCCTGCTGTATGAGTTATGCTTAAATAGTTGGAAATTATTCCAATAGTTGCTGTGACACCTAGAAGGAGAATCTCTAAGGTATTTACAGCCTGATGTATGAATTGCTTTGATGAGCAGAGTTCACCGACAGCCAAAGGAGCAACAGATATGTTTATGGCTCATCTTGATACATCGGGGAGGTCAGTAACCAGCAGAGACTGTACATTATTTTCTTCCATTCAGCAATATATGCAATGAAAAACAGCAGTGCACTGTAGAGGTGAAAAATGCACATGTCACCATAACCACACTCTTCTGTGGAAAAGTGAGGAAAAGATTCTTAGGCACTGGAAGAGCAAGTAGATAGGATGAATAATATGATACTTACAGGAAGGTATGTGTTGCAATGGTAAGAAAGTGTTTGTGCTACAGAAAAAGTCTTCAAAAGACCTCACCTGCAAATATGAACTTGAGCAAGAGCATGTGCATAGTCTGATGCACAAGAGGCCTGTTTGGAACGTCTAGAAAATGAGATTTTTTTATTAAAGAGACCAATTTATGATTCCTCTTTATAAGTATACTGGATGGGAAAATATCAAAGAAGAAGAAAAAGAACTAGAACCACAATGTACAGTGATCATAAACTGGCCATAACTGTGGTTTAATTAGCAATTATGAAGAAAATCTAAACACCAGAACAAATCTAGAGCCAGAAGAGTAGGGGAGAAATAACCTCTGAGCCAAATTCAGGACATAGCTTATATTCAGAAAAGGGATCCTGTGAGATAGAGTGTGCAGAGAACTGGATGCAGTGACCAAAGAGATTCCTCTCTGTTATGTGTTCCTAAATTTTTCTTCCAAATTTGCAATGAATGAAAGCCAAATATTTCAGCTGATCTCTTGCTAGCAATATTCTCTGCAGAAAGATGGTGTGGAGGAGAGATTCATAGGAATCCCTTGTGTGCAACAGCTTTCAGAGAAGTGCACTTGCCTTCCTTGTATTTTTGGGGATCTAAGGGGATCAAAAATGTATGAATTACCAAAGGCTCACAGCTTAGACATGTCTTGCTGCCCATGTATTGCATTTCCAGGCACTAGATATCAAGCAAGACATGTAAACATAAGCAGTGGACTGGAGTAAAATATGAGAGAAGAACTTAAAGAAGTCCTACCTTGTATCACAGTCTTCTGACAACTTTGTGGCCTACTAAGATGTGCCAACTATTAGAAACTCACAATCCCAAGTCTTCCACTTTTATTCCTATATATTTTTGCATTTCACTTTTTTCATTTGAAGTAGGGATTTCTTTCCCCATTTTCAAATGCCTTTTTAAAGACTCTGTTCAAGCTATCCTCTTTTCCTCTCTGTCCTAATTCTAAGTTTAAATGCTGAAACTTATATGCAATTACCACCCAATTACCTTTACTTGTTATAAACCTTTTTCCCACCCACTTTCCTTCATCTCTTGTTATTATTCTTGTTATAGACAGAGATCATGTCTTTTTCATGATTTCTGAAGAGAACCTCACAATTATAGAACACTATATAAATAGTTATGGTGGAGTAAAATTCTCCAAAATAATTCTACATTTTAGAGGCCACTGGGATCATCTCAACTTTCTCAGTCATCTAGAAAAAACTTACCCTCTATAGACCTTTGTGGAGAAAAAGAAAAAATCCAGGCATTCAGTCTGCCTCTTTAAAATACAAAATTCCAGGTTCTGCTTATTGCTATGTTGACTGTCTTCCTTCCTTGGCCATGTCATACCCTATTTACCTGCCTAGGCAGTTGTTTGTCTAATAGAAAATCACAGCAGCTCCAGGAACTTCTCCCACCCCCCACCCCCCATTTATATGATAAATATTTACATATGTATTAAAAATGAAATCTCCAAATCACACAAAACACATAGAAATAATTTTTGATTTGTTTATGCAGTCAGCCAGCGTACTGCAAATAATATAATCACATTGAACAGCATCTCTAAGCCTCCAATAAATTCAGCTTATGGAAGAGAAAGTGTACTAATAGATTGTTTTTCTTCACAGATTCTTTCAATGTAGAACAATGAAATACCAATGGATAGAAATCCTTCTTTAAGGGCTGTGGAATTCTTCTGCATCTCTATGAACTTTACTACAGGGATTCAACTTACACAAAGATGGGACCTTGCAAGGGAAATTTTTTTGTAGCATCTTAGGTTTTTAGTGTTTCTCTGAATTTTTATTAATGAGTAAGAATTTTGGTTTACTTTTGCCTTTCTTTTTTTTTTAATGACATCTCCTTATAACCAACTTTTCTCAAATATTCAGCGTACAACTGTTTTCAGTCATGAGCCATTGGAGTTATATAACTATATGTTTTGCATATAAGTTGATAAGTATTATTTACCAATCCTATACTCTATTGATACTCTTTCCATTTAGGGCTATTTAATTCTTCTTGTTTTGTTTTGTTTTGGTTTTCCTTTTATATACATGAATAATTTCTGGAAAATACTATTCCACAGCAATTCAAGTTTTTCTCTTTTTTTTTCTTTTTCTTTATCAGGAAAGATATTTTAATCTTACCTTAAAGTCTTCCTCCAAGCACCTCTGACACTGCCTCATCAGCTCACAGACACTATGGAAACAAGAGTTAAACTCTTGTATGATTATCTACTCTATAATGAGCTACCAGCAGAATCAGACAGAGAATTGAAAGAAATCTTATTCGTAGTTTCCCCATTTCATGTGTGTTACTTTTTGTAAAGTATGGAGTATAGCACAATTCTTGTGTTTATCAACAGCAGCATCTAGTTTTGAACAGCTATTAATATGTAAACTTCTCCTCAAATGTCATCTGCCACTCTGTAAAACTATGCCAGCCACTTTGCTGACATCTCAAAAGATATGCACAAATAAATGCAATGGATGCATCACAGGTTTATTATTCCTAATATTAGAGCAAGTGTAAGGAAAAAACATGCTATTAGTTTTACTTTGAAAAGGGCCACTCACTCAAAGAGGCTGAAAAATCACCAGGCTTTCTTAAGTAGATCAGAAAGAAATGCAAGCAGAGAAAGGGCACCGAGCACAATTATGGTGCTCTTAAGTTCACTTAAAATTCTCTGCTAGAAATCCACTGCTGTTTCTCAGGTGTTCTTAAAGAACAGTGCAAACCCAAACACTCAAACCCAGCATCTAAGGACCCTAATATCTACACTGCTACAGGACTGCTGAGCTGCCACAGCTTCACACCATACCAACTCTCAAACTCCTCTCTCCATAGACCAATGTTTGTGAAATGCTCAATTTATTAACCGTGACCGATCATGTGCCATTATGGCATCTTATACCCCAGAAAAATGCAAATACAGAAGTCCCAAATGAAGGGGGGAAGGGAGAATGAAAGGTAGGGCTACTGAAAAATGTAACATAATTGAATGCCCTTTAAAAGACAAGACTGCTTATAACATTACTTAGGCAGTAATTTTGATTCAAATAATGTCAGTAACATTATTTAAAATCCTTTTAGATAAGAACACCAACCCCCGCACTCATCTCTTCATCAACTGACACCTGTCAAGAAGAAACTGTGGGGGGAAGGACTGCTCTTTAAAAGGAATTTGAATAACGTTAATACATTGCTCAACAGTATTTGGCAGACACTTTTCTTCCTAGCAGCTCTCTTCTTTGACCCCCATGTGCTTATGTAATACCCTTGAAGAAGAACAAGGAAAATATCTAATACTTCTGTTGAAGTAATGATTTAATTTTATTTTAAGGGAAAGAGAATAAGTGGCAAAATAATATTTAATTATTTAACTTTCCTGAAAAACTACAACTGTATGAATAATACAATGCATTCTCTATTGTAAAAATGGTGCATTTAGTAACATAGAATAATAGAATTTATTAGATGGGAAAAAATCTTTAATATCATCAAATGCAACCATTAACCCAGCAGTGCCAAGTCCACCACTAAATTATATCCATTCAACATCTACATGTCTTTTAAATGTTTGAGCATATTTGGGGGTTTCAGATGTTGTATGACCTTCTAGACAGTGTCCTGACATGCTCCCTTTTGTTGCATAAGTTACAATACACCTCTGTTGGTTTCAGCGTGTTTGGCAACAGCCATACCACCTTCAGCTCCTGGCTTCATTCACAGTGGAAGCTGCCAGTGGAGCAGAAATGTGCCAGGTGTACGTGATGGGTATGTGATGTAGTGAAGAATGGTTTACATTTGTACTGCTTTCCTTTCTCATTGCCTGCTTTTATGACAATGAATATATGAGTAGCCATTTCCTATTCCATCAGTCTTTGCCAGTACACTGAGGTATCAGAATTGTAATGACTCATGCAGTCTGGGAAAGATAAAGTGAACATATAGTACTTTGACTTTATCACTGCTCTGTAATTCAATTGCCTATGGTTTTTTCATTCTCTTTGGTTTTGACCTTCCTGATCTCACAGAAATATACGCTTGTATTGTCCAAATGCAGGTGTCTGAAGTCCTTTTAGTCAGAAAAGATAAGAAAGCTGTTATTCAGTAATCCTGACTGACCAGAATGGTTTAGTTTTATGTTCCAATGATTACAATACCCTGTGGTGAATGAAGACCCTTGGGCTTGAATCTGTATAAGCACTTAGAGTAAGGTTGTCCCTGTCTCTTGGTAGAGAAGATGTACAATACTGAAGGGAAATGTGTGATAATCATTTAGAGTTTGGGTCTTAACACAGAGAAATTTTGTCATACAAAGAAGCTGCCACCACACAAGGTGCAAGTGGGATCATGACTTGTCTCCTGCACTATTTCACTCTAGGATTCCCACAAAAACAAAGGGAGAAACAGGCCTTAGCTAGAGGGAGACTGATCTTAAGGTACCCTATATTTCTAAGGTTGTTCAAGTGAGCAGCCCTGTTTCTCTATGGCAATTGGAAGCAGATTCTAAAGAAATCACTGTAGTTATGAGTATCTACTCTACAGGCATTTAAAAGTTAGGTGAGATAAACTCTCGTGGGCATCAGCAACTTCCTTGCAGTTCTCCAATGATACGTACTTACACCATAGTAAATGTGCATAATTCAAGAAGAGTAATACTGCCAATGAACACATGGCATTGTACTTCGAAGTGGAGGTAGATATGTGCATGAACAGGTAGCTGCAAATCTTTCCACAGAGTCTGATTACAAAAGAGGGAAAAATGTTTAAACCAAGAGCAGATATACAGCACAGTAGGAAAATTGGAACTGCTCTGTATCACTTCTCTTAAAGAGATAAAATTGATATTGTCATTATTAATAGAAGCAAAACCCAAGGAAAAAGATGGGAAACTGCTGAAGTAGGACGACCTTTTTAAAGTGGAATCAATTAAATACATGCTGCTCTCTTAAAATGCACCACTTCATTTTAAGGAGCTTAAGGTATGAATAACAAGGCCATAAAATCTTAATAACTATAATAACTGTAGCTTCTACGATATTTTTTAACTGTGCGGAACTGTAATGTGACAAGTAACAATAAAAAGAACTTGCAAAAATTACTTGGGTTAGGGAAGGTTGAGAGATTTTACTGAGAAAGCTCTGCTCTTTCACCTGTTTGACCTTGAATGAATAAAGATCTAGACAAGTGAAATGACCAGGTAGTTTTTTCAAGCCACGCCTTAAGACTAAACATTATATTTATTTTGTTACTGCTGTTTATATTACTATAAAGCCTCCAGGCCTCGTCATGAACTATTGTGCTAAGCATTGAAAAATACAGATTGAAATGACAGTCTCTGTCTCTCAGAGCTTATGTGTAAAGTGTAAGGCAACAGAAAACAGCCTCATGCAAAGAGACAGGATAACATAAAACATTTTCTTTCTTGGTCAGTCTGATAAGCAATCACAAATTTCTTGAGGGTTTTTTCTTTCCCAGAAGGCTCAGTGCTAAAGAGATTCATAAGGGATTGATTTGCAAGAAAGCAGAGCTTTGTGGAAGATTTTGGAGGGCTCCTGTCAGCCAAAGGGGCTGTCTTGTAGGAGTTTCAAACTTGTCTTTTACACGTCTGGAAGAGGGGTAAAGGAGACTGGACACTGATCTGTAGGTCTGAGCCAATGCAGAACAGGAAAGGTCCTTTGGAGGATATATGGAAAGAACAAAGCCAAAAGAATTGGGACTCATCAGAGACAATGAAGAGAAAAAAAATCTTCATATATGCTGCAAATGGATAGCAAGCCAAGGAGAATAGGATGTGGTGTTCAACCCAGTTTCTGAAAGTTTGAAATATGTTTAACGTTCCCTCTCTGCTTTGCTGCCTGAAAGAGCATGCCTGATTGGAGGGAGAGACAGCTTAGGAAACATCATCAGTGCTTCAAAGTCATAGAAAATACAGAGAATTACCTGCCTGACACAAGGGAGTAGCACTGACACAAGGCAAATGTTCGCTCTGGATGGCTTGTTTCACCCAAATTTATGTGAATGTTTTCAGAGGTTGTTGAAATTGGTCATGTGATTAAGATGAGGAGCTGAATCTGCATGTCCCCAGGAGCAAGTCTGGGCATGTGTTCCCAGTAGGTACATGCCTGGACACATGAAACAGCACACTCAGCATTCACATGAACACGAACATCACTAATGGCCTCATTCTGTTCTCTAGCAGGAAGTCCATTAGTTGGAAACAAATCTTTGTGTATAGATATATGAAATGTGGATCCATTCAGGAAGTGTATTCAGTCAGCCTACCAGCTGCCAATGGACCCTCAGTTTTCCACTTCCCCCTCTAGTGGCACACACACACACACGCACACACACACAAACCTCAGTCAACTCCCAAACTCTTCATCTCTGTCAGTTGGCCTGGACCCCCAGTGTCCTGAGAGCCAAGTCATGGAATCGTGGAATCATAGAATGGTTGGGTTGGAAGTGACCTTAGAGATCATCTTGTTCCAACCCCTCTTCCATGGGATACCTTGCATTAGACCAGGTTGCTCAGAGCCTGTAGAACCCCGGCCTTGAACATTTTCACGATTGAGCATCCACAGCTTCTCTGGGCAAACTGCAGCAGGTCCCATCACGCTCCCAGCTGCACATACACCCCACCAGTTTATGACTACTTCACCCTACTCATCTGTTAGCCTGGCTTGATATTTACTGATGATGTAACACTGCCACCCTTGCATTTGCTCCCGTTGCTGGTGCCAAAGACACAAGGAACACCAAAATTAACTGATGTTCCTGATGATACTATACCTCATTCTGCTCAGGGATCCTGCAAATCAATACTTACATGCACTTTGCAGAGGCAGTCCTAGAATCCTAGAGGTAATCCATTGATACATTCATTCTTCTTGGCAATGAGAAAACTAAATAACCTATTATGACAAAGTTGCACATTTTGCCTGAGAAACTATGACACTAAAGAAGGAAACTGGGGTTTGCTGCTTGTTCTCAAAAGCACCAAGAATACCTCTCCCTTCACCAAGAGGAAAAATGGCAGCACAGAAGGGTTTGAGAGTGCAATCATCTTCCATTCTGAGAACACAAGATGGGTAGTCAAAATACTGCTTCCACCACAACTTTTATTAAATGCTGAATTGCTGTCGCAGTCTATGAGGCACAGCTTTTCAGAGGAACAGGGCAATGGTGCTCTGCCTTCTTCTGGGAGATGTCTCTTCTGGGAAGCAAACTAAAATCAAAGATCTTAGATACTTTACCAGGTGCAATAGTAAGCAATGCTGTTTCCAGTGTCACCTCCATACTTAATTACTATTGAGCAAAAAGTGGTCATAGGAAAAAAGTTACATCAGCAGAGCCAGGGTTTTTCCATGACTTATGTTCAGTTCATGGAATCATGGAATCACAGAATGATTTGAATAGGAAGGGACTTTAAAGATCATCTTCTCCCAAACCACCTGCCATGTGCAGGGACACCATCCACTAGACCATGTTGCTCAAAGCCCCATCCAACTGGTCTTGAACACTTCCAGGGATGGGACATTCACAGTTGCTTCAAGTCAGATGTTCCAGTGCCTCACCACCCTCATCCTCAACTTAGTATAGGACAGACCCTGGGCCAGTTTCTCCAAATGAACTTTAGAATCATAGAATCATGAAGGTTGCAAAAGACCTCCAAGACCATCAAGTCCAATCTCTGTCCAAACACGGCCATGCCAGCTAAATCATAGCACCAAGTGCCATGTCCAGTCTTTTCTTGAACCCTTGCACTTTACATGCTTTGCAGCTTAGCGCATGGACAGAGGTGACCCATGTCTATGCCATCTCACCATAGGACTTAGCAAGTAGTTGCTGCACTGTGGCAAGCACTGGAGTAGTACTATGAACAGCACAGGCAGATAAAACTCCTACCTGCACTGCTTTTGTCCACATAGCTTTTTAAGATTTTTAATCTGTCACAAGTGACTGCATGCTAAATATCTAGGCAGATAGATTAGATACATGTCAACTCAAAAGAGAAGCAATCAATTTCTGTAAGAATTTGTTTGCATGGGAGATTGCAGGAAATTAATTCCAAATTATTTTTTAATGGTTTAACGAAGCAATGTAAATACATATTATTAGGAAATTGATGTGTATATGATTTAGCTTACTTTAAATCACTTTACATCCATATAGTTATGTATTTTGGATATGTTTTCCTGACTTTTGTTGCAGGTATCAGGACCGAGCCTTTTGGAAGCGACAGATCTCTTTGGTACCATCAAAAGCCATGCTTCAAAATCCTAAGAATAGGTGTAGTCAGAGATGTTTGCATAGAAAATTCCAGTCTGTATGTAAAGAGCAAAATCCCAAAAAGTTATTTTGGGATGAAAAAATCTAAATACAAAAAAATTCCATTTTTCAACAGAAATTTTCTAATATAAGGCTGTAGCCCCTTTAAATGCAGTGGATTTTTTGTTTGTTTTGGTGGGTTTTTTTGTTTGTTTATTTGGGGGTTTTTTGCTTATTTTTGCATGTCAGGAATTTATATAACAAGAGAACTTTCTTAGAAGAAAATACGGTAATTTTTAAGCCTTTTAAAGCCATATAAACTATAAACCAGAATCAAATTCTTTAGAAGACAAAACTCTCTCTTTTACTGTCATTCTACAATCTCTAGTATTCTTGGGACAACTTAAGTCGATGTCTCTGACCATTTAGGGAGATCTCAGCACCAATTCTAAGAGGTGTATCCAGATTAATTGCAGTCTTCAAGCAATGTTGCCCCTGGGCTTCTGCTTTTTATTTTTTATCTGATGTGCTTATTGCAGAATGAACAAAAAAGGAAACATCTCCTTCCACTGTGCTGCAATTTCCATCAAGTAAAAGAAAGCACAAGGGATATGAATCCACATCTTACCACTCTGAGTCCAGAGTTTTACTTTTAGGAAGCGAAATTTCAAAAAACTATTTGCTAAATGTATTTTTGAAATCTTCAGGTCTAATTGTGAAGTCAGGTGATAACATAAGGAGGGACAGCCCTTGCCTCTGAAGACACCGGGGAAAAAATAAAACAAGGGGGGAAAACTGGGCATGCAAATGTGACACTAAACGATGATGAAAAGGAAATAAGAGAAGACCTGCTCCTCTTTATCACCGGGCAAATCTAGCTGTTATGGTAGTCTTGGTTCAGTTGTGACACACAAGACCCCACAGTGGATTAAGGAACAGGGCTACCAGCAAATTAAGTCATTACAAAGGGAGGAATTCAGTGTCTGAGGCAGACACGCAGAGTGCAGGTGTATCCACCTGGCTGGTGACACTGGGCTCATTTCACAGCATATGGACACCCCAAGGGTGTAATTCATCTCATCACTCACATCCAAAAAAGGTCAGATGAATCACAGCAAAGAAATACCTCTCTCCAGTGACAAAAAAGGGAACTTCAATAACCAGCTAAGGTGGAAGGCACATCCCAGATAGATATAGACAATAGCAGTCTCAGCCTTTCGTCTTCAACCATCCAAAACAAATTGTTCACTATATCTGAAGTAAAATTTTATATATTTTTACAATGCTTCCTGTCTTCCTTTAGAAAGGAACACCCTGCAATTGTGGTCTGTAAAACATCTCATTAACCTCCAAGGGTAGTGATTTCTTATTCAGAAGTAATTAAGTGAGTTTATACTGTGGAAATCTTACAGATGGATATTTAATATTTCTGCAATGGGAACAAAATTATGAACAAGGAAATGTTTTCATTTTCTGATCAAGATGGGCTTTCGGAACAAAAAAAAAAAAAAAATCCCACGCTACAGGGTCAGCTATTCAAACTTTAACATAGCTAAGCTGTTACTAAGTGCCAACTAAAATTAAATCATATGCCACTATGATTCACTTCTCAGTGGCCCTGTATCAAAACTAGCAACACACTGCTGATGACATTACTTGCTTACCTGCACATGCCACTGTTGTCTTCTGCCAATAAATTAAAAGATCATGCAAAAGCTTGTAGTTTCACCTTGCATTATATCATGTGGGCTGTAGACATAGGTCTCTAAAAACAGTACATGTTAAATCTGTAGACTATATTTGTAGATTATTTTTACAAAGGATCCTATATTTCACATGAGAAAAGTGGAAAAATTCCAAGTCTGACATAGCAAGCATGTCATGTGTCATAAAGGCATATAGTTATAGGACAGGGGGGAATGGCTTTAAACTGAAAGACAGTAGGCTTAGATTAGATACTAGGAAAAAAAATCTTCACTGCGAGGGTGCTGTGGCACCGTGGCACTGTGGCAGTGTGTGGCTGTCACATCCCTGGAAGTGTTCCAGGCTGGGTTGGATGGGTCTCTGAAGAACCTGGTCTTGTGGAAAGTGCCCCTGTTCATGGCAGGTTGGAATTAGATGATCTTTAAGGTCCTTTCCAATCCAAACCATTCTATAATTCTATAAATGAAATTGCTGTGCATGTACAGGTTAACTGCGCTGTACCTATTACTGAATTCTGCTGTAACATTGATTATTTGCCCATTCTGTATTGAAAAATAGAACTGATAAATTGCTGCATAATGACCTTTCCATAGTGGCCAGACTGAATGGAATTTCTAATAAAAAAAATGATTGTTGGGCAAATCTGAACATATTACCTCCTAGTCTCATATACACTCTTAATGTGTGTTATAAAGATGATACAAAGCAAAGTAAGAAGCTATTTGGTCTTCCTTATGTGCTAAATAGCATTTAAAAGAGAATGAAAACAAAACCTCAGTAACAGTGCTGGGTGTACACGCTTGTTCTGAGAAGATGTTTTATGCACTACATGATACATTATTAACAGACATTTAGTGGTTCCTTTTAAACTTATACCATTTTTACATTTACCACTAGCAACAAGTATTAAAAGAGGAAAGAAAAATTAAATTGAACTTCCTATCCTGTCAGTGCTTTTGGTTCTAGTCAAAGACAAGCAGAGACAAGAAGGGTAAAAAGATGCTTTTCTGACTGTGTTGGTCCTTCATCAAAATATAATTATTCAAGCTGTGTAATGGAGATTATTTTTCTGTCCAAAACATTTAATTTTGCTTGGATTTATATGTTCAGAGAGGGCAATTTTATAAAAACCCTCTTTAATAGCAACAGCAAACCCTTTAATACCAGCAATCTGTCAACTAATGGTTTATTGTTGTGCCTGTTGCCTTCAGATTGTGCAGGTGTCTTACTATTTACCAGGCAAACTGTGTACTTGCCACGAATTTCCAAAAAGTTCTAATTAGCCATCTAATCAATTTTCATAGTTTTGTTTTTTAATACCAGTGAAGCACTCCAATCTCCCTACTTTATTCTGTATTGTATTTCTGAAAAATATATTTGCTTGGGAGTTATGCGGTTTTTTTCAGCAATGACTTGGATATATTCTTGGGACACACTGTAAGGATGGAGGGAAGGGAGAGTGGTCAAAATTAATTCATTTAATTGAAAGAAAAGGAAGATGGCAACTTTGTCTGAAATGCGCAAAAATCAACAATGAATGAAGTGCCTCAGCACTCTTTCTTCAAAGAGTCTTCACTCTAAGAAGAAATGCATATTTTGGCCTCCTAAATGCAATTCTATTTTTTGTAAGTGAACCTTGGTGAAACAAGTCTAGAATTCAACTTCAATGTTGGCATTGCCTGCAGAATTTGGTTTAGTAATATTGTCGCCCTTGGCACCCTTCAGGGGAAAAATTAATTCTTAAACGTACTGACTCACATCCTGGAGGAGAGTGTCTCCTTCCATAAGGAGTATATTTCAGCCTTTATTTTCCAGATGATAGTAAAAGGTAAAAAAAAAAAAATCTTATATGTTTTCAGTATCAAATATGTTCCAAAATAAGTGGTAAGTTATTCCCTGTGCTAAAAGAGTTTCGCAGGTAGCCAAAGCTGGTTCAGCATTTGAGGCATGCCTGATAAATCATTTTACATCTTTCTCACCCATGTCTGACAGTATGGGATTTTGTTGCTTAAACTTAGTAGTCTAGTATTATAGAAAATTCCCTGGGAATAGGTCTTGAGTTGTTGTTCCAGAAGTTGCTCAGTCATATCTGCCAGCTCCATGGGAATGTTTTGGATAACCTGGCATGTCTAAAGCACCACTTCAGTATTTAGGCAATTGAATTCTTTCCCCTCTTTCCAATCCAGCACTGTAACAGCATCCTTATCAACAGGAAAATTTATGAACTGAACGATGAGAAGTGTAAACTCACAGAGGGTGGGAAGAAGAAACTCTAAGATGTGTTAATCTCAATATTTATATACAAGTTCTGAAGCCTGGGCCAGCTACAGTCCCTCTGTCTACCTCCAAACTCTTTCAGAGCTTGGAGCACACCCTATGAATATGAAAAGAACTGATGTCTTTCTATTTATTTTTGCATAGTTTATCCATGTGGCATGAAACGGGGTCTTGTTGCTGGTGTCTTTTCTTTTGAGGAGAAGCTTGTAATTAAAAAAAAAAAAAAAAAGTATCTGGAAAGGATTTTGAACCAAACCACCATGCAAGCAACTTGCAGTTGTACTTTACTTGTCATAAATAAAGCATTGGGGTTTATATATATGATTTCTTCTCTATAAATCACTGGCCTATCCTAAGTATGGAAGTAGAGTATACAACTGGAGAAGTCCTTCCTGCCTTACAAACTGTGAAATTGAAATACATAGAGATAGTCACACCTCTGGGCATGTTCTGCAACAGCATTTTCTCAAAATGCATTAACACTCAGAAAAAATATGAAAAGGACCAAGAAAATAAAATCTGCAGACTGAAACTCTTTTTATTCAGCTGTAATCAACTGAGTAGAGAAAATGCAGGGAAAGAAAATGTTGTATTCATATTACTTAATCATGGAGAGAAGAGCAGGATTTGGTTATCCACATATAGGTGTTGGGTGATACATCAGATGTGAAGCATATCCCACCAGGACTCCGGCCCCTCCTCTGTGAGGGTCAGGGTTCCCTGTGTCATGTCTGTCATGTGGAGAGCATCCATATGTTGGATGGGTGGCATCCTCTGCCCAGCACCCAGCTGGGAATCCCTGCAGGCCAGGAAGCAAATGCAGAGGATGCTGGGATCAGCGTTTAATGTCCATTATGTTTTTTCACTGAATATGGCTCAGAAGCAGGAGATGAGGATGCTGCATTCTACACTGGTGCAGGGTTAGTCCTTCCATGACAACAACAGAGCAGGATGGGGCAAACGGGAAGAGAGATGGGCTGCTGCATGCACTGGGAGCCGCTGGGGCAAACACAGAACCAGGGGTCAGAATGACAGAAAGAACAAGGCTTTTAACCCAGAGATTGTTGAGGAAAGGTGGGAAGAAAGGAACCTCTCTATGAGAGATATTGACAGAAAGGGAACTTGTTTCAAACTCTTACATTTTCCTAGACAATTTCTGTGGCTTCTCTGTTTTACAAAATTTGAGGATCATCTTCATACTCTTGCAAAACTTAGGTCTAGATTTGCCATGCCCCTTTGGCATTTTTGGGGCCTCTTGTTTAAAAAGAAGCTGTCAATAGACCCAGCTTTAAGCTCTGGCTAACTCTGGGACTCATCAAAGACACTTTCCAGACCCCTAGAGAAAATTACCCCTGAAGCAGGAGGCTATAAAGCCACTATAAATATCTCCATTTGCCACTCCGCCTTTTCTTCTCCCTGCGTCCCCTTCCTTTGCTTGTCAGGTCTTGATCTCCTTCACCTTCCTAGTGCTGCCTCTTCTGTTCCACAAGAAGCCAGGTTTTCCTGGGAATGAAGATTTAAGCAATAAAATTCCTATCATATTTATTCTATAGCCTACCTCAGAATCTTGCGCCAGTCTGAGATGAGGTGAATGATTACATAAAGAGAGGGGTTGTTTCAAGTGAGTCTCTTGGGAGCCACGGATATTCCTGAACCAATATAGGGTGGTTGCTATAGAGAATCATTAACCCATCAGTATAGAATAAATAACATGAGAGTCAGGAGAAGGTCATACCAATTCTCTCTCTTTTTGTAAACTATCTTTAAAGTGTCTGGTCAATGTCATGTCTCACCTGCTCACCTACAAAGCTGTTTGCATTTCTCCTCTATCTGCTTGTGATGCGGTGCAGTAAATCTGCAAAGTGATGCCATCCCTATCATGCAGCTGTAACATTGCCCTGTACCCTCACTGCCTTCCCAGACAACTATTCTAAGAAAAGTCTTCATTATTTCTGCTCTCAAGTAGTTTAAATTTAAAGAAGAATAATATTATCATTAGTATTCAAAATTCTTTATTACCTCCCTTTTAATACAAACAAATGGGCACTGGCTACTGAGCTAAGACAATTTCAAGAGGATATTTAGCCAAAGAAAATACATATTTGCAATAAGGAAATAGTTTTCTTCCATTCTTGATCACTGCAATTTTCTTTCAGATTTTACAACCTATTGTCCTGTTTGTGTTACAGCATTTTATAACTAATGTCACTGTCAAAGCTGCAAAGTGCTTGCATTTAAAATTATCTCTGTTGTCAGATGCACCTGAAACAGATGCAAACTGTTCCTCAGAAGAACTAAAAAACTTGGTCTTTACCCTTTATTTACACAGGCGAATTGGCTTTCTCCAGCTTTTTCTGGCATAAAGCTTAGTTTATCCTTTTCTTTCAAAGGTCATATTTGTATGAAACTAAAGGAGTCCCTTAGGAAAAGGAGGAGCAGCAGTTCCTGCCTGTCTAAACCTGGTCTCTGGACAGAAATATCAGTCCATGAAGCTGGTGTAGTTTGGAAACCAGATCTGTTTGAACAACAGAAAGCTAGATTTAATTACAACTAGACCAAGTTTAGCAGTTTGGCTGGTAAGCAAAATTTCATTGCTATTTATAAAAAAAATCATGATGTGCAGTGCAGTGTGCATCTGCCTGATGTCAAATGCTCTGAACTCCATGGAAGTTTCCATCTTTGTTGCCCTACAGGTAGTTGCAGACAAACAGGTGCTACAGGAGGTGCTTTTTGAGGTTAGAGAGAGATTTGAGAGTGGGGAGTGCTAACTTGTGAGGAACTGAGACTATTCTCAAGGTTCAAAATTTGAGGGAATTGTAAGTGGTTGGACTCAATTATCATAGAGGTCTTTTCCAACCTTAATGATTCTATTCTATGAATATGAATCATAGTCAAAAACTAGAAGAGGAAAACGTTTAAAAGCTCCAGTGTCTGATATTCACTACTAGTCTTTTGATTCTTTGTTTTTCAGATGGGATTCTGTTTCAGAAATCAGCCATTTCAAAATAGTGATGGCATTTGAAATGGAGGAAAAATGCTAAAATGAGCAGTATAATTTTCAGTTAACTCAAATGTTTTCTATTAGCCTGACTGCTACTTTAAAAGGAAATACATATTGCTTGACAAGAAAGTGCATGTTTTAGTTTGTCCTAAAAAGAATACTTAGTAAGTTTATATATATAAACACATAGTTTTTGTGTATATAAATATATATGTTATTTATTTATTTACATCTGGGTATCAAGATTAACAGTCTCTCATTTCTATCCTGTGAGTCAATGCAAATGTCATGAGCATATGAGATGGGAGGAGGGATTTGGGAATCCTGTTCAATTGTATAAGCTTTGGGAAGGCATGAGCTCTGTTCAGAACAATACCCACTTCTAACCTCTGGACACACAGATATCTACAGAGCCAACTTGTTGAATCCATCACAACAATACTTCCATTTATTCCTTTGATGGGGAATTGTTGCTGAAATAGATGCTTTGGCTAAATAGTTTTGTACAGCTGGTAACTAATGCACGGTTGTCTGTAGGAGCCAGAACAAGGTTTAATGGAGCTTTATTGCTTTTCATAGAGCTCTATTGTCTTCAACTCTATTGTCCTATATTATCTACAAAGATTATTTTAAATACTTTTGACACTTTTGTGACAAGAAAAACACATCTGCTGGTCTTTGAGATCCAAGGATTCTTTCTTTTCTGGGCTGCTGGATGTAAGTTTGTTGGTTTTTTCCTATTTTGGGATCCATCCAGGAGTAGGACTGAACGTGTAATCCTTCAGGTGGTCATTCAGATCAGCACAAACAGGGAACCATACCTTCACCAACACCTGTAGGAATAGAATCAGTGTAGTGTCACATGGAGTTGATGGCCCCATCTTGTTTCCTCATCAGCTGGGCAGGCTTCAAGTTTATTTTCATTTCATATTCCCCTGCATCTCCATTTCTTCATGCTCATTCTTTCTCTGTTTTTTTTTGTCTTCACAAAAAAACCCAATCTGCAAGTAATTGTTTCTCTTTATTGGTCCCAATTGTGTCAAATCTGAACTCAAATATTGTATTTATGGTATAGTTACTCATGTAATCTCAGCCTTACCCAGTCTTACTGCTGCTGCTATGTGTGCACTATGTGTAGCCCTAGCAATACTCTGCTCCCCAAAAGGTCCTACCCCTGTCTATATATTTGAGGAGTTTGGCTGCCTATCACCTAACTCCTCTTTAAATAGCCATGGAATCCATCCATCCCAGCAAGCTTTAGCCAACCTCTCATACAGTAGTTTGTTATATCCTATGGTTTCTTGTGTAATGTTCACTGGCGTTTTTCTTGCTCGACATTAGGGCAGAGCTTAATCACCTGGCTTGCATACCTAACAACTTCTTGTCCCAGAGTTTTTTATTGCTCACTTTTAAGGCTAGGTCCAAAACTTACCATCCCCTATAGATACTTCCATGAACCTTGGATGAATTTTTTAATGCTCTTGCCCAACTTTGAAAGATAATTGGGAACCTTTAATACTAAAAGACCAGAGTGAGCAATTTTTTGCCACCATCTGGGGACAAATAATTTTCTCTGATCAGTAAAAGTAACCTTCCACATCAAGCAACTCTAGTAATTGGGAATCAGGTACCAAGTCCATCTGCTTAATGTGTTGATTCTTTGGTTTGACCATCTGGCACTCAGGTAAAGGTGGATTAAAAGCATGATCTTTGCAATCAAACTGATTCCCCTTGGGCTGATTTCCCCAGGGAACTGTAGTATCATTATTTTCCCACTGGCTGTGTTTTTGACTTTCAGATTAGAAATGTCTGATTTAAAGCTGTATAACTTGTTTTTGTGTTGTTACATTCGTGTTTGATTCCTAACCAGAAAACAGCAGAAAATGTTTCTCTCTGACATTCCCTGCCTCTTAAAATCATTGTAAGATTACAGTGGATGATATCAAGATATAGGAACTCTCCAGAAATCAAAACTAATGGAATTAACATTTCATATTCTCAGGGCTGATTCCTTTTTAGTTGGCATTATTGTGTCTGTGAGGGTTCTACGTGTTTAACTCATTAATTTGGACATAAGGGTAGTACTTAATTAAGTACACAGAGTAGTCCTGTAGAGTCTTTAGAGAAATGTTTCCATTCAGTAGTCCCATTTAATAAGATTCTATTCATTAAAAATCAGTTAAATTAGTTTTCTTTTGCATAAGGATAGTATTTCCAGGATCAGGATTTGACTGAGGTCAGAATCTATGTCTGGTGTCCACAAGAAAAAATGGAAAAGAAAATGCATTGAGTGAGCATTGATATACTGATTTTATCTTTTAATCTCTTGGCATTAGTGACATTACACAGCCCTACACTTTCTAAGTGCAGTCCCCTTTTCCCTTTTGCCCTACAAAAATGGTAATGTATTCTTTAATATATCAACAAGGAAGAGAAGAACCACATCATTAAAAGCAAAGTTATTCTTTCTCTGTTGTGAAATGTTATGGTCTGACATTTCTGACAATTTCCTCTTTAAACAAAGTTTGCAAATGCATTTCTTTGCTTGTATATGTATCAAGTTCCATGGATTTGTAGTGATTGGAATCTTGCCATAAAAATAAAAGCCTATAAAACAATTAGGAAGTACACAAGCTAATAATAAACATTAGATTTTTAAATGGGCTTTAATTAAATTGTTGTTATCTGATTATATATGCTCAAAGTAACTTTTTAGGAGTCAGCTTTTTCCTATATGTGGTTGTGCATGACAGAAAAAAAAAAAAAAGAAAACAAAGGTATCATCTTTTGTTTATTTTGAAGGACTAAGTACTGCAGAGAAGGAATTTTCTTCTCCTGAAGAAAAATATTAAAATGCACAAAAATAAAAAATGTCTGGAGAAATGTCCTTTGCAGGCTTTTGGTGAAACACAAGTTTAATCAAACAGTGACTCAGGTGTGGTAGGTTCTGGAGTCCTGATATTTAGCACTAAACCAAGGATGTCTTGCATACAGAAGAAGGCTTATAATGCATCCAAAAAAATACAGGCAGGAAGAGATCAAATTTGAGATTGAGAGCTGTACAGTTTGTCCAGACTGGAATAAATCAATCTCAGTTAGCTTGTGTTTCTAAGTCTAGACAAAGCCTCTGTGGAAAGTGGTATGGGGTGAAAGAAATGCTCAGCTAGATGATCTCAGTTAGGAATGTCAGCTTTTGTATGGACTGTAGCAATAGGGACCAGTTGAAAACCTGAAGAAGAAAATGCTGCAAAATTAACAAGTGGCTTGCAGGAAGTCTGAATATTAATTAATTCTCCAGTGTAAATATTGGACATTTGCAAGAGTCCAAATTAGCCTGAATTCAACTAGGAGAAGAAGAAGCGTTATTTATATCCTACCATACATTACATACAGGAGTACCAGCTTTACCAATGAATTATAGCAGATGGTGCAAATAAGAGTAGTCCAGCTGAACTCTATAGACAATTTGGAATTTTGATTTATAATGAAAATTGTTTAAGAAATAAATTCAGCCCCCTTTTTACCAAGTCAGCCACAGCCTACACAGAGGTTTTTCTGGTTAGGCACAGCTGAACAGATGTGTTTGGATGGTAGATCACTAGGCACAGGTGATCACAAGTCTCACCTGCTTCAGCAGAATTGAGACACTGTCTGTTCCTCACTGGTTTTGTTACTCTTACATGTTACGCATCGGAGAGCATGATCCCAGTTGTCCATGGCCCTTAAGACTTCTACAGACACCAATGAAGTCCCATTAGTTTAAGCTGCTTTTTGTAGGACTTGTGTGTGTGGTTTCACAATGAATCCTGAAAAAAGGTTGACTTAATAGTAAATAAATCTCCAACTTTCAAATCCTTCCTGAACAGAAAGGAAGCAATAATGATGACTACATAGATGTCATAATACGCAGCTTTATACAAATAGCTTGGGCTCAGATTCTTCACTCTCCTGTGTGTTACTGGGTAGTAGGTCTAAGAACAGTCATTATGGCCTAGGAGGCTGGTATGTCCCTGCAATTACAGTCTTCTCCAAGCTGTGTGTCCTCTCTCACCTGCTCCCACTTCACTTTTCCTTCTTCATAGCCACTCTCTTCCTTCCTGGATTTCTCCCTTAGATACACCAAACTGTCTAAACTTTGACATTTCCTGGTTCCATCTTCCTTTTTGTCTTAGTCTTGCAGCCTGTGGCTTGCCACCTGTCCTCCCCTGTCATCCCTCTGCCCTGTGGCCCAAACACACATGCACTTTCAGAGTCTCCGTATTTGCCAAGAGCTGTGCCAATATTGTAGTTTGTTCTGCTTTGCTGAAATTTCAGGTTTCAGATTCAGCCTCCATCTCTCCCCAGTTCCCACTTCATTGTTTTATCTACTACTATCCAAAAGGAGAGTCATCCAGGCTCACCAACATTTTTCCTGACCCTGGAGACACAGGTCTCCAGCCTGTAACAGCATTCCCACACAGAAAAGTCTTCCTCTCCAAATATACAACCAGAATTTCTAAGGTTTTTAGAGACAAGTTATCTAACCCATTGAACCCTTAAATACTAAAAATATTAAATAATAAAATCTGTAAAATGAATGAGGCTTGCAGTATACATGATGGGGTAATGAACTGTCAAGATTTATCAGTGTGTCTCAACAGAGAATTGTTTAACTCATAACTTTACTATTCCCAAGGATGCCATTGTCCCAAATTTGGGCCACTGAAAATCTTATGCTGCACCACACCATGCTTTCCTACAACTTCCCCTCTCAAGAGGTACCATGACTTACTCCTCCAGATTCCATAAATCCACACTGGCTCATTTAATTCAGTGGAACATCTGAAAACTGCCTGAAACTGACACTTAAAACATGAGTATACATTTTTAACTGCGTACCAAAAAACCTTTGCATATTAATTCAGTTCCCTGAGGCCTCACTTCTAGACCAATGTTCCTAAACAGAATTCATTATTTGCAAAATATTTCACAGATCTACACAGATGAATTGTTCTAGTTCACAGTTTAAGATGAATGATTATGACTTGTTTTAACTTTTAGTTGAGTATGTGTGTACTACTAAACTTGCACATCTTCTCATTCAGTAGAGAAAAAGGAGAAAAGTGCAAAGTATGTAAATGAAGAGCATTTTTTAAAATCAGACCTCTCTTCGTTTCAATAAAAAAACATTGAATTTTTTATAAAGGAAAGATTACCATTTAAATATAACTCCTAAAGGAAACTGTTTTTTAAAAAAGTAACAAAACAACCCAACTCCTTGTAATACTCCTAATAATTCTATTCGTGTTCTCAGATGAAATAATAAAGGCTGCTAATTTTTATCACGATGTTCATTTTGTAATCAAAATTCTCACAGAGATACTGCCATGTTTGTGAAATGTGGGCCTCATTGTATTAAGATAAAGGAGGTTCCTATTCATGCCACAGATTGCTTGTCTTTTGAGATATATTTTGTAGTTCATTTAGTCCATTTCCATAGCATGAAAAGAATGGGGAATTGTAATTAAGTGCAGTAGCGTATACAATGCTATAATCATAATTGCTAGAATTATATTCACAGTTTTCCCTCACATATTTTGCAGATGCATTCTCTTTTATCTACGTGCCACATAGTTCACATTCCCATTTTGCAGAAGTTGCCATCAATTTGTTGCCACTTGTTTTATGTGTCCCCATGTTTTCTCCCCCTCCTCCTTTGTGGAGGAGAACAAGGGTCTGATTCACTAGAAATGTCCTGTGGATTCTATTGTTTCTCCACTTCTCCAAGCCCTGAGGGGTACCATCCACTCTTCATCTGGCTTGTCGTTTGCTCAGCCATGGTACTGGCTCATCCATTTGAAAAGAAACCTCCAATTATGTACTCAGCTCATCAGCCTGGAAGTTCAAAAAGTGCAAGGTACTTCCCCAAGGAATAAAAAATACAAAATGTATTTGAGAGCAGCGATTTTATTAATTGCAAGTGGCATTTATAAGCCTCCTGTTGAAACCTGCCTGAGTTCTGTGAGTGGCATCATTTGTATCAATTTATAATGTAAAATGAAGGTCTATATCTGGCTTTAGTATTAATTACAGAGTTCTAGGTGGGACTTTGTTATTCCTAGTTCATAATATAACAGATTTTTTTTTTCTTCCCTTGCAAAGCCCAGTCTACAGTGAGTTAGAAATTATGAGATACTCTGAAAGAGGGAGTTGGTTGTTAGTGCTGGCTGCTCACCTTCTCAAAGGGGACAGAAAGAAGCCTGTGAAATGATGTAAGGAAGAAGTGCAATAGACACAGTAAAGCACTGGATGACATTAGACTTGATGGTCTTGGAGTCTTTTCCAAACCTTAATGGTTCTATGATTCTATGATTAATATCTCACAATGGCACCAGACCTGGATTAAAAATTCAGCTCTCTCATGCCTCCAAAGAATTGGAAGTTTTCCACCAGATGGTCAAGAGCTTTTGTTAGTTCACAGAAAATGAAGAGGCTGCAGAGACCTTTCTGTCCTGTTTCTCTCTTCCCTCCTTCCCCTCTTCCACATAAAATGTTCTGCATATTTTTTACAGGGGTTGTTGTGGTGGTTGTTGTTGTTGTTTTGTTGGTGGTGATTTTTTGGTTTGGTTTTGTTGGTTTTGGTTTTTTTGGTTTTTTTTACTTTGGCAGAATCTCTCTGCAAAGAAATGTGGTTCTGCCTGGATAACCTCTTGAATCCAGAGCAATATCCTCAAGTATATCAGTGATTTACTATTTTGAGAATTTTTTTAATACATCACATTTACTAGTTTCAGCGTACTTGAAACATCTTGCACGAAAAATGAGACAAGTGTATCCAGTGACTGCCTTCTCCCCCAGTCCCTGCATGGCTGATGATGTAATCCCATTTTCTTAACGTCTTCTTCCTATCATCTCAAAGTCCTCTGAACAAAAGAAATCAAAGGTTACATGTGCGTCTTCTAATGGATACATACCAGTCTTACTTTTGCTTCCCCAAGGTATCTTTCATTCTAACTTAGTTAGAACTTTAAAACACTGCATGTTTTCTTGCTCTGTTTTTCATTTCAACTTTTGACTGGCAGACATTTCCTTAGGTGCACCTTTTATTCTCTTAAGAAATAATTTGTCAAATTCAAAGCAAAATAGAGGTCCCATAGTGCTACTTTGTCCTTCAGGAATGCATTCATATTCCTTGTTTATATTCTTTATTTATAATGGTTAAATGCATAAAATATTAACACTGAAATAGGATCCTTGAGGGACACTGAGTTGAAAGAGCAGTTTGGGATAGAGAGAGGGAAAGCATCCAACAACAGAGATATGATTTACTTTGTTACTATAGCAGCTGAAACACAGCAAACATTTTACAAGGAGCTACAGTGGTTTTATGTTGAAGTCAGCAGCCTGTAACAGAAGACCCCCAGAGCTGGTGTTCACCAGAGCTTTGTGCTTCAGACACATACCAGAAACAGACCATGTGGTGGAGTTTCCTGGAAAAGATCCTGGTGGGATTCTGAGTTCTGAGAGTTACTCCTCCTGGTCACCATGAGTCCAGCTATGGACATGACTCAACAACGTGCCCTGACCATCAAAAGCAGCCTGACCAGCAGGATCAAGGGAGGGGATTCTGCACCTCTGCTCTGTTCTTATGAGACCCCACCTGCAGTACTGCATCCAGGTCCGGGGCCCACAGCACAAGAAGGATGTGGACCTGTTGGAGTGAGTCTAGAGGAGGGCCACAATGATGATCAGAGGACTGGAGCACCTCTCCTATGAAGAAAGGCTGAGATATTTGGTTTTGTTCAGCCTGGAGAAGAGAAGGCTCTAGAGCCACCTTAGAGCACTTTCCAGTGCATAAAAGGTGTTACAAGAGAGCTGGAGGGGGATTTTTGACAGGAGTGTTAGTGAGAGGACAAGGGGGAATGGCTTTTACCTGGAAGACAGTAGGTTTACGTTAGGTATTATGAAAGAATTCTTTACTGTGCAGGTGGCGAGACCCTGGAACAGGTTGCTCAGAGAAGCTGTGGCTGCCTCATGCCTGGAAATGTTCAAGGTCAGGATGGATGGGGCCCTGAAAAACCTGGCCTAGTGGAAGGTGTTCCTGTCTCCCTGCCCAAGGCAGGGGCATTGGAACTAGATGGTGTTTAGGGTCCCTTCCAACACAAACCATTCTATCATTCTATGTTTCTATGAACTGTGCCTTCAAATCTCAGCATCTCTTAGGATTGCATGGTGCAAAGGGGATCCTGTGTTGAGATATGCACTTTGAACCAATCAAAGTAATTTGCAAACATATGAAGAATGGAACTGGATGCTTGAGGCTGGATGGAGGCATTTCTTGTTTTCATATCATCAGTCCCAGCTTTTTAGTCTTTGGTCTTAACCCTCAAACCTGTTCTCTAAAGCGGGAAAACCTTTATATGCACATTTTTTAAATAAGAATGTTTAAGGAAAAAAGGAATTATTTTTCCTGCCTAGAGCCTCAAGGAACTCAGCACAAAAGCCAGCTTACAATTCTTTACTCCCAGCCTTAAACACAGGTCTCCTCACTCCCTTCCTTAACAGGGCATAAACAATACAGGGCTTCTGCACTGACAGTGTCATCCTGATGCTCCTTTCCAAGCATTTTCTGCAATGGAAGCTGCAATAAAACACCCTTTATAGCAGCTTGGAATTCACCCTATTTAAAATACATTTTCGTTTGTGTTTGCTTTAAATATGAAACAGAAATTTATGTGTGGTAATTTTCAGCATCATAATGCTGCTCCTGTATAGGTTGAAGTTAAACTTTTCTGAAATTACTCAGGTGTTTTGCACTGCCATTGCAAGCTTGTATCTAATTTCCTCTTTGCAATCACCTGCCGCTTAGAAAGGTACTTCAAATGGAAGGAAAGACAGAAAGAAGGAAGGGAGGGAAAGAGGGAGGAATGATTAGTTGAAAGAATTAGGAAAACTGAGTATGAGTGAGTGCTCAGAGAAAAAGATCTTTTCCAGAGGAAAAGAAGCCCAAAGTTATAGTGTGCGTTTTTTTTTCTTTATTTCTTAGAAAGTTCTTCCCCCAAGAACAGGAGTTATCTGCATAGAAAGGTCTGTCTGGCAGGAAGATGTGTTTCTATACAGGGTTTTTGGGTGTCAGTGGTTTCACCTTTTTTTAATTTCAGAATCTGAGTGTAGCCAATCATGAAACTATAGTAAAAAAAAGGTGCTTCTGCTGCACTCTGCACTCAGTCAAAACAAAGAGGTAAACGGCTGCATTTTCTCTGTGAAAAATTCACTAATTTATTTTTATCTCATGGTACAGGACTGTAAACAAAGTAATTTCATAGTACCTAATTCATTTATGAATGCTGAGAAATTTCAAAGCTAAAACCAAAAAGCTTTGGTTTTGCTTCATTGGATCAACCTATATTTTCACATGACATCAAGGAAAAATAAAAACCACTGGCAGCATGTGGAGTCTAATGGAAAGAGGTCTGACCTGCACTTCAGAAGATCTGTATTCGTTTTCCCTTTTACCTACAATTTGGTGTGATTTCATCTAACAAAGACACCAAAAGACAGAACAAAGGTAGAAAAATACACAGAGTTCATAGACTCAAAGCAAAATTTGTAAGTGGTACATAAACTGTTCCAATAGAATGGCAAAATACATTTTAAAATAAAAAAGTACTGTCTCAAAGGGTGTTTAAGACTTGCAGCGACCTAGTCTCCAGTAGACAGTTTCTCATTTCATTTTCACTCTCAGACTTCATCTGGGATTAGAAAAAAAAATGAAGCTGAGATTCTCAGAACTGCCAGGAACTTCACTATCTGCTGGATTTACACAGACTTTGGACGTTTGGATATAGTTCACAGGAAAGGCTCAGCTCTTGGAAGCTTATCTGAAAATCACTGATTATTTGGAAACATAGTGAGGAAGAGCCTTCATGAGTTGTCTAATGATTCCCACTGACTTTGTGCACCCTTTCATTCTTTATGGCACTGGTCTGCAAATAAATACCAAGACACAATCAAAATACATTTTTGGAAAATTACATATAACTTAAAACAATTTAAAAGTTATGTGCTTCTTTGAAGGGCCAAGCAGCTTCCTTGGGTGCCTCATTATTCCCTGGGCTGATGTGACGCAGCTCATCCTCCACTGAATGGAGGGCAAGTCTTAACATGATGATTCAGTGATGTGTTGGGGAAATCTAAGCAAGTTCAGAGTTAGATGGGGAGAAAACAACTGTTGGAAAGAGTAATTATATAGAGATAATGCTGAGACTGAAGGTGGCAACCCTCAAAGTCATCACCTTGTTGATGCTGTCATATTGTTTTCAGTTCTAGAGTTAGCCTGAGCGATTTTTCATCGTAGCCATAACACAGAAAAGAGAGGACCCTGAATTTCCTTGAGGTGTAAACCAGGTAATCCTCTAAGGACATGTCCATCTTTTCCTAGCCTGTTATAATCCAGGCTCTGAAATCAAGTGAAAAACTTCTTTTCCTCTCACTCTATACTGATAGCCAAGCTGGAAGGAGGAGACATTTATTTACATCATAAGCAGATTGGAAATAAGACAGTTTAGGGAAATCAAGTACGAAGAGCAATAACCCTGGAAATGGGAGACTGAGAAAACACTGAGAGAAGGAAAAGGGAAGCAAGGGGGCCTGGTATTCTGTGTGCATCACAGAGGTTTAGGATCCAAGAGAAAGGCATAATACTGTGGGACCAGGGTTGACAAGGAAACTGAGGTCAAGTAACAAGCAGGAAGCAATAAAATGAACTGGAAGAACAAATTGGTCTTGTGGGTCAGGGCTAATGAGAATTGTGTGAAGACAAATCTGGAGTTATTGAGGGGAGATCAGAGAACTCAAGAGGAGATACTGAAATTGAATTAGAAAGGAGGAAACGTGAAGTCTGAGAATAGGAAGGAGGACAGGGCCTCTCTGGGCTAGAAGTTTGTGAGCAGCATCAGAAAATACTGGAACAAGATCCTTCTAATAGCAGAGTCATAACAGCTTGAGAAAAATGAACAGCAGTTCATAAAGGCCGGCATTTTTGGTCATCCAGCCAACCCACTCATACTAGTGGTGTTGCCTGAATGGGGCATCAGCCAGTGCTTGGTACTATCAGCCCACACTGATAGTCTGCACACGTCTCAACAGTTTCTTTACTGGCATGTTGCTCCTTTTTGCATCCTGCAGAGATTTCACTGGTGGGAACTCTACAAACCACATATGTAGCCTAAAACTTTATGGGGCTTGCAAAATGCATGCGAATCATGCCTCAAGAGAAAGCTTCTCTGCTGTTGCTTCTATCCCTTATTTTAGTGACAGAAGCCTGTGAAATCATAGAATCTTAGAACATTCTGAGTTGGAAGGGACCCACAAGGAACACTGAAGTCTAACTTCTACCCCTTCTCAGGACAGCCCCAAGAATCACACCATGTGCATAAGATCATTGTTCCAGTGCTTCTTGAAGACCCGAAGGGTTGCATGCTTCTCTGTTCCAGCCTCTTTCCTTTATGTTATGCAGTACCAAGAAAGTGCATTAACAGCCCTTAAACAAAGGAACAGTTCATTATCAGGAGATGATAGAAATTTAAAAAGAGGAACCCACAAATCACTAAATGCTGCTCAGTGGTATTGTGTCCACTTGTGATAGGGGGCAATTAAAAATCCTACTGTCACCCTTGCCAGTGCAAACAGCACAAATTCCTCCTGTAGGACTGTGGATGATGAACTTTGACAGGAGCATGCAGAAACTGAGGAGGATGTTCTTCAGCTTCCCTGGGCTCTGGATTGAGAGTGCTAGTTAATAACTGAGAAGGACAGAGATTCAACCTTATGCAGCATTAGTGACATGCACCACAATTTAAGGATTAGCAAAAAAAGCCTGTGCCTTCTGTGACCTGCTAACACTGAGCTGTAGTGTTCCTCTGCACCTACATGGAAGATATGTTCCCATTACATCCAGTAAAAGCATCATCCTAATCTACACATCATCTAGGTGAGAAAAAAACTGCACACAAGGGAGAAGGATGCTTAACAAGGAGAAAAGGGATACAGTACAAGAGTTATACAGCGATAACAACAAGAAAATAAATATATGTAAGAAATTTTAAAAGGGAAGCTGAAAAGGAAAAAAATCACCACAAAAAGAAAGGGAGTAAACACAGAAGAAAATGCCCATAAAATGTTTTTATTTATTAAACCATCTAAATTGCCACTCAGAAGTCCTTATAATTTCATTGTATGATACTAAAGTTTCCAATCCTGCTTATGAATCATGTAGGTTTTAGTACTGTGTCAAGGAATTAGATTTTGCTTTTTTACTACTTTAATTTTTAAAAATGTAATAAACTACGTGTGAAAATCTGCCCTAAAAGCATAGTTATAATAAGGTTACAGTAATCAGGCTTGCAATAGTTAAATACATGAGAAACCTTAAATCATCTCGTTCTTTTCTCACCCTCTACCCTGCACTAGAATACAGATGGAGTTCATTAATATTTTTGAAACATTTCAAATGAGAGAAAATTCCATATAGAAATGGACAAAGAGTTTGGCTAGATAGTGTTCAGAAAAAAACCCAACAACACCACAAAAAAGCCCCAACAAACCAACAAAACCAAAAACAAACACAAAAAGACCTAGGGACCCCATAAGAACCCCATTCTGTTCTGGACTAAATGAGACCAGAAAAATACTATATTATCAAATAAGTAAAGACCTACATATATACATATTTTTTATGTTTGTTTAAGGAGACACAAGCAACTAAAATTCTCTGGAGAGCTTGACCTTCCGTTTGTTAATACTATTCTTTCAGTGGAGTTTGGATTGTGTGTGATCATGTGTGAATGTGTATTGCAAGTAGTTATTAAGTTCATCATTATTAGGTAGTGTTTAAAAGCTAGCAGCTTGTTTCCTGTATTATTTAGGAAATATAACCTATTCAACAAAGGGAAATGATTCCTTTATGTCAGTTTTGGTATGTACAGGCAAATGTAACAGCTCAGTGTTGTGCTGAAAAGGTACCTTCACAACCACTTCAATGTTAGAAACTGCACAAGGCAAAATAAAGGGGTTTTTCCCTCTGTTATCTCAGTGAAATGACATTATGACCCACCAAAAAATACAAATAAAATTAAAAAAAAAAGAAAACTATTTCCTATTTCTAGGTCCATTTCATTTTCATAATCAAAGGCAACCAGCTTTGCAGCTGTAAAACACCAAATAGTGAAGGACTTTGTTCTCTTTGTACAATGCAATTGTCTAAAGATACAGATGAAGAATATTCGTCTATAAATCAAGAATTACTAAAAATCACACTATATCTATTTTTCTTAGTGTCCTCTTTGCTATAGATTAATCCAAATGCATATATTTAAAAGATGCAAATAAGTCTTCATCTGCAATACAAAAACCTCTCCCAAGGAAATGTTCTGTCTTGTAATATTTCTTTCCATAAGGTCAAAATGAGAAAAAGGGGCATCCATGGCAGATGTTTCTTGTAACGCTGAGTTTTGTAGTATGAAGGCACTCAGCCTCTATAGAATAGATCTGTAACCTGAACACTTGAAACACGTCGTTGATCTTCCTTCAAAAGGTATTTCTGATTAATGGTGACAGATCATTGTGGCACTGATGATCAATTAGTTAATATTTGTACAGTACTTTGGAGATGTAAAACTCTTAGTACTGAGCATTGCTATTATTATGAGTACACTTCAAAATCCTTGGGTAACTGTTGGGAGTACAGTAGACACGATTTAATCTATTAATAGCCCTTTATAAGTGCAGTTGTTCACAGACTGCCAAAACATCACTATTGTAGTATAATTCTTTTTTCTTTTCTTTTTTTTTTTTTTTTTCAGATAGCATGGGTGTCGTGAATGTTAATAGCAAGGAAGCAAAATTGTTCCTGTCATCTTCTTCCCATTTTTGTACATACAGTATATGAAAGAGTCTGTTTCCTTAAAATGACAAGAGAGAATCACATCCCCCTAAGACTCCAATGCTCTGCATAAGGTCTTTAATTTGAGATTTGAATGCCAAATAATTAGTAATTGAGGTAGAATCCTCTGTTTTTGTGAGTCCCATGGCCCAATTAGTCAATCAGATTGTAAAAGGTTACTAGAAAGAGCCTTTAATCTTACCAGTATTTTACTGTTATTGCATGTAGTAGATAAAGCATCTTGTATCAGGGAGAGGAAGGGGAAATCTCCTGATGTAAATTCATATAGCTCCGTATTTACATCAGCTTAGAACTTGACTCCTGGCCTTATGGACACTTTACGTAGTGTCTGCAAATTAGTCTTCAGTAGCCACTAATGGTAAGTGAAAAGCTACTCATTGAGGACGTGTGTCTACAAATTAAAATTAAAAATATATCTAATTCAAAATGAGAAGTAATAAGCTTTCCAAACAAAAGAAGCCAGTGTAAACTCAATTAAGGTCAGGGAGAACGAGCAAGGAACCAATTAGGGCAATAAAAGCATATTTTTGAGTTGTTCTCTTACATCTGCACATAGAGCCATGCACAATGACATTTCACACCCCCAAGTGTGTACAAATGTTGGTAGTTTCTGGGAGAGGGTTTGTCAAAATGATGACAAGGGGTTACAAAAGACACAAGGCAGAACTCCAGGGAAAGGTCATCACATGCCTGATTTAAAGCTCTCTCTGTCCAACCTGCCCCAATAAATACTATATACTTGAAATGAGGCTTGCAGGAGCTGAAAGGACTTGCTGAATCTGCACTGATACTGGAGGAAAAGTGACTGTCAGAGGTAACCACTGTGTCACAGGATCGAGGAAGTGAGAGCAGTGTCAATCCAGAGAGGGATCCCTCATCAGTGCTGTGTTCCAGTTGTGCAAGAGGTGGGAGGGCAGAAGACAGGCTGGCAGAGATGGTCTTGCAGCCTTTATCTAGTGTATCACTGCATGGTCTTGAGCAACCACTGAACCTCTGCAATCTCTTGTGCTCTTTCTGCAAAATAAAGGTAACAACTCTACAAAATGCTGCATGAATATGAAGTATTAGCAATACCAATTCTGTTTACAGGAATATTTGTTCCTCTTAGTGTTGCAGAAGTCTGCTATTAGTCTCCAGATCTCATTTATTTTTGCTCAACGCTGTCCACACAATTACCAGTTCTCATTATGAAAATAATTGCTGCCTGTATCACTGTGTTTTTGTTTGATAATATATTTCATGTTCAGAAGGGCCTATTAAAATTATCTAGCCTGACCTCCCACGCAATGCAAGCATTATATTCTCACCGAGACATTCTTACAACAAATCTCGCAGTGGAGCTATTAAAAATACCAGCATATGTTCATGAACCAGGGTGCAACTGCACCAAACACGTAACAAGAGATCACCTCTTCCCTGAAGAATTTATAATTTAACTGGATCCTGCAGTATGGTGAAAGGGATAAATGTGGCTGTCCTTAAGATTATTAATAGAATCTGTGGAAAGCCTGGAGAATAAATCTTCTAGCTCACACTGTATTGTTTTCCCTTCACAGCCAACATTTTTTTTCTTTTTGATGAATAAAAGAAAGATTTCCTTTGTTATGATAATCTTCTGCCACCTCTTCTTTTTTTTTTCGTTTTAATCAGTGTAATTTTAAAAATAATATTCAATTTATTTCCTGGGATAGGAGTCCTCTTCCCAATAGCTGAGGTCCTTAAGAACCTCTACATTGGCGTCACGGGATTTCTGACTGTGACATGGTCTGATCTTTCTCGATATTACATACCACCCATCACTGTCATCACCAGAAAAGCAGCCTTATGAAGATGGAAAGCCTACCATGTTAATTTTCAGAGCTGTGTTCTCAACCTGCTACCCAGGCATTAGCTTCACAGCTCCCATTAACCCCCACTGTGTTGAGTCAAGAATCAAGTGCATAAAGGATGTCAGGCATTGTAAGCTGGCTGTAATCAGATTTGCTGGTCACTTAGCCCCAGCTGCACTTAAAAATGTGTGTCTGGAATAAAAATATTGGATAGTAGCAAAGCTGAAATGCTGCACAACAGAGTTGTTTTTTCAGGCCATCTAAAATATACTTGAGATGCTAACATATGGGGAAAATTTTCCCAGATTGCTAATGCAGTGTTGGAACTTAAGTAGACCTTGACCAGAGCAGACATTAGTACTGTCACAGCAATTAAAATTTTCAGCAAGGCTTTTCTGCCTGTGTGGAGTTATTTATGTGACTGTTTGCACTATCCCAATACCACAGTCTCTCTCAAGCCTCCATTGGGCAGAGTGTCGAATGAATCCAAATAACCAGACAGTCCTTGCCCTGCTGAGCTTCCAGTCTCAAAATGACATTCTTACTCCCAGCTTTGGTGTCACAGTTCAAGAAGAAGCACCCTGGCTGGAGAGAAAAGAGCTGAAACTGCAGGAGTTGGTCCATCTTTCCCCTTTCACAGAGGAACATAACACATAACAACAGCTGGCTTTTTCCTCTTCACCCCATGCTCCTGCTGTCAAATCCCTCTTGCTGCCATGGCATCTGACAAGCAAACCTTTCCTTCATCCTCACCTTGGGTTTCTTTTTTTACAGAAGCACATTATTAGCAACATAAATTATGGTCTGAGAGCAGTGTTATTGAGCACACAGGATTAAAATCGCATGCTTTAAAATAAAAATGTCAGTCTGACAGGTGCACGTAACCAGCTCTGGGGAATATTTTTAACAAATATGAGAAGTTTGGAAGGGAAAAGTATTTGCAAATTCAGATCAAGTTTGATTAAGTAAGAAGTTATTAGAAATGTTTTTTCTAGATGTTCCAACATTCCTTTAAAAAAAAAACAAAACAAACTGAGGTGGAAAAAAAGAAAGATACATGAAAATAATAATTGATAATTGTTATGGAAATAAAATAGAACATTGGACCTGAATTAAAAATTAAATATATTGAGTTTCCTAAAAATGAAACAAAAAAAAACTATGGAAAATAATATTATTTAAGCTCTCCTCTCACTTTAGTTTTTAGATTTCTTATAATAACAAAGCTTCAGAATTGTAGCAGTTATGCAACCCTGTTTGTTAATTGAATTTTAGGGCCATTTTTATTTAAATGACTGGGGAAAAGAGTTCCAGGGAAAGGTCACTTGTATTTGAAATTGTCCAGACACAAATTCCTAATACCAAAACAAAATTACTGAAAGGGTTAGGTCTGAGGTCAGGGTTGGGCTCCTCTTCAGCAGCAATTCAAACTCCATGGACTTGTGCAGTACATTTAGATTTGCAAATGCAACAGAGAGCAGCTATTTAGATTATTTCAGGCTGGTGAAGGTTTTGAAATGAATATTTCTTATCTAGTTTTGAAAGTACTGCACATGCTATAATTAGAGCCGTGATAAATGTGGAGGTCATCATCCCTTCCAAGTGGCATGACACCTCTGTTAGCCCTGTGAAGTTTACATGAAAAATTTGCATTGTCCAAGACTATATGGAGTGACACTACTGATGGTTGTAGGTCACTCTGCTTTCCAAATTTCTCACTTTGCTTCCCCAGGGCTTTAGATGGCCAAGCAGAAATCACAAACTAGACCAATCCCTTCTTAATTATTGTAAGAAAGTTTAATTCTAGTGTTACCTCTTGTTGTTGTACTTTCTTGTTATCCAGAAAAGACATGCAGGAGTTGCTGTGTGGTGAGGGGCTGACCCCAGGCAGCTGGGGTAGAAATTTCCTTTTTTCTTGATATTTTTACTTTAATTTGAAAATGCATATACTGGAGTAGATCACAAAGTGTCAGTAATCTGCTTTCTGGGCTCACCCAAGGGCTCTGGCAGCTCTGCAGAGTGTCACCTCTGGGTTCTCTCATTGGTCTTTGCTGGATTATTTCTTCTATAGCTCCCACTTAGAGCCTGGAACTACTTGTCCCTTAACTTGTATCTGAGGATCCAGCCCTGAAGTGTGTCATTTTTTTTCCAGAACTATTGTTTGCAGCTGGCACAAACAAGCAAGTTCCAAAGGCAGGACACCAGAATGACAGAAAAATGCAGGCGTCTATTCACTGAGGTTTGAATGTTGAGCAGACAGCTTTCTGCAGCTCACTTTCTTCTGCTGTTTCTTCAGTAAATTTAGGCAATTTTTTGCTGAAAATCGGGTCTATTTTTTGTATCAGAAATATATGTGACACCAACACTAAAGTGGAATACCAGACTATTTGGTTACTGCTACGGTCCTTTAGCTTACCATCATGAAAAAAGAATTCTTAGTAGGACAGAGGGTCCTCAGGGCTGTGCAAAAGCATTCATAAACATTAGTATTAGATGGGAACAGCAGAGAAATTCCAGACAAACATTCTGGCTAAGATCAGACCACACATGTATTTTCTGATAGTGCAGGAGACTCTTTATGAGAAGCTGTGATTGCAAGATTACAGCTGGATCTTGCTGACAGCGTTTTAGGCTTTTTTTGTTCTTTCTACAATCATTGCTAAATATGAACAAAAATTTGCTCTGTTGTCCATAATTTGAGGCATATGAAATGGGAATATAACACATTAAGGAAAAAAACCACAATGCTGTAGGGGTTGCAGTCCCCGTTCCCGTAGCGTGCTGTTTATTTGCTCCATCCATAATAACCCTCCTGTTCTGGCTCTGAAGTATGCATCTGTTTTCCCCATGTTTCTCAGCCTTTATACCAAAAAATTCCAGCTGACCTGTCAACACCCCAGGGCCCTCAGTCAGTGGTAGTCCATGCAATGGACTTCTACAGGCACATCAGCAAGAGCTGAGGACTGAACTTTATGGCTGTTCCTCCTGTGGTCCAATCTGGCCCAGAAACTGTTCAAATACATTTACTTAGGTCTGTGACTTACTAATGAGTCCCACTGTGATCACACTTGTTTTTAGCATTTCAGATAATTTACCCATCAATATACATTCTGGAATTACACACCTAAGCCAAACCCTGATTTCTGCTGGCTCACATTCCACCACTGGAGAGTGCCATGCTAACATATTAACCCCTCAGGGGCAGGCAGAGGTTTCCTTCACAGACATATTGCTGGGACCAGCTTTCACTATTCAGTCATTAGAGTTTTGTTACTGGAAGCAATGCAAAAATAATGAAATGGCCATTGCTTCATCTTGCAGGGCTGCAGGACCACCTGCATGCATCACCTTGTTCATCTGAAGCTCCTGACAAAGAACATATCGTGTTAAGTGAGTTAAGGTGAAATACGAGTTTGGTTCGCAGGGTGTGGGCTACCTGTGTGAGGTTTAGTCCTCCAATAGCCCCATGAGTGTAACCTCATCGAATCACAGAATCATTAAGGTTGGAAAAGAATTGAACCTCCCCTGGTACAACTGGCATTTTGGGGCTTTTTTGTATTCTTTTTTTTCCACAGAGACTCGTATGGATTTCTCATAACTTTCAACATAGTTTTCTGGGCAGTGATAAACAAAAGAAAATTCCATTAATATGCAATTATTTTCTCTGAAAAAATATTCAAGAGTTGAAATGCTCTCTTTAGTAAGACCTTCTTTTGGAAATTTACCTTTGTGTATATATCATAAAATGGATAGGCAATATATTTGAGAAAGCTGAGTTTGCCTTTAGGGAAGAATTAGGCAATCTAAAAATTCCTCTCTGAAATGTTCTCTTGTTGAGCAATTGAAACTGCCATAATTAACCAGTGCTTTGTTCTTGCACAGGTTTGTTTATGTTTGAGTAAATGCAATAGAACAATTAAAATTTAATAATATGGTAAATAAGATCTGAATAATTTATTCAGAGCAAATAATATGAATGTTGATGATCACTTTTTTTTTGAGATTAGTAGAAAAAGCTGACTTCTAAGATTGTATAGAAATTTTGTTCTTTTGTTTGGAACAAACATGTTTATATTGGATCCATCATCAAGGAAGAAAATGCAAGTATTTTTACTTAGAGACAGAAGCACATGTAAAGTATGAGCTCATTTGAAATAATAAACTTGAATAATATAGAAATTATGAAACAGCAAATACTGATTTTGAAATATCTGGTGCCAAGTCTTCCCTAAAAGTAATTTATATAAGTGTACTCTTTTGTGTAGTTATGCATTTCTTTATACTTTTACAATGGAAATAATAGAGAACTGATTTTTCTTGCTATTGACAATAATGGAATCTGTACCATTAGTTTCAATAGTGCATGAGCAAGGCTATTATTATCCTTATTTGTTACAACTATACCTATAGGCATTAAATAAATAAATAAATCAGAATCACATTGTAGCTATGTATACAGGCTTACAAGTTAACAGCATGCCTTGTTATACAGGTTCTAGAAAGCCTTTCTTCCAACAGTGTGTACTAAGTTTTTTCTCTGAAATAAACTGAAATAAGCCAAATGATGCATCTTCCATTCATAAAATATTTTGTCTTATAATTGCTTACTTTTAGCGTTAGTAAATAATCTGATGTTTGTGGTTGTTTTTTCCTTTAAATTTATTGGGTTTAAAGATAGAGGAATTTTCTAAATAAAGAGGAAGGGTTCTGTGTGATTTGCAGCTCAAATTAGTACACTCGGAAATCATGTTCATGGATGGTTGTTTAACTCTGTAAGTCCTGGACTCAGGTGATTCCTGAGCCAAAAACAGGAAAGAAAAGGTTTAGAGTGATTTTTAATATAAAAGAATACCAACAGAGTGACTCAATGAAAACCAGTCCTTCAGAACTTTGCCTAATTCTGCTTTCAACATCCAACAGCACAGTGCTCTAAATTTAAAGAATAACCATGTGTTTGAAAGGATGTCTAGTCCAACAGAGTAGAATTATTGCTGCAATACTAGGGAATGCAACAGAAACAACTACTAAACCCATAAAATGCAGAGTCAAAACCATATGTAGACCATCTGAGGTTTTATGTCCTGCAACCTATGGCGAACCAGGTCCTGTGTCATGACTGGATTGAACTGAAAACCAGCTTTCAAACAGCATAGCAGAACACCAAAAACCAAAAAATAGCTCAGGACATGCAGTGTTTTTTAATTGAAGGACTCAGACTGTCTCATGTGCAACCTGAATGTTGTACAACTTATTTTTGTAGATAAGTATATAATAAGAAAGTAGAAAGACTGAAAACCATAGAATTCTCCCAAGTTAAGAATAAAAACAGGGAACCTCTCAATTTTCAGGATTATTTTCTGTCCTTGTAAGAGGCTGTAATAATATGTGACATCCACAGCAACACATGGAGTTACTCATGTAAAAATTCATGTAAATAGGCAGTCCTGTTTTCTTCATGGCCTGTGTCTTCTCCCTTCCTGTCCTGGCACAGTTTGCTAACCTGGCATTAACCTGGAGAAAAAATAGGAAAAAAAGAAAAAAAAAAAATTAACCTGCTCCTTGGTTCTTCTGATTTTCCAGCTGCACAAAGGTTAATATGGAATATTTTGGTGCAACCTTTCTCTTTCTAGTCTGACAAATGAAAGCCTAGATCTTGGGTCTGCAAATTCCTTCTCAGTGTTTTACTTGGGCCATGTCTGGAAACGGTATGAATGATAAAGATAACAGGGCAAATCTCAGAGAACTTGAAATAAACACCAAGCTGCTGAAAAACCTGAAGTCTGCAAGTCTCTTCTGGTCAGTGTTGAACCAGATCATCACTGCTGCCATAAGTGCAAAGAACCCTTGACCATGCATTATCTATTTATGGCAAATGACACTTACCTGGTATGACGTGTGCAGATAAGAAGTAAACAGGAGTCTTTTTTGATTTGGTTGGGGAAAACAGGTTAAAGATTCATTCTCCAGCAGAAAGGCTTAAGTAGTTTGAAGAACAGGCATGAAATAGAGTAAGCAAGGGAGTCTCCACTCCACAGTTCCTCTGGGCATGGTGTGAACTCACTGCAGCTGAGCAGGAAAACTAATGTCATGAACCTGTGCACACTCATAACAGGCATGTGAGTTTGACATGCCTGCTTCTGCTAGGCTGGAAGAGATGCTTGCGGTGGTTACCCAAAACAACAACTTTGAAGCATAAAATTAGTCTTCAGGCTTAATAAAATGCATAGTAAATAAGCCTTCCTGAAGACTCCAAAATCTTGGAGTAGCCAAGATTAGCTGGAGCGAACTCATTGAAGTACCCACTTTGTGTTTCACTACAATACTCATAGCTTAATCTGCAGTATCAAATCTAACAATATCAGACATATAGTGTTAACTGTGACTGCTAATGCTCATTAACGAACTTACAGTTTTTTATTAATTGCTATGAAGTCCATAAATAAAAAGCTCCAATCATCCATTAAGTATACAGTATAAATCATTTGTACCTGCAGACTGTATTTTTTGTAAAGCAAGAAATGTACCAAGAAGAAAAAGCCAGAACCCAACAAAATTTTACTAAGAACCTGGTCCTCTTGGCAGGTTTTATTCTTCCTCATCCTTCACCACTAAATTGTGTACTTTATTCTACAAGTTTCTCTTTTTTAGCTCTTTGTTATCAGTGAGCAAAAATGCCTCCTACAGATGAGCAGATATATTTTTCTCCATCTGTTAAAGCATTTTCTTTGCTGTGTTCTGAAAACTTGTTAAAAGGGAATGAGATAACATTTCTGAACACAGGATAGATGGCAGACATAAATCCGATGGAAAGACGGACTACAGCAGCTAACTGATGATTTCACAAAGGCTGTTTTGTTTATTCTCACTGAACCTGAGGTTTTTTTCCTTCCATTTGTGTCAGTGAGAATGAGAATAGCTCAAATTACTCACTGGAAAAAGTGCAGGGTATTTTTTAGTTATGTGACTTTTGTCCTTTGTGGATTTTTGGCACTCCAATTTAATGAAGCCAGACCCTACAATTGCAGGTGGCAATTCACTGGGGAGGTAAGAGACTGCTACACAATTGTATGCCTATACTTCATAGCAATAGCAAATTGTATCTTCACTGCTCACTGTGTTTAAACTACCTAGTTAAAGAATGGGATATTAAAAGGAGCAGTCTTTGAAAGCATCTCAATGTGTACTGCTTTTAGAGGCCTTTGGGAAAAAAGAAAACAAACCACCAGGTTCCTTGATTCAGGCTATCTTGCAAGACTGAAGTTCTTGGTCATCAATTACCGTGTTTTTAAGGAATACAGATTAGTGATTTCAACCTATGTAGTATTTTTTCATGGAATGCTTGGATTGTCCCTTCCAAATTAAGCAAGGTACATGTCACTAAGCCTAAACTGGTGGTTGACTCTTTCACATAAAATATTCATCCCAGAAGCAAAACAAGAGAGGATTTGATACATCCCTTAGTGTTAATTATTATGTCTTTAAAGAGCAAACACAGGTGCTAGTCCAACATGATTGGAATCCTTGTGTAGTGGCTGGTATGGCTGGATAACACTCTTTGATTTACTGACCTGAGGATAAACCCACCTCCCAATGCCCTGTGGGAGTCAGTGGAAAGGTTCCCACTCCATGAGAGGTTTCTGGATTAGGTTCCTTCCGTACGATTAGAAGTAGCTCCTTCTCAGAGAAAAAGAAGAGAGAAGAACACAAGGCATTGTATTGAACAAGTGTATACAAATAGCCTCTCATCCTCTTATTGTGAATTACAATAGTTATATACTTCCTTTGAAATAAAAACTTGGCTCTTTGCCTTAAATAACACAGAAGACTTTTTTTTTTTTTTTCATGATTTTCCATTAAATTACTAGCGGAACATTATATTTAAACACTGCCTTTCTTCTCTAGAGAAAAGAGTGATATATTCATGTCTAGGGTGATGT
This sequence comes from Anabacerthia variegaticeps, assembly GCA_035583185.1. Taxonomy (NCBI): domain Eukaryota; kingdom Metazoa; phylum Chordata; class Aves; order Passeriformes; family Furnariidae; genus Anabacerthia; species Anabacerthia variegaticeps. The sequence goes on along the minus strand of JAWWEW010000001.1, from coordinate 31,361,509 downwards.
GTCTCAGTCATTTTTTCCCTCATTTATATTATGTTTAATCAAGTTTCATTTTTTTAAGAGTGCTTAGATTGGAGAAATAAATATCTCTAACCCTTACTTAACAGTTTATGAGAAGGGGATCTCCTTTTACTGTCCTCTTGCAAGTTTTCAGTAAGGCTACTTATCATTTTGCTGCTATCTTTGCCTTCTATGTCTTGTTATATATGAAAGGGTTTCCTAGTTTAGATGTAGCATTTCAACAGAGCTCATATAATTAAACAGCAGAATGACAGCATGAATACCTGTTATTCTAACTAGGTCTAATGATGACGTACCAGCGCAAGCTGCAAACCCTCCTCTAGTAGGTGCATCGTGTTGCATTAATAGCCCTTTTACAATTCGTTTATGATAAGTTTGCAAATGTAGTATTGCAACCTGAAAAACTCAGTTCCTTCATTCTAGCAGCTCCTACTTCATTTCAGTAGCTGCAGCGACTGCAGTGGTTTTACAAACATCACACTGGACACTACAAAGGAGCTAGGACAAGTATCAGAGTCATGGAATGACCTGGGTCAGAAGGTACGTTAAAGATCATCTAGTTCTGACTCCCCAGCCATGGGCCAGGAGAACATTCACTAGACCAGGCTGCTCAGAGCTCCATCCAACATGACCTTGAACACTTCCAGGGGCATCCACAATTTCTCTGGGCAACCTGTTCCAGTGCCTCACCACCCTCACAGTATCGAATTTCTTAACGTCTAGTCTAAACCTACCCTCTTGCAGTTTGAAGCCATTCCCCTTTGTCCTGTTACTATATGCTCTAAGTATCCTGATAACAGATGCCGCATTTTTCTTCCTGATGTGCCATGAGGTTCCTATTCTGGGCAACCCTTTGTCTCCCAGCACCATTATTGACCACATCAGGTCTTGCCTTGTTGAGGGTTGGTCCAGCTGAGCCCTGAAGATCATCTTCACAAACCCATATTCTTGCTTATTTTAGATGCTGACTATTCTTATCTGTTATAATTGCACAGCCTTCAACATATTTTGTATTCTCACTATGAGGCTTCCAATGTTTTCAAATATATGTTTTCCATATAAACTGCTCTAGATGATCTGCCAAAAGCAGGAGGGGATGAAATAAGAGCAGTCATGGGAGTTATAGAATTGGAATCCAAACCTTAGAAATCTACCTCTTGCTAGAAATATAAGCAGCAAGGAAAAAAGCAGGCAGGTTTTAATTTTTTTTTATTTTTTTGGTAGAGCCTTTGATAGAATTTACATATTGTGGGAATTAGCTCAAAAATGTCATAGTGTAGAATATTCTTAATAGGACAAAGAGCAGGTAGATTAGTGAAAAAAAATAATATGGTGTTTATACCCTTTTCTCACAATAAGTACATGAAATTTGTGGCAGATTTTGAAGGTATGGGAGCCCTGGGACATGTTAACTTTCTGCACTGCCTGTAACTCATGAATTGCTGCCTGGTCTTCTGCTTTACCTAACTCCAGGTAGATTTAGTCAAATATTCTTGAAACTGTCAAAACTCCCTTTATCCAAAGCAAATACTTTTCTATTTCTAATTTCTACCTCCTTCCTTTCTTTTTTTCCCCTTCCTTTCTTTTTCCTTTCTTTCTTTTTCTTTTCTTCTCTCCTTTCTTTCTTTTTTCCTTTCTTTCTTTCTTTTTTCCTTTCTTTCTCTCTTTCTTTCTTTCTTTCTTTCGCTTTTTTTTTTTCCCAGAAATAAAGTTCTTAATGAAACAACAAACAACAAAACCCCAGCAAAACCATCAAACCAATCAACGAAAACTCCACAAAAAAGATGTAATAATAAAGCCACCACAAGGGTTGTTAAAAAATTGGCATCCCGATTTGAGATTTTATTATGTTGCCTGTAACAGAGAAACAACTAGATTTAAGGAAATTAAGTCCGTGAAGTAGTGGACTGCAGCTATAGGAATCACATCCTTTGAGCTCACTCAGCTTTCATCTGTGAAATTAATCTGACTTGCCATCATGGCAGAAAGTGGCCTTCTCACCTCCCTGGGCCTGTATTTTACTAACTACACATGGAGGGCAATATCAGACCAATATCTCCAGCAATACTGGAGACCCATATGAATTTGGGACATCACTCGACTGGGAGGCTGAGAAGGGCAAGACAGTCCTGTAGTGCCATGGAGATGACAACAGAAATAAATAAGGGGGAAAATGTATGGATGAGAAGGAAGGTTAGCTTAATCCTGTTTGAGGAGATATTTTTATTAACTTGTATGTGATTCTGAGTAATTTCCTAGAAATTGTAGACTGAGAACCACAGTTTCTTTTCAGACATATACTTCAAGAATCATCTACTAGTAACATACTTTTTTGAAACTCTGCCTTAGCAGAGGCCCACAGCTGGATTGAGGAATCTCCTCTTAGCTGGGTAGTGCTGAACCAAGATGAAATCAGGGAGGAATCAGGACTGAGAAGCAGTTTTTGACAGTCTTGTAACACAACAGAAAGGCTAGACATTTTCATTTAAGGTGCACAAACACCACCTCCAAGAAACTGCATTGTAATCCACCAAACTAGCCACATTAGCTGTGCCTAAGATTATTTTGAGCCCTAAATATGCAAGAAAGCACATAGAAGTGTTAACTTAAGCTCTTTAATCTCATAGATTTTTCCCTCAACAGATGTGTTCTTGCAAAATATGATGTGAATTTGCCTTTTTATGGCAGTGTTCATCCACTGGAAAAAAATAGAGGCACCTGGTAAAAGCATCCATGAAAGCTCTTCAATAATTCCTTTTTCAACTTGTTCAGCTGCTAACAGGTTATAGTTTCTAAATTAAATCCATGTGGAAAGTTCTTCTTTCCTTAAAGGAAGTCTTTATATAGTTTCTAAAGGAAATCACTAATCTACTTTCTGACATCCTGGTACAATAGTGAATTTGCCAGTATTTTGATTCCAATTTTAAAGAATACTTCTTGTTTCAATTGATGTATCATCCACTACTGATTTTGCTAGATACAATAGCAAAATGACCCAACTAGCTGAAAAGAAGACAGTTTAGTGAGGAATTTTTCTCTGGACTGTTCTGGAGAGGGGTGGTGACTGCTTTTCCTGCCTCTCCCAACTTACATAAGGCTGATGGCCAGGAGGCACTGACCTTGGGCAGAGCTGGGAGTAATAACAGCATAAGCTAAACCTCATTACACAAAACAGAGGCAGTCTTCATTACTGAGGCAGTGTCCACTTATTTTAAGCTAATCAGGAATTACAAAGGGGTATGAAGGTTTGTCTTAGTGAGAAGCTTGTAGAGACTAGTGTATAGCTAAGTCCTCAGTGAAACAGCAGTTATAGCATCATTCTGAACTGGGATGCTGTGGCTGAAGGTATGTTAGATAACTGAGGTAGGGGAACCAATTATGCGTCACCATTCAGCCTAATTACTGAACTATTAAAGGCATTTTATATTAAGGATTTAAAGACAGGTTGCTTTTCAAGTCGGTCGCTGCCCCAGTAGTCCTGTGGTCACTCCATTTTTCAAGGTTTGGCATTTTCCTCTCATAAGACACTTCTCCAAAAGTCAGACTTATCCTACCTTCTCTACAACCTGCAATCAGCACCAGGTCAAAGCAATTAATTCACTTCAAAGAGTTGTAGCTGCACAGACCCATATGGCTGCTTCCCATGTGACTCTGTAAGCTAATTAAACTTGACTTTATTTTGCCCTCTTCCATTTCCCTCTACTTGAGGAGTCAGTTCTCCAGTGCCTCCAACTCTACACCCATGTGCAGCCCCTTTGAAGTCAACGTCTTGCCACAAGGATTTTTTCCTATATATTCAACTTAATTCTTCTATATATTTAATTCAATTACATGATTTTAATTGTGTCATTTTGCATCTCCTTAAGCAGCAGGTTTTGGCACACATACAAGAAGTTTATAGCTGAGTAGATTTAAAGGGACTACTGTGACCCTCTCTGTAGAGGAAAGGTCTATATTTATTAATGCCACGTTGAGGAGCTGGGTTTAGGGCAGAGAAAACAGGGCAGTTCTCCAGAATGGTAGACACAGGGGTCAAAAGGCCAAGTTATATGGCAATGGGAATTATTCAGTATAGAAACATCTTCTGCTTGGGGAAAACATATTTCTATTGCAGTTATTTGCACATCTTTAAGCTGAAAGATAGTAGATTTAGATTGGATATTAGGAAGTAAACATTTACTGTGAGGCTGGCAAGGCACTGGAACAGGTTTGCCCAAAGTAGCTGTGGCTGCCTCATCCCTGGAAGTGTTCAAGGCAGGCTGGACCGGGCTCTGAGCAATCTGGTCTAGTGGAATGTTTCCCTGCCCAAGGCAGAGGGGTTGGAACTCAATGGTCTTTAAGATTCCTTCTAACCCAAACCATTCTGTGATTCTATGAAATTTGTTTAATTTGAGTGTTGTATACAGTGGTTTAGAAAGTAAGGATAGAAAACTATTTTATTTCACCCTCATGACCTCCTCCTGCAGGATTGATCCCTATGCTGAATTTTTTCAGTCCTTTTCACATTTTATTTTTAAATGTCATGGTGAAAGGTCACAGTCTGAGAGATTTCTCAGAATATGAAGCTTTCCCTTAGGTCAGTTTAACAAAAAAATTAACGATACATTCTCTGTGTGACCTCCTCCCCAAATATTTTCACTCACTCTCTGTCCCCCAGTGGGACACTGAATGCTGCTAAATCCCACAGTGAGGTCAATGGGCTATTAAAGGCCTTCCGTTACTTTCCAGAGTCAGTCTTTTGATATTTACGGATTATGCATTTTCTAGAGTAGATTTGGGTCTAAAAAATGAAGGTTTTATTCATTGGTGGATACAGCAACTTGAGAAAAACATTTCAGGCAGAAAAAAACTTTTTTTGTTTGATCTATCACATGACCTTTTATTTCAAGCTCTCTGAACCCTTTCTTAAAATCTCTCTTTCAAAAATGAAACTGAATTTTGGCAATAAACAGTTCTTTGAACTGGAAAGTCAAAACATACTGTTTTAATGTTGAAAAAGTAAAGTTAAAAAAATTACCATTTTTTGAGCTTTTTACTCTACGTGAAGTTGGGCTTTCACCTAGGCAGAAATGTGTAAGTAAATTTGATTATGTTCTACCTGTCTTGAATCTGTGCCCTTCAGACAAAAATGTTGACTCCCACTTCTGTAGGTAGCTTTTAGGTTCTAATCCATTAATAATATAATCTCACAGGGGCTGATATCAAATTTTGAATATGCGCTGTAGCACTATCCATCCTATATTCAGAAATAGGTGCTACAGGAGACAGATACCTAATGTTTTTTGTTAAACATTATTAAAAATTGTTAAACATTTTTAAATTAAAATTGTTAAACATTATTAAAAAATGTTTTTTGTTAAACATTATTCAGTCATAGCTCCAGGACCCGTGCTTTTGGTTTTACCTCTTCTTACTGTCTCTTCATTCAAAAGTCTTTTTTAGCCCCTACCCCTGCCATGCAAAAAAAACCAAAAAAACAGTATATAGAATCATAGAATGGTTTTCCTTGGAAGCAACCACAAAAGTCATTTAGTTTCAACCTGCTGTGGGCAGAGACCCCTTCCACTAGATCAGTTTGCTCAAAGCCCTGTCCAACCTGGCCTTGAATATTTCCAGGAAGCCACATCTTCTCTGGGAAGTGTATCCACCTATTGTTTTCTGTAATAAAGACAGTGAGAAGCAAAATTATATAGTCTTTGTACTAGGTATGAAACAGTTAACATTCTGAAGCCAAGATCATCATTTGAATCCCAATATCCCTCCCATTTAATCCATCTGCTGAAGAGGGATGCAATATCGTCAGTCATCAGGCAGGAGGATTTTAGCTATGCCCATAAAAATACTTGCACGAGTTCCCTTAGCTAAATGTTAATTAAAACACAGGCTTTGCAAGAAGTGGCCCGGGAACTCCAGTGGTTTCTCTAACTTTGCTATGTCAGGAAAATGACTCTCCATAAATGAAGTACTTAAAAAAGTCTGCTGTGCCTTAGAGCCACAGGATAGGTAGGCGGTCAATAGACCTGATTGTCATCCTATCTGTGCCACAGAGAGCTTGTCCACCATATTTTCCTTCTGCTTCAGGTTACCCATGCACAAAACTTCTCTGTATCTTCCTGTTCACCCAAGAGCACTCACTGTGGGGCATAATTAAGAGACTTGTAAAATCTTGTTGAAATCCTTCGGCAAGCAATAGATAAAAATATAACAATTGAGTTTATACACACCAAAAATACCATTTTAGACAACTCTTTCCCAGGGAACCTCCTCCTAAAATTGGTTCTTAACTATTTTCTTTAAGCTGACAAAAAGTGAACTATTATGTACACCCTCTTATAAACCAGCAAACAAGCAAGTAATCTTGAGTGAATGAATCATAGAATCATTAAGGCTGGAAAATACCTCCAAGATCATCAAGTCAAACCTTCGCCTAAATACCACCATGACCACTAAAGCCACAACTAGTTATTTTTTGAACACTTTCAGGGGTGGTGACTCCACTACTTCCCTGGGAATATTGTTTTGTAGCTTAACCACACTTTCAGTGAAAACATTTTTCCTGGTTGGTGCCAGAAAGCATGTAACAATCCAAATAAGGTCTTTTAGCTCTAAGAATACTTTTAAATCTGAAACATCTACCCTGTAACATATAGGAAATATGGTCATTTTTCCATAAATTTTCATGCATTTTTATTTCTTCTATTTATTACTAGAAGAATCCAGAAAGAAGAAAATTTCTCTAGAAGTTTCCATGATAGGTTTAATTCATTTCCATGTAGTGAGTTAATGAGCTGATTTCAAATAGAATGCTTTCGGGGTATGCATGTACTAGCTGGGAATTTTTCTCCTTTATAGCCTCACATACAAACAGAATTATAGAATGCAGAATGTATATAGTACAATAACAACACTTCAAAAACAAGCTGCAAATATTACAGGTTGGGTATTTCCTACCCCCACCATTATTTTAAAAAAGATTGCTTTCCCGATCTTCTAGTGACACAAAGGCTGATTTAAAAAAGTGTATCCAACCTTATTAAAAATGTGCACAGTTAATTATGCCATGCATAATTTACATAACAGCATAGTGTCACCATAGCAGATCAAGCCAAATTAGTGAAAAGGAACAGTATCGAACCTTCTGGCCTAATGAGTTTTACTCATGACAAGAACAAGTGCTAAGTCTTCCCCTGCCTTGCCCCCGTGTATGTAATTGACCATAACATCTCATGGTTAATTATCTGGACACTTAATCTCAACATGAAAAAATATAGAATACATTGCCGCTTTCTTTTGTCAACAAAATTTTATAATTAATATTGAAGGATTAAAGTAACTGATTATAGCTTACACTGCCATGGAGCTGTTGATACAAACTGTGAGATCATTAGTTTGAGTCGCACAAGTCCCTTCATTTCTGACTCTGTTTTATGATTCTTAGTATGTTCTGGCAGCTCATATGTCTTTTTATATGGAGCAGAGTTTCCCCTTTCCTGTTTTTAGCTAATTTGACACTTGCAGTACCTTGTTTCAGATCTCCTTAGAGTGCAAGCAGAATGTGTGTCCCGGGAGATAAATTTTCTGTTTTAGCTTTAGGAGACTGTGAGTTGAAACCTTAAAGGGTTTTCTTTATTACATATTCTGTATGCCTGTTTCCCTTTCACTGTAATATGGATGGCTACATTCACACCACATAATTATCTTTATTGTCTATAAACAGGCTGTATCTGACTTGAACATTTCAACCTTTTTTTTTTTTTGTCTGACAAAGGAAAAAAACCTACAGTAAATTAAGTCTGATTTCTGTGAAGCTCTGTGTACATTTAAAGCTTAGTATGTGTTTTGTGTGAAGTCTATAATCCTTGAATAAAATGCTTAATTAACCTCTTTTGGAACATTCATGAAATGTTTCCATTGAATTCATGAGATTGTGTGGGCACCAACTGCTGGCTAATTTACAAGAATATGTTTGCTTCCACATCCCAAAATCCTGTGTGCAACATAGTGGATGATCCTAGATTCAGCCGAGGTCATTGCTAGTCTTGTTATTGGTATTTACATTGAAAGGATTTATATAATTTTTCCTTTTTTTCTATTTTTTTTCTTCACATTTATTCAATCCAGGGAGATAAAACGTCTGCTTTGCTGTTGGAGTTTTTTTGTGCAATATGATGGTTATACTGCAAAGCACTTACTTTTACCAGACAGAAATTTTGATTTCTAGAATTATAGAGACATTTACATTGAAAAAGAACTCTAAAATCATGGAGTACCACCCTAAGCCTCTTAATGGCTATCCTTGCTGTGCCTCAATGGTAACACGGAGCCAGAAGCACTTGGAAGAGCTTTCTTACAAGTTACATCCTCAGAGATGCACTCAAACTACGTTCTTCAATGTGGTCCCTCAAAAGGCGTCATGTTGTGCCAGGAGAAGTTGAGACCGGAAGTTAGGAAAAATTGGTTCACTGGAAGGGTCATCAGGCATTGAAATAGGGTGCTCAAGGAAGGAGTGCAATTACCATACCTGAAAGGTGTGTAGATGTGGCACCTGGGGACATGGTTTACTGGTCAACACAGTGGTGCTGGATCAATGGCTGGACCCAATGATCTTGGAGATCTTTTAAAACCTTAATGATATTATGATTCTTTGATTCTGTGCTCTTGGCTCCTGACTTTCTCAGAGGTAAGAGACATCATGTGTGGTTGGAGCTAAGAGAAAAATTACCTTTTCTTTTCCACCCTTGTGGTTTTTTATGCTAAGAGGAAGAACTTGCTAGAGAGATATTCCTACAGGAAAATACTTGCTTGTTTAGAAAAAAATGGGTAATCAGGAAAAGCAAAGATAAGACATATGAAGAGGGGAACAGATCTATGGAGAAGCTCTGTGCAGGTTAAGCGGTATTGACTGGGCACAGGGAAAGTAGGGAAAGTAAGTTATTGACGCGGTATGACTAAGGAGATGCTTCATAAAGCAGTGACCAATTTCCAACTGGAATACAAAGTTAGGGCCATATTTGGGCCTGTTTGTGAAATTTAGTGCTGCAGAGCTTTCCCTCCACCAGTAAGTCATAAGCTTATAAAACTCTAAATCTTAGTAATTAACTCTACTTGTTGAAAGGCAGGGGAGATGGGTAGAGTGGAAAAGAAAAAAATCTGTTCCCAAACTTATAGAAAACAGGAGAGGGGTAGAAACTATAGGAGACTGCAACTCAACTGATACCAAAAATCCAAGATCAGGTCTGAGCTTTTTCAGATGAATATTTGGGCTGTGTTACTCTGTTCTGGGCTCCCCTTATCTTTTAGATAAGGTTTAAAACTGAGAACCCAAGGTATTGACACTGAGCTGCAAGGAAAGGTCTTTGTGTTATGGATAACTTCCAAAGTACCTAACACTGACAACTGTCCTTTTGGTTGGCTTCAGGATCACCTTCAGGTAAGCATTTTCAGGGGAAGATGGAGACCAGGAGTTGTGTACATGCTTTGAACTCTCCATGGGAGAGAGAAGATATGTTGCTAAGGATTAAGGCTACCTCTAAAAGGGTGCAAGGGCACCATTGGCAGCTATTGTCAGTATGGATTTCTTCTGTCCTTACACAGGGAAAAGTTTAAAATGGCTGCCTGTGAATGTAAATCTTGACAGCACATGCCTTGAGGAGGCAGAGAAGAGGCTCTTGAGAATTACACTAACCTTAATATTTCCTTTTAGAGAGATGATTATAGGTGTGACTCCAGAAATGTTACTGAACAAATACTGGAGTCCATTTATTGACTCTCATATGTATGAACACCTGTGGAATAAGGATCGCCTATTCTTTTGCTTATAGACTATTTAAAAATCATAAAAAGCAGGCAAAAATATTCCTCCAGTAGCAAACAGCTACAGAGGAAGCAGCTGACCACTGTTCAGTGGTCACCAGGGTAACAACACAGTGATGTTTCTTACAAGTTATTTCAACAGGTGAAAGAGAAAGAAGGAAAAAAGAAAGGGTTGTTATGCCAGTGTCTTTTGAGACACTTCATCAAAAGCAGTGTTGGATACACTATGGACATATTCTTTCAGTCAGAGAAGGGTCTAGCCTCACTTTCTATATCAGTCTACACCACTGCTCAGACAACAGGATAAAGCCATTCTCAGATTTTATCCCATTATCAGGAGTTTATTTCTCCCTAAATCTCCTTAGCCTGCTACACATCTGTCAACATAACATTTTTTATATATTTTTACACAATAATATATAAAATCTATAAATATTTATATAATATAAAATATCTATAAATTAATTTTTTTTCTTACATCCTTGTATCTGTGTGGAACTTTCCTGACTTCTGTTGCCAGCAAGCAGCAGTGGAGAACACACCTGCAACACTGGCACTGGGTTTAGACCACAGATGCTGTGTTATGCAACATTTGCAAATCTTTGTTGTCTCCCTTCCCCACGCTTACAATCCCTCAAAGGAAATATCCTGATAATACTTGAGAAAGGCTTAGTCTGGGACCAGCTGCAGATTGTTGGTTGCTGGTTCTGAGTATAAGGCAAAACAGGAGAGGATTATGCAGCTGAATGAGCAGCAGTGATAAGAGAAACTCAGGATGAAAAATGCCTTATTCCTGGAAAGCCAGGCAACATCTGAGGCTGCAGATCTCATTGGTATGAGAATCTCACTGAGCAGAGAGAAAAAAGTGACAATAACTATGTGGAAACTGTCTACTGTCCCTAAATGCTAATACACTTTTCCATTTCAATTTGACACAGAATGATCTTTAGCTACAGTGCTCTGCATGAATATGATGCTAGTATGAAAAAGATACTAGAATGAGTGCCTGAATGCGAGCAAGAGAAACAGAGCCCATGTGTGCATCCCAGTGACAGCTGGTCCAAAAAGCAGTGTAATGTAAGGACTCTCTGCAAGTTGATCACGCTTTTTGAATTAAAATGATCACATGGTCACATGAGCTAAATGATGTGAGCCTTCCACCTACCCTCACTCTGTCTACTGCTTGCTCATAAAGCCTAAGTAAGTAAGTGCTCTGACCACAGGAATGAGTTCTTCAACCAATCACTGAGCGTCTGCAGGATGGTGTTTGCATGTGCATTTCAGCACTTTGGGGCCCAGAGCACATAATATTTGGCTTGAGAGACAGAGTGCTGTTACCTTTCCTGTATTGGGGTTGACAGCTGCATCTATAAAACAGCCCAGACAACTGATTCAGTGGAGTGATTTAATCATCTAGGGACACAGTCAGCAGCAGGCAGAGACAATTCATGCAGAGGCCTTGACCAGCCCTTTAGAAAAACATATGAACCCCAGAGCCTCAAGGAAACTGCCTGAATCTGGTCCACCTTGGAAAACTTTTAAGAACTTTCTTAACTGTCCTGCTTTTTCCTGTGAGCTTTGACCAACAATTCTTTTTGGATAGGGTGGACCAGAGGCTGCAGGATAAATAAGGGGATTTTTACTTCTTTCTCTCTCTCTCTCTCTTACCTGGAAATATCTCACAGAATAATAGAATGGCTTGGATTGGAAGGGACCTTAGAGATCCTCTAGTTTCAAAGCCCCCATCATGGGCAGGAATATCTTCCACTATACAAGGTTTCTCAAAGCCTCATCCGTCTTAGCCTTGAACGCTTCCAAGGATGGGGCAGCCACAACTTCTCCGGGCATCCTGTGCCATTGCCTCACCACTATCTGAGTAAGGAACTTCTTCCTAACATCTAATCTAAATCTCCCTTCTTTTAGTTTAAAACTGTTTCCCCTTGTCTTATGTCATCATTATATATGTTCAAGTTTCTGTTACATTGCAGAGGCTCAAGGAGATTTTTTTATGTTCCTGGCTTGCAGATAGTGGCTAAAACATGGGAAACCTCATCAAATGGATATCACGTAAAATGAGAAAAGAAAGCTGGCAGAAAATCTATAGAAGTGAAGTACCTAACTGTAGATTCAGGCAGGAACCTAGGACTTAGTCATAAGTTAAATGCAGAAAGGACATTAAAATTCAGTAAACTGAAAATTGTGGTGTGTCATGAAACACCAGCAACTATTATTTTGATGTGAAAATATATCTGATCTAGAGAGCACATTGGTGTTATTCTTTGGTTTTAATTGTGATGCATCTATTCTAAAGCATGTGTTGCTTGTATTAGAACTGTCCAGCCTGCCTGGGTGATAAGATAGCTGGCAGCAGACAGAGCTGATATTTCTGGTCTAAAAGGCACTTCAGTTCACTTCTTTAAGTCCAGACTCTCGGTAGTTAACAAACAAAACTCTGACTCTGAGGCAGCTGATGGTATTTTCATTGTTATGACCCTTATGCTACATTGCAGCTATCCAGAAAGCAATCCCTGTGATCTGATAAGGTTTGCAATTTTAGCACCTATTTTACCTTTATTTCTCCTCAAAATGCAAACAATCGAGACCTCCCTTGCACGCTGGTTTTGTATCACTGGTGAGCACCAAACATTTTCATCGAGGAGATGATAGTGCAAGAGATTCAGGAAGAGTCCCAGAGATCACCACAACAAAGCTTAATTGGAGAAAATGAGGGGTGATGACTAATGTCCCCAGCAGGGAGGTCAGGAAGGATGCGGAGGGATCTTGCTCAGACTATAAGCCAGTACCAAAAGGCTTTATAGAGTGACAGTTACCAAATGCAATAATCTTAGGAGCCATAAGCAAAACCCTAGATGCAACATTTGAAAGCAAAGTCAGTTTTTGCCTGCATTCCCCCAAGGATGGGTTCCTGGTAGCTTGTGTTTACACAGTTTTTTAAATAGAACTGCTTTGCTTCTTATAATATGAACCATATCTGTGTCCGAGCTTTCATCTACTGATCTACTCACACACAGGTTATGTTTGATGAAGCAGAGTTGAAGCTTTATCTTGTCCAGCTTGTTTCTGTGCTTTGTAATAATTTCTATATTTATTAATTTATTTATTTGTATATTTGAAAAGACCCTGATGAACAAAAAGGTACACATTTGAGTTTTATGTTGAATCATTCTTATCATCTCCCTTAAGACTCCCTTTGAAGCCTGTGTTTGTTTTCCCCAGTGTAGTATTCCCATGTCTTGCCCATAGACCTGCCCATGGCACTCCAGGCACCACTGCTTGTGCAATCTGTGGTTGCCCATGCAAGATAATCCTGTGCACACCAGTGCCTCTGTAAAATGATCCCAGTCTTCCCATATTTTATATTCCTTGTCAGTTGGCTTCTGCTCATGAGTGTTCTACTTCATGACTGCCAAAACAGAATAGTTTCATCTTTCAGTTGCTATCTCTTCCCATTCTCTAGTTCAAGTAGAAGTAGTTTGGGAAGGATTTGTTAGACACAACTTATCTCTTTTACTCAAATAAGCGTAACAGATAATCCGTCAAACACCAGGCATAGATTGTGTGACTCTGACTCCCACAAGCTCAAGTTTCTCTGTAGCCATTTTCTTTGAAAAGAAGCACAACCACACTGAATGACTGTCTTTAATTATTTGCAAGAGACAATTTCATATACTTTCTTATGCCACACAGAAGCTTTAACCCATCTCACTTGGCTTCTGATTTGAAAGCAAAGCATAAGCAAACTTTAACTTTTTGACTTGATGTAAAAACTATAAGACTCATGAAACAGCAAGGTTTGGTAGGATATGTCTTCAGACATCTACAATATAGGCTGCAAACATAAAACAGGGAATGGCACAGGAAAGGTAAAACACATTTCAAAGTATCTTAGCACATAAAAAAGAAATAAGGAAGAAAACTGAGAAATGAAAAGGGGAAGGGAGTATGAGGTGTTAGGAGGATATGCAGCCTGTGAATTACATGGTCTGAAAAGTAGCTTTGGGAGTGTGAATAAAGCTGGGCTTCCTGGTACAGGGCATGCCTTAGCCACCTTCTGAACTGGTGCTAGGACAAGACTGATCTGTGTGTACACCTCCCTTCTTTTTGGATACAAAGCTTCTGGTTTAGGGTATAATCTTAGGCATTAGCTGCTAGAATAAAGGGAGTTTTACAGTCAGAGACTTCTGATATTTTTCTCAAAAGCAGCATGTGTCTGATATTCCCAGTGAAACCATTCTATATATAATGAGTCACTGGTCCAACCCAGAGCAGAAACTTCTTTGTACCAAAAGAGATGTATTTATGTATGATTTCATAATTATTCCTCTTGCTCACTCTGCAGATCCTGCCTTTGTTTTGACTGTGCTTGATAAGGTATGCATACAGCCAGGCTTATCCAGACTTGTGGCTCCTCTCACTAGATAACCACATGAGGAATTTCAGCACAGTTAACAAAGAGAGAGTAATATTTTCAGAGAATCATAGAATCAAAAAACAGTTTGGGAAGGAAGGGACCTTAAAGGTCATCTAGCTCCTACTCCACTGCCATGGGCAGGGATGCTACCCACTAGACCAAGTTGCTCAAAGCCTCATCCAACCTGCCCTTGAACACTTCCAAGGATGGGGTATCCACATCTCTGTGCAACCTATTCCTTACATTCTGAATAAAGAATTTCCTCCTAACAACTATTCTAACTTTCTCCTCTTTGTGTTTAAAACCATTGTCTTATCACTGTCTTCTCATGTAAAAGTCACTCAATTTTTTTTATAAGCTCTCTTTAATTACTAAAAGGTCAATGAGATCTCCCATATAGGCAGAGTACAGCCAGTTCAAGACTTCTTTCAAACTAATCTCCAATCTTTTATTATGTCTTTTGCAATCTAAACTGTTTGTCACAGAAAGTAGATGGCACCTGACAAGACCTCTGCTGCCTGTCAGAAACTTTTCAGGACCAGAAGATCAAATCAGTGGAAGGCTTGTCAAGTCTCAGCAGACTGTTGATGTTTAGGCTTAGAAGTTTATTCAGTGCTGTTCACTCACTGCAAACAAAGGGAAGAGTCTCCGTCAACATTTCATTATTTTATTCAGTAATTAGCTCTAAACCAGTGCGCTCACCCCCAAATGTTGACACTTGCATTTTAGGTGGCAATTTCTTGTAAAATTATTTTTAATCTTTTTCTGGAGTTTGTGGTATGTAAATACACAATGCTATGCCAACACTGGATTAGAGTTTAGGTCATTAACAAGCAAATGCCCATGTGTTTGATTAACACTCTTTAAATTTTTGTCCATTACCTTATTTGTCCTTCTGGAAAGAGCTATTATGTAAGAGCATTCAGTGTGCATTTGTGTTGAAGGTGTGTGCAGGACAAATGGTTTACCGAAGGAATCAAAAGTAAACTGTGGTCAGAGTTCAAGAGAGTTTCTTGCAGGTGGAGGACTGAAACAAGGAAGATAAAGGAAGGTAACTAGGAAAAGACATAGCCATAATAAAGGCAGAGACATGTAATGAAAGAGAATTTGATAAACACTTCTAAAATAGTTTTTTAAAAGGCTAGTGAGGTTTAAATGATTTATACAATTTTTTTATTCAAAGGATTTGGTATTTTAGAAGTAATCATTTGGTAGAAGCAGATTCAAATATATTGCTTGATATTTGAGTTTAATATGATATTTCATGGATTCATAGAATGATAAAATGAGTTTGTGTTGGAAAGGACCTCAAAGATCATCCAGTTCCAACTCTTCTGCCATGGGCAGGGACACCTTTCACTAGACCAGGTTGCTCAAATCCATTGTCCAAAGCCATTGCATTTGCCCAAAGCCATTGTATAAACCTGACATGATAGGTGTGTCCAGAATCTGAAAAACTGCAAAGACATGGTCCTTGCCTTGGAGGGTTTATGGTTCCTGCATCTGCAGAGTACAGAACATGCATCCCAGCAGCAGATAGCTCCCAAAGTGTCCAGCACTATTACCTAGCACACCACGGGGCTATCTTTAAACACATTTATTTCATAAGGCCTGAATTAGAGTGCCAAGAGAGACACTGTTGTGGCTTTATATAGTTAAAAAAACCAAACCAAACCAAAAAAAAAACACAAAAAAAAAAACCACAAAAAAATCCCAAAACAAACAAACAAACAAAAAAAACAAAAACAAACCCAAAAAAAACCAGCACCACCAGAACCACAAAAATTGCAGGATTACCAGCTATAGCTACAGCAGCCAAAATCCACTAGCAAAACAAGGTTAATCCCTGAGTTCAGACTGACAGGTTGAATTTTGAATGTCTCGGAAGACAAGTCCTCTTATGTTTTTGACTAAAAAAAAGAAAATCTGCAATGATGTTCAGAATAAACATTCCCAGCATTGCTAGGTGCACGTTCTCTGCCCAAGTTAAGTCAGGAAGCTGCCAGGCAGGCATGTACAGATTCAGCTGAGCATGGAAAATGGACACTGTCATGGTGATGGCTCAGTATCTGAAAAAAGAACTTTTTCCATTTGAAAGTTAGCCTTTTCATATTGATTTCAGCAGATTTAAGGAATAAATCAGATGAGTTTAGTGAAGGAGAATGAATGACTTTTGAATAAATTCTGTTGCTAACTCTCAGCCGAGACACCTTGTCGCCTTATACCATTGCCTACATCCAGAGGGCACGGGCAGTGGAAAACCCTCACAGGCAGTAGCAAAAATTTTTACACTTGTTTTGCCACTTTTTAAACTATCTGCACAAAGCCAAGTTAACAAGTCACAAATCTCACATGTTGAATCTTTCCATTGATTTCACAGTAACACATCTTTGAAAAAATAAGGAATATTCAGAGGGTAATAGACTGTGTTTCTGCAAATGCCCACACCTCAGCTTTATGGTAGAAAGAGAGAAATTGCTGGCAATTAATGTGTGAAAAATAGTGCAACAGAAGAAAGCGGAGATAGTGCCTCATACACACATGAACCAGCAGTGTGTGGACTTCAGGATATAATTTTGTTTCACAGTATTCTAAAGCATCATGATGTGCAAACAGTCATTTACATGTCTGAAAGTTTCAACTTAGTTTCTCTCACAATTTCTGTAGAATTCAGTCTACTCCAGTGGGCAGTAACACTTAGCTACTTGAGAGAGTGATAGGTATGTTGGGAAGCTTTGATGATACTGAAGTTTGTTGGTGGCAGTGGATCTGAGGAGATGCTTGGTCGCTGTTCTGTGATGTGCCCAGAGACAACTGGGCACAGAACATGCAGGAAATGGGGTGGCTCAGGGAGTCAGCTCACTGATTTTTAAGCTGTCTTTGGCATGTGTTAAAGGAGCCTGGGGACTGTTTTAAACAACTCCAGTTGGGAATAAGCCAAACGCAGTAGTGTTCTGGCCAAGTCCCGGCACTCTTCTTTCTCCAGGGCCAGGCAGGATTGATGGTATATTAGCAGGGTTCATTGACTGTATGCCAGAAAGGGATGTTATACTGCCAAGAAAAATCTCAGCTGGTGAGATATGAAGAGCTTCCAGGCTTTAAGCTTTGCTATATGAAGTTTATCTGAAAAACAAGTACTGAATGTGTGAGGTTCTGGATAACATTTTAAAAATGAGAAAAAGATGGCAGAAGCAAAAGAGAGCAAAGAGAAAGCACTAGGAAAGATCAACAATAATAAGCACTGACACTTGGAAAACATAGAATCATGGAATGATAGAATCATTTAGTTTGGAAAAGACCTCTTAGACCATGGAATCCAACTGCTAACCCAGCACTGCCAAGCCCACCACTAAACCATGTCTCCAAGTGCCACATCTGCATATCTTTTAAATACCTCCAGGGAAAGTGACTCCACCACTTCCCTGGGCAGCCTCTTCCAATGCCTGACAATCTTTTGCTGAAGAATTTTTTCCTAATATTCAATCTAAACCTTTCCTTGCACAACTTGAGGCCGTTTCCTCTTGTTCTAACACTTGTTACCTGGGAGAAGAGGCTGACCACCTGGCTACAACATCCTTTCAGGTAGCTGTAGAACGATAAGCTCCCCCACGAGCCTCCTTTTCTTCAGGCTAAACACTTCCAGCTCCCTCTGCTGCTCCTCATCCGGCTTGTGTTTCCAGATCCTTCACCAACAGGAGAGCTTGTGAAGAGCAGTGAAGCCACTTTGGAATAGCACTGGCTTGGAAAGAAGACTAGTAAGGCTGTCCAACAACCACTCAAGACAAGAAGAAAATATGATAGAAAAGCGAAGCCTTCTTCAGGAAGAACTATGCCAGGTTCTTCAGGGCCCTATAATCTATTAGCTACTCTCTGGTGTTATGCTTAAAACTAGATCCTCTCCCTGCTCTAGATCAACCTCAAACCAGAACATTTCAAGCCAGAAAAGTTAATGCCTTAGAGATCTCAGGATTTTGGAAGATTGCAGAAATAGATACCTGGTCACAGTGGTCAAGTTCCGTCCTCAAAATGCCTTGAGTTTTGCAGTATATTCACTCCTAGAGATGTCAGTTCCTTGTTAGTCTCTGATGCCTGTCTTGGTCTCTTATTGGAGAGATATTTTGGTTTTGTCACCCTGCCCCTGAATCAATAAATATCTGACTAGTAGCCACTCCAACAATGTTAATGATCAGTTTATTTGTATCAAGCCTAAATAATCATAAAGAGCAAGAAGGGGAAAGGATATTTTGTACATAATGCCATAATATCCCATATCAACCTTCAACTTTTTAAGGAAACGAACTGTTTTAGTCCCTTCTAATTAGATATGTTCTCTGTTCTCTATCTGTCTTGTTCTTCTTTGCACCTGTGTCTGTCTTTAGGGAAACATAAACCTCCTATTATCTGTCTTGGGAGGTACTCATGTACCCATAAGTTACTAGTACTAGTAGCCTTACAGTATTTGACTGTTATGTAATATTCCTGGGTTTAATTATTAATATTACCTTGATGCTTTTGCCACCTAACTAGTTCCTATAGCATCCTTTAATGTATTCATTATTGCTTGGGTAGATTTTTTTTATTGTTTGAACTTTTCTTTGCAGTTCATACATCTCTCATCACCACTAACATCATCACCAGCATGGTTATTATTACTTCTCTCGTTGTTATGATTATTATTACAAAAGGCCATTCCTCTTACCAGCTTTTGATTAATCATGACAGAGCAATGGCACTTACAGGAGCTGGTGCTCCAACTCTTCCTGGCAATGCCAGCACTGAACAGAGGGTGGTTATTTTAAAAATATGCAGCATGAAAAAGTAAGGGTTTAGAATCACACTGGTATGTTGCATCATCTAAAGGGCTTCTTCAAGGAACAGATTTTTAAGGACTGTGCTAATTAACATTGCCAATTGGCATTAAAGGTAAATAATTTAATTTAATTCTGGATGAGAGGCGTCCTTGAAGAGTACCTTCTGGTGAAGACCATCATTGTAATTGGTATTATTTCATATATTTTTTGCCCATTAACGCACCTCTTTTACTAACACCAAGCGACATCTCAAATAGATGTCCATTCCTTTGCCACATTCTCTTTTAATTATCACTTTCTTTCTCCCTGTACTCAGGGGGGGTTAAACTGCGACCTGGTTCAGCCCTGGAGGATTTAGTAGCTTTGTGATAATTTAAGAAATCGTTTCTGGGAACTTGGTGCAAATTGAAACCTGTGCCTCTGGGGAAAGGGATCTCTGAGAGGCCATCATGTTCCTTTGGTAGTGCAGTAAGCGAAACCTCTGCTTTTTGTCAAAGGATTATTCTCACATTTTTGAGGGTTCATTTTCAAGTTCTGTGATCCACTTTTTTATTTGCTTCATGTATTGTTCATCACTGAGTGGGACTGACTTCCAAGCTTAGAAGCTAGATCTTGAATCAGTCTGCATGGGTGATTGATGTTGTATGTTTTATTAGACATTTCCCTAATAATTTTGCACTTTCATGAACCCTGAAGGAATCGTGATAACCTATAATAACTTGCATGTCCCTCCTGTTTATTTTTCCTTGTAAATATACCACTAACAGTGTTGTCTTAGTATCTCCCACAAAGATGTACAACCATGTTTTAAGACTCCAGAACATAAAGAGTGGACTTCCTTGCCTGTTCTTATGATGACTCAGTCTCTCAAACTTCCACTTTGAGTCAATGCAGATCTAAGTTCCATGCACCAATATTTTCCAATTCTCTAGGATTTTAAAATTGTGCAGGAACACACATGGTCTTTTCTTTATTGATACATGGTGCTGTTAATAGAATTAGCCAGGAATTCTTTGTAGTTAGGTGGGTACTGCTGTCCCTAAAAGCTCATGCATTTTGTCTGTTGGCTTGACCCATATCTAACAGGCAATTCAATAGTCATGTTATTGTGGGACTCTGTGGCCCAGCAATAAAGTACCCTTTCAACATGTCAATGCCATGTGACAAAGTGATACTTCAGAATACTTTAATAAATACCAATCCTTATAATTTTAGCCCTTAATCAGAATTGTACTTATTTGTAGATGTCTGGATCAGACAGCTTTCTCTGGTTCCCTGGAAAAGATGAACCACTGGCAGCAAAATAACTACTGCTCTGTCTTCCTAGAAATACTGCTTGAAGGAGAACTTTGGAGGTCGTTTGTTGAACTTCCCGCCCAGGCTGGGACTATCACCAACATCAAATCAAGTCAGCCATAACTTTAGGCAAATCTAGAAAAAGGTTTGGGATTCCATATACACCCTGGGTGACTCTTTTTTTTCACCCAGCTCTTTCAAAAAAAAAAATTGTAGTCTACTATGAAATATGTCTTTGCCTTTTCTTTATCAGACCAAATAAGTCCAATTCTCTCAAACTCTCCTCATAAGTCACTTGCCCTGGCCAGTTATAATCTTGGCAGCTTTCTACAGCATGCCTTCCAATTTCTCCCTTTAAATTAGGGAGGTCTAAAACTGGGCCCATTACTCCACATGCGGCTTCACTGGGACTAAGAAAAGAAAGGCACAAAATTTCTTTTATTTTGCTGCCCTAATGGAGAAGTTTTGTTGTATTCTTGATTAAAATACACTGATCCATACTCAGTCTGGTGTTGACAACAACCCCTTACCTTTTTTTTAGCATCCTCCATTCCCACCAGTGGAATTTTTCCTGCTGTGGTCGTGTCACAGCTCAGTTATTTGCCTCATTATTTGATTTTTTTAGTCTTGTGGAGCGCAATATGATAACTTCTGTTTTAACTATGAATGCTGATTCTCTTAACCTTCTCCTGAATTCTTTTTATCTTTATAGTCTCAGTTTTCTTCTAGACACTTCTTTATTTGTTCCTGCATAGCAATAAACAAAGCTGTCAGTCTTTGGATTCAAGTATCTTCATCACTTACCACCTACTAGGAAACAGTCCCTTAGTTACCACCTACAGAAGTCCACCCTCAGTGGCTAGGGGAAATACTTTATTAAAAGAAACACCTTGATGCTTTTGACCTGGTGTTTTGCATGAGTGGAAAGATTTTACTGCAAACCCCTGTGAAATTGTATAATGACTATTTTTTATGTGTATATTTAACTACCCTATAGAGATATAAACATATTTAATATAATAACAATCTCAGATTGCTTGCTATGATGACTGTTCGGGATGACAAATTGGAAAACTTGAGTAGTTCTTGGTCTCACTCCTCTGCAGCTCCTCTGTGTCCCTATCTCAGTTTGGTTTCTTGTTTCATCCTGAGATGATAAGCACTGTAGTTGGAAGATGATTTTTTTTTTTTTTCTGTGTATATTTAAGCACTGACTAATACAATTTGACCTGCTGCTTGAGCAGGTGTCCAGTCATTATCATCATAATAATGATAATGATAATAATAAACCTAAACAAGGCTAATTTTAGCAGACACCTGAGCTTGGCTTTCCGAAAATTAATCATTCAAAATCCTGGATATCTAGCTTACAGTCTGTCTTGGTTTTCTCTTGCCATATGTAAACCAGGGATAAAGTACTTACCTGCTTCCCTATAGAGTAAATGTATTAAATGGTGCTTTTACATACCATAAAGACAAGTTCTTATAACTAAGACTGCAAATGAGATAGCACTTTTCACATCAAGAGATGTAGGCTAGTCCTTTCTTCTGTGTATTAAGACAGAAAACTGAACTACTGCTACTCTTCCTGAAGCCGGGCTGGAGATATAAAAACTCGCACCCTGCTTAGGGAAGTTAAAAGAAGAAAAAACCACACAGAGCATTCCAGATTTTTATTTAGATAGTGCAGATTTTTATTTAGATTCATCAAACAAGCCAACTACAGCACATGTTGCACTAGTCTTTCCCGCTTTGTTTTACTGAATGGGGCCTGCAAGATGTTTGGAGAGGAACTGTTTACAAGGGCATGTAGTGACAGGACAAGGGTAAATGGCTTTAAAGGGTCAGAGAGCAGGTTTAGATTGGATATTAGAAATGAATCCTTTACTTTGAGGGTGGTGAGGCACTGGCACAAGTCACCCTGCGAAGCTGTGAGTGACTCATCCCTGAGTCAAGTGTTCAAGGGCAGGTTGGATGGGGCCGTGAGCAACCTGGTGTAGTGGGAGGAGTGGCAGGAGATTTAGAGCTAGATGATCTTTAAAATTTCTTCTGACCCAAACCATTCTATGGTTCTATGCCTTTTACTGCAGCAAAGCCAGATTGCCCATCACAATATGTATATAATACTTTCAAAGGAAGCATGCAGCCTAAAGGGGATAGAAACATGCTAGAAATGTGTCAAGAAAGTTAGAAGGGTGAGTGTGAATAACTGGAATTTAGTGGAGCTTGTAATAAATACTGGCTTAACTCTTTTTAAGCTCTTTTTACCCAACATTTTCTTAATTTTTTTAGACTTGAAACTTCAAACACCTCTGTAAAGTAAATAAGCACTAGAGATCACAGAATCACAGAATACTGTGAGTTGTAAAGGACCCATCATGATCATGGAGTCCAACTCCTGGCCCTGTGCAGGACAACACAAGAATCACACCATGTGCCTCTAAGTGTTGTCCAAATGCTTCTTGAACTCTGTCAGTCTTGATGCTGTGACCACTTCCCTGGGGAGCCTGTTCCAGTGCCCAACCCCACTCTGGGTGAAAAACCTTTCCCTTATGTCTAACCTAAACCTCCCCCGATACAGCTTAATTCCATTTCTCCAAGTCCTGTCACTCATCATGAGAGTGCCTGTTCCTCCTCTTCCCCTCATGAGGAAGTTGTAACTGCAATGAGATCTCCTCTCGATCCCCTCTTCTCCTGGCTGAACAGACCACACAACCTCAGCTGCTCCTCATACGGCTTCCCCTCAAGGCCCGTCACCATCCTCATGGCCCTCCTCTGGATGCTCTCTAATAGCTCAATGTCTTTTCCATATTGTTGTGCCCAAAACTGCACACAATACTCAAGCTGAGGTCACACCAGTGCAGAGCAGAGCAGGAC
Organism: Anabacerthia variegaticeps; assembly: GCA_035583185.1. Lineage (NCBI taxonomy): Eukaryota > Metazoa > Chordata > Aves > Passeriformes > Furnariidae > Anabacerthia > Anabacerthia variegaticeps. The sequence goes on along the minus strand of JAWWEW010000001.1, from coordinate 31,338,262 downwards.
AGTCACCTTCTTTGACCGGCTGGTGATGCTGTGCTTAATGCACCTCAGGACATGGTTGGCCCTTCTGGCTGCCGGGGCACACTGCTGACTCATACTGAACTTGCCATGCAAATAATATTTTTAAAATTGCCTGAGGAAAATTTGGCATTTCAGTGTTTGTTTATATCTTGAAATGTGAGCTGAAATAAGCAAACAAAAAATTATTCTCAAGGAACTCAAAATTAAAAAAAAATTCACAATTTGTAAATGTGTGATTTCCAGCCACATTTCCTTGCCTGGTTTCAGAAGAATATCGTAAGACTCAATGAACTTAGAGGTCTTTTCCAAACTTAGTGATTCTATAATTCTATAAAAATCATGCACTTTTTCAGTCCAAGAATCCAACACATTCTTTTTAAAGTAAAAGAAGTAAAGTCTTTAAGTAAGAACAATGTCATGTCTCCTACAAATTTTTTAATTACAAAAAGCTGTATTTTTTTAAGAAGAAAATAAAAATTACAGCTCTAAACTCTCCCCTAGCTCTAATCAATACACTGAATCTACTTGGTAGATGAGTTAACTGACACTGTAACGATATTCCAATTTCACTTTCATTGACATAAAGTGAAAGTGACTCCATTAGAATCAATTGAGTTACACTGGCATAAAGCACCTTTAAATGATGTCGGAGTTTGGCTCAGATCTTGCTTCATGCTAACTTAGAAGCTGCTGATAAATCAGGATTGCAACTGAGGAACTCAGTCTCACAGGTTATTAGTTTAGCTGCTGATCCACAACAGAACTTTCCAGGTCTATTTCTTAATTATAATTATGAAGTATATATATGTAAGCACCTGTCTACTTAGTAAAGAAGATAATTCCTTCTCAATCACACTGTTTAAAGTCCTTCTTGTTGAATAAACCTGTTTCATGGATTTCTTTTTTTCTCTTAAACCACAATCAAAGGACACAAATGTTCTTTAGTCTTATTCGGCAAGTAACATTTGGGAAAGCAGAAGCACAGTGACAGTGTTTCACATGTGCCCAAGAAGTAAGAGGTGGTGTTTCAAAGTTTTGGAAAGATTAAAAAAAGCATGAGAAAGCAGCTGTAACTGTCAATTTAGCATCAGTGACCATATTGTATGATTTACTGTCATGATAGATTAGTTCAGCCATGATATTCAAAGGAGATATTGAAAGGAGAAAGTTCTCATTTGAAAGAATAGCTAATTGTTCATGTTTCCAAACTGCCTACTGAGACTATGGCTATCCACAGTACAAGCTGAGTGCTGGGGGGTTGGTGGCTCCTGGGGTGGCAGAAGACACAGGGATCCACTCAGGGACTGCAGAGCAAGATCTCACCAGCCAGGGCTTATCCCGTTAATCCTAACCTGACTCAGATGCACCCCAGTGATGTCTGGGCAAGACCCCTAAGCCCTAAAAATAAGTTGTTGATACCCAAACTGCCTTTCAGGAACAGATCTTGGACTGCACTTGACCATCTTGGGGTTGTCCTGTGCAAGATCAGGACTTGGACTCAGCGATCCTTATGGGCCCCTTCCAACTCAGGATATTCTATGATTCTGTGAGCAGTGTCCAGTTGCTGCCTGGGATGAGGAATATGCTGAGAACCCAAGATCACTGTATGCCAGGGTTCAAGCCTGGATGTGGTGGAACAGTTGTACACATGCAACTATAGTGTTTGCTGTCAGACAGGTATGGTCTTAGGATGGAGCTTGCCTAGACAACCTTCACCACCTGCAAGGATAGTGGTAGTTCACTCACAGGCTCAGCTCTGAGCCACTCCGACTCACCCTCTCCAGCATAAGACCTCTTAAGGTGATGCTCAACATGGGCAGATGGTCTTGAGGTAGCATCAGTGGTGTAAATACACCCCTGGCTTTGGCTGTACCTGTGCACTCATCCTGTATGTTGCTCTGTCACAAGAATTAGGATATCCCTAAAAAGGAGATATTTTTTCCAATGTCTTCTCCAAAAGCTGTCATGAATAACTAATATGAAATGTATAACATGAGGGCAAACAATTCCCAGGTGTAACTGATAAGCAATGATTTTGCTCTTTAAAAAATGTATGTAATGCCAATTGTAACTTCAAAGCAATGTTGACATGCTTAATGCTGCTTTATTTAGAGATTATTCATCAAATTAGTATGACTATGGAATTTTGTTGTTAAAGAACTGATCCTATAATCTGGCCAGCCCAGAACCTGTCCAGAAATAAACCTTCAAAACTCATGATTGGTAGAAAAATTTGAAGTGCACTAGGAATAATTTAGCAGAACTTGTGTTAAACATGTTTCAGACAGATGAGAAATTACATGAAGCATTCAGAACTGCAGAAAAGAATTCTTTATTAAAAACTAAATAGTGTGCTCTTCTCTGCAGTGTACTCCTGTGTATACTTGTTGTTAAGTAGATTGTTTGGCATCTCTTGATGTGTTCCTCTTCCCTGCTGTAGAAAACCACATTAACTTCTTTAGGACTCAAAAAAAAGCAGTGAGAACTCATCCTTAAAGGCAGCTCTTTCCTCTCTGAAGGCAGGGTCCCCAGTCTGACCGAAGCAGCTACACAGTACCTCATGGGAGCCCTTAGGCTGCCCCCCAGTAATGATAGGCAGATATTCTGCCATACAGCCCTCTTAATCCTTCCTGAAAAGCTAACAGTCATCCACAAAACAAATCATATGGAGTTTTGGGGAGCTTTAAAGTACTACATTCTATGCTGAGTCTGTTACTATTTCTTCTCATCTGACTTCAAGGTTTATATGCATTTTAAACAACCTTTGTCCTTTGCAAGGAACCTATTTTTGCCAGCAATTCACTCTGCTACTCCGACCTTATTTGCTGATGGCATAATTTGTCTTGCAACCCCACATAAATACACTACATCAATAACATTTTCTCAAGGCTATCTTGCCCTGAACTACACAAGAGCAAATTGGCTATTTTTGTTTTCAGCAGAGCAATAGACAACGTATAACTTTCCTTGTAAGGCTCTAATGTAAAGCAGGCATGCAGACAAGGTTTGTTTTGGTTTTATTGCTATATTTAAGAAGACAAGGTGGTAAACTAGAGCTAAAGTTCAGGGTTTTTTAAAATCTACAGTTGAACATGACCTTTTCCATTCGCCTTCACTTTGCACTGAGGAATAATTTCCAAAGTAGCATGGGAAGAAACAATTAAAATTAAATGTTAATTTTCAAAAGTGAGACCTGGCTTGCCTTCTAGTTTATGAATTGCCCCTGGGATACAATTCAGGCTCAGCCTCCTGGGGAAAGGCATTGGAACAAACCACTGGTGTAGCAAACAAGGAGAATAATAACTTGTGAAATCAGACTGGTCTTCCTAAATGGCCAAGGCCTAAGGTAGCAGTGGTAGCAGTGTTCTTCTTCAAAGCAGTGTTTGCTATAATTTTCTTTATTGTAGGTTGTGGACTCCTGCAAAGAGGCCAGATTCTGCACTTCAGGTAGCACGAGTAGAAGACACTGGAGTCAGTCCTAGTGTTTCTCTATAGAAAGGGGAACCACATGACAGTTTTCTGTGCAAAGTCACCAGCTTCAGTGTCTCCCTTCTTTGGTGTTGAGGTCTGCACCATAAAGTATCAACTGGCCGTACCACACCACAGTTTCCACTTTTATATTCTTATTTTGGTAGTTCTTGACTTAGGTAGAGTTTCTTCCCAGTGTGAGTGCAAGGACATCAGAACCATCCAGAGCTGCACAAATTTTGCACCCTCTAAGCTGAGACCATCTGTCATGCAGATCTACCATGCTCTCAGTTTGGTGTGTGCTTCCATGTGTGCAGCATCTGTAAGATCAAGCCATGCCTGTGACCTACTGCCTGTGGCTGAGAGACCTCAGCCTCCAGGTAATTGTAATATCTGAAGTTAAGCATACGTAAGCCGTAAACTGGAGTCTTTAATAAAAGTTCAAACTGTTCTTTTTGTTCACAATGAGAGGCAATATTCCAAATCAAATCTGCAAGTGCCAGCCTTTTCTCCATATCAATAAACAGCGTTCATAGATTTTGGTAGGCTTAAGAGAACACTCCAATTTTTTTAAAAATCGAAATCATAGGAATGTTATGCATGAATTCCTACCTAAAGTGCAATGGTCAGAGATGAAAAAAGTGTGTGATGTCTTGTGGAACAAACATCCAGTCCTGGCTTTAGAGTTTCTAATGACGGAAACTTCACCATGAAATTTAGAAAGCGACTCCATGGATTAATCATCTTTGTTAATTTATCTTTTTTTTTTTTATTATTATTCCCTGTTGAATTTCAATTATAGAGACATAAAATGGTTTGGGTTGGAAAGGTTCTTAAAAAGCATCTTATTCCAATTCCTTGCTATGTGCAGATATGCCACCTACTAGACCAGACTGCTCAAAACCCCATCCAGTTGAGGACTTCCAGGGATGGAACAATCACAGGTTCTCTGGGTAACTTGTGCCAATGCATCACCACCTTCACAGTAAAGAATTTCTTCCAAATATCAAATCTAAACCTGCCCTCCATCAGTTTAAAGCCATTACTGTTGAGAAATACATTCAGTACAGTAGCTCAGGGTGCAGGTGCAGAGTGAGCTGCAGGTTGAGCTCTGGAGGGTCGAAGCCCCAGGCAAGAGACTGTGAACTGTTGACCCGTTGCATAACAAAGGGCCTGGGGACCTGAGGCACCAGCGAGAGGACCAGACGTTGAGAGACAGAGCAGGACTCCAAGTTTCAGGAGGCAGAGTGAGACTTTTGCATGCTTGAACTGTGAGAGTATGACAGACCAGGGGTTCCATTGTTGGGTTGCCTCCTTGGAGGCACCAGCTCAGGCTGTTTCTGTGTTACTGTATCATGAACAAATTGCTTTATGGAACGAGACATCTCAGACTCTGCTGAGGGAAACCTGAGGTTGAACCAGTAAGGAAAGGACCTGGTCTGGCTGTGTGTGAGTGTGGGGAGTGCAGGGAGTCAAGCAGGGCACTCATCGGGTCCCTGGAGTCGCCCACTGTGAAGGAGCTTCAGTCCCAGCAGTGAAACTCTGTCTGGTATGACTACCAGAGTGTCCTGTGAATGGTTAGACTGGGAAGTTTGCTGAAAAATTACCCCTCGTCCCATCCCTACATTCCAGTCCTCTTGGCTTTGCAATATTGGTAATGTTTTGCCTTAGTATTCTAGATAGAAAAGACTTCTGTTGTATTTCTGTGGTCCACGTGGATACGTAGACACACCATCAAGTGATTGTGTAGTTTTCTCCTTGGAAAGATGAAGTACCTTCTGTCCCACAGGACACCACACTGCTATCCAGGTTTTAGTTACTCGCCCCTGCTCCACTCTCAATTCTTTGCGGGATTTAAGCATCTCTCAACGCACTGATAGCAGAAATGGACAAACTATTCCATGAATGCTTTCATAATTGTCAAATGCAGATGTATTATAATCTCACAACTCCTATTCACTATTCCATATCTCTATCCATTATTTCTTTATACTGCATAGTCGCCTGGGATCTCATTATTGATTATCCACCATGGCCCTAAGTATGTGTCAGCATCACTGTTTCCCAGGTTAACAAACCCACATCATTATTTGTAGCTCTCTATTCATATATACATGGTTCTTGGCCATAATTAAATAGATACTGTTTCACTGAAATGGGACTCTCTATAAGTTTTTCATTAAGCACTCCCACCCCTCTTCTGTCACCAACAGATTTTACTCAGCATTAATGCAATTGTCCCGGTTGTTCTTAAAATTTCCAAATAATAAAGAACAAGACAGTACGCTGATGAACTGAGGGGAAACACTGGTACTCGGATACAATTTCATATTAGTAATTATTTTTTCTTATTTAAAGGTAAAGCATTTTTTTATATAGTGTGCATATTTTTTATTGTTTTTGAAGATTTTGCCATTTGAATGCATGAAACAGGATCTCATGACATGAGTTCAAACATCTTGTAGAAATGCAATCAATACATTGCATTAACAATATTTTTCTATCATGTAAACCCATCAAAATCAACATCCAAGTATAATGACAAAATCCATTTGCTGTAACATATGCCAACTCGTTGCTTGTTTGGGGTTATGGGGTTTTAATAAATTATTTATTAGTTCAGCTCTGCATCTGCCATTTAATATCTTTGTTCACTGCAATATAGTAATTTTTTTTCTGATTTGGATTTATATCTTTCCCTTTATAAGGAACGAGTTGTCATTAGAAGATAGGGCGCATTCCAGGTGACATTTAGCTTCATTTTTACTTAAGTTCCAAACAAATGAGATGATTAGATATAATCACTACTGTTTTCAAATAATTCTTACAATAACTCTGAGTATACTTAATTCCGGTATTCTACTGATCCTGTGAGAAAAAGTTTTCTTTTCCTTTTTAATTGTTTTGTCTTGGAAAAAATACTTCCAAACCTAGTTGCATAAATTATCTCTGAAAAATGACTCCTAAAATGAAGATGAAATATTGAAAGAACAGAAGAACCAAGAAAAACAAACTACTAATTGTGTAAGACTTTGATATGATGTTTGTATCTAGAAAAAGTTTGTACCTATGAAAACAGATTTTCTGAAAGAAAATAGTGATTACTTTCAGAATCCTAAATACCGGAGTGCTTTATCTATATCCATACCCCATTAACTGAAATCTAATTATTGCCAGTGCTAAAGGAGTATCAAATAAAAAAAGAATACGTACTAGAGAATTGATCACATTTTTAATAAATCTGATAATTCTATACAATTTCACCTAGAAAAAATAGCTTTAGAACATCTAGTTATGTAAGCATCTTGACTCTTTATGTCATTTTGAATTCCCTGTACTAGCACTGAGATGCCCTATTCTTCCCAACAAGTCCTGTTGAGAAACCAGAAATTTTGTTTCCTCAGGGAGCAGGGACTCTTAATTAAACATACCTGTTCTCCACGCAAGAAATGAATTTCAAATTTTGACTTTTTTTTTCTAAACCAATCTTTCTCTTCAAAAGCAATACAGTGAGGTTGGAATTAATTTAACATAACTGCATGCAACCCCTCTAAGTATGCTTCCATCTGACATTTTTGCCCTGGCTACCACTTAGAGTTGTTGGAGGTCCTTTCAGGGCACAACTCAGCTGGCTGAGTTCAGATGTCTCTTTTAGGAGAGAAAAATTGCACTTTAGCAGGGTCTGCTTTTCTTTCTTATGGGAAACACTGTCTGGGGTTACTGGCTCAAATGCAGCTATATCCACTGCACATATCTCACATTAGGCAGGGTGTTGCACAGAGACCTATGGCTACACGTAGTGCCATTTTTCTGAATCTCCTACTCTTGGGAATGTCTCCCAGGCTTATGGAAACAAAAAAGGGAATCTTACCAACTGAAATCCACTAAGAGTTTCATTCACATAGAAAACCAGTGTTTGTTGTTTATTTTCTGTAGGTGTACCTATACCATATTCACTGTGTGAGGGTGACCATGATGATACTCATTATCCTTAAAATCCCTTTGTGTTGCTCAGCCATTGAAAGAAGATATAATGCAAATAAGAATCAGCCTTAAGGAGGAAAAGTAGCTGATTTTCACCAAACCATTTCCCCGTAACAAATATATCCTAAGGAATATTAAAAGGCCGTAATTGTGGTGTAAGACTGTGAAAGGTTTCTCACAGCAGAAAAATATTACAAGTGAATGAAGTGCCTGGAACTTAAAAGTAGGCAAATTCAAAGTAGAAAAAAAATAAAATATATTTAACATGGAATCAAATTTATAATTTTAACCATGCTATGCCCAAATTGGATTTAAAGGGTATACTCCAGTATAATGAGAAGTGACTCAATGGAGATATTACTAGATTGATTTCTATGGTATGTTTATGCAGATTATAGTGGGTGACCATACAATGATATTTTTCTTATGCAAAGTCTTATTCTTAGAGAAGTCATTCACAGAATGCCCCTGATGTTCTTTAGGAGAAGAATTACAGTGTTAGTTTCTATTATGCTGTAACTAAATGCCTTGTAATATCTGGTTTTTCAGTGTCTGTGAGTTTTTGCAGAGTATAGTTTATAGATAAATTTATTTTCTATTTTTTAGCTAATTTTGTATGCTGTTACCTGGAGAGGCTTCTAGAATGTGAATACATAGAAATTTTTAATATCCCAGAAACTCAGTCGAAGGGAATAATAGGAGTTACTGAGAAATATACAATGCTTATTGCAATCAGTAAACTTACAGTATTATATAAAATGGAATGAATTGCATATAATTTAAGCAACTTAAAATTAATCATTTAATCTTCTGCCCATCTAGTGAATGCAGCAGTTGCTGAAATGTGCACTTCTGGGATAACCTGAGACCTATGTTCATAATTCAAAAACAGTATAGATTTCTGTGTTTTTTTTGAATATCCACCACTTTGGGTGAAGAGGGAATTAGGACACATTAGCATACAGCAGAGCATGTGTTTGTTTCTGCCTGTCATGTTGATTGGTATTTGTCTTCAAGCCCACATGGAGATGGTTCCTCTTTTTGAACAGAACAAAAATGTTTTCAGTTATATTAAAAATCATCAGGTGTTCAGGGTTGCACTAAACAGTCAGTTTTAAAACTGACTATGAAGAACAGGTTTTGGGGCAGGAAAAACAAAAGAAAAGAAAGGCAGAGGAATTTCTACTTTCTTTATTGAAGATGATTTTTGTATGTTTTTTTTTAAATTTTATAAACAAAAGGGGTTGTGTTCTTTTACTTTTTTTTTTTCTTGTATATGTATATTTGAAATTCTGATATAAGGGAAATGTTAGGATTTTCTGAAATAAGACAGAGCAAAAATAAGCCCCATCCATTTCTAGTGAAGGCAGCTGGTTTATTTCCATGGAGGCATGGAAAATAGATTGCCTATTAGCACAGTATTCATAATACCATTTGAATAGACTTTTTCTAAGTCCTTCATTATACCATATATTGCGAGCCCTCCTTATGGAGGAAGAGGCAGGAGGGGAAAAAAAAACCACCACAGTTCTCTTTTCCTTCAATGTAGTATTCATAATGTCATTTGAACAGACTTTCTCCAAGTTGTGCATCACTTATGTGTGTTGCAAGCTTTCCAACTGATGACAAGAAAAACAGAGTAACTTTTTACCTTGGTTTTCAAAGTATTGGGGGATTGTCCTTGAAATGCAGGCTCAACTCCTCCCTTTGTTTATGGATTATTTCTCCACATGGGAACAATTTTAACAACTCCTGATTGGACTGTAATTCAGAAAGAATTAAACCATGACTCCTACCCTGACTTTTGTAACATTAGGAAAAAAATAGTGAACTCAGAATAGCCAAACTCTTTTTCAATTGACTGTATTTTTAACAGATTATTTCCATTTTGTTCTGCCATGGGAAAAGTCACATTGAATAGCTATTGAGTTTGCATGCTGGGAGGACTGGCTGGGTTCTCTGGTAGGTGATAAGTGTTGGGCAATATCATCAAAGAGACAAAGGAGGATTTTAAAATAAATAAAAAGGATAAATCAATGCAAAACCACTAGCATAAACCCCAATATTTTAAATGTGGGTCATTCCCACTCCTATCAGAGCATCAGCAGGTCCTAGAAAGAACAGATGAAAGGGGCTATGGAAACCATCCCCAAGCTCAGAGTGGACCGTGGCCAGCACTGGACCAGGGCAGCAAGGGCTTTGCTTGAGCATCATACTTCAGAGCAGGTTCAGACATGGGCATATGTCTGGTCTCCAGAATGGTGGCACTACCCTCTCTACTCTGGTTAATTAAATATTAAAAAAAAAAAAAAAATGCCTTGTTAATGCCATTTGCTTGGCTGTGCTAAGTATCTGCATTTTTTTAAAGTGGGAGAAAACCCAACCACCAACCAAACAAAAAAAAAAGCCTTCCCAATGGCAGGGATGATCTTTAAGGTTGGTTCCAACCCAAAGCATTTTATAGTTCTGAAAAAAGAAAAAAAAAAAAAAAAAGAACTGTTGAATTTCAAGGTAATAGAAATTACTGTAGTGGCTGCTTCATCTGATATTTGACTCATCTCTTTTACTAATCTCTGCATTATGCTGAGCACTGAGAGGAATTTAGCTCTTATTCAGCACTTCATTTGTAAGGATTATGGTTTTTTCTGCATAATAGTTTATAAACTTTATTGCTATGCTAGTATTTTGAGTCAATGTCATCTATCCATCTACAAAATTATGAGGTGTACTGCATAGAATGTATTCCAATTTTGTGTTAATTTCTGTTAAATAAGGAACTGAAATATGACATGTTAAAGTATTTATGGTGTCCTCTACGATTACGAACAGTATTTCCTTTCAGATCCCACTCTGAGAGTGCTTTCCCTAAAATAGAAGTTACAAAGTTAAGCTCTTCTGAGATAGATTCTTGATTCACTAATAATGGGACATCTTGGAAGTGGTTGAAACTGTAATGGAGTGCTAAAGAGAATAATGCAAAACACAGAGTATTTCAGAGTTCATTTTGAGAGGAACTCATCATAAAACCTTACATATATGCAGTACTGCTTGTACCTCTTTGTCTTTTCCCTCCAGTAGTAAAACTGATGCTGCACAAATTGTGATCCACGTTTACAATTTGAAAAATATTTTAACAAGGAATAGCAGATCTAATTGAATTTGAAATAATGGTGGAGTTTGCATGAATGCAAAAGTGTTCTGTTATTACTGATGAAAATGCCGGTTTATTACTGATTGCTGGTCTGTGGGAAGAATGTATTGGTTTTCTTTTGAGACTCCTGATATGCCTGGTGCAGAGCAAGCCCTGTGGGTGCTTCCCCAGCAGTTTCAAATTTCTTGCTACAAGGCTCAGGGAGAAATACTAGCTGTGTGGTACAAGTCAGCTGTGGAATAATACAGTCAAAGAACATTTTAAGAACCCCAGCTGAGGCAAAAGGAGCTATCACGGGACCTGTGAAAAGCGCTACGGCTCTGTTTATTGATACAATTAACATCTGATTTCTAAAAGAATTCAATGAGCCACGGATACAACTTGTGCAAAAAAATAATCCTGCTCCTTCAGTAAGTTGCAAATCCCTTGAGACTATCATTCCATCAGCCAGGGCTCCTTTGTTAAAAAACCCTCCAAGAAATCAGCTGCAAGAAACCTGAGAGATATATTATGTTGCTACATACTAATTTAACAGATTGCTTAATAAGCTTTAAATAAACAAAATTATCAAGCTAATTAACATTCAGGGTAAAATTATGTTCTTTGAATCTACGAAGTTTTGAGAATGCTTAAAATTGCCTCAGACAAGGCAAAATAAGTACATTCAGGCCATAACAAATATTATACTAGAGGGTAGTCCACCAGGCTAGAAAGTAGAAAAACCAGGATTAACTGATTTACTTAAATTTTATGCAACAATCTTAAAAAAAAACAAAAACAAAAACAAACAACAAAAAAAAACCAAACCAAATCAAACAAAAAAACCCAAACAAACAAACAAACAAACAAAAAAAACTCAAAGCCAAAAGGGCCCAATTTTTCTACAGCTGTTAGGAAATCAGAGCTACAGGGAGAACCTTGGTGGACATTTCTTAAACAATTTTGGTCTCTGTTATCAATGGTCATCACCAATTTAAACCAGCACAATAGTTTCTGAAAAGTCCTTCAAATGCAGACATGTATATTTAGCTGTTTGTATACCCTGATAACATAAGCCTCCACTTGCTCTTCCAGATCCTTACAGGTGTCAATGGACAGAATTTCAACTGAGATATAGTCAGAGTCAGAGGATCTTGGACTGCTTATCCTCCTTTGTTAGCTAAGTATAATAGCACTGCTGTTTTCTTCTCCAGTCTTACCAAAATCTGCATTTCAAAGGGTTTTGAGGTCCCGAGGTAGTATAGTAATTGTGTAAGTATGTAGAAGAGATAAAAAATTAATATAAACAATAAAGTTGTTTATAGAGTACACTGTAATCTCTAAACTTTAGCTTGAGAAATATGACATAATACATCTATATATTGCTTACATATTATTTGTCACTTTATGTAGCCACACAGAAACTGGATTCAAATTTTCCACTCACCTAAAGAAAAGAGAACTACAATAATTTTCTCCACTAATATTTAGACATTTAGAAAATTAAAAAGTAGCAATTTCTTGTTTTATGCAAGATGCTGAGAAAGGATGTACCACTGAAAGTGGGTAGTGAGCATGCTGAGAAAGCAGCATAGGACAAAAAGAGACTGAAGGGATTTTAGAGCTCCTTAGGAAAGATACTCTCACTTAGGAGCTAACAGCTGTGGAATTCCTTTCTTGTATTGAGTAGCAGTGTAATGATATTAAGAAACTGTAAGTGCAGTGCAATCTTTCTTGGATTTCTTATATGGGATATTTGCTCTGTTAGTGTGATCTGTGGGCAGACAGAACTGCCTCCATGCTCTTCATCCTGTGCTCTTGGGTGTCTCCTGGGATCTCTGCATGCCTCCGAAAACCCTAGTGAAAGGCAATTAAAAAGCAAGCCTATTGGCACCAGACTTAACTTTACGATAAGGTGACCCATATCCGTGCTGGAAAAATGAGCAAGGTGCTGAAAACTGAAAGATGTTGAACATCATATCTCTGGAGAGAAGGGAGTCATCAATAACCTTCCCATTTGTTTTCTCACTTAAACACTTTCTTACTCTCTAGACACCAATTAGTTGCATTATGGCATGGATCGCATTTCTGGTAGGCTCTTATTTATTTTTATTAATGATGGTTTAGGGTGCTCTTCTTGGTCAGGCATTTGAAACAGACTGACAAAGGGAGCTTAGAAAATTTCCACCTGACCCTTCTCCTTTACTAATCCACATTCATGTGTGTGTTTTAGGTCCCCTTGAACAGTCTGTAAAGGGCAGTCATTCGTGTATCTAACAGGATTCCCAGCTTTCCTTCAGAGGTACCCTGATCAACTCCTGGTTTTAATTTGATGATTGCTGCAGTGGTTCGTCTGTCTGCTCTTCCCTTGCCTTGCCTTGCCTTGCCTTCATTTTTGCTATTGTATGCAAATGACATTGTAATAAAAGATTCTCATGGACTGAAGTCCCTGGAGTACATACTTCAGGAAAGAGGACTGCATTAGCAGAGCTACATCATAGATTACATATAATTGACATTAAACATTTTAAAAAAAGGAAATTATTTATTTTTATTACATCACAAATTATTAAACTGATTCTTGTATATGTGTCTTCCAAAAAGTGACTACACTCCTAATGTTACCTTGCTCCCTATATCAAACAATACTCAATAAATAGGACTAAGAATGTTGGTTTTTTCTGCCTGCCTGACATGAAAACTCCAAAGAGCTTTGTCCTTTTACCTGAAGTCAGCTAAATTATTTCTTCATGATTTCTAAAGGAAAGCAAATATAGGGGAACAGCTTCTCAGATTATAACATCATTTCTGTAGTATAACCTAGGGGAGACATTCCTTGAGGTGTCTGAATGACACTGTCTAGGGCACTCAGTATGCTCCATGCTGCTGATGTGCCCTCAGATCTCACACCTTGTCAAGTACTAGTGTTGCCCAGAGAGATAAGAATTAACCCATTATAACTTAGGTGTGCCATTGACAAGACTGCCTGACTCCACCAGCCTGTAAGCAGATGTGGAGTGTGAGGTGAAAGCGTGGAAATGACCTAGAAGTTTGTGAAGAGTTAAAGAACTGTTTTTTCATTCAAAATTAATTGCTCGAAATTACATGTAAAGGCCCAGATTCTTCTTTGCCTTGAAATTTGTTGTCCTTCAAGCAATCAGTATCACATAAGAAATATCTATACTAGAAAATTAATCATCTTCCATTTGACATTTGTGCCATCTCCATTTAGCACAATTCCCAGCCATGAAACAGACACCAACTTCTCGGCAGTTTGAGATTATATGTACAAAAATATTTGTAAAAATTACAGCTTTTTACTTCTTTTGTTGAGCATTGGCATCAAAGAGAGGGTCACATCTATGTTTAGGGATGCACATAGTGAAAGCAGATTTCTGAGAGATTCTCGTAAGGATCAAGTGCCATCACTTCTGTTGATCTGGGTCTCTGTTTTAGACTGCTACTTTTGGGATTGTATCCCTCCAGAAAAGCTGCATCACAGAATTTAAAAGCAGAGGCTTATACACAGACTTTTTAAAAGCAGTAATAGCAGATCAATCTAGGACTTCGTTTCAGCATTTGAAAAACATACACACTGGCAGTGTCTAAATGGCACAGCAGAACGCAGAGCTGGTAGTAGAGCAGATGCTGCTACTTCTTACCCTTCAGCTATGCTTCTTTAAATTTTATTAGAACATAATAAGCTCAGCTAAAAATATGTGTTAATATGTCTGCATTAGTTAACAGCCTGGTAGGAATTCTATTTATTATTGAGTTTATCATGGAGTACTACAATATGCCCTTTCTTTAAATTTCTAGAGACCAGTTAAGCTGCAGATTGTTAGCTGTATAAATATTTGTTGATATTTAAGATGCATAATTCATTTGTTTTCCCCAAAAAGCTGTATAACCTTTTTCAAAACACTGTTCAAATGCTGCTATTTTATTGAAATCTATGCTACTTAGCCAGTTAGGGTTCTTGCAACAGATGAGGAGTTGTGAAAATAGGTAGATGAAGGTAGATGATTAGGTTAGATAAACAGGGTAGATAAATAGTTGTGAATTTGGAGTTTGAAAGATAGCTCTGATAATATTTTTAAAAATTATTCTGGTATATTAATTTAAGTATTGTGACTTTAATTTTTATTTTTTAACCTAAATTTTTGTAAAATATTACATTGGATTTGAAATTGATTAAAAAATGTAAAAGTATCAATTGCAATGGTTGCTCATCCAGGTTTTTTTCCCTCTTAAGACACAGTAGTGCTCCTTATATTTTATTGGTTTCCGATGCAGGTGCTGTCATAATTCAGTGAGATATTATTGCTCAGGATTAGACCAGGAACAAATAAATCATCCAAATTTCCACCTGATTGACATGGCAGGCATGCTTGTGTAGTTCACACATTCCACAGAAAGAAATGCAGCCATTAGCCACTGTTGCCTTATAAATATTTTTTTAATTAAAAATCAGAAACAAATTTACATAACTGAAAGTCATTCATAGTGGATTTTTTTCTCTAATACTTGTAGAGGTTTCCTTTTTCTTTCAGCCTGAGTCTGTATTCCATTTATAGAGATTAATCCAAAATGCCATATATATGTTGATTTTAATTTTATTCAAACCCTACTAGCCCTTTGACTAGTGCTGCTACCTTGTTCACCTAACCATCACATTAGCTGCTGAGTTGCAATCTTCAGTGTGATCAGAGTCACGGTGCCCATGCCAGGATCAGCTGGTTTTCTCATGGGGCCCTCACTGGGTTAGCTTTCTCTCTTGTACCTGGAAATGTGTAAGATAAAGCCTGTGGAGATAAAAAAAAAAAATAGCCCACCCAAAAAAACCTCAAAGCCTCCCAGGATTTGATTGTGTACAGCAGCCTGTATTTTATTTCAATATAATGTTTTCATATAAATGCTACTTACCAAAAGTCTGAACCTTTAATGTAGAAATAGTAGTAGTCTAGCTCTGACTTCTTAGCTTATTTGCTATATTATCATGTGTTCAGTCTCTGATCATTGACCTCAATGGTTCTTTTCAGCTCAAAAATTATATTTTCATGTCTTTTGCATTTTGGCTGGAAAAAATATCAAATCATGACCTTTTAAATAAATATATATTAGCACATATGTCCTCTGCAAACAGAAATATTGCAAAAGAATCCAAACCAAAACTAAACAACATCCTCCTAAACTTAGTAGAATACTTGCTTATTAGCTCCTGGACGCTATTGGGCTTTCTTTGATTTTGAGTGAAGTTTCATTAATACTTTCTTGCTCTTTCCCCTCCATTTTAACAAAATATGGACCTGATGACTTGCTCCTTTTATGATAAATAGGAAAGTTCACCAAAGACAAAAATGGAATGTGACATGAGTGGGGATGAATTACCAAATGGAGGGAGAGAAATAAAAATATCACCAAATATTTCTCTAATGAAACTTGTCACATCCTAATGAAAGGAGTTAAAGGAATTTCTCATTAAAAACTGCATGCACATATGAACTATTATTTAGGGGCAAAAGCTTCTCCTCTGAATTCCACTTTTTACACTCAATGTTTAATTGCAATTCAGATTCCTTATTATGATCAGCCACCACTTAGTTGTTACTTCTCTTTATAATGCTGCTCAGTTTTAATCCCCCTGCCCCCACTGAAATACTCATTCATTTGATTAATGGTTAGCTAATGTTTTTATCATATTTCTGAGCGCTTCCTTTTTCCTTTCCTAACTTTTTCTTTCTAGTCATCTGAAAAGCTCTATTTTTTGCTTCCACTATCCTTCCAAATTTTCTTCTAGGACATACCATCAAATATAAATTTGCTTCCCTCTTTGATGAGATATGATAGATTCAGACTTTTGCCTGTTTGTCCAGATAAAATCCCACCCTGTCTCTTGAGCTTGTCCTGTGATTGTGTTTGTAATAGGCACTTCAAGATGACTAGAGCAGGGTACTCCATGTTTCATAGAACCATAGAATGGTTTGGATTAGAAGTGGTCTTTAAAGATCATCTAGTTCCCACTCCCTGACCTGGGCAGAAACACCTTCCACTAGACCAGGTTGCTCAAAGCCCCATCCAACCTGGTCTTGAACACTTCCAGAGATGGAACAACTACAGCTTCTCTTGGTAACATGTTCCAGTACCTCACCACCCTCACAGCAAAGAATTTCTTCTTAACATCTAATCTAAATTTCTCGCCTTTCAGTTTAAAACCTTTCCTCCCCTGTCCTATCACTATCTTCCTACATAAAAAGTGGCTCTGCCTATTTTTATAAGCAACCTTTAAGGTGCTATAAGGTCTCCCTGGAGCCTTGTCTTCTCCAGGTTGAACAACCCCAACTCTCCTGAACATACCCAACTTCCTTTCATTTCCTCAAAAGGTGTCTTGATACCTCTTTAACTGGCTTCTGGAGGATACTAAAACTAACTCTGTGTACTTCTCATCTCCAACTGCATGATGTATAGTCATTAACATTACCCCAGTTAAAGGGGCTGAACTTCTCAAAATATGCCAACTTGGTAATTTAATGCACAAGGATATTAACAGTAGACATCTAAAACTAATAAAGATACTAGTGTAGAGTAGCTAACCATAGTTTGACCCAAGCGATAAAATAACATCACAAAAAAAGGAGAGGTAGAAGGGCAAAGGACAGCTCTATTTTTTTTGTAGCTTTGAATGTTTTTAATTTGTGTGAGTTTCAATGAAACAAAGAAATATTTTCTTCCCTAAATAATTTCAGGTGTGTTTTTAGTAAAATACTGTGTGCTGGTTTATTACCATGTGGACATGATCACCTAATTATAAAGGCAAATGGAAGTTTACAACTTGGGAATTAAGTCTTTCTTAGTCAACTCTCAGTGAATAGAAAATCTACATCCATATTTATGGTAAAATTTTGCACTGAGTGCTTAATTCCCTTTCATTCTATGAGATCCAGGATATAAAATCAACAGAGGTGTTACATTACACTTTCTTGACTCTTGGCATTTTCCAGGAAAAGCTATGTAAAGTTTGAGTTGAATTTGCTTGACTACTGTAAAAAAGTATGTGCTTGTCAAAGAAATATGGCATCATACTAATGGTGTTTTTCTCCTAAATTGCTGCCTATGTAGTATTTCGATCTCATGCAAAACAACTGAGTACTGTTTTGTGTAATATATAGAAATACTAGAATTTGAGAAAAATATTTTGCAGATGTATATGTACATGTAAATGTATGAAATTCCCAGTAAAACCCTCCAAACTGCCTTTAGAAAAGGTCAGCAGAGAGATTTTAGTCTTATTTTTCTAACCCATGAGCAGTTTCAGAGGTGAACAAGACAACAGGCCTTCACACTTTCTGTTCTCAATAGATTCTTTTTCCTTGGATACAACAGTGGACTGAGTATGGTAATCCCACTTTCAAAACTCAGGCTAGACCCTCTTCGCATTGCATCATGCCACATGGACACAGCTGTTCAAGCGGCTCTGGCTCTAGTTTCTGGATATCTGCATTGCATTCCTCAGTTTGGTGAGCCTCACACATTGTGAAGGTCACAGAGGTATCCAGACGGGATACAGGACCTCCAGGTATTAACCCATCAAAGGTGACTGTAGTTACCAAGCCCCTGGTCAAACAAATGTGATTATTTTACTTGACAGTTTCACGAAGTCTCTTTCATACATATCTATGAACTGCAGAGCTCAGACAATTAAGATAAATGTAATTTGGGCTAATTGATAGAGTTGTTGGAGTGTCAAAATTGGCCACATAACCACCGTGCTCTAGGTCGAGGACGTGACCACCTAAGGAGCTCATAAAAAGCAAATGTATTTTAGCTGTTGATCAGGATTCAAAGTCTCTTGGAAATCCATATTAGTGCATAAGTTATTAAAAGTTATACCCTGTCCTTTCTTCTTGAAATGGATTCCTAATAGATTAATAGAAATATAAAAATTGGAGTCTAGAAAAAATTAATATCCTGGAGAGAAAAATAATGCTTCCCATCTAGCCTGGAAACAAGAACAAAACTAAAGCCCAAGCAATCAGAGACAGATTTATATTCATACATCTTCATACCAAGCAGAATAGGCCCTCAGTTAGCAGAGACTGTGATGTGGATTTGCGCAACTGTTCCTCAGCCAGGAATTGTTTCCACAGAATGATGATTTTTCCTGTAAGTAACAGATGGACCTTGCAGTTGGGATCTTTTCCCTCCTTGTGCCTCCCTTTATTGCCTATTTTTCCTAATGAAAGTTTCTTGTCTTAGAAATTCAGCTTTTATATATTTTATTTATGTATAGCAGATTTACATATAGCACCTTTTGCTTAAAGTGCAGTTATTGTTAGAAAACAAAATATTTTTAATAAATAAGGAAAGAGCAACAGCATATATTATACCATCCCACACACCAGTGATGTCTCAGCTCAAGTGTAGAGGAGACCACTAGTCTCACACTGAATACTGTAGAAGCAGAAATTTAGAAGAGGTAAGCCACATGGGAAAAATCTACAAAAGTGTAAAATTGCCACCACAGAAGAAATATCAGTGGACTGTAAAATCAAAAACAAAAAATGAACAGCCATTTTAATATTTAATGGGATATCAGATTAATAAGATTAGAGACCTAGTGAAAACTTGTTCTTGACATAAGGAGAAGTCTGTTATCAAGACAGTGGAGACAAGAATTGAGCTGCATATATTGCCTACAATAATATCCAGAAATGACAGCTAGAACGGAAGAAGAATGTATAAGAAAACAAAATGACAGCATTTTTTTAGGTTTTAAATCACTGAAATATGATTTCATAGAGTAATTTAATCCAGAAGAGAATCTCTGGAGACCATTTTGTCCAATCTGCTCTGCAAAGCAGGGGCAGCTTAGTCAGATTTCTTGGAGTCTTTCCCAGTTGGATTTTATTGTATTAAGGACTGAGATGGCACAATCCCTTCATATCACTTTAGCCAATGCTTTATTATCTTTCTTATGAATTTTTCTCCTAATATATAATCAGAATTTCCCATGCTACAGCTCGGCCTTTGCCATTTTTTGTCTACTTTGTATTTCTAAGAAGTATCTGGTTTCATCCACATTATACTCTCTGATTAGACAATTACAAACAACAGTAAACTTTTTGTTCTCTAGATTGAAAAAAACCCCTGTTTTTTCAGTCACTCACAACCAGATCCCAGCCTGTGTTATTGGATGGGATGATTCCATCTCAGTTGTAGCACTGTGAATTTTCTTTTTGCTGAACACTGTGATGTTCCTTTGAATCTGTATCGCCAGTCCTCTGAGCATCCTCTGAATGGCAGACCTGACCTCAAGCTTACTGAGTGCTTCCCAAATCCATTTGGTTTCATCCAAAACCTTGCTGAGGTGCACTCTGTCCCACAGCCCAGGCCATTAACACTGACTTCAGGCAGAATTAGCTTCAGAACTGGTTCCTAAGAAACCACACCTAGCAATCAGCTGTTGATCACAACAATATGCATTAGTACCAGGTTTATGTATTCTTCTGTTATGTCTGGTGCTGGCCAGTTCAGAAGTCTCTGAGCACAAGAGCACCAACCTGGGACCAGTATGATCGTCTAAGAAATTCTTCTCTCTGGTTCACATGATTTAGTGGACTATTCAATAGGCTTGGATCTCTGGAAATATGTTTCTTAATCATAGCATCTGCAGAACGATTAAAACAAGCGGAGTCAAGTGCTAGAGTAAACAACATTCAGGTCTGGTTTGTTTTTTTCAAGGTACAGTTAGTGTTTATATTTGTGGGTTTTTTTCCTGCAGAATTCTGTGAAACTTATTCTCACCGGGAAGGTTCAATTTCTGAATCTTTTCTCTTTTCTTTTTATTCAAAATAATACAACCAGTCTCTGTCACAATTAAATTGGTGTGATTTGCTGCTCTGTCTCTGCTTGCTATTGTGCTACTGTACAGTTAGCTCTTGAGAAATCAAAGACCAGGGTACGAGTATTGCAAATCAGATTTGGAAAGTGTTTACTTCAGAGAAATTCATCCAGTTACTATAGTATATTATTTTCTAAGTAATGATTCATTCACTGTTCTACAGATGACAAAAAATGAAGCTAAGAGTGATATTTTGATATGCTACCATAAAAATGCAAACATTCTAAAGAAAAATTAATGGGCTTTATTGTTTCATGTAAGAAATAAAAAGATTGGTTGGCCATTTTGTCTTTCTCTCTGGTAGTATAACAGCAGCAAGTAGGATGTCAGCTCAAGTATTCTATTGTTGTGGTGGAGCAGGTATTTCTTTTCATAGTATCTGTTGCACAATCATGTAAGGTGGGATTTTTGATATTTAGGGGGTTGGTTGTGGCTTGTGGTGTTTTGTTTGTTTTGGGGGTTTGGTTTCCTGGTGTTGGTTTTTTGGGTTTTGTTGTTGTTGTTAATTTTTAATTATTCCAAGTAAGCAGACTGTTAGTATTTGAAGTGAATTCCGATTTGCTCAGAGCCATTGGCATGAATTATTTTCCTGCCATAAAAGTTCTGCTTCGGTTTCATTTAGTAATATTTGTTGTTGTTTTTTTTTTAGCAAGCCTAGGATAGTGGGAGTAGAGATTATAAGAAGTCTTAGCTGGAGTGTCAGATAAGGAAGATTCTACACTGAGAACAGCTTTTCCCAGCTACAGGCCAGATGGTAGCTTTGGGACTGAGAGAAGTAGCTGGAGTTGTGTCAAGAGAAATAGTTAAAAAAAATACAAGAAAAAAGGAATCAAGAGGGATTGTCAAGTCAAATCAGCGCAAGTGACTATTTGTGCTACCTTTTTCATGTCTGCATGAATAGATGTATTACTCATATAATAACCTAGCAAACAAATCAAAAGGAAGGAGGAGGAACAAGGTGAAAATACTGAATATTCAGATAACCCTATACAAATATATTTTATTCCATTTAGCTGTGGAATGTTGTCAACCCATGATATTGTAATACAACTTTTGAAATTTCCATCAAGTTTGAAGGAGGGATTGAAGCTGCTACCTATCTGAACCTGTAGCTTAGGAACTACATGTATATCAAAGTGCCAAGACAGCACAATGCATTGAAAAACAGGTCCTTTCTACCTGCGTATCTGGAAACCTCATCCCTGATATGACTGCACCAGTCTCTAACCTGGACTGCACCACCTCCACCCTGGAACCAAGGCAGGGGCTGGTGAAATTCCAGCTTCATATTTCAGAGCCATCTTAAAACATACTGAAGGCTAATAAAGTGCTAAAATGAAAATACCTTCCAGATTATGAAACTTGTCTCTTTTTCTCAGACCTGACATTTTCAACTCCACTCACAAAAGTTAACCAGGATTTCTCAGAATGAAGTTTCTCACCCAGGTGTGCAACATTAGCACTAGAGTTATACGTTTCTTATCTTCAGCAACAGTTAACAGGAGTCAAACCGTGACTGCTGTAAGTCAGCTCTTATTGTGTTATGCTATCACAGAGGAAAAAGTTATATTGATCCCCTCATTTCTTACAGAAAGTGGCACAAAATACTGCTATAGATATATATACCGCAGTATACATACATATATACAAGATTTTTACAGTCCAAGCCAGATCGATCCAAATCAGGTGTAGAGGAACACTTTTAGGAGCCAACATTGAAAGCGAGGGCTAGTCTTAGCTGAACACCATGAAAGGCTGGAATATGTTGTTGCTGCCATGAATTGATCTGAAAACTAGTGACAACCATTTTTCATTCTTAAAACATTTTCTTGCTGGGAGAGACATTCCAGAATAACAAGTTTTACAGCAATTTATGGATTGAGAGAGAAATGGAGTCTATAAGGCTTGTTGAAATTAGCTGTAGCTCTTAGTTAATTGTCTAACACTGAGGTTCTGCTTAAGTTTTTAAGACAAAACAGGTTTTACAGCAAAGTTTTATATATATGACTTCCTTTGGATAACAAGAGAGGATAAAAATTTACAGAGTGGGATTTAAAGGAGTGGGATTCTTTTCATATATAGATGTGTCAAATCATTAGTATTTAGAATATATGTTTCCTATCTATAAAACAAGAAGGGAAAATTCAGAAGATTGAGCACGACTAGCTGGAAGGGAGACACAGAATGGATTTTCTGAGCAGGATTTTTAAAATTTTTTAAGACACCCTGTTTCCATTCTCAAAAGAAAAGAACTGGTACATTTTGGAGAATTTGGAGAACAAACTGTTAGGTTTGGAAGGCAGAGAGAAAGAATTTCACAACTGAAAAATGTGAAACCATGCATCTCTTTTCTGAAATGTACTATGGGCTGAGAAATTCCCAGTATACACTGACAAACTATGTTTAAAGAAAGAATTACCATTCTTAAATACTGGGTTTATGATGTGCCAGAGAGGTTGTGAAAGTCTTTAGAGGACATACCGGTATATTTGCTACCTAATAACTTCAAGAAGCAGCTAATGTCTTTTGAGTAGATACAGTAAAAATTCTCAATCAATTTATTTTATAACGGGGTTTAAGAGGTGATTTCATCATGGTCTACAAGCATTTAAGTGAGGAAAGCCATCTGATGGTAATGACTTTCTAATTTACTGGAAAGTCATAATGAATTTCAGTGGGTAGAATCTGATGGTACATAAACTCAGGCTAGGAAGACGGTACATATACTAAATAGAGCTAATTACACCTTGGAAAAGCTTTCCTGGATGTATGACAGATTCCTCACCACCTGAAGTCTAAAAAGTTGAGGCTGGATATCCTTCACTGAAGTCTTTGATAGTTCAAACAAAATTCATGATTTTGATATATGAATTAGTAAGTGAAGTTCTTTGTTACGTGCTTGTCCAGATATCAGGCAGGTATTTTACTGATCTGTTCTGACTAAATCTACAAAGACAAGGCACAAGACTTTTGCATATAATGGGATGGAAACAACAGTTTTGTGTAAGACAAAGTGTACCAGACAAAAGAGGTGACACATTTCTACCGTCCTGAGCTTTCTTTCCAAACCAGATTTCAAGATGGTTATCTGGAACACTAGAATGAGGTCTGTTCTTGCAATGACTCTCCAAACAGTAACAGAAATATCTGAATCTTCACAATATAGGGGATGTATGGTGCAAATAACCAACACTTATTTCCCACCCCCACTCTAGTTCTGGAAAGTGGTGCAATGTCTTAGATTGCCATGTTTCCTTTTTTGCAACTGAGGAAAAAAATGTTCTCAATGGAAACTGTAGATTTGACACAGAAAGTGGTGATTGAAGTTCTTATTACAAAGCCAGGATCAGTAAGTATTTATTTTTGGGGTTTTTTTTCCTAATCTGGCCAATCTTAAAAAAAAAAAATCATGAGGTTAGTGTTGGAAATGCTCGGTGAATATACGGTCTCAGACTGAATCAATAGTATTAAAAATCAGAAGTTTCCTTCCTTTTTATTTACAGTGTTTGGGTGAAAGATTATAAGAGATGGTAGATCTTTTCTTCCTGTGGTAATATTCATCAAAATCCAACCTAACCATTCTATTTAAGGATACAACAATTTATTTTTTTTTATTTTAACTCATTTGCTACATTAACATTGTGCCCGCTTGATTTAATCACTTCTGATTTATCTCAGAAAACAGAGAGTTCAGATACTCACCAGCACATCAAAAAAAGCAACCTTTAGGCTCATTCTGTTGATAGAGGAACTGATCCATCTAACTCCGTCTTTACAAATGTTCGACTTAGTCTTTCTTAACAATTGAATGCTAGTTAAGGGTATTGATTCCACTTTCTGAGTTACAAACATTTTTAAAAAGGTCAGACGTGAACTGGGTTATGTAGAAACGTATAGATCTTCTAATATTTTTATTTCATTGCCATTTAAGTATGCACCTGAAGAACATCTGATGAAACATTAGACAGCAATGAACAATAATGTTTTCCAGCCATGTAAATGAGTTGGATGAGAGCTGACAAATGTTCCATGTTATTCGGTCACCATTTCACAATGTACATCCTCAGCTTTTCAATTTATGCTAAGAGGGGCTGAGCTGGAGAGCCTGAGCACATTTAGCACAGCTCCCATTCTCCAGCAGTGGCTGCAAGCAGACTGCAGGAGAAAAGGATGAACTGAACATGCAAATTTGATGCTTACACCTAATATTTTTCCATATCTAACCAACTTAAGGTGAGGGGATTTCCTGACTCTGTGTTGTGTAGTTTAGTTGCTATCTAGTAAACCACAAGAGATGTTTTTTTTCCCAAATGCTTCTTCAAGGACAATTTTTCTTACTTGTTGCAGCTATGTACAGAAGTAAAAAATCTTTTTTTGTCTTATGTAGGTTTGGATTAAAACAGCTTTTCTTGAAAATAAATATAATTGTGAACAGTCTAAATACAGAACAGTATGCATAAGAAGTAAAAAGAAGATATATTTTTTTAGAAGTCACGTGTGTTCTAAAGGGTTGAATCACCAAGGTCATGAAAAACACAGAGAGGGAAAATCTCGCTGGGAGTTAAAGACATGAAAGTAGTTACTGAGGAACATATATTAGGACTCTTGACATTTATCTCCTACTAAAAAGTATATATTTTTCTAGTCCATTATGAGAGCTCTCAAAAAAACCTGTAAAAGAATCTGACAAGAAAAATTAATTTCATTTATTTAGCTATATATTATAATTAACCACTCAATTGCATTGAACTCCAGCTCCTTGCTTTTCTCAAATATTGTGAGAAAGTTCAACTTCAGTGACACATTACTACATGCTTAGTGTGGCAGCTGACACTGGGGAATGTCTCATGCCCACTCTGAAATAGTTTGGACATAGTAGATGGAGAATTTTTGTATCCAGTTTTAAACATCTGCCATCTGAGCTAGTTAAACAGACTACAGTTAAAATCAAAGATAAGAAACAATAGGTTTCAGGGTGAAAAACATGTCAGCTTGAAGAAGAGGTCTAAAAGAGACAAATGTCTCGTACTGTAGCAGTGTTGTTCACTCTTCTTGACTGGAAAGGAAGCCTAGGGTGACTAGCTCAGATGCAGATGTCTAACTTAGGTGTGATGAATCTCTCTCTAGGGTTTCTCCTGTCCCTCCTTGTTAACTGTAGAAATAATCCTTCTTCAGATTGAAAACTTTTGGAAATAAGTCTTATAGGAAGCCAAATATCTTCACAGTTTTAAACCATTATAAAACTTTTATCATTTCAAGCATTTGTGAGCAGTGATTAAAGAACTTTTGAGCTGGAAGCCACACTGCTGTATACTTTTGCACTGTTGCCCTACTAAGGTATCCTGAGCTCTTTTTCATGCCTTGGATATAATCTCATTTTGTAATAACACTCTTTTCTTCTTTTCCCACTTTTAATGCTTGGGTTGGTAAAAAATACAAATACGCCCAGAGACAGATGTAAAATTGCAGAGCTTTTCTCAAATCACAAAAAGCTGCAGTTCAGCTTCCACTGTGTTCATAGGCATCCTTCTCCTTCTAC
This sequence comes from Anabacerthia variegaticeps, assembly GCA_035583185.1. Taxonomy (NCBI): domain Eukaryota; kingdom Metazoa; phylum Chordata; class Aves; order Passeriformes; family Furnariidae; genus Anabacerthia; species Anabacerthia variegaticeps. The sequence goes on along the minus strand of JAWWEW010000001.1, from coordinate 31,312,222 downwards.
TAATACATTCAAAGGCTTAAAATTAAAATCTTTATATTGTGGTTTCTTCCAAGTTAAAACTTGGCCTCTTGGACTAATATTGATACAAATATAAACCGCAGATCTGAGTACAAGGAAATAGTATAGAAAGGAAACAAAAATATTATTATGAACTTAAGAAATGTAGGACTTCGGATTTCATTTTGTAAACACGTAGCACATACAATAAAAAGCTTGCTTACCTTCTCTTTGCAGCATGAGTGACAGATTTCTAACTTTTGTAAACTAGAAACTAGCTGCCAGTAAATACATTTTATGAATGAATTGGTGTCAACTGACATTAGCAGTGCCAGTTAGTAATACACAGCTGAATCCTTACAGTGACCAGATGCATTACCACATGCAGTTTGTCAGTCTTTTTCTTCCCATTAAATCTGTACAGCATTCACAAGGTCTGAGCTGCTGACGAGGTGCTTAAGACTTTCTGTTTAAAGCACAGATGAATCCTGGAAAGGAATATGTGATTTTTCACATTACTAGAAAACAGGCTTTGAGCTGTCTTAGCAGAGCTGGCTTCATGAGCATTTTACCACATTATAGGAAACTCTGAGGAGAAAACTTATTTTCACATGAAGAAACAGCAACACAGTGAAGTGAACAGAATATGTGTGTTGCTCTTCACCCTCCCAAAGATCACACTTCTTTGGATCAACTTGTGGATGTGTGAATGCAAGTAAGTTGTTATTTTGAAGAGTTGTCCAGTCCACTTTTTTCTATAGCTTTCTTCAGAACTTACCTTCCATGTAGTGTTAGCTCAAGAAGCATCATCCTTAACCTGGCTGTTGATCAGGCATGGAGGTCTCCAAATGTGGAGCACCTAAACAAGTAGGTGGAGCATGGTTTGGCATTTCAGTGTAGGGATGTTGAAAAAGGTGTTGTAGTGATGGTTCAAGGGCTGAGTGCTGCTTAACAAAGCAACCCAGCTGTTAAAGTAGTATTTTGTAATATAATAGTAATAACTTGAAAGGAATGGATACTGCTCTGAAAAATCACTGAAAATGCCAGCAAGAGACCAATTTTATGCTGTCTGTATGTTTGAGGTAGGTGTTTGTTTGAGGATGTCAATTATTCATACAATTATACTCTTTGGGGATAGTCAGAAAAGCTAGCAAAAGTTAGTCTCCTAATCTGGATCACTCTCTGGAGTATCCTTTTCCTGAACCCACTGTAATGGAAGCCTAGGCAAATTAGACTTAAGCTGTCCAAGGCTTAAGTTAGCCTTTGTGAATATCCCTCTGTGTGATATAACAAAGTAATACATGCAAATACCTATTGTCACAGTCTTTAAGCTGACTGGTCCTCTACATCAGACTTGTAGTAATACATAGGCAAAATGGATGTAAATATAAATTAGTTTTGAAGTTCACAGAGTTCTAATATTCCCTTTGTCAGCCACAAAATCTGAAGAGAAATGAAAGCGTGGGTGACCTGGGTCCCCAGGGAAACCTGAATGATGATAGATAGCTGTGTGGAAGAAGAGAAGTCAAGGCCAGATTTTCATTTCATCATATGTACTTTAAAGCTCCAAATTCTTTCGTGCTGTGCTCCTAGTCTATCTTCCTTTTACCCACTCCCATATGTGGGATTTAATAGCAAAATGGATCAAAGAAATTAGGACCCTAAGCAAGATAATGCAGTAGAATCATATATATATATGCGTATATATATACACATACTCATTGATTTACCAGGTAATGATTTCAACAGCCTTACAGTTTCATTAGAGATTTTGGTCCAAGCTGGAATGTTACTTATTTTTTCACAAATATTGCAGGAAGATGAGAACTGACATCTTCTGCAAGCAGGCCTGATTTGTCATGTATCAACTGTATGTCCAGTATTGCTCAAAGTTACATTGGCTCGACTTTTGCCATAAAAGAGATCCTTCCAACTTAGTGAATGGCAGTAACCACACAACTTGTTTTACCCTGTTCTGCTTACAATATTGTTTCTGATTTTCAATTCTACTTCTCTAATTAGTGACTCTGAATATTTAAAAGTGTCATACATTGCAACAGCACCTGTAAATCGTGACTCATCTTGATGCCTGAGATAGTTAACCCCATCCTAGATAATTATAAACATCTGATATGTCTTTAGAACGGATTATAACTTACATTACCGGTGTCAAAGACAACAAATCCAACATGCTTCTCCAAGTTAAGGATCTCTGGGAAACACTTTGATCAAATTGCAAACTTGGCATAACCAGGAATGTTGCTGTACATTGAAGTAGTAGACTGATCAGCATAGTCTTATGCATTTAAAACACAGCATCTTCAATGCCCAGTTTCTTCTACCATATTGTTTGAATTTTTTGTTTGTTGGTGTGGTTTGGGTTTTTTTCTGTGCTCAGGAAGGAGAAATACAGTCTTTGTGTCATCATGAAAGGCATGTGCAATAAATGCTTAAAATTGGAAAAAAAGGGGTGCCTTTCTAACATGCACCATCAACTCTTTTTGCAAAAGTAAATATGTTGCTCTTCTTTGACTTTTAAGCTTAGTTTTTTGTTCAATTAAGGCTTTTCAAAATGAGGAAATAATCTCTTTTGGTTTAAGTTGCATCACTGATGTAGACGTGAAAGTTTGATGCAGTTGCCTAGGGATGTCCCAGCCATGTGACGTGCCTTGGCTCTCAGCTAACTGCCTTGCCTAAAGGACGTTTTGCCATAGATCATGTGTTGTATCTGCCACTTCTGTGAGATTACTAGATAGTCTAAAATATCTCAGTGTATTCTAAGGTTATTTACTTCCTAATTTAAGAAAAATCTCCACAGAATTTACATCACCTAACTCTAAACTGACTTCGAGTTGAAATCACATTTCCAAGCAGCCACTTGTCATGGCAAGTCATAGAATCATACAGCACCATAGAATGGTTTAAGTTGAAAGGGACCTTGAAGGTCATCTTGTTCCAAGTCTTCCTGCCATGTTTCTTTTGGCAATGTTATCATGATGAGGACTTATCTATCCTTCTTCCCAGTTCTGCGCTGCCTTCCATTCTGGTCTGCGAGGCAAAACAAGACATCTTCAGTCGTGCACTGCAGGTCCTGAGAATTCAGTGTAAAATAATCAATAAACACATTCCGTAAAACAAATCTGTAAGTTTCTTGAAGCTATATTCCTGCAACTATCGAAATTCATGACAAAACATTTTTTTATGGCTTAGTTTTGACCCAAAATTCACTTTAATCTTTCTTGAATTCCAGTTGGCTATATTAGTTTTTACTTTAGGCTGTTGGTGCAAATCTCTACTTTCTCTGAAGGTTGGAGGCACTATTTTAGGAGAGTGGATTCATATTCTTTTGTGAATGATTGTCATAGATAATGGAAAATGGCAGCTGTTTTTTTTCTCAGTGGGATGTGCCTGTAAGTAATTATTAAGAAAGGCTAGAACTTGGTATGGCTGATTGTCTCTTCTTTTAAAACTATAAATAAAAAGTGAGAGCTATTAGGGCTAAAGGGCAATCTGGATGTAATTTGTGTTCAATGCCTAACACAGCAGGACTCTAATTCAAATGGTGTTATACGCCATGATATGATATTTCCACAGTTTTGTGATTCCCAGATTTGAGCAAGCCTGAAAAAAGCTCAAATGCTATAAAAAGTTATTTCTAACCAAAATGCATCTCTGAAAATGTTTGAATTGTGTGAATCTATTCTTTTGTGATATGTGGTGCAGGTTCCCACATACGAGTCTCTCCCAAAGCTCTGGCAAACATGTTTTTGATACATCTTTATTCCAAGTAAAATCCTATCTACTCTAAGTCTGGCCCAACTATAACATACAGTCATAAATACAAGGTCTAAGGGACAAAAATAATGTATTCAGAAGTTAATTCATTTGAAAAAAAAAGCTTTTAAAATGGCAAGAAAGGTAAAATATATAGAGGTAGTAACCCCCCCAGCAACAATGGAAACACTAACAAGGAGTATTTATCATAAATAAAAGACATTCAAAATTACACGGCAAGGCACAATAGCCCCTAGTTGTACAGGGACTGGGTTACCCAATTATGCAATTCCTATTGGAAACAAATGGTATCTTACAATGCTCATGACATGTCAGACATTTAATTCTGAACTGCAAAATGCCTGAAGTTTTTTTTAATTAGAAATGAGGCTGTGACAATTAGATGCAGCATATAGTACTTACACTTTCTAGTAGTACAACTGGGGGGAAAAAAAACCTGCAAAAAATAAGATTGTCTGTATGAAAATGTAAAACAGCTGAAAACTTGTGTACAATTGTGGCCTGTAATTTATCTTCAATTTAAAAAATAGAGTAAAAACCAAAACAACCCAAAACCTTACAGGCATACTTGCATTGCTCTGCAATGGCAGAGATGACTCTCTTGATTCATTCAGCATTCAGATGAGTTACTACTGTTCATAGCTTGTTTAGGTAATTTTTTGTAAACATATAAAGCAAACAATAACATTTTGAAGTTGGTAGATACAAATCTGTTATTTGGGTCCAGAAATGAAACTGGGCATTTAGATCTTTCTTCAAGCTCTCACTTTCTTACCACAAAGGCAAAAGGCTTTCAATAAGTAATTTGGGATTGCTGAGATTTGTTGTGACTGATTTCTGCAAACACAGAAGGAGATCAATTAGTACAGCTGCCTCAGCAAAGCTTCAGGTGTTTAACATATAGGATGAGGTATATAACTCTAACCTTGGTTTTTGTTATGTGTTTTTTTTTTGTTGTTGTTTAATGTTTGTAATAAACTGCCTGATAAAAACACATCCTAAGAAAAGCTTAGTGTGTCTTATTTCTTTGGGTTTGTGTTAGATGTACAAACGGACTCATGGAGCTATTCTGATTCATTTCAGATCTTAATTTGTTTTACTTTTGCCTTCCTTTCTTCTCCTCCATCTAAAGCTCTCTGTCATTACTCTTTGCCTTATTAGGTCTCTTTTGACTTGAGTATAGTCAACAATTCAGCCTGAACCATTGCAGTGGGTCTGTTACACCACTCACTGTTGTAACCCTTTTTCGCTCCTTTCTCTTTTATCTTCCACATTCCCATCTGTGTATATGCTTCATCAAGCTTATAGTCAAAGTGAAACATACTTGCTCTGTGCAAGGATTGTGAGATTTTTGGCACTTTCTAGCCAGCCTAGGAGGGAACTTTTTTTTAATCTGAAAGAAATTTTCTTAGATTTCTTAGTATTCACAATTTATTTTATATAATTGCTCAGCTAAGGAAGAAGGATCATGTCTAAGGTGTAGATGAGGCAGAATCTCAGGGAAGGCACAACTGAACTTTTTACTCAGTTCAGGAATATGGATTAATATGCGTTTTGAAATCTGAATTCAGTCATGGGAAAGACCTGAAAACTACTCTTCTTAGTTCAAAGATACTGATCTAATTTTCCTGGATGTGACTTCAAGTACTGTTTGCTCTGCTTGTTACAGGTTACTCCAAGAGGGTTCTCTTGTTTTGGTGAGGTAATCCTGTAGGGGATTTACTGGCATTGGGTGTAATTTTAGTGTTTGAGACTTTTATTCACGTTGTGCAGGGAATTTTTCCCCTCTCCACTGTGCCTCAGTGTCACCAAGTGTGTAGTTCATAATGCTGTATTATAGTCTAGAGTGACTGTCCATTAATGACAACACCATGGAGGAGCTGGAGGCATTATAACAAAAAAACAACAACAACAACAACAACAACAACAACAACAAAAAAACAAAACAAACAAAACCAACCAACCAACCAAAGCAAGCAACCAATCTAAATGTTATTCTTCTTTGGTCTCACTTTGACATCATGTCGTGTTAGACATGTTATTCTGCTTATCCAGACAAGGGCAACGGAGCTGGTGAAGGGTCTGGAGCACAAGTCTTATGAGGAGTTGCTGAGGGAGCTTGGGATGTTTAGTCTGGAGAAAAGGAGGCTCGGGGGAGCTTCTCACTCTCTACAAGTACTTGAAAGTAGGTTGCAGCGAGGCGGGGGTTGATCTCCCAAGTAACAAGAAATAGGACAAGAGGAATTGGCCCCAAGTTGTGCCAGAGGAGATTTAGATTGGATATTAAGAAAATTTCTTCACCAAAAGGGTTTATGTATCCCCAGCCAGATTTCTACTTCCTTCAGATCTGCAAACCGAGTACTCCGACAGCTGTAATGCCTCTCCAATTTTGTTCCGGAAAGAAATAGAGAAAAAAAAAAAAAAACAACACATATACTTCTCTTCCTAACTACTGACTGGGTGGTGATGCTACTTAGATCTGCCAATGGTGATGATCTGAGGCAGGGCTGGTATGCTGTCTCTAATTTAGTTTGACCATCTGCTTTTCCTCTTTCTAATTGGTGTGTGTTAAGGAAGAAAATATTCTTAAAGAGCATTTAAGATGAGGATGCTCCTGGACTCACTAAAAGCAGATTGAAATGTAATATTTGTTTTTCATTGGGCAGATCAGGCTGTATCTCAGCAACCGTTTCATATTTGGCAAGATTATTCCTTTTACTTAAAGTGGTTACATGTACTAAGGTTGTTATTGGTAAGAATGATGCATTAGTAAAAGTGAGAAAAGATCTTTTTTAGCAGGTTCTGGGCACTTGTAAAATATTTATGTTGTACCCTGCATATACTGCAGTTTCTCTGTAAATATTGAGCTTTATGCGTCTTATTAATGTTTAGGAGATGTAAAGTATATTCAGATAGGGGTCCTGAACAGGGGTTTGTGCACTCTCATCCTTCACTCCGAAACAACACCCTTAAGGTTGTTCCATTGACTTCTGTCATCATCTTGGGAGAGACCTCAAGAAAGTTGTTTGAAGTCTAATCTGCAGTACTTTTCTGACCCTAACACCATGGGTTTTTTCAGGGAGAGTTAATTTTATCAAAGCCTGAAATCTCATCTGAGAGAACTTCACAACCATGAAGAAGTCTGCCTTTTGAGACACTTTGCAGATTGCAGGAGTGGGAGACAGCTAAACATTGTGGAAATAAAAATAGACAATTTAATTCTTGTTTCCCCTGCACTTTTTTGGGTGGGATTCATGTTGTCTAACTTAAATAGCTGACAGCACAGGCTGAACTGACCATCTAAACAATCTCTGGGAGGAGAGGATGATCCCTACAGACAACTTGGTCTCTGAGGTGCTTCTCTTTCTCTGCCAGCTTCAGAGGAGGGTTTGATAACTAGCTTAGACTAAGTTTTACAGGTAAAGCAAAGCAACACCAATTACATTTTTTTTCCAAAGAGTTTTGTTTTCTAATGAGATTGCCACTGAATTTTCAAGCAGCACCAAAACCAAATATCTCTTCATTTAAGTAGATGAACACAAATTAGATTTTGTCCATTTTGTATCATACTTTTTTATAATCTAGATTAGCCAACCTTTTTTGATTAGGAAAAACCTACCCACCTATCGGTATTTTGCTGTATTATTTTCAAATGTCATTTTTCCCAATAGTAATCTTAGTTAAAATGCCTGGTAATAACTGCACTCTCCTAGTAGATGTGATATGAAATTCCAGTAGCATATGGTGTTTCTCACTGACACTATACTTGTATTTCTTATTTACAATATTCCTCAAAGACTTACGGTTCATTTTGTCTTTATCATTTTGCAGGAGACGAGTAATAGTGTATGGATTCTCTTGAAGATAAAGTATCGTACAAGTATTGGATGAAATATTTACCTAGCAAACAGCCTTGCTGGTAAGTCGTTTGTGTATTCTTTCTTGTCTTTGGCAACATTTCCAATTAGAAGTTTGCCAAAAAAAATTAAATAACATGTATTAAATATTTGCAGTCCCCTTTCCCTTTACCAAATAACTACAGTATTAGTATATTATCTTTTCTTCCTCCCTTGAGAGAAACGTTTTTCAGTTTCCACTTTGTGCCATTATATATCATGAGGCTTTATAAGTTGTTTTATCTACAGATACTCCCTCATCAGGAATGTACAAAGTTCAATTTCATCGGCTTATGCAAGGGTCATAGTTTTAAAATTTTCTCCCCCCTTTTTAATTTTTGGATTGCTCTGGTTGTATTCACTGTAGGTGTTGTGCTTTTGATTTGTTGTTGATCCTAAAGAGTGTTAGTGGGGCTGTAAACATCAGTGCAGCTTTTATTCTTAGCTGATAAATGTATGTCAGATATTAAAAGTATTTGAATACAGAGCATAAAGAAAATTACACATAATTAGAAAGATTATTTGAAAGGTCACTAGCCAGAACCACTTGAGCTCTAGTCCTATTGCTACCTCTGGGTTATTGTATGACCTTAAATAAGTCATTTCTGAAGAGGAGGGACTGTGCTTCTGTGAGGGGATACAGTAGTGTATGTACAGTAGTGTGTGAGCTGGATTACTTTTCTTTACATAATTGGAGAGTTCATTAGGTAGTGTTTAAGAATGACTAGATTCCATTAAGCCTGATAAGATTTATTTCTTTCTAAAAGCTTACAAGTGAAATAATAAAAAATTGTAACTTTTAGTTTCTAATGGAGTTTCTTTAACACTTACATTTCCAATATTGTCCTCAGTGCTGGTTGCTACTTCCGTCTATTAAGTGTAAAATCTACACTTGAAATGTTGTTAAGGATTTTGTATCTACAATGTATAAAAGTTTTATGGGTTTAAGGTAAAGGTATCAAAGGTGAAATCACTATATTTGACTTGCTAGGTTTCTGTAAAAAGAGATACATATTCTAGAGACTGATGAAACACAAAGGACATTTTACAGTGGCTGAAATACTTGTTACTCTGAAATGTCACTAGTCAAAAGCAAATAGGTCTTCTCTGTTATGCCCTTATCAAAAAGGAAGAAAATATCTAGGAAATAGCTATATTTTCACATATTATCTGGATATGTACCAGGAGGAGGGGATCAATATCTTTACTTGGCAGAAGGTGGTTATTTCCACAAGTAGTGTTCAAAACTCAACTGGACAAATTCCACAGCAACCTCATCTAGTTAGACTTGCTTTTGAGTAAGGGTGGACTTGACATCCAGAGGTCCCTTCCAACCTAACTTAGGGTCTGTGAATCTGCGTAGTTGGGTGAGATGTGTAATGATCAAAAAACTGTTACATGATATATGCGCACCAAGGTACTCTACTTAATCTTCAAGAGAAATTACATGATTTAATATTCAGTGGATGAGAATCCCTCTCAAGATGCTGAGGGAAGATGGGGAACCAGAAAAGAGGAAGAGGGATTTCTTTAGTAAGGTTAGGATCCAACTGCGGGAGATAATTAGGTACCTAATACCATAGATGTGCACATAATTTGTCCTGTGATTTTAAGATTTTCTTTTAATTGCTTTTGTTTTAGAGTATGACTTGTTCTCAGAAGTCTGTGTGATCACTGACTGCTTTGATCACTGGAGGGCACAGATTTTTACATGCTGGGCTCACTTAGGGAATCATGACTGATTTTACAGAGGGAACTCTGTCTAGTCTCCCTAGCAGGAGGAGTTTTAAAACATCACAGGGGAATATGAGTGAAGAATACTATGTTTCTGTAAAAAAAAGGAAAAATGTCATTTTGCAGTGTGAATAAAAGTACAGGCTGCAAAATGCAAAATAAACTTTCTGCTCTGCTCTGTTTAATACAACCTCAGGAATATCCATCCTGAGACACCTCAAATAAAACTACCCACCAGCTGGACATAGACCTCTGAGGAGAAACAAAGATGAATATGAGAGATTCATGAGCAATACCAAAAAGAAAGGTGGAAGTCTGTGATGGTTTACAGTCATGATCTTCAAATGCACTATAGACTTTTAAAAAAAAGAAACAGATGTTTTATTCTCTCCACTATTTTCTTGTTGGAGAGAGAAAAAAAAGTAGAGAAATTATACTGAAGTGAATTCAAGACAGGTAGTATCAGAGAGCTTAGACAGATTGGGAAAACAAAGTTCTGGAATACACGGCTTGGATGTGTTTCAGAATAGGTTGAGGAATCTTCTGTCATGTATAACTGATCCTTGTTGGTGTAAAAATGTGGATTAAATCACATCTTGATGTGACTTCCAATCCTGCTTGTCTCCAATTGGCTTCCCCTGGATGCAGAGCAGAAATTACCAAAAGCAAAATTGCTCTTCCTCAAGGAAACAGTTGTGTAGGAAGGGGGAAGGGAAGGTGTGGGAAAACACCAGGACGACGAAGAAGAGATTTTCCACTCGAGGAAAATTCAATTTTTCCTGGGGGGTGAGGCCAATAGGAAGGGTGGGGAAGGGAGACTGTGGATGTAGTCACCTCTATTCTGCACATTATAGAGGGTAATCAAAGCAATCTGCACCAGAAAAACACTGTATTGGCTGTATTAGGAGTAAACAGCATCAATTTAGGCTCAGTGGAAGCTGAATCCCTGACAGGAGAGTCTCATTTACAATTACCCCAAACTGCACTCTAAATGTGTTGAAAAATATAAGGACAATATCTGGTTGCCCTGCCTGCTTTAAAATGATGTGGCTTAGGTACCCTGTCTGAAATCAACAGCCCTTGTATTCTATACATCATCAGATTTGACATATCTACTGATTTAGGTTGTAGATTGATGGTTTTAGCAGCAAACCACAGCTATATTGGGGATCTGAAAGCTTCTAAACACACAAAAAAATAGCTCTGATGGACATACACAGCAACTGCACCACATGTGTGGGCATAATACTGCTTGGGATATACAAGAAATTAGTACTGTGGCTGGAAATAAAATAATTATGTACTCAATGGAAAATTACAAGAAGTAACAGCCTTGTTTCCAAACACTAAGAATCATACTCTTTTTAGCAAAAAATAGTCATGCTTTGTATACGTTTTACTGTAAGGTGTAGGAATTGGCATATGACACGCTTGTCCATATATCTCAACTGTATAGAAATGTAAGTTGTTATAATAGCCCTTTTCTGTATAACTACTAGAATCTAAAATAATTTGAAAAGGGATCTTTAGAGCTGAACTCCAGCTTTTCATATTTTGTACTCTTTATCTGCACTTCACCAGCTTGAATAATGCCAATTAAAGCTGCTGCTGTATGGTCACCTTTTAATTTTCTGCTTCTCATGCCTTATCATACTCGCAAATTTGGGTGTTGACTGTTCTGTTGGATTGTTTGAATAAAAAAAGAAAAAACAAAACAAACAAAAAAACCCCACCACAATTTAAGATAAAAAACAAGTGTTCTTTGTGTCTGCGAAAATTTTTCGCCTTAATACCTTTGATACTCCTCCAACACAGGTGCTCTACTATGTAATTACTGGAAACAGCTTGAAATAAAACACTGAAATAGGACTAGCAACCTTGAAAATATTACCATTACATTAGGTAAAGGCAGTTGCAAGGTTGAACATGTATCAAGTTCTAGCCTTTCACTGTCTGATGACCAAAACCGTAGCAGTAGTACTGAAAAAGACAATAAAATTTCAAACAGCCATTCAAAAAACATTTTCTTGAGTTGCAAATTATTGGAGAGTGGAGTTAGAAGAAATTCACTTTGCAGAAATCATAGACAGCCACACCTGAAAGCCTTTCAGGACTGAATCCATTGATCAAAAATGCTTTTATCATTTGCATTTCCATATGGGTTAAATAATAATAAATATTGAACCTAGAGACTCCAGCTGCAGCTGGTGCATTTTCAATAAATAAAGACTTAAATACAGCCCAGAGCAGTGTCTGGAAGCTCTCTCCAGTACTTGAATACTACAAGATGGTTCCTATTTTGTAGCAGACCTCAGGTCAAGGAGAAGTAATTAATCCTGCTTTTGATTGAAATAAACTTGTAGTTTACCCCTGGAAATGTTTAAAAATGCAGTTTTACTTCAGAAAAGTTGCATTTGTCCTCATTTTTGTTTTTCTGACCTATATGGTTATCTACTGTCCTGTGATGAATGATCTCTTTCTCCAGTCCAGAATCACCTGTAGAAGTCAATATTTATGTGAAAATTTGTGTGGAATTTGACTCTTCACAGGTCCCTTGCAGAACCACTGTAGTTGTTTAGATCTTGTGAGGCCCTGCCTTGCGTACTGCATTCAGTTCTGAGAATCCCAGCACAGGAAGGACTTTGACATGTTGGAGCAAGTCCAGAGGAGGGTCACCGAGACGAAGGGCCAAGAGAATTGGGAATTTTCAGCCAGGAAAAGGCTTTGGGGTAACCTAATTGCAGCCTTTCAGTACCTGAAGGAAGCCCACAAAAAGGTGGAGAGATACTATTTACAAAAACATGTAGTGACAGGACAAGAGGGAACAGACTCAAATAGAAAGAGCTTAAGCTTAGATTAGATATTAGGGAGAAACTCTGTACTGTGAGCGTGGTGAGGCAGTGGTACAGGTTGCCCAGAGAAGCTGTGGATGCCCCATCCCTGGAAGTGTTCAGGCCAAGTTGAATGGGGCTTTGAGGAAGCTGGTCTGCTGAAAAGTCTCTCAGCCCATGGCAGGGGAAATGGAACTAGATGTTCCTTAAAGATTCCTTCTGATACAGGTCATTCTATGATTCCTTGATTCTAAATTTTGTTCAGGTAGATAAAGAGGGCTGGTTGTGTCAATGCTGTGTTCAAAACTAAGCAGGAATGTGGTTTCACCTTTTTTTCAAAAAAATGTTTCTTGTACCATCTGCCTTTTACCAGCTTCATGTTCAATCACACAAGTCCAGCTCACCAAAGGGTTTTAATTCAACTTGCAGAAAATCAGGCTTTTGTATACTTTGGTGGAAATATTTTTTCCAAGTGATAGCGAAGATAACTGGGTTTGGACATATTTGTTAAAAGAAAACCCAAACAACTACTGTTAGTCTAAGATGATAGGCATATGGTACAATAGCAGAATGCTTGCTTTTTTAAAAGTGTGTTTTAATTTGTGTTTGTTTCTTCTTAAAAAGCTCATTCAGCTCAAAGCAATACAGCAGTTAGTGGAATAACTTCCAATAGAGCTTAGGAAGTTACATGTAAGGTGAGAATCTGTAAATTTCTTGTCTCTTTTAAAAAAAAAAATCGGTCAGTTTTTGCCAGTTGTGTGAAATCAGAGCATTCCTTCAAGGAGAAGTGAATTAACAAACAGTTTGAGTGTCTGCTGAGAGTTTTGCCCATTCTAACCCTGTAGAAAGTAAAAGTAACCAAAGGAGTGATGATTGTATTACATAGCAGTTCAAATCCATGCACATGTTTAGAAGAAGTTCTCTGCTCAAATTCATGCAAGACTGTGCAGGTTCAAATACTACCATTGTCTGGAGCACAGTCTACAGCTTGGTAATCTGAGAAGTGGAAGATATTCATTCAATACACACTCCTTCTCCATGTCTTCCTGAAGATTCTCTATCTAGAATGAGGGGGAGGAAACAAAACAAAATAAACAGAAACCTACTTTAGATTAGATCTGATCCTCCTGGGGAAAGACTTACATTCTGTGGTGGTGGACTTCATAAAGAAAGTCTGAAGAATATGGAGAAACATATGAAAGAAAGTAAAGTGGGCTATTGGTGCATTTTTTTCCTCCATTATTTCAGAGATCTGTAGGTATTAGCTGAGATTTTTGGTTAGTTGATAAGCCAGGATGGCTCAATCTAACAAGACATCTGTTTCTGAAGTTAAAAAGCCAGCAACTGCATGATTGCACACACTTAGCAATCTCCATTTAATAGAGATCCATGATTCAAAGAGATATGTGACTTAAAATCTTCTAGGGAGCACGAAGCAATTAATAGTTGGAACTTTTTATAGCACCTTTTATCCAAGGATCTCAAAACACTTTACTGGCCTTAATTAGGCCTTCATACCATTAATATCTGCCTGGAATTGAGAAATGTTTTCTTTTTCTTTTTCTCTTTTTTCTTTTTTTTTTTTTTTTGGTTCTGCATGAAGAGAAACATGACACACAGAGGTTAAATGGCTTGACAATGATCATGTAAAAGCAAATAGTAATGATAGGAATTAATCCCAAATCTCCTGCCTTCCACTCCTATATTCTATCCATTAGCCAAGTTTCTTTCCTCTACATTAAACTTAAGGTTTTTTCTTATATGTTCTGTACCATGTGTGATTTTTATTACAGGATCAAAACCCAGGCAATTAGAAAGACTTTCATCTTTTCCAGGAAAAAAAAAAATTTAAAAAAAAAAAAAAAAACAAAACACAAAAACAGTAAAAGACCACTTTCTGCTCTCAGGTAGAGGAGAAACTCTTACTATTTACTGCCTTAAGAGCTATGAAATATATGTAAGAGCAGACTTCAGAGGTAAACAAGTTGTCTTTTGAAATAATGAATAAGGGTTTGTGTTTCTGCCTAATAGGAAGAATAATTTGGGTTGGTCTTTTTGTTTGTTTGTTTTTTGGGTTTGGTTTTTTTTTTTTTTTTTTTGCAGATAGTATAAAACACCAAGTATGCTACCTGCAGTATACTCAGGAATTCAACATCAGAAAAAATGTGATCTTAAGGCTGTGAAGGAGATAATCTCCTGGGGAAATTTAAGAAGGAGTCACCTCTCCCAGGTATAACCCCTGAATCTGGGAAGTGTTGCACAAGAGACACAGATATCTATACTCATGCAAACTCTTAAATGCTAGAGTCCTTGGCAAGAAGCTGGGGGAAAGGATCAATATGATTAAATTAGCAGATGAGAGAATTCTGCTGTTGTGTCTCTAACAGTGACTTGACTGAGGATATTGGATAGTTAATATGATTTGTTTCTTATAGTTTAAAGTACATTTTGAAAATTGTAAGAAAAGGGAAAAAAGCAAAATAACTATGTTAACACTAGGAGCCTGAATAAAATCTGTGCTGCTTTCATGTCTCAGCAACAGAATTTAAAGTCTGAATTCTTTTTTTTTCTAGAATTGGTTACTCACCAGATGTTGCTAATGATTATTGGTAAGAGAGAAAGAACTCAGTTCAACACTTACATAGAGAAAAATCGGGTGATTCATGAAAACTTGATTCATTTGCCTTACGAGAGACACGTCTGTGCTTAGCTTTGCATCAAAGGCTGGAAGTGTGAATGCATTGATTTTCTCCCTGTAACTGACTCTCACTAATTGCACCATCATAAGCCACACTGAACACTGGAGCTGGTCAACCAGTGCAAATATTTTACAGAGTTTTCCAGCACCAGAAGATCCTAAGAAGTTCAGTGTTGAGGTACCAGGGGAAAAAATGTTCAATTAAACAGTGAGTTTATAATAAATAATGAAACACTAGCACTGATGGAAGTACTCACCATCCAAGTAATCCTGAGAACTATTATACAGTCAGGGTATAACTATGTTAACCAAGCAAAACAAGCCAGCACATTCTCATTTCAGAGATGATGCTGTGAATTAATTCACAAGGGTTTGGTACCAAGAGTTATTTGCCAAATGTTCTTTGGTAATAAGCTAAAATACCAAAGGTACAGGTTAGGAAATTAGAAACTGCCTGCATTCCACTCAGACGCAGGAAAAGATGGCACTGAAGTGCTTTCACTGTTCACACTTCATAAAATCTGCCGAGCATGGGCTTGACTTTTAAATAAATAACCAGTCTTTTCAGTTCTCATCGTGGATTCTAAAGAGGCAGATGCAGCCATTGCAAATTATTTTGCTCTGTGTTACATTTGTCAAAAGCTGTCAGAATGTAGTAAAAAGGTGTTTATACAGAGTAATATGCTGCTTGAACTCCTGTATGTCTCCTAGACTAAGATTTTAGATTGCTGATTTGTAAGAGCAAAAGACTTCCAAATGGGCCTGTTGTTTTCTGGCTTTACTAATTTATATATGATGCACTTCTGCACATTTACATGGCTGCAAATTACAGTCAACAATCAAACCCGGAAAAGGAATAAAATCAAGTAGTAAAAGACCAGTCTGCTTCATACAGAGTTACAGTTGTGTAGTTAGATGGTAGGAATTGTGAACAAAATAATCATTATTTTTCCCATAATTTTGCATGTCTTTAAGCATGTCTAATATAGCTTGGTTCAAAACCCAAATTCCTGTCAAGACAATCGAGTCTGGGGAGGAGAGAAGGATTTTGTCATATGCTAAGCTAAGAAAGTTTAGAAAAGAGTTTCATATACACATACAAACGTGATTCTACTAACTTTCATATTCTGTTTCTGATCCATTCATAACGCTTACTTGACCCTAAATTAAAAAAAAACTAAAAAACCCCACAAAAAAAACAAATCAAGGCTGAGTTGAGTTCTATATAATACACCAGTTTACAGTAAGTATTTCAAAAAAGCAGTATAGTACAGTATTTTCATATGTATCAGGAATTGCTATACTTATCTGGAAAACATAAGAAATTTAAATCCTACTGGTGAACAGGTACATGCTGTTTGGTCTGGTTGCTGACTAAACTAATGTTATCATCTATATAATATTATGAGTTTTATTTATTTTAATTCTGTGCGATAATATTACTTGAAAATAATCCATTAGGTACTGGCAGGCAAACATGGAAAGAAGAAAGAAATTGTCAGGAAGAGAGTTCTTACTATTGTATTTGGCCAGCTGGTTTAGTTAGATTCATAAGCATGCTAAATAAGGAATGAAGTGGTGAGAGAAAATGGTGCCTTCAAGACAATATATGAAGAACTCTTCATTAGTGTTAATAGTATTAAAGATGTAGCAGTGCTTGAAACTAGTCTTTCTTATGTTTTAAGGGATGAAGTATAAAAATGAAGATTAAAATAAAAAAAAAAAACAACTAGGAGATTAATCTGCTAAAACAAGTTTTTCTCTTCAAAAATTTGGAGCACAGGGAGAAAATTACATTTGTCTTTTGATAACCTCCAAAGGCACTACTTGATTGTCCTAATTTTTCTAAGAATCCTTGACCATTTTGCAGGGGCAGAAAGGTGTCAGAAGTCCCTGAACAGCAAATTGCTAGAGATTAGCCACTTATTGGGGAATGAGTTCAAAATATCAGATGGATCTGCTCTATTTTTATACCTCCACTGTAGAAGTTAGGTCTGCCTTGCTTTTGAAATGCTCACCATTATCTTCATTTCTCTACCATTAGAAGAAATCAACAAAGATCATATTCTCCAAAATTTTCTATTTATAAATAAATTTCAGAGGAAGAATTATAGCATAGGGCAGAATTCTATAACTAGATTGGAATTTTCGGCTTTGAAATGCAAACTGTGAGGGATACATGAAAAATATAGTGCATATTCTCAAAATGAAAAATGGGGGGGTTTATTCTGCTGGTTTTTACTGGAGTAGAGTTAATTGTATTCGTAATGTTGATATGGAGTTAAGTTTTGAATTTGTGCTTAAAGCAGCATTGATAACACAGGGATGGTTTCATTATTGCTGAGCAGTACTCACATTGAGTCAAGGCCTTTTCTCCTTCTCACCCCACCCCACCAACAAGGAGGCTGGGGTTGCACAAGATTTTGGGAGGGGATGGGGACACAGGTGGGAAAGCTGACCACACCTTACCAATGGGATATTCCAGACCATATGTTGGGATGACCAGCAATAAATTAGGGGAAGATTGGCCAAGGGGCTGCTGCCTAGGGACTGGTTCGGGATCGGTCAGTTGGTGGTGAAAAATGGTTTTCATTTTCATCACTTGTTTTTTTGGGTTTTATTTCTCTTTTTTATTTTCATTTTAATTCTTATTAGAATAATAGCAGTAGTAGCAGTAGTAGAATAATTTTATTATATCTTTTTTCATTTTATTTCAGTTATTAATCTGTTCTTATCTCAATGCATGGCATTTCTCTTTATCTTTTGAGTTCTCTTCTCCCCATTCTGCTGGGGTGGGGAGAGAGTAAATGGCTGTATGGTGCTTAGTTTTCAGCTGGAGTTAAACCATTGCAGTCTTTTTTGACACCCAATGTGAGTCTCAAAGGGTTTGAGATAATAACAGATTGACCAGAGTGTATTAGAAGGGATTTATACCTGTTAACAGTTGTGGGTCACAGTATTGATTCTTCTGTTCTTGATATTACTTTATCTGATCTGTACCATGCTCTTTTTCTTGCTATATGTGTTAAAAGTTGGTGTTGGCTTTTGCAGTTTGCTGTGCTTTGTAGTGATTAGTGATGTTTTGCCAGGAAGACTTGTTATTAAAACACTGACCTTGAGCTCAGTCTGGTATTCGGGCTCTGTACTGTAGGTGCCACAATAACTTCTCAGTATCTTGAACTACCTTCGGTAGTTAAAATAGTTCAATTAGTATTTCTTAGAAATATTGCCTTGGATTTGTCTAAGATTAACAAGCAATTTAGGAATATGATCCAGTCTCTATGACAGTATGGTCATGGGTTGCATGACATGTGGGAAAATATGGGCAGGTATCTAGAGAACTTCTTAGCTCAAGTGGTCTGGAATTCCACTTCCAAAAGTGATAGAATGTTTGAAAACAAAATACCATTGCTCTTCCAAAGAGGCACAACTTAGTGTGCTGGGACCTCTCCAATGTCTTCCAACACCGCTCAATATTATGCACCACCCTCAGCGAGAAGACAGGGGAAAAAACAGCAAACCCTAGGGCTAAACCAGACTAAATGCTAGGGCTAAATCAGTCACCCTTATAACTAAAAGCAAACAATGCATTCAGAGAACAGGTAAGGTTGGAAGGGCTCATCTGGTCCAACCTCCCTGCTTCAGCAGGGTCCCTAGAGCACACTGCACAGGATTGCTCCTGGATGGTTCTTGAATATCTCCTGTGAGGAAGAAGTGGGGGTTGACACATTTAGTATGACATGAAGAAGCTTTTTCTAAGAAGCAGGAGAAAACCAGAAGAGGCAGCTAGTTCTGCAGCAGAGCAGTCACAAGAACAGGAGGATGAGACTAAAATCATCAATGTGACAGGAACCACCTCCTCCCTTTCCCTAAGTGAGCTGTAAGGTATGTGAAATGCTAGTTACTCTGGTGCTGGAACACTGGAGCCACTGGTCAGGAATTAGAGTATAAGGAAGTCCACAGATGGAACCACTTGATAAGGATAAAGCCATTTACAAAGGCAAAATAACAGCTCTGTTATCACCAATTAAAAAAAGATAAATGCAAGGTTTCATAGGTGGTGTGGGTTTTTGGAGAATGCACATTACAAATTGCAGTATGATCATAAGGCCTCTCTATTGAGTGACCCAGCAGAGATATGACTTCAAATCAGGTCCAGAGATGCAGCAAGCCTTTAAAAAAGTCAAATGGGAGGTAGTTCTGCAATATGACCTGGGTCAATCTAGACAAGATAAGATATGAAAAATGTGCTTTACATCTCAGCCAATGGCAACAGACCCACCCGATGCCTCTAGTAGAAAATGTCTGGAGAAACTGAAGGTCAGCCTGTAAGGTTTTAGAGGCAGAGATGTAGGGATCTGAAGCCTCTATGCCATTTTTCTTTTCATCACTATTATTATTATTATTATTATTGTTGTTGCTGTTCCTACTACTACTACTACTATTATTCAATTGTTAAACTGGTCTTATATTAACTCATGAGTTTTCTCACTTTTGTTCTTTCTCTTTCCCTCATCTTGCTACAGTGAGGAGTGAGCAAAGGCTGAGTTGCAGACTGGAGTTAAACTACAGAATTCATATATACAATAAAACTTGAGAAACTCTGTGAATTAATCTTTACGAAGCACATCTGTGTTTTGTATTTTGTCTTCTATCATAGTAATAATGTGGGCCTTTTCAATTTCCCATGTAGCTAAAATACACTACTTTGTGTTGTGATTGCATATGAATAAATTGCTTTAAGGTTGATAGTATTTTTTTGCCATTACTCTAGGTTCTGTGACAGAGGATGATGGATAACATTGTTAAAGGGAATTTCATGATGAACAACCTCTTCAGAATTTGTTAATTTTTTCTTATCTTTAATGGCTATGTTGCTGTTCATAGTCTAACTCCCTGTAGGGATGAGTCCTGGATGCACAAACTTTGTTTCATATTTTGACCTGCCTTTAAAAAAAAAAAAAAAGTAAGACCACATCTAGGGAATAAATTTAACTGTGTTCTACAGTACAGAGAGCATAGGGATCAAGAGTGAAAATTATATTGTAGATAAAGCCAACATAACTGTATGCAAGAGCCACCTTCAAGGTGGCCACTGCTCAGTTAAAATGATTTTTTGAAAAATTTGAAAGTCCTAGAATTCAATGCAGTCTTCCAACTTGAAATGTTCTAATTTCACTGCAACCATCCAAGCAAATTTTGGCAAGCTCTAATCTCTTACAAACTCTTGCTGAATGTTCAGTGAAATCTGTCCTTGGGGAATCACTAACAAATAATGATTGTGAATGATGGTTGTAAAGAGGCATCGCTTCTAGTATCAATTTAAGTTTTCACACACTGACATTGTAAAACAGGAGAAAGAATTTATTTAGAGGATTTATATGTACATTTCCATACTACTAAAATAAAGGTATTTAAGTTCACTTTAATTTTGGATGTCAAAATCCAGAACTTTTATTAAGCCAAACGCACAAATATAATTATGTTGCCAGTTGCAACTGAAGGACTTGAAATCCTAGTTCCAGAGAGGGCTCTGTAGTCCCTTCAATGCAAGAAAATACATCTTGGGTAGTAAATCATGTACAAGTGACAGAACTGGTGGGCTGAAAGCAATTCCATTGTAGGAAATTAGAGTTAATAAGGCTAAAACTCCTCTATCCTGTATAGAAGTTGGAATGGAGAGTTAAGGAGCTGCTAATGCACCTGTGCCTGATGTACCTCTGCTTCATATTTCTACAATAAATATCAGTGGAACAGAAATATGATGGGATGATAATTTTGTGAGGACTGAAACTGGATGACCCCAAAGTTTGAAGAACTTCAGAGGTTGCCAAACCTATGATATCCACGTGCAGTCATAGTCCCGGGTTACCGTCAATCTTAGTTGTAATTTATTCATTTCTTATTTTCTTGAGCATGATATATATCCTGGGGTGTGAAACTGCTATTTTCCAAAGAAAAACATAGCAGTTATGCTATGGCATGGCAAGAGCAGCCTTCCACTACCTGAAGAGATCTTACAAGGAAGGCTGGAGAAGGACTTTTGGCAAGGGCAAGTAGTGATAGGACAAGAGGGAATTGCTTTAAACTGAAAGAAGGTAGATTTAGTTATTAGGAATAAATTCTTTGTTGTGAAGGTGCTGAGCCACTGGCACAGATTTCCAGAGAAGTTGTGTGTGCTCTATCCCTGGAAGTGTTCAAGGTCATGTTGGATTGGACTTTGAGCACTCTGGTGTAGTGGAAGGTAATTTGCCTATTGCAAGGGCGTTGAAACTAGAGGCTCTTCCAACCAAAACCATCTGAGGTTCTATGAATATTGTCAAACACAATTAGGTAAGTAATTACAATAGACATTCAGTGCAGAAACACACTAGCAATAAATTCAACCTGAAATATCACTTATAATGCAGTCTGTTCGTGTGAACACCAGCTCCAGAAAGTAAAGCATCCCTTTCTAGTGGTGTGAGTGTATGATGCACCACTGTCCCCTCTGTCATGTGTTCACTGAACGTATCAGCCCATTTAGCTCTGCACAAACTCTGTGTTTATTTGTTCGTTTGAAGCTTCAGTAGCACATTCAGCTCAAACATGTGTTTGAAAAGTGATGAAAGTATATGGTGTTCTTGATAGAAATAAAAACACGATTAAAGAGGTAGTGCAGTAACTGTCAGTCACATTTTTTTTAAGTCATTATGCTATTGCAGACCTCTGTGTAAGAGACCTATCTCCTTACCAAAATATAGATAGCTATAATTATTTGAGGTAACAAAAAAGGGATTGTTTCATCCTTTGACTCTAATTTGTGTGTGTGCAGGCATGCAAATGTGAACACCAGCTTGTCTGTCTCTGAGTTCACTTTTCTTTCCTTCTTCAAAACATAGCTGGAAATGCAGGTCTCTAAACCAACCAAACCAGTCCTAGACATGAAATAAATTCTATAAAAAACTTTCCATTAAATCAGAATTGTGTTACCATTTGTTATATATTTTGGGTATTCCAGATAACGGATGTAAAAAGGAAAAAAATTCAAAGTCTCAACAATTCAAGAAAATATTTCTTAAATAGTAAGCATGAAAAAACTGTGGAAAGGCTTTTTAGTGTATTACCTTGAACTGTCACCCTTTAATATGAAGTTATACATCTGTGAATGCTGCCTTAGGAGGGGGTAAGGATCAAAACTTAGCTACAGTGTCTACAAAAGCTGCACACAAAATCTTACCTATTTAAACAAAGACTGTTAGGACTAAATCTCGATTTTACTACCTTTTGTTGCTGTTCAAACTGTCTCAGATTCTACCAAAAGTAGAGCAGAAAGGCTGTTTTGGTTTTTCCATGGAAGAAAACATGTCTAGAATACTGAATTTATCCATCTGCATTTCTCTGAGAGAGAGGACTGCAGAGGGGAAAGAAGTCATATTTTACATATAAATCTCATACAAATTTCAGAACTCCACAAAGAGTAGCTCAAAATGACAACACTCTATAAAAGTCTTATAGCCACTTGCTATAAAATTTAGAGCCACTTGCAGGGCAAAGTGAAAGGGGGGACTTCACACTCACCCTGGTGAATAACATTCTGACAGAAAACTTCCTTTCTCAACAACTCAAATTTGAATTATTTGAACCACAAAATCATGACTCACAGAAGTGATATTATTGTTGTTGTTGTTATTCTGAGGAACCTCTGAAGATGGCAAAGTTCAGCCCGCCCTGTGTAAAGCAGGGATGGCCAGGGCAGGTTGCTCAGGGGCTGTTCCAGACCAGGTTTGAATATATCCAAGTTTGGACACCCACAACTTCTCTGTGTAACCTGTTTCAGTGTTTAACCATTGTCACAATAAAAATAATGTTTCCTAGCATTTAAATGGAATTATGTGTACTTCAGCCTCATTCAGGTCATTAATAAAGATGTTGAATGATGCTGCTCCCAGTATTATGGAATACACCAGTAGTGACTTGTCTCCAGCTAGACTTTGTGCCTCTGACTTCAACCCTCTGAGTCTGTCCATTCAGCCAGTTTTTGATCCTTCTCAGTGCTCACTTACTTAGGCTATGCTTCATTAGCTTTTCCACAAGGCTTTTAATGGGATATAATGCCAAAAAATTATTAAAATTAAGAGAAACCACAACCAGTTCTCTTCCACTGAGCCAATCATCGCATTATGAACAAATATCAGTCTTGTAAAGCAGGATTTCACTTTCATAAATTGCTGTAGACTATCCCTGATTTCCTTATCCTGGAAATGGAAGCCAATCACCTCAGATACTTCTACCTACCAACCTAACAAAGTGATCCCCTATGGAATTCAGTGACTCCTCACTGCAGCCAACAGTATAAATTTTATGACCTAGGGTATGAATACGTGATTTAGTGTGCAAAATCCTGAAAGCCACTACACATGCTTAAATACCAGTGTCTTGCTTTGGAGGCAATGTATTCAGCATCCACGGGAATGCAGCATCTATAAAAAGAATTCAAAAACTGGCAATTAGCATGATCATAGACAAGTGGAGATAATGAAACAAGTTGTTTTTCCCAGTTTAAAGCAGAGAGGACTTCAGTTGGGCTACATCAAATGAATGATTCAGAATGTAAATCAAAGGATTTTTACTTTTCCTTGTTATAAACAAATGAAAATTGTATTAATATTTAGCTAATTTTGTTGAGTTTAAAAAACTTTGTGATTCATGGGAGGATTTAATTTATCAAGGTTTTTGTGAAGAATTGGCTGTAATACTACATGGTAAACCATCACTTAAAGCAGTGAAGATGATTTTAGTTTTAGTACTAAAGTGGGTAAGGACCAGGATGCTGGGATACTTATAAAAGGTGTGTTGGAAAAGGAACTATAGGCTGAGGTAAGATATTGATGGAGTAGTTGTTAAGGAGTTGTATTCATTTTATGAATAATTTGATTGCAATACCAGTCAGTAGGTAGAATATCATACAGGGTAAATCGGATCATTTTGAGGATAGGAAAAAAAAGAAGAGGGAGGACATTTAATAGTAAAAATTGAGATTCAGACCTTTAAAAACTTAGAACATAAAGTCCACTTTAAACTGGATGATTTTATCTGGAATTGATGAGAAGAGTTCTGTTTCTGCCAGTCAACGACAGAACACTCTTCAGTAATCTGTGCAATATGACCATGAAAACTACCAAACAGGATTCTATAGCCACATGAAAGAAAGTACTAACACCACCATCATTTGACAATATTAACACATTTGCAACAGGTATTCCTCTCCTAGTATATTGTGAACAGTTCTCAGAATATTCATATTTAATAATTTTCAGTGCAAATTGGAACTGGTGAAGAAATGGCTACACAAATAATATCTGGAACCAAAAAAGCATTAGATAGATCCATTTGGTCTGCCAAAATGAAAGCTGACAGGGGCCATGGTTTCTACCTACAAATATGTCAAAAGTACTGGAGAAAGATAAGAGAGTATAAATATTCTCTGCTTATGAAATAACTTAGACTAAACTTTAGGAAAAACATCTCTTAGAAGAGCTTCCAAACAGATTAGAGCCTCTCCTATAAAGACAGGCTGAGACAGTTGGGGTTATTCAGGCTGGAGAACAGAGAACTCTGGGAGGGACCTTATTGCTGCCTTTCAGTGACAAAAAAGAATTTATAAGAAAGATGAGGACAGACTTTTTAGCAAGGCCTGGTGTGATAGGACAAGGGGTAATGGTGTAACTACAAGAGGGCTGGTTTATCCTACATATAAGGAAGAAGTTTTTACAATGAAGGTGGTGAGGCACTGGAACTGGTTACCCGGAGAGGTAGTAGATGCTGCATCCTTGGAAGCATTCCTGGTCAAAACGGACTGGGCTCTGAGCAACCAGCTCTAGTGGAAGGTGTCCCAGCTTATTGCAGGAGCACTTAGATTAGATGATCTTTAAATGACCCTTCCAACACCATTCTATGATTCTATAATACCACGTACTCTTTCATGTAAGAAGTTTGAGCAATTTACAAAAGGAATTGTACAGCAGCCTGATAGAGCAGGAAAAAAAATAGAGAAACTGATAATCCAGACCCATTTTTTATGCTTCTGAGAAAAATTGATCAAATACTTCACTGAAGAAAATGTTACTTCTAGCGGTTCCTTGAAGATTTTGGTATCCTTCTTGTAAGATGTCCTGTCAGTTGGTTTGAGGAATATAGCATAAATGGACCATTAACTAAACTCACACAATAATTCTTGTGATAAAAATATATTTACAAAGATTTTAGTAGTATGGTCATCAATGCTCCTTTACCACCTGCATGGCCTCTTATAGTTTTGAGGTTTGGTTATGATTTTGAGATACACCAGAAGAATGGTTGATGCTGTTGACTGCTGCAGTTGTGGGCTCTCTTTTCTACCCCTCATACATTGCAATGCAGCTCATGACACAACCAATACAGGAAAGAGAGGAGTTGGAGAAAAGAACTGCAGGAAGGTTCCAGTACTTTTTCATTAAAATGGCAGGTCTATATCTCTGATCAGAGTTAAGAAGAGTCCTTACTCTTATATTTGCACTGAAAGAGGTCTTGCCATAAGAGTTTATTGGTGTGTATCAGTGGACAGCAAAGCTTTGTCGAATCACACTGTAATATCTTTGATATTGCAGTATTGTTTCCTAATGTACATTTATTCACTTTTTATACAGTCTGCTTTAAATGTCAAGAAATGGGGCTTATATTATTACCCTTTGGAGATAACTACAGATTAATAGGTCTCACTCTCTTTGTCTTTTTTTCTCACTTTACCTTAGAACACTCAGTCATTATTTTCCATTTCTCAGTTTTATCCAATAACTCATATCCATATGCAGTATTACACTAAATTAATTCCTACTATTTTTTTAAACTAAAACCTTTCAAATACTTTCAGGCAGTTATCATTTTGCTCTCCACATCTCTAGGCATGATGCAATTTTCTTAAAAACAGTGAACAGAACAGGAATGGAAAGGAGACATTTAGTGACTATAGATGTCTGGTATTCGATTATCTTTTTTTTTTTTCTTTTTTATATATTACTATGTGTAAACTAGTGTTGTAAACAAGAGATGGCTTATGCAAAAAGAGAAAATAGAAATAATGAATTGCTTACAAAAGTGATATATATTGAAACAGTATGAAAAATTATATTTTGCACATCTTCTGCATAAAATGTGCACACATCCCATAGAAACCAGCTAATGCATCTTAGCAATTGTGTCCTGACTTAATCAGCACACACTGCTTCAAACAAAGACTTCCTTGAACTTTTTGCCCTCCTCTTACTACCTGGTAATTATGGCATTTAAATTGCTTTGCTTCACAATCTACTGTTGTCACAAATTTCTTATTCTCCAGAAAGAAATTAAAATCATTCATTCTTAGTACATAAAATTCAAAATTAAGTAAGTAGAGAAAACAAGCTACTGTAATTTTCCCTAAAATGCAAGCAGTTTCTAAATACTCTGCAGGCACATTGCAGTAGATCTTAACCTGACTTTCTTTCAAATACAGAATAGGATGTATCATTGAAATCAATGAGAGAGTATTCATTTTCCTTGCTTGGTGAGGATGATTAATAATATAATATATAATCTGATAAGAATACAATACCTGCTTGCTGCCTTTTGCAATTACCCTCTTCTTTTTTTCTACAGAAATCCCTTCTACCATTCAGAGCCTCCGGTGCTATAAACCATTAATAGGAAAGTTATATTATAGTCTTTTTTTAAGGAAGCATGGAGTTCTTGACTTGTTGTCTTAATGTCTTCTGTGGAAAGATGACCAGAAGTGAAAAAAGATCAGAACCAATACCTGTCTATATATACATCTATACACAAATATAGATGTGTATGTGCTTGTGCATGCATATGTATACATACATATAATGTAATA
This sequence comes from Anabacerthia variegaticeps, assembly GCA_035583185.1. NCBI lineage: Eukaryota > Metazoa > Chordata > Aves > Passeriformes > Furnariidae > Anabacerthia > Anabacerthia variegaticeps. Next base: position 31,285,378 of record JAWWEW010000001.1, on the reverse strand, counting down.
TAATATGCAATTTTAAAGTCTGATTCTGTTGATTCTCTGCAGGCCAAATCAGCCTCCTCATTAAATCAATTTCAAAGGGAAATGAATATATTTAAAGAGTGAGACATGTCTAGCATTTCTCTTGATGAGCTAAATCCATTTTAAGTATACTGAAGTCATCAGAATTACCGTGGGGATGTAGTCATCTTGGTGTTTGCATAGGATTATAAATGCACAGGACATTTGTTAAGCATTGTTCCAACTAATTATGCTCACTACTTTTCACTTGCAAATACTAGAATACTAAGCTGTGGTCCAGCTCTCAGAGATAACACTGTCCCTGGCTTGGACTCGGTTTCTGTGGATATCTCTGCAGGAAGAGTACAGCTCTGTAAGCAAAATGTGTGTTTAGGAACTTAAAAAAAGCTTTGAACACTAGGTTTTGAAGAGTTTATATACCAGGAGCAAGATTACCTTAACCCACCAAATCCTTATTCTGGTTTGCCCTGCTCAAAAGTCCCTCTCTAGCTCTCTTGTAGATACTGGAGGACACAATGAGGTCTTCCCAGGAGCTTCTATTCACCAGACTGAACAACCCTGACTCAGTCTTTCCTCATAGGAAAGATGTTTCATGCCTCTTAGTTTCTTTTTACCTACACAGCCACAATTTGAAGACATTTCATTGTACAGAGACCATATTATCATGCTTGCATTTTCGTTGGGGATGAGTGATGATCGTAATTTTTCAGCTGTTATGTGATGGTCAGCTTATTAAGACAGTTGTGAGATCTATCAACACTTACTCTTGAATAAATTTTTCTGAAAAAATCTGATTTGGTCTCACATATATGGTCTTGGCACCTTTTTTATCCTGTAAAACCACATTCACCCTGAGAAAACTGCACAATGTCTTGAAGCAGGGATAACACAGTGGCTGTGACTGAGACATCCTTTGCAGAAATCCTGGTGCCATTTAGGAGCACTGCGGCCTAACATTTGAAAGGAGGATTCAGTGTTTGGCATAAGTAGTACTTTGTTCAGTATTGCAGAAAATCGGAAATGGTGTCTGTCTGTCTCACAGCTTACCGGTTCAAGGTCAGAGATATGGCTGAGAGAGCTAGCAAAACATGATGTAAATATTTTTTGCCTAGATTAGTGGATATGACTCCTGTGTTTAAGTAGACATTTAAATGATTTGTAATATGAGAAAAAAAAAACAAACAACCAACTGAACAAACTGAAAATTGAGAGAATTTAATCAATTGCTGATTTTATTTTTATGCAGCTTAAAAGCAGCTTGGTGTGGTAACTTAGAAGAATGAGGTTTATTGTACACCATGCTTGTAATTCCCACTATCCCCAACCTCACTAGGCTAATTCCAAACCCAGCGACAGGATCTAGAGGGAGGAAGAAATAGATACTAAGTCTTAAGTTACAGTGAAAAATAGTTGCTGGGTATAGAAAGGAAGCTTTAAAAAGGTTCTTATCAAAGAAAAGCTCTGGAATGACTTCAGAGAGTGTCTGTTACATGTCCAGTGTGGAGACCTATATACAAATACATCTGAACTAGGCACAGCACTTTCCTCCTGACTCAGGAGCATGGAAGGGGAAGGGAGTTTCGATCTTGATGAGAAGATACCAAGGACTATGTGAGGAACTGAAACTCTGTATCCTGGAATACTTCTCTGAAAGTATAAGGAAAGCAGCTGAAGGGTTGGTATATTGAGAATTGTTGGGCAAACGATCGTAGGAATACATGTTCCAGTAGTCTCATTGTTCACTGAGAAAGTTGTGTAAATCATCCCACAGGAGTCAGCATGCAAGAAAAGCCCAAAATCTGTGGTGGCTAGGATCTGATTCTCACACGAAATAAAAAAGAAAAAAACAACCAACAAGTAGAGATTTATTCAAGGTATTGAACTGGGGAATGTAGTTAATGGTTTCCCAAAATAGCATAATGGGAAGATATGTCTGCTATTCATGTTTATAGGAAGTGATGCAAGTGAACTACCTTGTTCTGAAATCTGTTTGATTTTAAGTATGCTGATCAAAAGGTTTCTCTGATGTTGTTTCCCACTGCATTTTCTTTTGGACTCTAAGGAAATATAGAATGGATGAATAGACTGTAAGATAAGAAAAAATTGGCCAGATCACCAGAGTCAAAGAATGGAGATCAATGGCTCACCATGCAGCTGGCTGACACCAACGAACAGAGCATCCCACAGTTCAGTACTAGGACTGTAACTGTTCAACATCTTCATCGAAGACCTTGACAACAATCTAGTGTACCTTCAACAAATTTGCAGGTGACTATAAACTTGGAGAGAGGCTTATAGCTAATGTCAGAGCTACCAGTCAGAGTGGTTTAGACACACCTAAGGAATGATATAATAAATATATTAGTAGATTCAGCAATAAAAATAGGAAAGTTCTACGCATAGGGCAGAATAATTCTAAACATCAGAACAGGATGGCAAGTCTGACAGAGTAATAGCCCTACTGAAAAGGCTTTGGTAACTGCAATGGTCTTCAAGGTGGAATATGAGCCACTGAATGTGTTTTCACCAGAAACTATATCCTGCATATTGAAAAGCAGACCAAAGCAAGCTATCGTTCTCTTCCCAGCACTGGTGAGACTCCACATTGATCACTACTCAGTCCAACTAAAAGAGTAATGTGGATAGTGGTTATGAAGTTCAGCAGAGGCCAAGGGTCATGTCTGGTCCCAGGTTTGTTTAGTTTAGAGAACAGAGGCAAACAGGTAAATCTAATACCAGCCAAGAACTACATGGAGAGGAGTTTCAGAGAATATGGAATAATGGTCACTCATTGTGCCTTAAGAGGATCAGATCAGATATTAGTTTCAAAAAAAAAAAGGCACTTGGAAGGTAGTACAGAACTGGAACAAGTTACCAATAGAGTCTCTGGAATCTCTATCCTTGAAGGGTTTCAGGAATCTCCTGGACAGTCATGGGCTGTGTCACACCTAATGATGGGGACACTGGCACTGTTTTGAGCAGGAATGTGAACTCAGAAGTCTCCTTTAGATACCCTTTCTATGAATCTGTTAGTCTGTGAATCAGGGGCCATGTTTCTCCAGTGAATACAGTGATTCTCAGTGGAAAAATTGGTCAAGCCAAAAATTGCTTTTAAAAGGGTTTGGTTTTTTTTTTGGTTTTTTGTGGGTTTTTTTGCTGTGAAATTAGATCCTTTACATTTGTAATGAATATAAATCGTGTTATATTTTCAGAAATGAAAGCAAACCACAAAGCTTGGTTTAAATATTTGGAAATCCTGCCTGTGAATACATTGGAACATAAACTACCTCAGCTAAGGTGCAAATTAGAAACAAGTAAATGATAAGGTCTTAATTAAGGAGAAAGTAGAACTGTATTTAGAGAATAGGATCACAAATGTGTTTTTTTTAAAAAAGTGTACCTCTGACCTGTTCAGATTCCTTGAAGAAGTTAATAAAGCAGCACATAAAGGTGACTCAGTGTACATAACTTACTTTGATACTTCTTCATAAAAAATTCCCAGAGAGAATAAATCTTCACAGGGTAAGGAGCATAGCCTTTTAGTGGATTAAAAATCACTTAAGTCAAATAAAACATGATGAATGGTTGTGAAGTGAAGGAATCTTCTTTCTCAGTCACCCTGGGTCACTTCCATAAGTCCCCGTGATGTGAGGAATGGAATAAGACTGAGAGCGAAATATTAGCATATGACACTTGATATGAAGAGAATCATATGGTACCCTTAAATACTGTAAATGCATTAACACTCATCCTCTATACTGTGGTAGCCTATAGTAGCCTCTACTGTTGTTACCTTGCTGAGTCAGACGCTATGAAATGCAACGTAAATGCAGTGTTTTCTCCAGCTAATTGTCTTTTAAGGAAGGAGCAACTTCATGGCAGTAGCAGAAACTCAGCACTAGTAACATTCACTAAGATGACAATGGAATGCCATGGCAGTTTTAATAAAATTAACTTTGAACTTGTCTTTGATTCTGCATTCTCGTCTTCCTTGACTTAATTTTTCAAGATGCAGGCAGTTCAGTGGACTTAAGTGCCGAAGTCCTTCTGTCTGTTTTGTTGTCATTCATCATTCCTGATTATCAAGCAGTTCTTTCTTCTGTGATCTTTTGCTTCTATTTCTGTCATCCCAAACACAAAGACCTAAGTCACAATGAGCTTTACTTTGACTTCATCTTTTCATCCTCAGATAGAGCTTAATAACCTCCCTGGTTGTGCAGTTATTGGCTTCCTGAATAAGTAGAGCAGCAACTTATCAAGGAATTTTAAAATTTTTTTACTGCTCTTTCCTGTTTAAGGTAGTTGCAAGACACATTCTTTGCATTTCTGCTTCTCGCATCTCTCCTCTTTATCATGTTAAGTTTTAGAAGTTCAGCTGAATTTTAGATAACTCAATGCAAATGAAGAAGCAACCCCATCTTCCTTCAGAGGTTAACTACTTTGAAAAGTCAGTGGTACCTAACATATACCTCTGAAAACTTTAATTTGCACTAGCCACCTCCCTCATTTCATTTTTTGGAGTTTTCCATTTGTGTACTGAAAGTACACTGCTGTGAAAATCTCACTGTAAATTTCTACCTGCACAAGCATGATAAAGGCAAGTGAAAATCTGCCTGTGTTTACCTTAAGCTTTGATTTTGCCTGTGATGGTACACACAGCTCTTTTGATAGGGAAACTGTCCTTCCAGAAAGACTAAAGATGAAAACTTGCACTCCCAATACCTCAGTTTACATCCATGCCATAAAAATGTCCATGTTGCACTATTAGGCACTTTCTTCAATACATAATTAATAGGGAAAAATAACTCTAAATTATCCCACCTTTTGAAGAATCTGTTTTCAAAAGAACACAAGGAAGTAAAGCACTTACCCTTAAATGTAGCATGTAAATGACAAATTCAAACCACCCATTAAGTAAAAGGAGGAATTTAGGCCTTCTCCTAGGTAAGGTTAAGTAAAGAGGCAAGCAAACAGAAGGTCATATTTACCAATAAAAAAAATACTACATGGAACTTCTATTGGGATGAATTTATTTGAGTGTTTCTTCTTCCCTTTGAGTTTGGGGTTTTTTTGAGGGGGTTGTGGTTTTTTGGTTTGGTTGGTTTGGTTTGTTTGTTTGTGCGGGGGTGGGGGGGTGGTCTAATAAAAGCTTTAAACATCAATAAAAATTTAATTTAAATTGTAGGGACAGTTTAGACTAAGTGAACCCAGCTGACTTTTGAAAGCAAATTTTACTTCTCATGGTGAGTCTGATTACCCATACAGATGTTTATCCTATTCTCTTTATCTGATAGATATTTATAATGTTAGTGAGGACAGGGAGGTCCTAGGTAAAACTATAAAATGGTTGTAGATTACTTGGTTTTCCATATAAACTTCTTCCCCCATTACTTTTCCCTGAAAAATTAAAATACAAAGGAAGCATAGATGGCATGTATCTCAGCTGAGGAACATTCAGGCTGGAGCACTTCACTTTGTCACATGAATAGTCTTACAAATGTTTCAACATTCAGAGACTGAAGAGGAAAATTTTTATTTTACTTGTAGCACAGTTGCAACAAATCAGAAAGTTAAAAAGGTTTTTTATTTGCTCACAATCAAGGAAACTTGATAAAAAAAATGAACAACCCTTAGTAGCAAAGTACTGCTGGCTGACACGTCTTTTCAGTGTAGGATGATAAAGCTGTTTTGCAAGAGGCTCTCTGACTGACATTTGAGTGGGTGCAATATAAAAAAAGCCTTGTTTTTATCTTATGGGTTGCAGTGTTGTGACAGACCTTGGATGTCTTCACCTTAGAAAGTAACTGGAGAGGGAAGTATCTTGTTATGCCTCTGGCCTCAAATTCAGGCCAAGATCCAATTCTGCTCTTCAGCCCAGCATTCCCACCAATTTCAACTTAGATCTTTCATGGGATTTAGATGTGTAATTTTATTTTTAATTCATGAGTCTCAGTGAAAACAGATTTTTTTTTTTTTTTTTTTTAAGATTCCTAGGTCTACCAATTGTTTTAATAGCTATAAACTTGGCCACTGCTTTCTGGCACAATGATCTGGAGTGCCCACAATATCATCTGAAGTGAAATTCTAGAATTCAATGAAGTTTAGTTTCTACTTTGAGTTACAGTGTAATGAGTCCTGCACCCACCTGTTTGTTTAAAATGTCTGAAGTTTAGACAGTGCAAACTGAAAGCACCAAGTTTTCCAGTGATTCAGACGCATGAACAAGAAACTTTTAGTAGCAGTCATTAGTGGCATGTACATCATTGGTGCTAGTAGTAGTAGTACAGTAAGATAAAGAGGTGTTTCTCATATTTTTCATTAAGGCTTAGTGAATTCCTTTGCAAAATAAATCTCAGATCACTCCAGTCCAAAAGGGAGCACTAATTTTACGTAAGTTAGAGATAAAACTGAGTTTGGATTGATGTGGGAAAAGAGGAACACCTTCTATCACTGCTGTTTAATCTGTACGACAGTGCAATAGAGAATGCAATAAGTCAAATAAAAGAAGACAAGATGAAGCACAGCTTTGCATCCCAAAGATAGGAAATACTTACCTGGGAATTGTCAGTCGTGAGATTTTGTGTCTGCTCTCAGAATAGCTTGTGTGTTTTACCTTCAGGAGTCATTGGCTGAAATGTAGAATTTGTATATTTAGCATGTTGCTAAAAATGTCCTTATCACAATCCAGAAACTAAAAATGCCCTTGCCTCAAGCTGTATCTCTCTCATATCTGTATGGCTCAGAATCAGCTACAAAACCTTTTTTTAGACATAATGGAACGTAGTAACTGGAGCCTGAAATCTCTAAGCCCCTCATCTGCCTGAAGGCCTGAAGTCAACTTTTCAAGATGGATCGTGACCTTCATTCTCAACAGACCTTCATCTTTACGTGGCATCTTTTCATAGCAGTGGCAATTTTTCACCCTGATATTCACTGTAAAGCAAACATGGAAGAGAATATACCTTGAACACTATAAAGGGACTTCACTTCTATTGCCGTCCTGCCCATTTTATGGAAAAGAGCACAAAGAGGGTGAACAATAGTGCTCAAATCAATAAGGACGTAATACCCACTGTTGTCAGAATTTAAACAGCCGCAGAACAATCTGTTTCAAATTAGCACATGACAGATTTTATAGTAAGTCTAAATGCAGCGGCTGATTTACGGAAACAGGTTCAATCCAGCTTTAAGACAATCCAGGCTTCATGGTAGCAGTGGCGCGATGAAGCCTACTGTGAGTGTGAGTAACCATTGGAGTTATCTTGGGCAGATTTATCAGTCTGTGTTGTCATGGGGTCCTAACTGCTATGTCTGGAAAGTAACTCAGCAAGTTGGTTCTAGCCTTTCTCAGCTAGCTAGAATCTAGCCTTTTTGGGTTGCACTGTACACGAAAAATGAGGGATTCTTCCAGAAATCCTTAAAACTAACTCAATTAAGAGAAGAGTGCAATCAAGAAAATTTTCCACCAGGTGGCAGGTAGTGTCAGACAGTAGGATGATCTCATTATCAGGCATTGTTATTTTTAACTCTCACATTTTCCATTTGCACAAGGCTTTTGTTGTGGTTTTGAACTATAATAAGTACATTCAAATGGAAAATGGTTTCTAGAAGGAGCTAGGGAACCAAACTGGTTGTGACCCAGTGATCTTCAAGACAACTGGCTTGTGGGTAAACTAAGTTTTATTTATGAAGCCATAAAGTCAACTAGTTTTGGTCAAAAAGTTCCTTTCATTTCCCCTTTTTAACTTTTGTGTCATATTCCTTCATTCTAGTCAGTGGAGAGTCTGGTTACTATATGACAGCAAGAGAGTGGCTATAAGATCATGACGATAGCATTGATGGTGTTTATGGATTGGAAATGGATGTTCTTTGACAGCGGCTTGGCATTACTCTGTAAAGTGTGTGTATAAGAAATTAAGAGAGATTATAAATGATTGAATTGCAATTGGCATATGAGTAAGAGTTTTGGCAACAGCAGGAGGGTGATGGGATAAAGATAACTTCTGGCAGCACTCCAGAGAAAGCTCTATGCATGGAAACACGCTGAAAAGCTGTTAGAGGGGAAAAAATAACCTCAGAGTCAAGGGCAAATCTTGGGATTTCCATCACTGAAAGCAAAGTAAAGAATGACAATCAGAGCTAGAGGCATGGGACAGCAGTAACTCTATCCATATTGTGCCTTCAGGCTTTGAAGGATAGAGTAGGAAAAAGTTATGGTGTAGCCAAGAGATGACAGAACTGAGATATGCAGATAAATGGGAAACTGAAGGATAGAGAAGTCAAGAAAGAAGTAGAAAAGGCTGCCATCTAAGAAAAAGTGATGACCTGTATAAGCCATCTGTGGCCAGAAGCCTATAAGATATTTTCAGGGTATATTTCTGGAGCCTTTTCCATAGTCCGTTTAAATACCAAACTTATATCTTAATATTTCACATTTTTATGATGGTTTTATTATAACAGAATTCTCAAAATCATTACATGTAACAGTCACCAAAATTCATTTTGACACTTTTTTTTTTCCCCTCATATTTTACAGTTAGGCAAAAGATTGTCATTGGGCCAAGACAATCCTTGCTGTAACCAGGTTCACTTGGCAGACTTAGACAAAAAGGGTATTCTATTCTGCTTAAAATAAGCATAATTCTACAAAACCATTGCAAAGGATTCTTATCTTCAAAAAGCTCCGTTGCAATGACATGATCTTTACAAACACCCATAAAGAGCGAAACTGAGTCAGAGTCTGGTCAGAGGTCAGAAATGTATTGGTGTTGTGCAGTGGGTTGAAGTCTGTATTTCTCAATGTCTTAGTCTGAGATCACTAGGTAACACCTTGGTGATGACAAAAATAATGCAAGGATATGGAAATCCACATAGGTAGCTGGTTTGGAGCTACTAGAGTCCATGCTTTTAAAAGTCATCTAAGGTCTTACAGTAGGGCTGATCATACTAGCCATGTTTATACCCATGAACACTATAGGAAAAACAGTTGGTGGATTTAATCTTCCTTTGACACAACAGTTAGACTGGGATCTAAGTACGCTGTTGTTCCCCAGAAAGTTTCTGGGCATGGTTCAGGATTTAGTATGCAATTGGGACCACAGGCAGTTTACATACAGCTCTTGTCTTCACATGGGGTGTTATGTTCCAGTTGGCATCTGAACCAAGTTTCACTCTTGGGCAGATATAGATGACTCTTGATGTCCAGCTGTGGCAATGCATATATCTCCACAGCTTGCTTTTTGTTTGTTTGTGTGATTGTTTGTTTGTTTTTCTGGCAACGACCATTAGGGTTCAGTCAATACAAAGAGAATAACAGAACAGCTTTTCTCTGGCCTTGAAAGTACCTAGTTTGATCAGGAGTTGTTGTTGTGTAATTACCCACATCTATACCTTTCCTCAACAAGACTTCCTGCTTCCCTTAAGTCTCATCCTAGAGCAGCCACTCATTTTTCTGATTTGTTCTGCAGAGATTCTTCATCCACCACCACCACAAGAGACAGCTCTCTTTGAACTATCCTTTGACTCTAACAAACTCATGAATCCACTCATTTGTTCTAGTTTCTCCAGATGTGGTCTGCTGGTCCTTGTTTTCTTTCTCTATAACAAGAAACATGTCCACGGCCCTAGACTGTACTGAAAAGACGTTCTTATTTTTTTCCTTTTTTTTTTTTTTTGCTTTAAAATGACTCACCTTCACTTCATCATCAACTAAAAAAATAAAAAAAAAAAAAAAAAGACACTCTAGTCATGCATATTCCCTTAAGACATTGCTAAAGAGTAGGAAACAACCCGTGAAATTTCCCCCACCACAGAAAAAACCCTTCAAATATTGATTTAAAATAGAGCTGCCAGAAGCTCCTGCAGAGGCTTTGTCTCACACTTCTAGCTTCTCCAGTCCATCTTTCACCCAGCCTTGTCATCCTTGGTAGTCCTGGTTTCTCCTCTGTCACCCACAGCAACTACTCTGCATTCTACTGTCTCGTAAATTCAGCAGCAGGCTTCAAATCTCTGTTTATGCCTCAGTTCTCTCTCTCCTGCCCCTCCTCACTTATTTATGATTGAAGCGTGTGATTCTATTATTTACAGTAAGTCTGTAAAATGCTTGTGGAAACATTTTCCTGGACAGAATATCTGAACCAAATAATTGCATTTTAAGTACCTCTCAGATTCCTTGTGGGAGATGGAAATTAGCATAAATATGTAAGTTACCTCATCTTCTTATTTCCTTACCTTTGTAATCTTAGAAAGAACAAAATAAAGGAAGTTTTGTCTGACTGCAAAAGCGAAAGTCATGCACCTCCATGTTTTTCCAGGGAGCATTTCTGTAGCGTTCAACAAGACACTCACACTTGGTGCCCAAAGTTCATCATTAAATGGTGCTATGATGATTTTCTGCCTCAGAGGACTCAGCCCTAAGCACTTAGATGAGTGTCAATATCTCTAAGTTAAACCTTTTTAGTAGTAGACTGACTAGCTAATAAAGATGAGCTTCATGAAACGGACAGCCAAAGCGTGAGAGCAATAGGAAGGTGAGAAATACTGTATTGCAGTTGTCAATAATACAGCAGGCTATGAATTTACCCTCAAATATAGCAGTGAACTCCCTCATAAGTGCCATTTTAGGCTCAAAACATAAAGACAGAAATATTTACTAAGGAACATTAGCTCCAGAGAAAGGTACCTACGGGGAAACAAAAGGGAAAGGAAAATGTCAGAAGGAAAAGGGCAAGGAAGAGACAAGTATGGGTCAACCAAATGAGGAGGAAGGACGGAAATGTTACTCCAAGATCTTATGAGTAGCACAACTTGTGTAAGCATCTCTTTGGGTATAATGATTCCTTGTGAGATGCAGGACAGGAGATCCTAATATTCTGAATCTTGTTGGCAGATGCAATACCCTGTTAGGGAGAGAATCCAGCATAAGTTGTCCATCAAATTTACTGTATCTGTGTGAGATTAAATTCTGCAAGGAAATGAAAGGGAAATGTTAAGAGTGGGTGGTTGAAAATGTATCGCTGAGCATGAAAAAGCAGGTTCAATATCTGTGAACACTATTTTGTTAATCTGTTAAAGTGCCATTGGCATGTCAGCGCGTTAAAGAAGGGGCAAAGAAAGCACATTTTTTATCTTTGTCTTTTTAAAAATTCAGTGGTCCTGGCACTGTCATTCTTTCCTGCAAATAAAAGCCCTCCTCAACTCATTTACTCTTCCTTGTGCAGCGCGTGTGGCAGAGGGAGTAGCTGGCCCTCACAAATTATAAAGCCAGCCTTGCCAAAAATCCCTGTTGAGCTGGTGGTCAAAGTCTGATTCTTTTGTTTTCAAAAAAAGCTGTCAAGTGCAGCTGAGCCATTTCCTCTATAAAAGTGAGTTATCTTCCAAATGACCTCCCTTTTGACATTATTCTCATATATAAAGTTAGATTTGTTTATAAATGAGTTTGTGTGATGTATATTCTACCACAACTGTCTGTATTATTTCTAGGTGCAGTTATTAATGTAGAGCATAAAAAAGGCAAGGGTTTATTTTTATATCACAGAGAGTTTCTGCAGGAAAAACACATAAACCTGTTATTTCAAATTTAGTCATTTCTTATAAAGAAGTCATATTTCTAATATATCTGTTATCATTACAGAAATAAAAAAGATTTAAGTATTACTTATAATTTCCGGAGGTTGGTTTTACATTTGAAATATGAATATTCAGTGACTTCTATTTGGTGAGTAATAAAAATGGCATAATTATAAGTAAATACTACCTCCATTGTGGCCAGAAAACACAATAAGAAAAAAAACCAAACCAAATAAGCCTAATATTCTTAAAAGTGATCGCTGATTTTAACTGCTGATTTGACTGTAACTTGGTATTGAATCTCAAGAAAAATCTTTCAAAAACCTGAAAGACCTTTTATCTAAAAATAATAATCAGATGATAGTAGGCTTTGTAAAGCAAGTGTCCTCACTGTGGTTACTGAAATGAATTGCTTTTAAAAGTAAATTAAAAAAGGCACACAAGATTTCCAGCTCTACCTGGTTGTCATCACACATGGAAAAATAAATACAACCCTCTCCCAGTCCCAAAAAGTGCTGAAACAATAAAAGTACAATGGTATCTTGTATCACTGGCTATTGCATACACTATCATAATCCATGTGTCATTAGTTACTCTGATCCTCCCATATGCACTAACCACACACTTGATTTTGAGATGACTGAAGGTGACTTTAATCTCATTCCTTTTTGAAGACACAACCCTGTTGCTATCCTAAAATCCTTCCAAGACTAAGAAAAGCAACAAAAATACAGTGCTGAGCGTTGACAATTCACATTTTGTTCCATGTTATTAGTCAAAAAGGTAGAAAAAAGGGAATTTCAGTACTTTCATGACTCCTCTAAACTGAAGACTATGCTAGCAACATTTCTTATTATTATGACATAAGCTGGGCAATCAAATTTTTGAGCACACTTTTCTTCATATTTTTTCCCTAATCATAGTGAAGCATTTCTTTTATACAGATGCTTTTATATTATGTCAATGCCCACTTACTATCACTCTTGTAACAAGTTCTTCTGTCACAAAAGGGGTCATTCTGTAGGAATTTTGTCTGAGATTTGCCTAACTATTTGTCATTGCAGAACTGAGCCCTAAAATAACAAATAAAAACGAGCGAATGGAATACACACTGAAAGAGACATTAAAAAATAGTGTGTGATGCTTGCTGTACTTACAGTTACATGAAAATAATATGCACCTGCTAGTCGTTTTCTACAAGTATCATCATGGAAGGATCCTAAATTTCTGCAAACACCTGAATTAATAAAGCTTCATACGTCAAATGGGTGAATATTTTGATCTTATCATCAGTGTCGGTAAAGAAATGCAGGTTCCAGAAGTGAAGAAAGCTGACAAATAATGAGTTGTAGTAATAGTCCTAAGTCACCTGCCTAAAATCCAGCCTCAAAGCACAAAATCAAATAACCTAATAGCACATGGTACCCTATGATACCATTCCACAGCTGTCAACAGGTCCTGTTTTTGCAGACTGGGCTTTTAGCTCCAGTCACTCTTGACCATATTTGCCATGAGGGCATCTGTCATTCTAAAGTCCCACTGATGCCTCAGTGGTGACAAGATACTAGACTGGTGTTAATCATGAGGCAAAGGCAGCAACTGAGGGAAAAGGGGAGGCAAGATTAATCGTATGCATGGATAGCCTGCTGAATACAAATGGATGCAAAACCATCCTTAAATTCTCTCCCATATGCTGTATGCAGCAAAATAATTTCCTCACCCATCTACCCGTAATGATCAGACCAAAACACTCCTCTTCTATAGTGCCTTCAGTGCCTTCTGTGAATCTTTCCACACAGTGGAATTAAGAGAGACTGATGTCATGCTTCGGTGTTGTATTATTCTGCACAAATATTTCAATAAAATAAAAGCTGACGGTAATAGAAATTCTAGTAGTCACTGACAAGCACCTGCAACACATCAAAAGGAGATAAAACATGAAATCAGCATGTACCTCAAATGCTTAGGAAGATATGCAAATGTCAGAGAAGCTACAATCAGAGCCATTGCAAAATCACAAGCAGCAGGATGAAAGGATGGTGTTTGTAATCTAGTCATCACGCAATGATTTTCTTCCTGCTGCATAGCTTGTTAATTACAAATCTATCAATTATGATGCTTGAAAAGCCCTACCTCCTACTCAATGAACATTTTCACAGTCCAAATGCCATTCTTACCTCCTAGAAAGATGAAGAAAATCTTTGTTGCTGTTTGAAGGTTTAATACCATTCACCTTTTCTGGTGTCCTAATAGGACAGCAGGGAATTAGTAGAACAAAGAGTAATGTCTTCAAACTGAAAAAGGTTAGGTTTAGATTAGATATTAGGAAAAAAAATCTTTACTATGAGGGTGGTGAGGCACTGGAACAGGTGCCACAGAGAAGCTGTGGCTACCCCATCCCTGGAAGTGTTCAATGCCAGGCTGGATGGGGCTTTGAGCCACCTGGTCTAGTGTAAGGGGAGTTGGAACTGGACGATCTTTTAATTCCCTTAAAACTCAAACCACTCCATGATTCCATGATAGGCGAGGGGAGTTTCCTCAATACAGGGCTTTGACCTGTGTCTACTATTTGCACTCCCATGAGATCTCTCTATAGATTTAATCTAGTTTCATAATCTCTCTAGGAGAATTGCTGGGCCTGGAGAGATTAATGGCAACCTCACTGCTTTAGTTCCCAGCCTGAGGTACGGAGATGGCACGCAAGGGTGTTGTAAAAAGAAATTTGGGCTACACATGTACCTTAATTAACAGATGCAAAGCTGCACTGCAGAGATTGCTGCATTTAGTCATAAGTGAAAACGTTTCTGTATATGTTGCACAGCTCATAAAGTGCTTTGGGGTTTGGGAGGTAAAAGTTTGCATAAATCAATGTATTTTTATTTTGTAATACAGCCAAAATTACATACTTGCACTCAAAGTCTGGAATAAGGGAAAAATTGTGTCAGGCCATTCCTTAATTCTCTTATTAAGACAGTACTTGCTTGCTTGTAGCATTGCATCTATGGGATGCTTTGACAAAGCAGATCACTATTTTAGCTTCCTATGTCAAGAACCCCATCATCACTTGAGCATCCTCAGATTCAGCAAGCAGATGTGCACTTCCCATGAGCTGAGCGCAGAGGTTTGACAGATTATAGTAAACATCCACTCAGTTTGTGCATGGGAATCTTACTGATGGATGGATGAAGAAAATGGGTAATGCTTATTCAAAAGGGACAGGAAATAGCAATTCTGCAAAGCACTGCAGAGACTCTGATTGTTCCTCCAAAAAGCACACAGTTTACAGCAGTATTTTACTCATGATTCTCTGTCTAACTACTGTCCGTGGTAAAATAATTTGTTTTATTTGTAACACTGAGGTCAAGAGGAATTCTCAGTATGTACAGCACTTCTGAGTGAAATTTGTATTGAAGAGTAAAAGGAAATACTTTAAATATCTATTTAAGCAATTCAGGATCAGCCACTTTGCATTCAAGGGTTTCCTGTCTAAGAATTTTTCCCTTGACTTGATTTTACCTATGTTCTAGAATGGACCTACAGAAAGGCTTATTGATTACGTCATGGATTTATTTATTTTTTTTCCATTTTAAATTGCTTTGATTTGGCCAATTAGCATTAGACTGTGCTGAGATATAGCAAATGTAAGTTCTCCAGCTTCCTCTGTGATTCCCTCCCTAGTTTGTGTTTGTGCATGTGTGTTTTTGTGTGCCAAAACTGTAGTTTCTTTTTCACATGCACAACACTCTTCTCCTCAGCTGTCCTCTGCTTTTGACATATTGCTGGGACAATTCCAAGGAGGCTTGTTTTCTTGTTTTACATTTAAGTAGGATTTTCAGCCAAAGATTTCATGACACTTACACATAAGATGTGTAAGAGTATGGTGCCTCATTTCTTAAATAACAAATAAACCAAGGTGAAACAGACTAAAGCACTTCCACAAGAAAATGTATTAAGTCAGAGAAGACGGTAATAAGAGAGCATGTTTTCTCTCCTAATTGTAATTAGGAATAGAAGAAATGTCAGTTTTTACAGGGGAAGATTGATTCAAATCCTTTGATTTTTATTATTGCAGGCTTGGGAGTGAAAAGGCTAATTATCTTCCAAAATTAATATAAAACATGTATCTGAAGTCTACTCTTTCCTTGCCGTGTGCTACAACTATAGGTTCATTTAATAACTTCTGAAATTACTGGCAGCTCTTTCATAGACTTCAGTCAAATCAGACATTTGCTTTCAATGAGAGGATTTGCAATTAATGCCTAGTGTGGATAAAGTGGGACATCCAAAATTGCTCCTTCTTGTTGCAAGTCGTTTGCTGTTTTAATCTTTTGATTCAAGGGTGTTGAGAAATAGGCTGGTCCCTAAAAAGCACTCCCAAGTCAGAATTTCATAATCCATTTCTGCTGTGGGAAGGATTTGCCTGAAACCATATGAAGCTCTTTCAAAGAAAAACAAAAATGACCCTTTCTCTAACTCTTTATTTTGCTTTTGTCTAAAGCAGAGAAAATAATTTTTGCATTTGGGTTTTGGTTTGTTGTTTGGTTTTGGGGGGTTTTTTGGTTGTTTTGTTTTTGTTTGTTTGTTTGTAAACTATTTTTCACAGAAGGGAAAAAAAGGCTGAACACTATATCTTGCTGTATACATGACCAAAGCATACAATATTCAGGGTGTATCACAGACCCAGTGATGAAGAAAGGTCTCCTTAATAGCAACGTGCAACTGTGAGATAGGATAGCAAACACAACTTGCTGTCACAATTACAAGCCAGCATAAGCTTAATGCCTAAACCAGAATTTAAGTCAACCCCAAACAAGTTTTCTTATAAGAAGCTCCGTTGTTTTCCCATTCTAAATCTTTTTAGTGGATCCTTACTGTTTTAAGTTGACTGGATACAGAATTTTCAACCTACTCATCAGGTAAAAGTCAAAAAGAAAAACAGGTCTTTTTGCATGACAGAAATAAAGTCTTATTTGGTTTTAATAATTATAATACTTTGGACAACAGCCATATTCAAGAATTTCTCTTCCCTCTGGGGTAAATTGGTCTCCAGTCAGCAAATGTAGAATTAAACTGCTTTGTCCTTTTTATATGTAAATCTATTCTTGGAAAATCATCAACTAATTCTAGTCTGAGCTGACATGATCTCTGTGCCAAAAGTTAGATTTGCATCCTAGTTTGGTTTCCTCTTGTCCATCAGGAAATTGTTATATATATATATTTAATATATATACATATATGCATGCATGTATTTCTATTTAAAATATTTAACTCAGTGCTGACTAGCTTTCTCTAGAGGAGAGAGGTTCCCACCATAAAGAATTCATGTACAAAATGCTTATAAGTGGGGATTTCACTAACATCTCTCTAATCTCAACACATCAACATTGCAACACTCCATTGTTTACAGCTGTGTCCATGTAATCAACAATCTTATTAAGCTGCACTTCCTCTTAAATATAACTAATGAACTTCTGCAAATATGGAAATTCTGGATTACATTGATTAGAGGTGGTCCTGGATTTGACAAAATACACTTCTATGAACTGGAAAAACTACACCTCTTGAAAAACTGTTGTAGCTAAATGAACAGTCCTTTTTTCTTTGCTAGCATACAATAAACCCAAACTCTCTCCTTATTGCCTCAAAACTTTGTGGTTTATCTTCAGAACTTTAGAAATTCTTTAGTCACCGTGACTGTCTGTATCCCATTGCTATCATAAATATTTCTGTGAAATCAAGCTTTTATAATTTAATTATTTATACCAAAATCATCAGAGATTTCTCTTTCTATCCTCTCTGAAGAGCTTTAAAAAAATCCCAAACATAAATAGAAGAAAAATAAAACATCTGAAGGATTTTGGAACTGAAGTTGATTCATTACCATTAGGATTTATGTCTTTTTGAAAAAAGAAATCTCTGTGAGAGTTCATATTAAATTATTATATTTTTCCTAGTTGTTTACCCAATTTATAATCATTCTTCATCCCATCACCCAAAAACCCAACATTGGAAAAGTATGCCTGCTTTGTTGGGGGGTTTTAAATACTATTCTCAATTTCATTGTTGCTATGAATAGTTAGTGTTTTTGAGAGATTTGGTGAAAAACTGACTGCTGAAGAGGTGACTGGTGCCTTTGCAGTAAAACCATTGAATATTTTGAGAGCCACCAAAAATAGCACTGAGAAGAGAGTTTGATTAGGCTGGGTAGTTGTGTTGGATTTTTCATTTAATGTGTTTTGGTTTGCTTATTAGTCTCAAACAGATCATTTGCAGCATTCTTTGGCAAAACATACTGTTTTAAAGACACAATGCTGAGAATAATGTTTCCAATGAAATGTGAGTTCAACTGATGACCACATTTCAGATATAATTACAAACTGATATCTCAGCTGCACTTCTTCTGAAAGCTGACAAATCTTTTTAATTTCATGAAACCCAGGTCATCTTATGAAAATATACCCCGAATGCAGAATGCTACATGGGTTTGACATGAAGCCAGACAAAACAAAGGCTTTGACAAGCTTTTTTATTTTCTATTCCAAAACTCAAACAAAACAGAGGGAAAGGATCGCCACCCATGCAGATTAAAACCTTGCAAAATATTCAGTGTTCTCCTGAAAACAGAAATTTCTGAACTGTCTAAAACCAACTCCCTGAAAATGATTGACTCTATGTAATGAAACCAAATAGTGAGACAAAATTATCAACCCTAAGAAAATCTCTGCTATATACTTAGGGCAGTGTTTTCTTACTTTATTGTACCTTGTCAGGTACCATACAATGTCTTCTTTACCACAAGAAGAGAACTACATAATTCTTGGTACAGAATTCTACAATTCTTCTACAATTTTTCTACACCATTCATTGGTAGGGGTAGTGAGCACCTACAGGATACAGATCTCTTGATTTCAGTATTCCAGTTGTATAAAAATTTATTCTAGACTCACAGAGTCTCATCCCATTACTGGAAACTCAGGGGAGATGCTACCACACAGATCACAGAACGACTGAGGTTGAAAGGGACCACTAGGGGCTGTTTTGTCCAATCCTTGAAATGAAACAGATTTGGGGTTTTCTAATACTCTCAAGAATACGAAAGAATATTTCCGTTGAATTCCATACACTGGATAATCTTCAAATATCCCCATTTGGGATTATTACCTAGTGTAGCTTCCTGCTTTTACCCTGTAAATTACAGTGTCTCTCACAAAGAATTACAGTATTTGCATATGTTGTATGGAATTTTGTCCTGTCAATCCAAAGTAGGGTTACCTGGTCCTATCTGTAACAAAAGAAAAGATAGCACACTGAAATTGGGTCTTGACCCAGGTTTTTGCTGCAGGTAATGGACTCCTTTTTTTTCCATTTTAAGGAGCAGCCGTAGCACATCACAGGAGAGAAGACAAGGAGAGAAAAGCAAATAAATCATTTTGCTTTAACATTATAATGCTCTTTGTACATTTTTTAAATGATGGTTCATGTATATATACTGTAATCAGAGGTGGCTGGCCCACGGATAGCACCAGCACATTGCATTTTTTGTATTCCAGATACATGAGACAGGGAGAGAGATTCATTGATTGAGTCTCTGTATTTTAAGTGTTACTATATTTACTAGATAACAAATTAGAGTTTTTTTAGACAGCAGGCTAAGTAGCTGTCTGTGAACCACGTATTTATTATGTATGGCTCTTTCAGAGTCATTAGAAGTTGAAAAGAAAGTCTCACTAAGATGTGAAGGGGAATTCAGCTTGGAGCTGCTTAGGGGCCACAGTGATGTGTCTAAGTAAAAGAGATAATAATAGTCCCCAGGGTACAATCCTGGGGCTTAAATATAAAGTTTTCAGAGATATTTGCAAATACTAGTATTATTATACAAATGGATAGACCAGGGCACAGAGAGTCTTAACAAAGTTCCTGTCAGTAACTTCTACATGAGTGCTATTGGAAACATCAGAGAACACAGAAAATCTGATTTCCACTCATTTCACCCACCTGCTAGATAGTGCTATCTGAAACTTCCTGAAAGGAATGTAATGGTTTCTGGACACAAAACTGTAGACCATTTCATTTCCTACCCTTTCCATTTTGATATAACAGGGAGTCTCATTTCCTGTCTTGAGTAATTTTGGTGTCCTACTCACATTGGTGGTGCCTGGTTCCAAAGATGACAGGTAGCTACAGGGATACAATGGTCCTGCTGTAAAAGTTAGGGAGAAGTAATAAAGGATATTGTTAGTCCAAAAGATACAGTATTAGCTAAAAGATAATTAGTGCCCTGGAGCAATACCAGAATACTGAAGAAAAAGCCAAGAAAGAGCACAGTTGGTCTTCTTTCTTAAATCACAAACAGTTCAAGCAAAACAATAGATCACAGTGAGTAGGAGAACACATCAGTCTACCTTGTTTTTCCTAAATGAAAGCCATCAAGTATCTGACTTAGTGGAGCACTTGGAGTCTAGATCATCTGGCATTATCACTGACTAAAATTTTTATATGGATAGATCTTAATGCTGGCCTTGTTCTTCTCTTAAGTCACTGTATTTAGAAGGAGCCAGATCTAATATTAAGACTTTACAGTGTTGGTAACTTCGAAGGGATAAAAAATATAAGAAAAATGAGAAAACTGTGATAGTTCCTTTCATTGTCCTGTAACCCACACACATCCCAATTTAAAAAAATCTTCATTGTATGTCAAATTAAGAAGGCTCCCATTAGGTCAGGATGAAAGTCCCTCCTTTCCAGCATCCTGACTCAGAAAGTGGCCTGGGAAAGGACACAGGAGCAGAGTAAGTTAATACCCTTTCTAGGACACTTTACTAGGCTCCAGGTCTTCATGGGAGATTGTATTTTGCTCTGGATAACTTTGTTGGATCTGGAAGTTAAAATTGACAATTCAATGTAAAATGGAAATTTTAAAGTTAAAGGCAAATCTAGCTGTGGAATTTCTGTAGAAGCCTCTGCAGCACTGTTGCTCCAGTAAGAGCAACCAATTTCTGCTGAAATCAATTTGGTTTATGCAAGACCATCTGAGGGCAGAATATGCCTATGTGAAATTTCTCATCAATATATAAAAGCAGACATTTTCCCAGGAAAAAATGCTTCTTTGATTTCTCTGGGGTCACAGAATCAATCGTTTAGGTTGGAAAAGACCTTCATGATCTTCAAGTCCAACCATTAACTTCCAAGCTTACCACTAAACTGTGCGCATCTAAGCGTCTTTTAAATTCTTCCAGGCATGGTTAGTCCATCACTTCCCTGGGAAGTCTCTTCCAATGTTTCTGTTATAAGCCAGGATGCCGCTGGTCTTCTTGGCCACTCAGGTGTGCTGCTGGCTCATGTTCAGCAGCTGTTGACCAGGACCATTTGGTCCTTTTCCACAGGGTAGCTTTCCAGTCACTCGGCCCCAGGCCTGTAGTGCTAAGTGGGATTGTTGTGACCCAAGTGCAGGATCAGGCACTTGGCCTTGTTGACCCTCATAAAATTGGCCTCAACTCATTGATCCAGCCTCTCTAGATCCCTCTGCAGAGCCTTCCTACCCTTCGCGGATCAACACTTCCATCCAACTTGGTGTCATCTGCAAACTGATGGAGGGTGCCCTCATTTCCCTCATACAGATCACTAACAAAGATATTAAATAGCACTGGACCAAACACTGAGCCCTGAGGAATCCCACTAGCTGCCAGCTGAATTTAACTCCGTTCACCACAAAGCTTGAGGCCCAGACATCCAGACAGCTTTTTACCCGGCAAACACCCATTCAAGACCCTGAGCAGCCAGTTTCTCCAAGAGAATACCATGGAAAATAGCATCAGGGGCTTTACTACAGTCCAGGTAGAGACAACATCCACAGCCTTCCCCTCATCTGTGGTTGTGATTTAACCTCAGCCAGCGAAGTCCCCCTCAGCTGCTTTCTCAATCCCCCACCAGCAGGATTAGGGAGAGAACCAGAAAGGTAAAAGGCAGAAGACTCATAGGTTAAGATAAAGACAGATAAATAGGGAAAGCAAAGCCACACATACAAGCAAAGCAAAAGCCACACTTACAAGCAAAGCAAAACATGGAACTCATTCACTTCTTTCCATGGCTGACAGGTGTTCAGCCATCTCCAGGACAAAAGGACCCCATCATGTGTAATGGTTACTTGGGAAGACAAACACCATCACTCCAAATGTCTTCCCCTTCCTCCCACTTTCTATACTGAGCTTGCTGTCATATAGTATGGAATACCCCTTTGGTCAGTTGGGATCACCTGTCTCCACTGTGTCTCCTCCCAGCCTAGCAAGTACTTCTGAGTTCCTTGCCAGAGTGGCAGTAGGAAAAACAGAAAAGGCCTTGGATCTGTATAAGCACTGTTTAGCAATAACAAAAACATCTCTATATTATCAGCCCTGTGTTCAGCAGAAATCCAAAACATAGGCCCATACTAGACACTGTGAAGAAGAATTAACCCTAGTCCAGCAAAACCCAGCATATTCCAACCGTTATTCCATACCATTTACATCATGCCCAGGTCCCACACTATTCAATATAACTTCTATAATGCACAGGTATATTTCCCTTAGTCTATGGACCAACCCTGGAAAGTGTTCATAAAATGTCCACTAAGTGCCTGTTGAATTTATTTAGTCCATGAATTAGAGTTCCGTCTGTTATGGTGGTTGCTCAGAACAGGCAAGGTGGTGTTTTGCACAGAACTACCAGGCACCAAAGCCAGCTCAAGTCAGGTCACTGCTGCCCTACAACTCCTTCTTGTACAGTTTCACCTCTGTTGGTTATTCCTGTTATAGTAATTTCTATACAGTATGTAGTAATTTCTGACACCTCCAACTGAAATCATACCTTTCAGTAATTTAAAGGTATATCTATCACAGTCTCCATTCCCGGTCCTTTAGGGATAGGTTGTAGAGTTTAGCATTGCAATGAACTTCTCTAGTTTCCAGCCTGGCTGGCAACAAGAGGTTGCTGCTATAGTCCACCGCTGCTATAGTCCACATCATAGTCCTCCATGGCCTGCAAGGGGACTGCATTCTCCTTCTATGTTACCAGTGTATTTATAGTAACATTTTTCATTGAATTTTACAGCAGTTGGGCTTTGGCCATTCTAAATTTCTCCCTGCACAGCCTCACAACATCCTTGTAGTCCTGAGCTGCCTGTCTGTCTCTCACACTCCCTGATATTTCCTAAACCTACTCACCCCCTCCCAGAGCTCTATTACCAAGCAGAGGAGCTCCTCTACCTGGGCACACCTCCCACAGGTGTGTGGTGCCAGCCGGTTCTGGCACAAGCGCAGGGCACATCTGGCGCCAGGGTGGCAGCATATTCCCACTGGAGCACTGTGTGGGAAGTTGCCTCGGTCATGGTGGGTGCAGAGCTCGGACCGGCCATGGCTTTCTGTCAAATGGATACCACTGGTACCTGGTCAAGCTGGCAGAGATTCAGCACCCTTCCTGCAAGAACTGCAATGCCAAGTGCCATGCTATAGCCTATTTCCCCACCCTGGTCCCCAGCTCTTCACAGGGTCTTCTTTTACCAATGTGGGCTGTTTGGCTGCCTTTGCTCCTGGCCCCACTCAGGTCCCATCAGCCACTGCTATGCAAGCTGTGGGCTCCAGTTTGAGAAACCCCTCTGTGTACCACTCTGGAGCATTTGCTGCCACCCATGCTGGCTCCAGGTCCACTCACCTCAGATCCTACTATAGTCATTATTGGTTTAATCTTTTCTGGCACACTCTTACATTAAAAACCTTTTCAGTGGCATCTATGGGATTAGTAATATCTGTCATCTGCAAAGATCTTGCTGTCATTACAGGTGATATAATATCTAGTATTTTCTAGTATGCCTATATTGCATTTAATTTAAGGTACCAAGGACATTTTTAAAATAAAGCTTAAATTATTGTTTCACCCATCAATGAAATGAGCTTTTAGGGGTGAAACACAACAGCTGTTTAACATCACAAAGTAATATCATTGAATAATTTAGTTCACAAATTTGAGAATAAAGGAATATTTATTCGAGGGAAACTCCAGATGGAACTTAGGAAGGCAGATTGTCATTCCAAGACGGTGTCACAATTTTAACAAAAAAAAAACCAAAAAACAAACCAACAAAAAAACCCACCAACCACCAACTAAAAAAAAAACTACAAACAAACAAAAAAAGCACCCAACGACAACAGTAATTCCTGCAACACTTTCGCTCTTTCATAATGTTCTGTAAAATCTTAGATAGCAACAAGACTTTGCTCCTTAAAAAACATATCACTATTACTATGCTATTATAACACTGGGCATTACTGACCCTTTTTAACAAGACTAAGAAGAGTGACATGATTTATATCAGAAGACGTAGGGATATAAGATTAAATACATTTGATCAGATCAGTACTCAAGCAATTTCTTTTCTGCAGCTAGTATCAGATATTTTCATAGCTAACATTACCAGTTAGTTACTGACTTATTTTTAGTGTATATCTGTTTTCTAGGTTAAATTTCTCTAAAGTGAATATTTTTATAAGCTGAGAACAATTACTGGAATATGAATGTTTGTGGCCATCAAGTTTATTGCATATAATCTTGTTCTATATATTACTGATAACCTGGTAGATACATGCAACATGGGCTGATGAGAACTTCAGTAGGCAATTTCCTTGCATGCAGAATATGACCCTAGTAGGGCATGCTTCAGTTTGATAAGCTTAAAATGAACTTTTATTGTTTCTGAAATATGGATGGAAACATGCTCTGGAAAATCTGATCTGGTCCTCAATTAATGAGACCAGTTTTAAAGCACTAAGAATTTCAGCTGGTCATGCCTAATTTTGATGTTCTGAGAGGAAAGTACATCTTTCTAACACCCAAACTTGAAGTAAGAAAGTCCATCCCTAGAAAGTTATTTAAAGAAAAAAGCCTTGAGGAATAGAAAGCTGTTATATATTATAGATACTTACAAGGGATGACAGCAGCAAAAGAGCTTTAAATCAGACAGAAAAGGACAAATTTAGAAAAATTAGATGTAAAGTTTAGGAGACTAAAGTCCCCTATAAACTAGGGAGCAAAATAATACTGATAAAATTTTAAAGAACTTCAAATATATCTGGATAAGGAAAAGGAAGCAGAGACGGAAAGAAGTTCATATTCCAGAGAATGTAGAAAAGAATATGGAAGTGTAAGCTGTATATTTAGAAAAGTGCACTCAAGGATGTATTATAGAAATTCTTGTGGTGTTTTGAAATCCTGACTTTTGAAATTGGTTCTTATATAAATGTACTTGAGATATTCTTTTGTTATGCAGTGTTGTACCTCAATAGAATACATTGTTTTGGATTCTCTAAGTGGCTTGGCCTTCTGTCTTCTTTAAAACTGTTGGGAGATGTGTTGGGCTTTTAGGTCATTCCACTTCAACCTGTTATATGAGCAGTCTGGAACTTCTAAAGGACTTTGAAAAATCAGGGTCCTACTGCAAGATCCAAGGTGATACTAAAACAAGCTTTCAGGAGAAAAGTCCTTCAGCAAATAATTAAAGTAAATTTAGATTTTGAGGACAGCTAACATGCAATGTTAAGTGTTAATATGATCACTTATTTTGTGCTACATTAACAGAGAGGGTAACTTCTGACACAGACTGATCTGACATGATGCAACAGTACCAGAAAGGTACTTCATGCCCCAAAGAGCTTACAGTCCAAGGTAAGCAGCTACCAGTGAATACAACAGCTGGGGAAGCAGAAGGTAGCAGCGAAATTATAATCAGTGAGATAAGATGATGAGTCATTGCTCATCAGCTCATAATCCAAAATATAAGTTGCTGTCTAACACTGTCACTGTGAGACAATTCATCATGTATGCTCTGCATTGTGCTTAAAGTCTTGCAAATATGGACAATTGTGGGCTGTGGGAATTTTCATCTACTCCTATTGTTGAGTGAAATTTTAGTCATCAAAGGAAAAGCCGAAAAAAAAGATCTTAAATGCTCTCCCAAGACACAACAAGTATAGGAGGAACATACTGTTGTCGGAGCTCAAACCATTTTATCTCTAAAGAACTGCAACTATTACTTGGCTTTACCATCAGAACAGAGTGTGGCACACTGTTACCAAGTAATTGCAAGAGGTCATCAGATGCAATCTGCACCGTTGCGAAGTTTCTGAGAATTACTCTCAGACAGATCACATCAGTTGTTTCTGGACTACTTCTAGCAAGTTATAAAATGCCCAAAATATCCATATCCCAGTAGAGGTGTTATGGCTTCATGGATATCACAAACTAAGAAAGATTAAAGCAAACTAAGGGAACCTAAAATAGTTGTTAAGGAGGTGTCTCCTGTGCCACAAACTCTTAACCTGCCAAATACATGTGTCATAGAAACATAGAATTGTTTGGTTTGGAAGGGATCTTAAAGACCACTTAGTTCCCATCCACTGCCATGGGCAGGGATATGTCAGCAAAGCTGAGAAAGAGGGCCTGCTGAACTGTCAGAGGTGATGAGATATCACTGAAAATGGTTCAATTGCCCCAACATTTTTGATATACGATAATTGCATGAACCTGACCTGAAGTATGGTAACTGACAGAAATATGGAAAATATTTAGCCTGTAAACTTCGCTGCAAGGAATCACTGGCTACAGTAAAAGCATTTCAAAAGGCTTTGTTTTTACCAAATTGAATTTGCTGCCATCTAAGTCAGCTATTGACTATGAAAATGTGCTTCAGAAGTGTTTAAAGTATTTTGAAAAGAGTGTGAGCATACTTACATAAAGAAGAAACTGAAGAGTCTGTATTTCAGTTTTTAGATTGGTCTCTGATAAATTGGATCATGGATGTACAAAAACACTTGGAAACTGCTACAAGAGACTGAACTAATTTTCCAAGAAAAAGAGGTAACACAGGTCAGAAGGAAGCTTATGGGGAGTTTTGATGAGAATAGAATAAATGTGGATGAGAATCCGTAATGTTGAGAGTTGGAAAATCAAGGGAAACAAGAGAAAAACAAGAATGGCACACAGAAAAAATGGACGAGCACAAACTAAGACAATGTCAGGTGTATTGGAAAATGGAATTAGCTGCAATAGATTTTGCCACTTTCAAAAAAGTTTCAAGCACTATCATTGTATTTGGCTGTTGAAACACAGTGTTAGTGAAGTTCCCTGTAAGAAGGTGAACTGTGACAAAATATTAATCAATTACCAGATATTAAATGAGACATTGAAAACTTTAAGATGGATGTTAATGAAGAAGCCATGTTGTTGATAGAAGCATTCTGGATACTTCAGTCAAAGAGATACAGATATTAAAAGGGTAAATAACCATGAGAGGAAGCTTATATTCCTTAAAGGAATATAGGTCTCAGCTGTATATGTAAATAAAAATAGAAAATCTGTAATAGCACTAATGCAGAGGAAAATAATTCTGGGTTGAAAATGCATCTTACTGATGTTCTTAATAACTTCTTTGCTTAAGATGAGAATTGAGAAGAGTTTTAAAAGGTGTATTGCTGGAAATAAATAGATTGTTAGCATGATAGGCTGTTAGCGTGATAAACATAGCTGGAAGAGCCTAATCTTCATGCTGTGTGGTGAGCTGTACTTACACAAAAGTGAGAGCTAAAAGAGGACATACATAGGCTTGTTTGCAGGAAGAATTACAGGAGAAGCCTGAAACAGTGCACCTGTCATTGTAGAGGGAGAAAAACGTGTGTCTCTCTAAAAGAATTAAACGAATATTAAAACTATTGCTCCTATGTCTGATGTGTTATGTTTCGGAAGACTCTTGGTGGGTGCTTTTAGTAAAAAAGATTTCATGTCTGTGTAAATTCAACAATCTCTGTGGGACATATGCTTTCTCCAAAATGACATTTGGGTTTTCTGAGGTTCTCAAAGTACTTTTCTTTATGACATTTGATCTTCTGAAAGATTTCACTTTATCACCAAGGGCTCCAAGTTGTTTTGACACAAGTCAGACACAAGAGCAGAATGCATAGGCAACATACCTTCATATATTTATGGTCACCACTTCTCCAGCAGCCCTATAGACAAAGTGAGAACACACATATTCCTTGAAATATTGAACATTATAATAGACATTCACAGATAACCTGAAAGCTTTTGGTCACCAGTCTAGTGTGTATTCACTGGATATCATTTTAGGTTTTTACAAAAGCCCAAAATTAAAGACGCATCAGTCATGAGGTATTAACATGATACCAAACTAAGCTGCCTATGAATACCTCCAAAGATAATCTCCTCAAGATTCAGGCATTAGCCTGTTTTCTTCATTACAGAAAGTCACGAAACCTTTGTATCAATAGCAGGAAGTGAAAAAGAAGTCATTGACCTTGTTTTAAGGGAGCAAAGATGCCCTCAAGGCTGGCTGAACAGGCTAAAAACAAAGGCTGTGCTATGGTCAAGATCCTGACAGAGCAGGAGAAAGTGGTAATGAGGAAAAAAAAGTATCTTAAATTTGCTCACAGAAGAAAAAAATTATTTTCCACTGTCCAAGGCTGTTGAACTCAGAATTCCCACAGCAAAGCAAAAGACAAGTTTAGTTCTGCTGGATGTGATGCACTTCACAAAGTAACACCTACCAGTAAGACAAGTCAGCAGGCACTGCTCTGTGCACCGTGACCTGTAGGTCATGTTCTGTTGGAGTGGTTGTGTCACTGCATGGCTTCATCCTCTCAGCATGTCAATCCTGCAGCAGATTAGAAGCTGTTGGAGATCTGCACTAGTGCCATTCACTGTGCATTGAGATAGAAACAGTTAGGATCTAGAAACTCTGTTTTGAACAGACTTAGCTATTTGGTGAGGAGTTGGAGGAGAGAGACTGGATGAAACTACATTTTGTTGCTTTCCTACTAAAACACCAAGAGAATGAGGCTCTCTGAGCATGATTCAAAGTAGTTCCTGAACGGAGTTCCCAATTCCTCTGACCCATGAAGTCAGCTTTGTCTTGCAGGGAAGCATGTGGTGACCAGGAACAAAATGCCATGTCCTGGTAGTCTCCATTATCTGTTGAGAAGCATGGTGCCCCATATGTGGGCTTTGAACTACTGGGCAGACAGCCCATGACCTGACATCTCCCATTTGTAACGCAATGTGTAAAGACAACTATTAGTCCAGTAACTATCCAAGCAGATGATGCTGGGAGCTTTACATGAGCAGGAAAGAAAAATGGATCAAGGAATAGGGCAGCAAAATCTGCCTGTGGTGCTCGCCTCTTGTACCTCTTGCTTGTTCTCTCTTTAGCTACATTGAAGCAGTGCTGAGACACAACTATTAGCGAGAGTGACTACTGCACGTATATTACAACATTACAGTAAGGTAGGAACTGTCAAATATGGCATAACTCATGGCCCTGCAAAGATTGCACTGCACAAAACTGGATCATCTTTTCTTCCTAGGTCGTAGGGATTGTCTTTCCCTAAGTCTCTGGTTCATTTTCCAGCCTTATATCCTGGTTTTGAGTCAGCTTTATCATGTATGGTCCATTGCTGTTTTAATTAACTCTATTCATTACCATAACCATATGAGACTTATATTTTGGACCCAAAGGGAAATGAAACTTGTTCACCTCCCACGTTTATCTAAAACCAATCATCTAGTTTTTTAAGGATTGTGCGACTAGGAAAAAATACCATTTCAAGCAGTAAGGTATTAAAAAGTGTCTAGACCACAGATCTCAAGGCAATAAATCAAATCCACGAACCACAAGGAATCTGTTACATCTTCTTGATCCAAAAGACAAATTTGAGGATTGGTGCTTCCATACTGCTCTTGGAGCAACCATTTTTCTGGGATTTTGCTGAAAAGATTATAAAAATAGTAGAGAAACTGTGAAGTGCATTTCTCAGTGTTGCCATATGTGATCCTTCAAGAGCTCGTGTTAAGAGTTTGCTCATCCATTACAAGTCCTTCCCACCCATGTAGGAAAAGGAAGAATCACATACAAAATTTATAAATAAAACAGAAAACAAACAAACAAACAAAAATAAATCCGACCCAGACCCAAAACCCTTTCTATCATAAGTCTAGAAGTCTCCTACCATGACTCAATCAGTTCCTGTTGTCATTTTCATATGCTATGCACAACAAGAAGTCTGTGGTTAGGAGGGCAATTGGATCAGTTTCCCCAAAACAGAATTGAGATAAAACAAGCAGATGGTTAACTCTTACACAAGCAAAAAGAAAATTATTACTGCTTGATCCTTTGTGTATGATCCATTCCTTTACTTCTCCCACCATTTCTCAGCTCAACTTCTTCTATTTGAGCCCTTCATTTTGTGCAATGCCTGAAATTAGACTCAGCTTTAGTAAGGCCATGTCTTACTGAATGAAGCATCTGGTATGTTGAAATCAGTTTAAATGCTCTTGAATATATGAGATGTTCAGATATTATCCAAATGCTCTAGAGTTCACATAGCAATATAGCTACAATGAAATACAAAATGGATCTGACAATTCACATCTGACATTTAGCCTGGGACATCTTGGTGTCCATCTTTGAAAAGAAAATAGAACAGCAACCCATCATCTCAATTTTAGATTCTTGTAAATGTATCAAGTTGGACACTCAAAATAGCCTTTTTTTTTTTTTTTTTCCCCAATGCTTTGGCCAATGTTTTATATTCTGCCTGCAGTTTAGTGCAGCTGCAGTAAAAGAGGTCTAATATGTTGGCTTGTCTGAATAGGGCTTGGTTATATAAAACCATGGATATTGTGCTAGCAAAGGGTTTCTTGATTGCATGAAGAATAGAGTGGCCAAAGAACAGAATGTTTAAATAATAGCTACCAAGAAATGACTCAAATGCAATGATGAATATACTAGAGCTTTTATATGTGAGGCGGGAGTAATGTTGAGCCTGCTCTCTTTTAAGAGATGTGATATCATGGCAAAAGTATTTAGACCACAATGAGAAACGTTTTGAAAAAGCTTCATAATAGATTTACATTGTTGGACCAGACAGAAATGAGAGAAGATATCTTTATATTGTGCTAATTCCTCTTTTAAAAGCTGCAGAAATTTTGTCTTTGATCTTAGAGGAATGGAATATGACGGTGTGAAAAAGAAAGCTGTAGACTGCTTTTAAGGTGGTATTGTTTTACAGGAGCAGTGAATAATCAAGACATCCGTTAAAAGGATTTTAAGTCAGTTTTTATTGCCTAGGAATAGCCAAGAATCCCACTGTTTAAAGAGGAGCTCTTTACTGACTGAGCTTTCCTCCTTTCTCCTTAACTGCTTAACTCTGTACAGAGCCAGAACAAGACTCAGGCAACACTAAGTCAAAATTGAAATCCTATTCAAAGTTTTTAGTGGGTTGAGGTAGTAGTGCACAGGTCTTTCCTTGGTCTTATGTGCAGGAAATAGGTTTCCCTTTACTTGCAGAGGAAGAATGTTGATCTGCTACTTACACACACACACACAAAAAAAAAAAAAAAAAAATAGAAAAAAAACAACCACTAAACCAAACAAAAAAAAAAAAAAAAACCAAGCAAACAAAAAAAACCCAAAAGAACACAACACAAAACACAACAAAAAACCCCATATATTTATATATAGCCACAATTTTATCAAACTTAGAAAGCTTCTGGTACATGTTGAGTGTCATGTGTGAGATAGATATATCTAAATTGTCCTACTTTAAACCTGGAGCTTCATCTTGGTGAAGCTACTGGCATGATGACCTTATGTTTAACAGTTAGAACCTAGACAAGTCTTAGTGTATCCCCATACTTCATACGCAGATATTTGCCTTGCAGACATTTGGTGTGTGACTCAGCTCCAGCTTAAAACAAATATACTTGTGTTCATGCTTGGAAGTATCTATGTGTACATCAGAGGCTTCATTCAGCTCCCCATGTAGAGATCTCACACTGTATGTGATATCCCTTAGGGTCTCATTGGGCTTCCAGCTGTTCTTACAGCAGAAACAATTCTTCCACAGGGTCTGTATCATGTCAACCAATACTTGGTGTACATTTTGGCTGCCCTAGGACATGTCAAATGGCAAAAGAAAGCTTGAGCAACCTAATTCAGTTCTACATCTTCATGGAGTACAGTGAGCTTAAGTTCCCAGTAAAAACAGTAAAAACTCACAGTCAAGCATCCTACTCTGCATTTAATTTTAGTCCTGAAGTTAGATGAAATGAATTCCCTGCTTTGTCTCCAAAGGTGTGCTTGTAGGTCAGGTCTGAATTCAAAGAGAGCACATATAAGCAAAAACATGTAGCTCCGTCTAACAGACATTACCAGGTTTCCACTACAGGATAACTGAAAGTTAACAGATGCTACTTTACTCTTTGCTCTTCATTCAGCTTGGTGATCACAGGCTGATGCCCAAATGCAGAGAACCGGTCACTGTGGACTCAGAAGTTGAAGGGACAGAGTAGTTACCAAGCAATATTTATCCAGTCTTCTCAGTAATAAATATATTATTTTCCATTATGTTTTATGATATAGACATCACCCATACCCCAATAACACATAAATCCTTGGGTTTCTTCCATGAATTGGAAATCTTCTGAAAACTTGCAAAGGAGCTGGTGAATGTGGTTTTGATTACAGAACTAATCAGGGTTGTTTGAGGGTACATGTACATGCCAGGAGCCATTGTTTCACCTTGTAAAAGGGTTCATGTCAGTAGGAGCTTAAAATATTCCCTATCTACTCATTGAGGCATGTCATCCCCTCAGCTGTGCCAAAACCACTGCAGGGCTGCTCTAAGTGGGAACACAACCATGCTTTTCATTTAGTGGCAAACAAAAAATATTTAAAAAGCCAAGCAAAAATGCTTTTCAGTGGTTTGTTTTCTAAAAGCGGGATCATTTATCCATCCCAATTATCATCACAGCTGGTGATGTATAGGAGAGAAGTGCTTTACCATAGTACAGAAACTCAGAGGTGTAGCACAGCTGGGATGGAGAAAGGCTATAATTTTTTGGCCATAAAGCACTTATATATACATATATATATATATATATATATACATAAAGCACTTTATGATGAAGCCATGATTGATGTTGAAGCTGCACGGCATATTGTCATCAAGATCACAGATAGGTTAAGACATTTCCATACTGCCACACCCTTACAGCTTCCATCTCATCCCTCCATTTCTGCTTATCCCCCTCCCTCACTTGCTGCTTCTGCTGACACAGCTGCATCAGGGGAGCACTATAAGCCACATACCTCAGAAGACCCAGGTTAAAAGTAAACTTCTTCTACTCAGGATGGTTTCCTGAAAACATTTGGAGCCAAGTTACGTCATTTATGAGGATCAAATGTCATTTACAGGATCAAACCACCTGTTCCTTTAGCCAATATCCTGTCTTTGGCAAGAAATAGTAGACAACAGCTCAGGAACTTCCTGCTCAAACAAAAATAATGCTTATTTACCCTAGCAGTATTTTAAGCACAATGGTAGGAATGGCAAAACAGACTCTCTAGATGGAAACAAGATAATGTAGAAAGAGGGGGGCAAACCTAACAATCTCTCTATGACACTTTTCATTATCTGGCAAATTAGAACATGCCTAACTCACAGAAAAGAGTTGTTTAAGCTGTCTACCATTGCCAGTATTTATTTCAGGCTAACTACTTATTTGTAAGAATCTTTTGAATCATAGAATCATAGAGTTAATTGGGTTGGAAAAGACCTCCGAGATCATCGAGTCCAACCCTTGATCCAACTCCAGCCTGTTTACTAGATCATGGCACTAAGTGCCACGTCCAATCTCAGTTTAAAAACCTCCAGGGACGGTGAATCTACCACCTCTCTGGGCAGGCCATTCCAATCCCTGAAATATAATTGTTTATAATTATCAGGGATTATGAAAATTAAAGTCATCCACATCTTCAGTTAAACTAGAGCCTAGTCACTAAATCATACTTTTCTGCAGAAATTCTAGACAAAATTCCTTGAGTTTTTTTTGGCCAAATATGCTCCCTACTTCAATATTTTTTACAATCCTTTATGTGTGGGAACTGTGTCATTCTTTGAGGCATTACAGCCAATTTTCTTGAAAAATCACTAACCTTTTTCATCAGCCTTGATTTTTAAAGCCTCTTGTTTCTGCATGTTAGAGCAGAAGTTGCAGAAAGGAAGAGACTGGAAGAGTTAGGAACCCAGTTTTGAAGGTAACTTCTTCTCAAAGTCATGAGTCGAAGAAGAAGGCAGAGCAATGTGAATGTTATTAAATCTTCTGTACTGCAAGGAAGTCTTCTAAATATGTATATATACATTCACAGTCTGGCTGCAACCTGAGTGTATTATCATTCATTACCCGCCCATTGGGGACCATTGGGTTAGTCTCAGAGAAAAGAAGAACAAGGATTGTAATAAGACTTCATGACTATGATGCCAGGAGAACAGTACAAGCCTTGCTGAAAGTGCAAATAACAATTAGCTCTTCAGTCTTCTGGGAACCAGGGGGTAAAACTGATGGAACATCTGAGAAATGCTTCCTGAAGAGATAAAATCATTCAAAAACCTTAAAGAAATTTGCAAGAGATATTTATGTTGCTGGTTCCATTTTTAGAAACTAAGAGGAAAGGTTACATCCAGATCCTGGGATGAAAGCTTTATTAATTTAAGCCGGTAGCATTGCTTTCTTAAAGGCAGCACCATTTAAGGTCAAAATTTTGACTCCTTGCTTTTTGACTCCTTGCTTTTTCCACAAACTTTCTCTGTAAGGGAACAAGAAAGGGGAAGAAGAGATATAAAAGAGAAAATGCTTTTTCAGCTTTGAAAAGTGAAGTTCTGTCATTGACAAGCCAGTCAGTCCATGAAAAATAAATATTTCTAATGTGATTTCTCAAAAACATGTAATACTTTCATTCAGCTTCAGCAAATACCATCTACTGAGAAAGGTAGCTTGTAAATGCTGTTCTGAAACGCACCTGGGGTGTGTTTCTGTTTCTGCCATTGCAGGAAGCTCTATGTAAAAATTAACACCATTTTCTTTGTCACAGTGGGAATGTGTTCCACGTACTACACGGAGCAGTCAGATGGAAAGAGGTCTTGTTGTCTCTCCAAGGCAAAAGTTGAGAGCATGATACTCATTTCCTACTGAAGTGAATA
This sequence comes from Anabacerthia variegaticeps, assembly GCA_035583185.1. Taxonomy (NCBI): domain Eukaryota; kingdom Metazoa; phylum Chordata; class Aves; order Passeriformes; family Furnariidae; genus Anabacerthia; species Anabacerthia variegaticeps. The sequence continues at coordinate 31,250,714 of JAWWEW010000001.1, read as the reverse complement.
AATTCATGGCACTAAAAATTACTGCCATGGAAAATTAGAAAGGAACGCATTTAAATTAAAAGGGAATGCACTTTGAAAAAATCATGAGAGTAAATGACAGAAATCACTGAAAAACACACTGTTAAGAACAGGAATGAATATAGATATCCAGACACCACTGATACCTCAAAATCATGTAAAAATGTTATAGCTTTTCTTCTAATGGTAGATACTGAACACTAGAGTAACAAGGTTCTCATGCTTTGTTTACAATGAATAATGCAACTAATACATTTCCTAAGCATACAGAAATATTCATCTGTACAATAAATAGCATAAGTAGCAGTGAGACACATTAAGAGTTAAGCTTCTGAAATGTAAAGCAGCACAGGGACAGCACCTGTTACTGAACTAAGCTAACATTTTCTTTCATAGCTTTTCATCATCACGTGTTTGAAACATTGCTGTTTTCACTTGCTTTTTCCTATGCTTGGCATTTGCCTTAAGTGCTTATAGATGTAGATTTGAACAGATTGGTAGGAACAAGAGGATGATACGGTCTGCACTTGATGTTTTCTTCCAGGCTAAGGATTTTTTATCAGCAGCATGAATTCTGAAATTTAACTTTCTGAGATGAGCTTCAGTATCATTTTGCCAGCACATTAACTAACACTTTGCATAGTGTGTTTTATTATGCGATTTGAAAAATTAAAGCCATAATAAGGAGGAGATGGGAAGAAAGGAAAGGGCAGAAGAATGAAGAATGATCTAGATAAATTAATTCACCTAGATCCAGGAAAAAAATTAAGATAAATAAAAGGAAAAAAAAAAAAGGGTATAGAGGATATTTACTTATCATATAAATGAAAAATTACCTGCAAAATCTATTTTATTTACCTGATGCTTTCCTCCATTAAAAAACCACAATAGCATAGCTCAGATAATGCAATTATCTCCCACTGTAAATAACAAGAAATGTTCTGCTATTCCAATCTTTTTGTATTGGCCAGTGTTGACTTCTTAAATGCTGAGTGCAGTTTGTCAGTTGTTTGGTAGAAACCAATACCTCTTCAGTACTTAGCCGTGTGTGTCAAGATTCAGTCTAGAATTGATTTCCTTACAGCTATGGTATAAAATCTAGCAAATAATTTTTTTCTGGAAGAAATGTTGACAGGCCCTTAACTAGATAGTGCTATTGAATGCCAATATAATTAGCTGGGCAGATGAGACAAATTATGCAGACTGCAATTCATTTCTGACACTACTCTTTTTATCAGACCTTACTACTTTTCTGTCTTCTCAGGTGAAGACTGAAGACTAATATTGTAGTTACCTGGACTTACACAGCTGATAAGTCCGATTGCCAGGAGTCGACATGAAGTCTATTCAGAAAAAATTGCCATAGTAATTGCTACTTTTGACAAGGCCTTGCAGTGATAGCACAAGGGGCAATGACTTTTAACTGAAGGAGAGGAGATTTAGATTAGGAATTGTGAAAAGACTATTTCCTATGAGGGTGGTGAGACACTGGCATAAGTTGCTCAGGGAAACTGTGGCTGCCTCATCCCTGAAAGTGTTGTAGGCCAAGCTGAATGGGGCTTTGAACAACCTGGTCTAGTGAAAGGTGTCCCTATCCTTGGAGGGGTGTTGGAACTAGATGATCTTTAAGGAGCCTTACAGCCCAAACCATTCTATGATTCTATGAAATTATCCTCATATTTCTTTTTCCTATCAGTGTTTTAAAACTCCCACTATTTTTGGAGGAACTAGAACTACAAATGTAGATTATTGGTATCCACTAGTTTTGGTTTAATGCTTTTTGTCCTTATAAGTGACTCTAATACAGCAATAAGGAACACTTTTACAGCCAGCCAAATTTCCTTCCAGATTCAGAGAAAGTCAAGAAGAAGAAGTTTAATAAATAAAGTGTTTATTGTGGGGTTTTCAACATGTGGAAAATATATGAACTTGAAAGTAATTAATGTGGCATCTATTGAAATAGAGGAGGTACTTGTACTACATCAAGGCAAATACACATGTTAATGTAAGAGATTTGATATCTCCTGAATTATTTTGATGTCCTAGTTCAATAATTCTACATTCTAAATAATTGTTTCTATATCCTAAATTATTATTTCTGAGACACAAAGTGAAAAAGCATTTTGCAGCTTCAGGAACTTCTTCAGAACTCAGAAACTTTTTCCCTTAGAGGGTTCAGTAGACTTTCCCCAAAGGGAAAGGGGTGGCGGGGCTGGGGTGGTTTGAGTGGACAGTGGACTTTCAGCCAAGGTCAAAACCACAACAGAGGGTGATTGGGCACTGGAGAAGCTCACTGGAGAAGCTCACCAGAGAAACAGTCACAGCACTAAGCCTGTCTGAGTTCGAGAAGCATTTGGACTATACTCTCAGGCACATGGTGTGACTCTTAGGGAGGGTCCTATTCAGGGCCAGGAGTTGGACAGATCATCCTTGTGGGTCCCACCCAACTCAGGGTATTCTGTGATTCTCTAAGTATGACTGGAATAAAGCAAAGAATAAAAATAGTTTCCCTAAGAATATTTTTTGCTATCACAGAAGTGGTGGACTTTTTTCCACATCTTTCTTGCAGATGACAAAAATTTTAGGAAGCCAACGCATATGATGCCATTAAAAGGGGGGCAGGGGGTGGAAATGGCTCCAGGAGAGATGCAGGGGAATTGATTTATCCAGCTTACTGAAATAAGGGACGGCAACAATATCCATCTTATTTAATCTTGCAACCTTCCCTGTCTAATTTCTTCACCAGCCAAACCTTTAACTTTGTCCTTCTTGCTGTGGTTATCTAGATTTGCCTGGGAGGGTGTTAAAGGCACAGATTGTAATTTTGGTTTCTCTCTGTGTGTTCTGTAAATCCTGTACATGCAAGACTTTGCTTACACTGTGTAACTACATTGTATATGTGAGCTACAACAAACCACTTCACAATGCAAAACAATTGCATTTTCAGTTACTTTAACCATCATGTTCTGTTAACCCCTCTGGAAACAGAGGGCGGATTATAAATGAGGATGTTAACTTTCTTATGAAAAGTTTAGCTTCCCTACAGAAATCTTTCTTGAACAATGTAATCTTTATTAAATTCTATTGACCAACTTAAAATTGCAGAGAAAGGACCTCACTCATTAAGTATTTCATGTAAAGGGATTATTCCATTTCTTTTCTTAAAGTCTTCTGTCTCAATTTTGTCTTAAACTCCTCTAAAGATTTCTATTCGTTTTAGTCCTTATTAAATTTTAAGGGAGACTTTTCTTTTGCGACAGAATGAGCTGTGCAGACAGTTAGCTGCTCATCATGCAAATTTCCTTCTGTGGAAATGTTGCTCAGTAGGATACCACTTTCCAGAGTCTATCTGTTTTGTTAATTTCACACTGCTCCCCAAAAAGCCTCACGTTAGAAAGGTTCAACAAGCACTTCCCATTCTCCTCTTCACAGCTGATCACACCCGAATTTGCATCATCAGACTTTGTCTTTCTCTCATCTACACAGGAGTGAGGCATAGAACTTCAGGGTTAATGAATCCTGATTAACTTTGTCTTCATTGATTTGGAAGGAAATGTCTAATAATGGGATTTCTTCTCTGCCCCCCGCTCCCCCCCCCCCGCCATCTAACTAGTGTAATTGGGTAGAAGATAGTTACCTGATCATTTGATGAACATTTGTAGATACTAAGTTCTGAATAAAACTCAAAGAATGATCACATTATCATCATTATCATATTTTTGCAGTGTCCCCAGTAAATTCTTTCATACACCTGAATTTATCTTTTTTAAGGAAACGCTGCAATCTTCAAAACTTTTGACTGTATGGACTAGGCATGACTCTTTTTGTCCAGTAAACATCACTTGAATCAGCAACAGTGGTTATGCAAGAAACTACGTATTTAATAAAAAGGGGTGCTTGTAAGAAGAGCAAAAGTTGTGTGGGAAGATTAAATCCAAGAATATCATCTGTGCATATCTAAGGTATTCCTATGTTGAAGCTGAATCTCTTGAGAGCCCATCTAGACGATACCTATCGTCCCATGAAGACTTTAACTGTGTTTATCACCCTCTGAATCCAGTATAGATGCTTTGACTGCTTAAAAAAATTAATGGAGAAGGGACTGAACTAGTGTCCATGGAAACATGATCTTTAAGGTCTCTCCAACCCAAACCATGCTATAATTCTATGATTCTGAATTTGCCTCCTTCATGTCTCAAGGTGATTTTCCATTTATAAGAAAACCCAACATATAAAACAAACCAACCAAAAAAAAAAAAAAAGCCAACACACTAAATATATTTTTACAATATATGGCACCTGTTAGATGTATAAAGCATTGCTCCTATCTGCAGAAAGGTTAGGTAGAAGTAAGTCTGCATAGTGTCAGTAACATGTATATTCGATTAGTTAAGAGCTTGTGAAGACAAGAAATCTTGCTTTGGTTTAACTAAATCAGTTTGAAACCAAGCTAGCTAGTGCAGTCCATATGTATTTTTAACTCTTGCTTAAATTGCTTTAATAAAGATTAGCAAAATCTTCAAATAAGCAAATCAAATGATCATGGTAGGTAATTCAGTTTATGTGCATCTATGTTAGGAGTTTGTGCGGCCTATACTTTGATCATCCACAAAAAACAAAACAAAACCAAACAAAACAAAAAAATGCCATAGAGCCAAGACATTAGCAAACCCTTGTTGTTTACTAAGTTTTCTATTATCCCTTTCCCCTCATGTTGTCTGTCAGAGACATGATCCATGGGGTTCGCAGCTGGAAGGAACAGTTAGAGCACAGGCTGAGTGACTTGCAGCTCCACAACTGCACTACCATAGCTTAACAAATTATCCTTGACTTTGAGCCACAGGCACAGTTGTGGGGCACACTCGTGGCCCACCCTAAAAGTGATGTAATGCACTGAAGCTTAAACTTCACTGAAAGAGTTTTAAGCTAACTCCTGTTACTTTGCAATTGGGACAGATTGGGAGTAAGCACATGGGCAGTTACCATCCAAAAATACATCTCATCCAAGAGACAGTAAATTATTATGTTCCCATAACTCATCCATGTTCCAAAGCCATAAATCTTGCCTCCTTTATAACATAAGCCATAAAATTTCAATGAGTTGCTCTTGTACTGGACCCACAGTAATGTCTGTGGGGCAGGATGCACCATCTTAGCTGCAGCACTGAGCCCGGTGCCACCACATACCACAAGCTAATGAGCTAATTTAGAACATTGCAGTGACTTCAAGTTAGCAGAGAGTTCTAGTCCGGGTTTTCAGGAAAGAGACTGCCATGGTCACACTGCATGTCAGCTGCTCCTTCCTTCAGTCTGCCTTCTAGGGGTCTCCAAAGGGAACCTTATGTTTTCCATAAGATTCATGCAAATAAACAGCTACGTAATGGAGCACTGCCTCAAAAATCCCCCCTTTGTGAGGAAGATTGTGCTTTTAGGTCAGCACCATATTAAAAACTATAAAATCCACTTGGGAGAATAAGTTGAAAATTATCTGATAAGGAAAAACTTTGCATCTTATCATTCTCAGTGAATATATGGAATCTTACCTCATGCTTGAGATAGCACAAAATTATGAGTGAAACTTCTGTAATAGTTAGACCTTTACAATATCTTTCTCCAGTTTAGATTGTTTAATAACCAGGACGATGGCAGGTATCACATTTTGGCTTGGTGTGGTGTGCTGGCTCTCCCTGACCTAACTTAGATGCCACAGTGGCATCAATAGCAGGGAGTGTGAAAGCCACACTTAGTCCGTTCTGGGAGTAACAATGTAAAGAGTCTGAAATGCCTGTGTGACTTGGAACATAGTCTTGATGCATGAGGTAAAACAGAATTTTCAGATTTTTTGGCAAAATTTTTGATACCGGAGATGATAGCAAGCCTGAGCTACAGCCCTACTGCATTATAACCCTGCCTCTGTCTGGCGGCTAAAGCTGGATGAGTTGTTCCTGGTCAGAGTGCCACATTTTTTCCTACTTTGCAAGGCTCCATTTCCAGGGTGATGTCTGGCAATGAATTTCTCATTCATCACAGATGCTGGAAACATTCTCCAGTAGAACAACCAGCCCCAAAAATTACAGGGTACTCCATGAAACATGAGTAGATAGCACAGATTTTGGCTAGACTGTATCCTAAAAAAAGTCTGTATATTTAATGTTCTTAGATGAGCATTAATATATTCCTCAATTAAATACATATGTATTTCCATCCCTGGAAGTTTTTGAGCCCAGATTGGGCAGGGCTTTGAGAAACCTGGTCTGGTGGAAGGTGTCCCCAGCCATGGCAGAGTGTGTGGAATGGGATGACCTTTAAGGTCACATCCAACACAAACCATTCCATGATTCTATGATGCATGTATTAATTTCAAAGGATTGATACATGGGAATTCTGCATCTTATCTTTTATTTTGAACAGTTGAAACATTCTTATTTGTATTTTTTAATATTTTAATATTATGAACTAGAACTACATGTGACCTCTGAAGTGGGTATGATGACTCTGCTAAAGAAGTTTTGAGCCATTGTTTGTTCCTTATCTCTTTGTTTACACTATTTTCATATGCGGGGTTAAAGTATGGCAGTTCAGAAGGGAAAAACATGGCTTTGAGGAGAACTGATTGCACAGATAAGAGCATAAGGTCATCTGGAAACTGCTGCTTGGAGCCTTCAAAATTCAAGTTACTTTAAGTAGGTGGTTCTTAATGTATGTGTTAACCTCAAGGGGCAATTGCTGTGGAATACAACTGAAATCAGTAGCCTATAATAAGAAAAATATGATTAGCAAACAGTATGTATCTGAGAAATGAAAGGGGCCCTATATGACCTTCAGGCATCCTTCATGTGAATGGATAGAACGTCAGAGTGCACACATAGGTGTATTAGCACAGATTGAGTCCAAGTCTGTGAAGCAAAGGAAAACATGACTTTCACGTATTACTTGCTTGCATCTCCAAAATGTGTCAAGTATCTGGTCTACTAAGGAAGTGAAAGGAAATTGTGTTGTGTAATGGCTGATTTTGATATGTTGCTATTTAAAACCTGTTTGAGCACTTTTCCAAATCCTGAGGAAGAATCCACCAATAGAATGAACAAACTCTTGTACAGTTGATGGTGCTAAGTTTTGCACGTCCCATCTGCTTCCAGGACTATGGTAGTGATTTTTAGATTGGTTTAGAGAGGTCCCTTTTGTAATAAATTGTTTCAATCAGTATTCATGGAGGGGTGGCAGCTGCTGCTGGCTTTCACAGCATGAAGGACAAACCCTTGCATTTAGACGGTGATGTTAGCAGATGTGAGATTTCCAGCTTTCTCGAGATTTTCTGCCAATCTGAGTCTTGTCTATCAGAAAGCATTTTTACTGCTTCTTTTCCTGGTCCTTCCCCAACAGTCATACCATGACATGGTACATAAAACATCATCAGAGGGGGTAGCAATGCAACTTATATTGAATTCTCAGTGAATTGGATAGAGTTTTGAAGATGATCCAAGTCTGTAGATCACTGTTGTCAGTGGCCATTTGCATTTGCATCCTTCCTTGATATTTATCATAAATTTATAGCCAGTACAGTAATGTAGGTAGCAAGAAGACTATTAAGAAATACTGCTTCAACAAAGCAGAAACTGAGATAGCTAGAGGCAAGCTTCTCTAAGGGTTCAGGTATGTTTGAATTTCAGAGGGATTTTCTGTCCCAAACACCATAACAGCAAGAACACTAGATGCCCTTGAGGTTACCTTGGCCTGGTCAGAAGACAACTTGAACAAAAGACAACGTACCTGCAAAACCCATCAATTTTATTTCACAAAAAAGCAAATATTGCACATGTCTAGTAACATAGGGGAATCCACCTTATAGCTGCAGTTTCTGAGTCTTTGAGGGTTTCCTCTACTTCCTGCTCAGCAGTGTAAGCTACTGTCCATACAGGGACCTCCCATTTCATCCTGAGGTGCCAAAATTTAGTTTTCCACTAAAGCAGATTCATGAAACATGCTTACACTCTCTTTCCATGGGGGGACAGGCTTGGTGCATCTCATACTTCTATCCATGCTAGAAACATGCCCACTGCAGAAGGATTGGAACACGCCCCTGGAAGTGTTCAAGGCAAAGCTGATGGGTTTCTGAGCAACCTGGTCTAGTGGAAAGTCTCCCTGCCCATGCCAGGAGGGTAAAACTAGGTGGTCTTTAATGTCCCTTCCAACCCAAACCATTCTGTCATTCTAGCACCTGTGCTGGATAAGCAAGGGAAGCATGGGGATCTTGAAATTAGGTCTTTTCACCTCTAAGGCATCTAAACTAAGGCAGGTCAGGACATTTAAAACATATTTCCATTCAGTCTGCAGTTTCCCCACGTATCACATAGATCACATCCACAATAGTGGGGGCTTATTGAATCCATTTTCAGTGTGCCTTTTGGAAAGTAAACTTTTTCTGAACCTTACAAGGAAGAGGCAGTGGGCATGCAGCAGTGGAGAGAAACAACACCGAAGTGAGTCGCTGCCATGTGCTCAGAAAACTCTCCTGTAAGGGCTGCTCCATAACCTGGCACTCTAATGAAGCTCTTAGGTAGAAAGTGAAAGGCTTTTAATGTGTTTTATAGCTGCACACATTCATTTCCAACAAAAATAAACTTTGTAAGAATTTTTCCCAAAGATCACAGCATACAGAGATGACTTGTGGCTTGGCTGTGTATTTACATATTCCTCTGCCCTTTTAATTGCAGAACAAGCCTGTGCAGGCACTGGGGAAAGAATGATCTTCGTATTCTTCATTATTCAGTTGTAGCTTCACCTTCTGTGAGTTATGACTCATTTTCTCACTCCTGAGACATCTCTCGTATAAACCGATCATACAATAATTCACCAGAGGGGTGAAAAATTAACTTGTCTTTTTAATACAGAAGTTAAGAAAATAGGTTAATATTTCATTTCCCAAGAAGAAACTGATGTAATAGGAGCAGGCAGGTCATACTCTGGAGTGTAACCCAAATGAAAATATACCTCAACTAGACCAAGGGTCTGGTGATAGAAAACTAGGCTGCTTGCTGCACAGTCCTGAGTTGCTTCAATATTTATTTTTTTTACCCTACTTTATTTCTTCCTTCCTTTTTGCACTGTACTTTTAGAAGTTATTTGGTTGTGGCAGCACTGTAAACTGAAGCCTCTTTCCAAGTATGTGTGTATGGAAAATGTAGTTGTTTGGCACTGAAAAGGTCCCACAAGAGACATCATTTCTGTGGTGGAGACAGGTGCTCCATATTCCTTTTATTTTTCCTTTCTGTAATGTCTTGCATCATTCACCATGGGAGGGAGATATTCAATTGACCTGCTGTTGGTTTAGGATGACAAATTAATTTCATGTCAGCCTCCAAACAGCCCGTTAACAGGAATCACCTGGGACCACCTCAGCCAACATGGAAGAGAAATTTAACTCTTGACAGACAGGTCAAAATTTCTGAATTATGTTGCTGAGCTATCTGAGTCTCATGGCTCCGTTCTCCACATTGTCAGGGAGTACACCTGGTGAGAGAGTTGAGCCCTACCATAACTTCAGATTAGCTTCTGAGCTGATTTTTTCCACTAAGGGGAAATGAGGCTTTATTGTGAATGCATACAGCCTTGTCTCTTCCTCTTTATTATATGCTTTCCCTGGCACAATTGCATACAGCAAGAAAAGTCTTGCTGCTTCACACCAAGGACTGCTGTGACAGAGGAGCGCCACTCACCAGTACAAACCCATTAAGTTTTATTAGACCCTCTTGCCCTCTTTTTCATCTTTCTTGTCTCCTGCCTTCTCCGTTGTCTTTTATATTCTCACTTACTCCCACCTGGTAACGCTTCATTGCTCTGAAGCCACTGCAAGTGCCTCACTTCACCTTTGTCTTGGCAATCAGTATGTTGTCCATTTCAAACCACTTTCGCAGGCAATGACCACTGGAGGTTATGGTCTGTCATGTCAAACTCTAACTGCTGGACTGGTTTGAAACTTAGCTGAGCATAACAGGGAGCTGATGTTGGAAGAATTTTGTACCTTTGTTTACATGTGTAGAAAATACAGGTGAAAGGAACATTATTACAAACAAAATTGTTGCCCTGGAATTTTATTTTAGTTTTTTAATACATGTGCAGGAATTCTAATAAAAATAAAATATCATAGGATCACTGAAGAGTTTGCATTGGAAAGAAACTTCAAGGACATCTAGTTCTAACCCTCCTGACATGGGCAAGGACACCTTCCACTAGAACAGGTTGCTCAGAGCCCCATCCAACCTGCCCTTGAAAACTCCCAGGGATGGGGGACTATCCACACCTTCTCTGGGAAACCTGTGCCAGTGCCTCACCACCAAAAAATTATATAAAAAATTTTTATACCAAAAAATATAGGATTTTTCTCTTGTCATTTAAATCTATCAGTAATATGATTGCCCCCGTAATGCAGTGTCCTGGGAGGTCCCAAAGACCCTTACGAGGATTTTGGCCACATTGTGCTGTACTGACATAACAAAAGACATTGTGGATGAGAAAGGTGCAGAGCCATATGTTCAATCCCCATTGTTCTGGAGTTTATTGCAAGCTATCACAGCTATCGAATGGTGTGGAGGGTGCACATTCACCTCCTGGGTAGAGCACAACAGCTGTTTGTCAACACAAAGCAATAATGAACTGTCACAGAGACACAAACAGGAGGAAAGGCTCAGTCAGCTCACACTGCAAGGGAAATGTAGGTCAGTGGAATATCATTATTGAAATTGGAATAAATCTGGGACACTGAGTCTAATAGAACTCTTCCTGTAGAAGTACTAACGGCATCATTAGTGACCACGTGTTGTCATCCCAGTGTCTCCTGCCTCTGTACTGAGAAGTCGCCTTTCGATGCTGGAAGGGCACAGTTCAATACTGGGTTACATCACTTGGTCTATTTCCCATTTATTTACCAAATTACAGCCTTCTTCAACCCTCTGGCTGTCTTCCATGTATATGCTGTCCAGACCTGAGCCTTTTTAGCTGTATGTTATCTAAAAGGATCACAGTCCTGCTAGGAATGACCTATATTTGGCTTGTTCTCCAGCATTTAATTTTGAGCAGTAAAAGCTAATTTTCTTTTGTGCTGAAAGAACATATGGGTTCATTGTGAGGGAAAAGGATTGTTTGAGTGCTCTATTGAAGTTGGATATTTTTAGGTGCATGTAAGATCAAAGCTCTGATATCTTTTGGTGCAGTAATACATGTACCAATACGTAACAGCAAAAGAATCTTTCTCCAAGTCTCCATTCAGAGCATTTTCATTACATTATAAAGCTGCCTTTGACATTCTTGTGCAATATACAGCCCTTTAACGCAGCATTAGCTGATGTGAAGTGTGCCAAGCCCATTTGAGCACAAAATGTGTAGATATGGAATGAAACAAGTTTTATCAAGACACAGCAAACTTCAAAGTTTCCAGAGGCTGAGCTTAGATAAACCTTATTAAAACATGATAACTGTTGAAATGGAGTTCAGACTTTTTCAAGCAGTTTTTGGTAAAACTTGTTTCTCAGAATTCTGAAATACTGGTTAATGGTATTTCACACATTAATTTGCTCTGTCTGCTTCAAGTCCTGGCTTCAACTCAACAGAAATGCATCCAAGCTGTCAAGTTTACATCTAGGCTTTGCCAGAGTGTGAAGTTGTTTATATCTAGAGTTCTGGAGCCAGCTGACATCTAGACACTTAGGAAAATTAATTCAAATTAATTGGAGGTGTGAACTTAGAGCATCGCAGTTCAAGTATCTTAAAACCCCATGTGGAAACTCTTATTCAGATGTAAAGTGTCCTCAGTTCTGAATATAATCTTCCTCTGAGATGAGCTATATCTAAATTCGCAACTAAGATCTAGTATCATCTTTTAAAGCAGAAACTGTTGACAAGGAAATTTCACAGGTGCACCAAATAAGTGATAAACAAACTACTTCAGATTTAGGACTGGTTTAGTTGTCATAAAGTCAGAAAAAATATCTCAGTCTTTATCCAGTCAAGGAGTTTTCAGCTACTACAAGACAGATAAAGGTCATGTTTTATGACTCATTAACGGTCCTACTTTATTTAAAATAGCAGAGTTCTGCTTTGTGTCTACTAAATCTGAAATCAATTGTTTTTCAGTAGCAAGTTTACAGTTTTGCATCTAAATTGTTAAAATATCTGAAATATAATAAGCAAATAGTACTGCCATTCTTTCATTGCAGTGCTATTTCTTTCATATTGTAGCCCAGCAGTCTGACTAGTTTATCACCAATTCTGTTATTTCCTCATATCTTAAACACCTGAAGTGGATCTTTTTGTGTACTTTGTTTCGAACATTTAAATTGTACATTTCCTGTTAACCATACACTTTTAGCCTGGAGTCTCAGTGCTGTTGCTGGGTTGGAGTCCTGGAGATGTTTTTATGGTGAAGATTTCCTGCCTAATACAACATCCAATGATTTTTTTGGGGAAAAAAAAAGGCAGGAAAACAGTTTTCCACCTTTATTCTATCTTTTTTCTTGCTTTTTCTCTTTCTGCTGTTGCATATTTCTGTCCCATTGAGAGTGTTCCTCCTGTCACCACATAAAGAAACAGACACATACCTCGAATTAATGAGGCAAAAGGAGGCACCTTAGACCACTAGCTCTTCTTGGATTAGTAGATTTCTTGAGTGCAGTTCTGGGACTGTCTGACTGGGGAAACACAGTAGTATAACACCACACTTAGTGTTATGTCATATGTATCTTGAACTCTTAAACATTATAGGTATTCATACCTTCTCCATGACAGTCCGTACTTCACAGAGTTCTCTATTTATTCTTTCATCTCTATTGAAGATGTAGTGTACAGCACTACAGCATTGTAGATATGGTGTTTAGGGTCATGGTTTAGTGCTGCACTTGGCCATGGTAGATTAATGGGTGAACTTAATGATCTCGGAGGTCTGTTCCAACTTTAATGATTCTGTGATATGATTCTATGATTCTGTGATCCACCTTCCAGCTGATGGCCACAGTCCACCACCCCTCTTTCCAAGTAACTGCTGTGAGAGCTGACTGCTGAGTTACAAGCATAACACCCATGTATATAAAAAAGTCTAGAGGAAATCCAGGAAACTACAGGCTCATAAATCTGACCACTGATCCTAGTAAGATATAATAAAAAATAAAATCAGTGAGCATACAGATAAGTGTCACCAGTGGGGAAGGAATTAGCTTAGCTTTTGTAAAGAGAAATTCTATCTTACTACATGCTGCGGTTTTACCATGAAGTTGTAAGCAACTCAGTAAAAAAGGATAGAGTGGTCATAATGTATTCAAATTTTGGGGGAAAAAAACCAAATCAAACCAACAAACAAACAAAACCCCCCAAAAAACAACACCTTTGGAAAGTTTTTATGTCAAATATTATTAAAGAAAATAAGTTACTATGAGAACGAAGAAAATAATTTCTGAAAGGTAGGAGAAGAATAAGTAGAAAAGGGTTATTAGTTACTTTTCAGAATGAAGAATAGTCAGAACTAGGATACTCCAGGACTAGTGTAAGCATCACTTTTATTTGATATTGTCATCGATGTCCTTGAGGAAGCAAAGAGCAGTGAAATCTTTATGATTACAAACTATATTGAGATCTATAAGGTAGTCAAATGATGCAGCTGTATAACCTAACAAAACTGAGCAAAGGGGCTGAAAGCCCATGAGTTTCTATGTAAAAAACATGAGTTCCTATGTAAAAAAAACCACAAGACAATTAATGAATATAGAGAAAATACTCTGTAGAACCAAAACATGAAGTCAAAAAACAATTGCAAGAAGGATATATTGCAATCACTATGGATATTTTCCTGAAATAATAGTTTCAAAAGGTAATGACACACGAAAAGGTCAATAACATTTTCTGTGTTATCATGAAGAGGGCAGAAGAGAAGGCACAGGGCATTATTTCCCTACTTTATAAATCTGTTGTGCACCCACACTAGGGATACTACGGGTAAGGTTTTTTTCCCCAGGTCAAGAAGGGTATAATGAATGTGGACCAGAAACAGAAAAAGGCAACTAAATTGATCTGGTAAACAAGTGACTGCTTGAAGTCGTGAAGACAGTGGGTAGAATGAATTTAGAAGTCCTGCCAGTAGCAATACAGGAAGTGGAGGTACACTTAACCAGAGTATGCAGAAGATGGGCTTAACACACGTAAAAGCCCTTCCTGAACCCCTGGGCAGGAAATTACAGCCACTTTCTTGACAAGGTGGGTAACAGCAGCAGGTTCAAAAAGAAACTGGACAAATTGACATGAAGTCTATGAACAGATATTAAGGGCAATAGGCCTAAATACACCTTCCTTAGCCTTTGCAGGTGCCTGAGAAGTGCAGGGGAAATGAACTGCCATGAGTGGTCAAGTTTATTTATTCAGCATTTCCTGTCACTCCTCAAGTTTCTTCATCAAAGACATTTAAAAAAATTACGTCATCAGAATATCAAAAGCAGGAAGTGTAATTATATGCTTATAGAATACATACTTGCACAAGAGAAGCTTGTTGGTTCCTCATCTCTACCATCACATAACCTGCCTAGATACCTTATGAATTCCTCTACCTTTCCACCTCTCAGGCAAGTTACCAATGTCTTATTGGAGATCAGTAAGTGTGGACAATAACAAAATCTCACTCTGCCACTGCCTACTTCTTCCTACCCTGGAAAGCCTCCAGTGTTGTCATTCTTTGTGTATCCTCCTCAGCGGGAGATTACTCTTCCCTCACTGTCCTCTACTCTTATTAAGAGAGTTAGCAAGCAGCAAAATACAACAAAAAATATATTTTAATAACTCTTAGAAAACAACAAGAACTCTGATAATTTTGGAAAGCACAACTTCACCTCCCCCCACCAAAAAAAAAAAAAAAAGTTGTCCTTTTCCATTATCTCTCATTTTCCTTGTGTCTCCTGTTTTCATTCTTTATTATAATTTCTATCAAACTGACCAGTACGATTTTATTCATCTATGGTTTCCAATACCTCTTCTGGGAAAAAAAAACAACCAACCAAAAGAAAAAAACCAAACCAAAACCAATCTATTTTCCTTTTTTTTTTTCCCCCATGTTGCAATGTTGCATCCCATTTTTGTAGTGGGCACTCTGTTGTAGGAAAAAAAAATTGCTCAATATAATGAAAAGTTCAACAATTTCATACTTGAATTCTTCTGGAACTCTTTGGTGGATACCATCTGGTCCTGGTGATGCAATATTGTTAATTTTATTGATTAACTCTAAAATTTTCAGCTGGTAGTCAAATTTGAAACAGATCTTCAAATTCACTGCTTTTTGAGGAAAGTTTCTGGTGTGACAATCTCCCCAAACGTATCAACAATGATAATGAAAAAGATTTCCTTTTTTTTTTCTGTAGCCGTACCTTCTCTGTATGATCTTTTTACTTTTTGATCATCTCATACCTAAAACCTCTCTAACAGATTCCCTTATTCTGTTGCTGCGGCAAAAAGTTTTCATTTTCATGGTTTTACCAATGCATTCGTAGGCTTTTTCCTCCTTTGTCCTGCTGTACTATACTTTTATATTTAACTAGTTCTTTTCTTTTTTCCCTTTTTCAGAAGGTTTCATTCCACTTTCTGAGGATTATCTTTTCAGTTCAAATTGGGGTTTTCACCTTAGTTGTTTTACACACCATTTTGGGGGTTTTGGCCTTTTTCTCTTTTCTTCTTTTTTTTCTTAATCTTTCTACTGTTTTTGATGGGTTAGCCCTTTAACAACAGTCTCTACAATTCACCCCCAACCATCATGTGAAAGGACAAAAAACCCACATCCAAAACAGTGTCTGCGGTTTGACACAGATACATATAAAAAGCTCCCAATTTCAAACAGA
Organism: Anabacerthia variegaticeps; assembly: GCA_035583185.1. NCBI lineage: Eukaryota > Metazoa > Chordata > Aves > Passeriformes > Furnariidae > Anabacerthia > Anabacerthia variegaticeps. The sequence continues at coordinate 31,234,833 of JAWWEW010000001.1, read as the reverse complement.
ACTCATAGGCTGTACAGAAAATCCCCTGCTGAGATTTTAAAATTATTCTTACACTCACCTTACTATGGAAATCATCTTCTTCCAAGGACCAAAATTAAACAGTAATAAGTTCCCTTTTTAGTTGTTTAGATATTTGATGGAGGTGCTGTTTCTATAAATACACATTGCAATTGCTTCAAATTGATTCCATTGCTTTTTTAACAACTCTAATTTTCATTGAGTGCAGGGCTTAAAATGCTAGCACATGTCATGCTCACCTGGGACAGTTTTAACAAAAATACTTGATCTGCTAGATTTGCTTCCTTTTTAGTTTAGTTTTCCTGGTGTAGGTTGAAACTCACCCTTGAACATGTATATGGCTCCCATTAATACCAATAGGAGCCATATGTGTGCACTGAGGGCCTAAATACTAAATTTACCCCCAAAGCACTTCTCCCATAATGACTGAGTGTCCTATTGCAAAGTCATTCTTTAATTACCAATTTTATCACGAACTTTTTCTCATAATATATTCTAACTAATGCTACAACTAATTCCTTGAAGTAAGTGTTACTGCGCAGTAATTGAAAATACCATTAGTATTTACTTGCACTTTCCGCAGTCAAACTGCTTTTACTTACTTTTTCTCAAACCTTTTTTTGGACTGCAATGGTGTAGCAGGTGAACATTTCCCAATTTTATATTTTAATAGTTGCCTACAGCTAGCACTCCAGAAGTATGGCAGAATACATAATTTTACATTGCCTATAACTTTTTCCTGATTGAACTTGGTTTTGCCTCTTTGTGTTTTACAGAGCTCTGCCACAGCCACATCTGTGTTTTCATTCTGAATTGGATTCCTTCACAATCATAGACACTGCTTGCAATTAAATGCATAGAACCTGCTGCTTTAATTGAGTTCAGTCCAATTTGTCACTTCAAACTTCAGAAAATTATGTGTAAGGAAAGATTTACTTGCCAGTTTCATTCAGCTAAAGTTGATGGAAAACCTTTTGATCACTCAGCCATTAAACACATTTCAGGGTTGTGCCAAGCTAATTGCTTGGGCTTGCTGAAGTTTATTTGTATTTAAAACAATCTCAGTTTATATTTTCCAGGGCTGTGCAAACCATTATCTTTCCATGCGCCTGTGTTTCCTTACTTAAGAGTTTCAGGGGTCTGATTCTACTCTTAAACACCCAAGATCAAGCAAAGCTCTGTTCTTTCCGAGAAAACAAGGGGGGAAATGGTGCAGGAGTGGGTGCCAACCCAAATTTGTATGTCCATCTGTTAACCGGGGGAATCAGAAAGTGACAGAGCCACAGTTATGTTTATTCATTACAAAGCACCTGCTTCTGTTTATGACAATAAATCTAAGGGTGCCTCAGCAGCTGAAGTGCTGACATGCCCTTTGGGATTCTGCTGGACCAGGGTGGAAGTATCCACTGGGAGCACAGCTGTAAATTACTAATAACAAGGCCTCCAGCTTTACAGGGTCATGATCAGCAATGTTGCTGCCATGCTGCTAAGATATACAGTGGGGGTTTTTTAATTCCTTTATTTCTGGATAAAATCAGTAACAGGAACTGGAAATTGGTTTTGTTTTGGTCTCATTGAAGTAAATGAAAAGTCTATGTTAAATTCAAAGTGCAGGGCGCAAGGACTTCACCTATAAGACACCATTACAGGTCATGAAATGTTAGCTTAGGGATATTTTGTTAAAAAGTATAAAAAATATTTATGTTGTCAGGCCAGTTCCTTGAAAGATAGTCACAAAATAAAACTTCAGTACTTAAACTGTGTAGACCTTAGAAGCAGATTGGAGTTTTGGGCATTACAGAAACACATATGATAGTCTTCCAAGTTGAGATATGGAGATGTGAAATGTGTATGCAATAGATGACAGTGTGTATGGAGAGGATAGTCATTACTGTTCCTCCTATTTCCATTAAATATATTTCTGCAAATAAGGACTAGACATTGTCACCTCTTACCTAAATTGCAAAGATGGGGCTCTGGTCTGCTTCTTGTCTGGTAGTGGGCTACAAATCTTAAAAGAATTATAACAATTAAACTCTCACCAGATTCCTTTAGAATCAGTTATTCCTTTAGAAAAACTGATTTGCACATTCAGAGGTTCAGGGAATTATGAGTCTAGTGACATAAGAAATAGAGATTCTGTTCTCCTCCTGATCAGGCTTGTGTGGTTTGTAGCTGATCACTGAATTTCTCTGTCATACAGCCCCCTAATCTGAAGAAGGGAAAAAGGTTAGTTCATTGGGTATCAACAGGTCATGGAAAGTTTCTCAGGTATTGTGATATTTCAGGTAACTTGATATTTCATAAAATAATTCAGATTGCACTTTTCACCTCAAAATTCACTTCCCTTGTAAAACTGACAGCAACAACACAGATTAGGGCTCTGAAGTTCAAGAGATGTGGTCCTGGCCTGCTTCACTAGAAACATTGCTTACTCTCTAGTAAAATAGCCCATTTCATTGTCTTGTTGATCCATAGCTGCTGTGAAAGCACACTGATAGACACATCAGATCTCAATAATTCCGCAGGTGAACTGGCAGTCCTCTCCCTGACCCTTAAAAATGCAGCATAAAGATATCACGTAAAAAGAAAGATAATTCTCGACAGTGACATTTCTGTGACTCCCTTCTCCTTCCTTGATGAAGTATGAAGGCGTTTCATTAGAATTGCAAGTAGTCACCCTTTCGCATGAATATTCTCCAGCACAATGCTTTCTCTTCAGGGATCAGTGTAGTGGAACAGGCTGAGCAGAACAGTGCAGAAACATTCATTTTAGTCTGAGTTCCTTAAATTTGTTAGAAAATTTGCAATAGTTTCTAGATTGGACCTACATATCCAAAGGTTTATGCAGACATCTCCTTTAATTTTTTATGGATGTAGAAACACAAATAAAACAAGAATGAATTTTGTATATTGTTCGCAGTTAGGTTCTCTTTATATTATTTTAGATTGCAGTATTTATATTTATAGTCTTTATTTCCTGTGTGTGATCTCTTAGGATACACTTGACCTAGAGTATATCACTCAGAAGTGAGGTTTTGAGCATTTAACTGCTCTCATGTAGGTTGTCTAAATTGCCATAAGCAGAATAAAAAGACCAAATGCAAGCTCCAAAGGCAATTGTGTTTTGAACCCAGGAAAGCATCTGGTAAAGTGTTTTTAACAATCTTTGCATTTTAACTAAATAAGCAAGTGTTTACTAGGCACAAGAGAAGGAAAATAAAAATCTGGCTGCATCCCAGATTAGCAGCCAGCTCAAATTAGTGAAGACAAAATAAAAATATCTTTGTGTGAAAGACTTGCAATAAACAGCCTCTCCTAGTATTTTTTGCATTCCTCTGAATATTTCACAACCTTAAATCTGTCCTTGTCAGGATTTATCAATGTCCTCCTTGTGTTTTCTCTGTTCATCTTTTTTTTCTCTTATCCTTTATGTAAAATCAACATGGGCATACTAGCAAAAAAATTTGTTTTCTACACTACCAGTGCATTTACCTGCACCTACTTGCCTCAACTAATGCCATTTTCCTTTAGAATTTCCTTGATGCAGCTCTGTTGTTAGCCACTCCAGTAAGCCTCTTTTGGTGGGAGAGTTTGTACCTCATTTATTCAGAGCAGATCTAGATAGTTCGATGGGTAAAATGTTGGTTTGGGTGCACAATATCCTACTCTTACAATTGCAATTATACCTTGCAATTGGGAAGGTTACAACAAGAAGCTTGAGTAAAATGGTTATTTGATAGGACGAGGGGGGATTACTTTAAACTGAAAGAGGTTAGGTTTAGATTAGATATTAGAATGAAATTCTCTCCTGTGAGGGTGATGAGGCACTGGCACAGATTGCCCAGGGAAGTTGTGGCTGCTTGTCATAAATGAGTGTTTTAAGATCATTTAAAAAATCATAGTGTGGCCTAGGGGAAGGGGGAACCATCACACAGCCCCATCCCTGGGAGTGTTCAAGGCCAGACTGGATGGGGCTTTGAGCCCACTGGTCTAGTGAAAGTTAACCCTGCCCATGGTTTGGAACTAGATGATCTTTAAGGTCCCTATCAACCCAAACCTAGGATTCTATGATTCTATGATAAAATATCAGCTGAGCAATATGGGGTTGAAGTGCTCAGCCAGATGAGTTTACTGGCACATCAGCTGAGGAACATATTCCATAGGGTCCCCTGTCTATGAGCAGAAACACCTTCTCATGGAAGATGTTGCTAGAGGAGTGGGCATTGACTTTGGAATGCGGCTTGTTCATCTTCTCCAGTAATGTATCTCAAAGCTAAGTAAGATAATTCTGTATCTACATAACCCCTACATGACTACACAAGAGCACATCCTTCATTGTATTGTATTTTAATGAGGAATTATAGGTCTACTTTTGTGTCTGTGTGTGTATACTGGGAGATGATTCATTGTGTATTGAAGTGGAAGGAAGAGTTCTTTGTTTTGTATTGTTATGTTTTTATTCATGTAGTGGGTTTCTGTAGCAGAATGGTATTTCTTACAATATCATAGACATTTTTCTATACAAAGGAAAAGGAGATACAGCATGACAAATCCAGACTAAGGATATGATACAAAGAATTAGACCACTTTTCTGGAGAATTTAGCAGATATACATGCCTGCACATAATGCGTATTGTACACAGAAATGGTTATGGCTGCTTTAGCATAAGCCTCCTAGAACATGCTCTTCTTTGCTTTCATGTTTAAGAAGAAAATTAAAAATTGTCAGGTGTACCAATAACTAAGCCTACACCAGTACAGTTTCGTACTTCCTGGTCTCCTTAGAGAATGAAGGTAGCTTTCACAGCAGCTTTTCTACTAGTGAGTGAAGTTCTGAGACCACATCAGTCAGCATTCGTATCAATAAAAGTTAATGTCATATCTATACCTCAGACAGCCTTCAGTGCATCCCATATACCCCTGGCTAGAGAGCAAGGACTTGAATGCAAGTTCTGAATACCTTCCTTCTTACAGCTCCTTCTTTCTGCTGGAAAAACAGTTTTAGTGGCTTCTAGGTAAGTTCTTCTTAGAGATTCTGTGACACAGACAATTGCAACACTAGAAAAAGATGTCAAGATAACAGTCTTTCAAAATAAACCTGTCACTAATCCTAAAGATAGGTTTATGGACAAGGAAACTCCTGACTTCCTTACACTACTTCCTTAGCACCACGAAGCTACAGTAGAACAGATAGTCCATGTTCCCCATACTCCATACAATCTTGTCTGCTGAAAATTCACTATATACTTAAATTATAGTAGGGATGAAAGTTCCAAGAGTATAGGAGACACAGAGAAAAAAAAAGTGAAGTCAGCAGTAACATCATGTGTTTTGTATTCTTGAGATTATGTTGCTTAATGACTTTCACATTTTGGTTCCATTATTTTTTATATATACATATATCAATTTACATGTCTATGAAAGGGAATTTGATATACGTATAAGATGGAGGCATGAAAGGCCTAATTCCACAGCACAATTAAAGTTGTGAAGTTATTTCATCACCCATCAAGAAGGATAGGAAGGAATAGGGTTAAAGACATTAAGTTGCACCTGTGACTTTCTTGCAGACATCCTGAAATGACTGTTAACTTTGTCTGTTAATTCCCGTTTAAACATTTCTGTATGGAAGTGTTTCTGAAACAGCATAATTTTGATTTTCCATTTAGCTTTCTCACTGGGGAGGTTGATGGCATATATCTGCTTTCCAAATTATTCTTTTTCATAAGAAGGCCATGGGCAGAGTATATAATGGAAGTTGTGTAATGGGAGTTATGAAGGCTAAAAAGCAACTCCAAACAAATTAGACCTTTAAAAAAAATCCCACAGAAACAAAAACACCCCAAACAACAAAGAAACAAAAGCCATTAATCTCATTAATTTCATAGTATTCCTGAAATAGTTGACAGTAGCAAAGGGACCAGCACTGATGAAGTATTGCCCTGATAACGAGCCTAAAAGGCATGTTTCAGAGAGACATGGAAAATTAATTTATCACTTTCTTCTTTGCAGGAAGTGTGAATCTGCACTCTTTGCACCTGTGGCTAATTACTGTAGCCCTAAATTGAGGTTGTGAAGGAGGAATAAGGAAAAATATGCCCAAAAGGAGAGTCAGGAGTGTAGAAAAGATAGGATGAATGGTTGTACGGATGAATGGATACATATATACATACATACATACATACATACACACATACATACATACACACACAGCCTGAATAACAAACCTAGGAGAAGACATGGATGGAAATACTGCCGCTTATGAAGTGTATTGTGTTTAAATGGAAAGGTTTTGATGGCAGGGAGGCTGCAAGGGTGGATTCTGTGGGAAGACGCCAGAAGCTCCCATTTCATCTGTCTCAAAGATGCACTCGCTCCTCTTCAAAGCTGAGGAAATGAACAATGTTGGTGGTGCCTCTGCAATAACATATGGAAGAAAAGGTTAAAAATGTCATAGAGTAGCTGTGAGAGAGAGGTAAGAAAAAAGTGAGAGAAACAACTCTGCAGACACCAAGGTCATTGAAGGACGGGGAGAAGGTGTTCCAGGCACTGGACCTGAGATGACCCTACAGCCCGTGGTGAAGACCATGGTGAGGCAGGCTGTGCCCTTGCAGCCCATAAAGGTTCACAGTGGAACAGAGATCCATCCACCTGTAGCCCATGGAGGGCCCATGGTGGAGCAGGCTTCTGGCCGGAGCTGTAGCTCACAGAAAGGAGCCCAGCAGGATCAGGTTTTCTTTACAGGATCTTTGACCCATGAAAGATCACTCCATGCTGGACCTGCCTGTTTCTGAAGGACCGCACCTCAGGGGAAAAAAGTACTCTGGAAGTCCATGGGAAGAACCCCCACTGGAGAGGTTAATGAAGAACTGACTGTGTTCTGTGGGAGAGACACCATGCTGAAGCAGGGGAACAGCATGAAGAAGAAGGAGCAGCAGAGATGAAGCATTATGGGCTGACTGCAACTCCTACCCCTACCCCTGCACTGCTAAGGAAGAAAGCAGTGGAAAGCTCATGAGGGAAGTTGAGCCTGGGAAGAAGGGAGGAGTAGGGAGATGATGGTTTTAGACTTTTTTTATTTCTCACTGTCCTACTGAGTTATTAATTAGCAAGAAATTAAATTAGTTTCCCCAAGACAAGTCTGTTTGCCTGTGAAGGTGAGCAATCTCCCTGTCTGTATCTAGACTCAAAAGTTTTTATTGTATTTTCTTCCCTCTCTTGCTGAGGAAGAGTGAGAGGGCATCTTGGTAGGCTCAGGGTAGTAAACCAAGGTCAATCCACAATTCAAGGTCAGTTAAAACCTTGCCATTTGGTTCCCAGAGATCGTCTTGGTGGACAGGGAAGAAATAATCTGAGAGATAAATTGTCTGTTTGAATTAAATCATTGGATAAGCCAGGCAGGTAGAAAGCCCCAACCTCCCTGAAGACAGGCCTGTGCACTCTCTTAATATTCCACATACACAGGGTGATCACAGAAGATGTTCTGCACTGCTACACATCAAGACTACATTCTACAAGCAGATTTGCAGCTCTGGAAGGGTTATTGTTTCCTACCTTGCCTGGACATTGGGTATGTTTAAAGATCTTTTTTTGTAATTCCTGTCTTGAAGTAGGTGTCGTGGATAAAGCCAAGGCTGAGAGTGGTCCAGAAGGGTTGTACTATTTGGTAAAATTCAAGTTTCACTGAAAGACCATTTGGCCCATAACCAGCACTAGATGCCGACTGCTGAGCAAAAAGCTAAAGGGCAAGTCAAGCATGAGGCTGTCTTTTCTCCGGCTACCAATGATCTGCAGCTCAGGAAATACCAGAGTCAGAGTCAGTTTCTGTATGTCTAGCAAACTTCAAGGTTCCCTTTATAGTCAACAGAAATAACTAGGGTTTTCTAAGGCCTAATTATCTCACTATAAGGCAGCTATTTGAAATCAGTCAAATTAATCATTCCCTAGGAGGACGTATTTCTTTCCTGCGACCATAAGGAGCAGAAGGTGAAAACAAGCATCCATGCAGCTATCAACCATGCAGATGAGTGAATGGAAGTGAGATGACTCCCAGAGCTCTAGGTGTGCCAGTAGCAGGGTGGAGATAAACCTTCTTGGAAACTAAAATGTTCAAATCAGAGCAGAGTTTGCAGTATAATGATTTCTGAGGGCCTCCCTACACAGGTGTAAAGCGTCAAGGAATATTTTATAGCCATCCTTGCCCTGAGCATGTCAGAGGAAAGCTGGTAAAAATAAGTAGGTATTGTGTATGGAAAATATATAAAATATCCCTTCCTGTAAAGTAGGTGGAGAATGAATAGCAGAGTACCCAGTAAGGAGTACACAACTGTGCTATTCCTTGAACTTGCAGGGGAGCATGACAGGGCTCTGTGTTTCATAATTCATCTGAGACTTGATCTGCAGTCATGGCAGAGAAGAGATCAGACATCTTCAAACTCTGCTGTTCCATTAGTAGTTCCTCTGATCAGCACTAGTTTCCCTGCACTCCCTCCCTCCCTCCCTTTCTCTGTGTACTTCATGTGAATTAAAGAGTAAAATTTCCTCTTCCTTAGCTCTGAGCTGCAGGGGTGCTCACTTTTCCAACCAAAGGATGCACAGTATGGGGGCATGCTGTGCTGATCTTCTCCCTTTGAATGGCTTTTGAAAGCTGATGATGTGATTTGAGCAGATTTTCACTCTAGGACCTTTCAGGGTCTGCTGTCTGGTGAGTTTCGTATTTGGGTGATTTAAAAACAAATATTTGGAGCCAGGTGGCCTGTTGCAGAAAAAATGTTGATATAAAGGAGGAAAAAGAGCAATCATTTTAAAGTTTGCTTTCTCTCCTGTGGCTAATTCGCCCAATTATAAGCTGATGACTGTTTGCTTAGTTCAGGAAATGGGTCAATGAAAGGTTTCTTACAGGCACAAACTAAAATTTGCACTTACTTTAGATAAAGAAAAACAAACCAAAGGAAAAAAAAAAGTATTTACACACTGTTCTGCCAGAAAATTCTCAACACAGAGAAGTCCAGAAATATCAGCATTGCTGTCCTTCAGAGATCTTTCTTGTAAAATAAACTCCTGAAGTTTGAAACTAGTTTAGGAAATGTATGGAACTCTGGATTCCCAACTCACGTATGAACTTTTAGGTAATTGCAAAGTGGGACTAATATGATAACAAATCAAGTATCTTCACTCTCGTTGGGCAGCATAAGTGGGGTTCAATTTATTGAAGCTAGACTTTTGTTTGCCTTCAGCTTTGACTGGCAAAGCAAGACTAACTTGATTAGCTCAGAGAGAAATGTCACATCAGGGCATGTCAATAGGATGAGTAGCTTTGGGTTGCATGCTTGTTCATATTTTCGTGGCTTATTTCAAACCTAAAAAAATACAGGGCAGTAAGAAAAATGAAAAAAAAAAAATAATATTTCTCCAGCATGATTTAAGAACCTTGGCTAGTTTTCAAGTGAATGCAAGAAAACATTTATTTAAGCCAAGACAAGAGCTGAATGGAGAAGGGACCAAATGTGAAGAGGCTGAGAAACAATGTGCTCCCTCACCATGGTTTCAGCTGCCACCTTTGCTCCCCCCTATACCAATTCCCATTCCACAGTTTCACAGGTCACTCACAAGTCTGCCTCAAATCTATTCACCTCTGTAAAAGTCATGAGTACAGAATTAAACTCTTGTAGCTCATTAAAGCATACCAAGGTGAAGATAACTGTAATTGTACATAATTAACTTCCATTTTCCCAGTGCCTTAATAGTTGAGATTATGGACGTTGTTTCCATAGTTTGCAGTAATGAGGACTGAACTCTCACTTTATTAAAAAAAATAAGGTATAATAAGGCAGCTGTTAGATGGCCTGTAAAAAAAAACCCTGAACCCTCTAGATGTCTGTGTCTGTGCAGAAAATTCCACCTTGCAGTGGCGGTGAGAGGATTTCTTCTCTACAGCTATGCTCTGCAGGCTAGACCCAAGTAAATCTGAGTTGATCATGATGCAGCATCACAGAAATGGGTAGTTCAGGCAGGTGAATTTACTTAAAATTACTGAAAATCTACTGTATACACCTCAATCATAACAAAATCCAATAGCTACTATGAAAAAACTAATAAAAGGAACTTTTGAAGGTGTTATGCTGCTGTTGCATTATTATTTCAGTGTCCATCAATACTAGGTCTGTTGAGAAAGTACAAAGCACAGACATTTTTATTGCCTCTAAGTGTAGACACACCCTACATCAGTGTGCCTGTCTCTTGTAATTCAACCATTGCTATCACAGGGTACCTGCTCCAGAGCAACAGAAGCTATGGGAGATGCTCCTCTGGGCTGAGTGACTGGCCAATCTAGATAACCTGGCTTCTTCCTTATCCTTCTCAAGGTCTTTTTAGTCTAAAGAAGAGCATTCAACTTTACTTTTATTACTTTTAAATATTCATAAGAAATTGAATATTAAGGACACACCTACGGCAGAACTCAAGCGTGACTGAACCTCTTGTTGTGTGCATGTGAAAGACAAGGTAAGAGCACCTGGCAGAACTGCAATATGTATTGTGAAAATTCCTTTTGTGACTAGAAGAAATGAGCTTCCTGTCTTCTGAGGAGCTGATGGGGCAACTGGAGCTGTGTTCTTCCCTGATGAGATCATCATGTGGTATACAACCAGGAGATCTCCCTGACCAAAGAAGTTCATTTAAGTGCTACTAAAATTATAATGTACTTTGCTATGTCATTGGTGGGCTTCCAATGCACAGGGGTCTTTTGGCCAGCACAGAACCAAAACCACAACATAGTCTGGAATCTGGGCATAGGAAGTTATGTAAAATCTTGAACAGCCCTAAGGCTGCTATAATTTATGCTGGCAAACGAATTACTGGAATACAAATGTTGCATAAAGCCTAATTTGCCTTCAACCCATCCCCAAGGAAGCTATGCCAAATGCCATGATGAAATCAGGACGGAATCAAGGTCTCAACGTTGAAATTATATATCTGGCTTTATTGCAACATTTTCCATGCAATTGTATTCCTCTACTATGTTTTCTTATTATCACTCTTTTAGTGTTCTCATATTAGCTAGCTGATTAAGAGGTATTTTGCTTTCGCCGTGAAACGAGCAATCACAGGCCCAATAGCTTTTTTATTGCAATAATAAGAAAAAGGATAGTGAGAAAAAATACACGAAATAATATCACGTAATTTTTTTTTCCCTGATGAGCAGGAGACCGTTTAAATGAGTGAGACAATATTCTTGAGATTAGGAAATGCAGGTTTTCAGCAGTGGAGAAGGGGTTGGGTATATACTAGAATGGGCATGTAAGCTGAAAATGATTAGCCCTGAAAGCTGAGTCTAACAACCATAGAAATCCAAAAATATTCCATTTCAAAAGTTTTTTGCTGTAATCAGAACATGGAATTCTCTGAAAGATTTCAAAACCTTTTCAAAGCCCTTCCACAAATGCAGTTCCATAGAATGCTGGTAGGGAGGACCTTACAGGCAGTTAGTTTGGTTTAGCACATAATTATATGTAATTGATCCAAATATTTTGTTCATTGTTTAAATTCTTAACATATTGGAGTGTGTGTATTCCATTTCAGTGCTTTTCCATTCACTCTTCAAATAGGACAGAAAATGTCATCTCTGTGTTCCTCTTGTAGATATACTCCTTTTGTACATGTTAACTTGATTCCCTTGGCTTAGAACACCTCAAATTACAAACCATGTACACTCTTCAGGGAAAACATACACCCCCATATGCAGAGTATATCAGATCAAATTGCTTTAAAATAATGCTGGGATTTTTCCTGAGCAATGACAGAATTTTATTTTAAAAATAAAAAAAGCCAACAAAACAAACCAAAACTGTTCCCAGAACACATTTTGATAAGAGCTTTAAGTTGATTACTTTTTACATCCTGTGTTCTGTTTGGCTGATAAGCTCCCAACCTCCATCCTTACACATTGTTTTTATCTTCCTGTGCTGAACCCATCTACTCAATGTCATCTTTCAGTTACCAGTGTGAAGGTGGCGGTGGAGGGGGAGCAGAAAAGAAACATGAGGATGGCACAGTCCAGCACCAAGTCAGAGATTAGGGGTCAGCCTGCCCACACAGATAACTGCTACACTCTCAGGAATTAAATTCGTTAATCTTTGGAATGCTGTTCATCTTTCATAAATCATATAAGCTATAACAGAGGCTTTGATCTAAATGCAGTGTAGCCAGAAACCTGATGCTTCTTTTGTCTCTGATCTCTGAATCTGGGTTGTCAGGAGGGGTGCTCTCCCCCCTTCTCTTAAACCTGTCTCCTAACACTATCCTACTCTCTTTGCAAAGAAGTGGGATGATTTCATGGCTAAGTCATTGTGCTCAAGTTTCAGCAGTCTGGATTTGGTGTCCAGCCCTTGGCAAATGCTGTCTGCCACTATCAGCAGAAAGCTGATTCTGTTGATTGACAGATGTCTATTCACTGCTGATCTCTGCTGGACTGTATCTGAATTGGATTTTTTTGGGAAGGTCAAGTCCATCAACTTGGCTCTGACAGAAGCATGGTCTTTCCAAAAGATGGTAGAATCCTGTCCTGCCATTTACACCAATTCCAAAATGCTTTGACTCACACAGTAACTTGCTTCATTGGTGTTACAGGTCATTGAGACATTTAAAAGAACCACATTGTATGACTAACTTTTTAATTTCATTAAGCTGCTTCTTTTTCTAACTGAAAAAATTAGGACAGGCCGTGGGGGTCAGGGAAAGGTGGTGTAGCGGAAAGATGGTGATTGACTATCAGGTTTTAGTATTCAATCTTTTGTAGATTAGTCCACCACCTAGCATGCCTTCCTTGGAACACAATTGGAATTGTTTTTGTAAATGTATGATATGAAAGCACTGTGAAATTAAATCACAGGATGTCAAATGCTACTGGCACTCTGAAATCCAGTCATTACACTGTTATGAATTGGATGTGGATTATTGACACAACCAAAATGCAATTAAATTGGATACCTAGTAAAAATCCCTCCAGGTACTATCTTGGTAGAGCTTCACTGGCTTCCGAGAGACACAGAACTTCTTTCAAGGGATCATGCACCTGGCAGCCCAAGCGCACAGTCACAGCATCAAGACTATCAGACAGAGTTCAAGAAGTATTTGGACAGTGCCCTCAGGTACATGGTATGATTCTGAGGGCAGTGCTATGCTGGCCAGGAGCTGGACTCAATGATCCTTCTGGGTTCCTTCCAACAGAGGATATTCTATGACTGTAATTCTATGATTCCATGAGTCCAGCTGCATCACTGATTCTTCATTTTGGAAAGTTCAGTTCACTATACATGATGATACAGGATGATAGGGTCAAGAAAATGGAGGGACAGAGCAGGGAGAAAAAGTAGAATAAAAATTAAAGGGAGAGGAAAAGTAGTACAGAGATGTGTGATGGCACCAAATTAACTGAGCTGGTGCCTTTCAACATAGATGCTGAGATGAAGAATTATCTGAGACTCACTCAACTCATCAGCTTCTGACACCCATAGGACCCTCCACTCCTGCTTGTGCAGTCTGCCAACTTCATCAACCTTCAGCCTTGTCTTCTGTTCCACCAGAGGCAAACCCCAGTGTGAGAAAGCGTTCGCTACATGAATATACCTTTAGCACAAATTTATTGAGTAAATTGTCAGCACCTCCCTCTGAAGTAAAGATGAACTGTGAGATGTTATTTGCACTTGGCTAACTGAGAAGCAGAGAGACTCTGTAATTTGCCCAGACTCACATGATTAGCAAAGAATTAAATCCTCTATATTCAAAACTGTCCCCTTGACTGTGAGCTATTCTTATCAAAGATTTTCTCTCCAATCTTTCCTGGATAGATAGAAGTGCTGTTCCTCCAGGAAGACTGAATTTTTATATTTAATTCCTTATTTTTAACTATTTAATTTAAAGATTCCCTTCTTTGATCATATTCAACAGCTATAATAAATAAACATCCTTGCAAGAACACTGGTTCATGGAAAATATATATATGTGCAGTCTCTTACATTTTCAAGTAATATAATCAATATTAATTGTTGTACTGTAAAGTAGGATTTATTCTTCACTGTGAATGGAATGGAATATGATTTTCACTAAATCTTCTCTATTTCAGTACAATATAACAAAAGCCAAGTTAAACTACAGCTTTGAGAATTTCTGCAGACAGTATAAATGGAATATATAAGAACTCCGTAAAAAAAAAGCCATGTTTCAAAAGTGTCAAAACAATTCAACATGTTTAGTGTGTCCTTGTAGAATGACAGATAAAGAGAAAATATAATCAATTGATTCATATGTCAGAGTTGGGACCATCAGGTTCACACTTGGCTCTGACACTGTTTTCTCTGAGTGACTCCTGGCCAAACCATTTAGTTTCCCCATGACCCAGTTTCCCAGTCATAAAACAAGGAGCAGTTGTGCTCCTGCAGTACCCAGCTGTTGCGAAGATCATTTCTGCAAAAATGCTTGGATAAATGCAGATGCACAGGATTCCTGTAAGGCTGGCAGTGAGCTTTTTGCAGTTTGCCTGAATCAAGGAAAGACAAGATGATATGAAGAACAGAGGTGTTAAACATCCTTCCTGAGGGTTGATTCCATTCTGCTTTGTATGTTTATGGTACATTCAAATTTGGAAGAATCTAAGAGGTAGGTTTGCAGTTTTTTAAAATACCTGAAGTACATTCATTAATTGGGAAAAAACTTTCCAAACATTGAGATCCACTGACTTAGTGTTTCTTTTACTGAATCAATAGGATAAAAACATGTCTTTTAGAAATGTTTATTTTTCACATCTCTTTTCCTTAAGATGCTGTACTACAGTCTCTGACTTTCTCATATAATCATTCACTATAAAATTATTGATCTTTTATGAGATAAAGGTAAAGCCCAAGATGGGAAACTAACAGTTGCTATAATAAAGAAATGTGAAAAGACAAAGAAAGGGAGTGAGATGAATAAAGAGAACAAGAAGAAAGGCAGAAACAGAAAGAGGAAGAATTAAAAAGCTGGGATTTTGAAAGTGAAAATGCTTTGGGAAATTGGGAGAATTGATAAAATAAATTTGTTATTTAATTGGATAATGATTTACTCTTGGTCTTTACATAAGCCTTTCATTTGCAACAGGGGATGACTGACTTGCAGTGTCAGCACGGTTAGTGTCAATGTTATGTCACCTGGTTCACAGAATGCCAGTACAGAAATATTATTCAGCCTTCCCTAACAAACAGTTTAAAATTGCTGAAAAGGGACAATAAGTTCCATGGGCCAATACATTCCATTCAAATGTATTGAATTCTATCACTTTTTCCACTTTGGAAGGGCAGAGTCCTAAATAAAATAATGAAAACTATGACTGGGAAAAAAAGTCTCATAGAATCATGGAATGATAGAATGGTTTGGTTTGGAAGGGACCTTAAAGATCATCTCACTCCAATCCCCACCTTGCCATGGGCAGGGACACGTTCCACTAGATCAGGTTGCTCAAAGCACCATCCAATCTGGCTTTGAATACTTAAGTGTGAATGTTTTGGAACTATAAAAGGGCATCAGTCCAGGTTGAGATCAGAATTATCTGCAAATCAGGGCAATGCATCTGAATATACTAATCTATTCCTTATATTTACAATATCTTACTAATCCTTCATCTGTACTTACATATGCAAGAGAAAAAAATCACATAGTTTTGTAGCATAGTAGGCATATTTTTATTATAATTTTTGTTTTGAAACAAAAATTGGCCCTTATTTTCTTTTTGATTTTCCCATTTGCCCTTTTTGCATACCACTTAGACAGCTATCATCTCATTTTCAACTTCATGAAGAGGTAGAGATCAGTAGTCTCTTAACGGAAATGACAGACAGCAACACTTAAATCTCTTCCTGCACTAGTCTTCTTGTTAGACAGTGGGAAATTCACTCAATTTCTCTCTTGATACATTATAATATGTTAGATGATCGGAGGTAAAGCCTGGAGGATTACATACAGAAAATATTCAGGCACCTAATATCTACCTTACACTGAAATTTGGTGCTGACATCCCTTTGAGCCATCCAGAAATCAAATCAAATGATAAGTTGTTGATGTTGCACAGAGGAGAATGGTAGAGGGAAACCTGATTTGGAAAACTGCATGGAAACTGATGTTTTATTGACTGTTCTAGCACTATGCCCCACCTGCAGCAATGTCTATTTTATACATGTAGCACAGCGAGGATTGCAACCATGTGACTCATAGAACCAGAACAGAAATTGAAACAGAGGGATACTCACTTCCACAAGTGTTCATGTCCCTCAGTCACACTCTTTACCTCTGGCCATCCAAAACTGCTTTTCTTGGAATCATGTAGAGCCATAGAATCATAGAATTCCTGAGATGGAAGGGACACATAAGGATCACTGAGTTCAGCTCCTGGCACTGCATAGATCAACCCCAAGAGTCCCAACATGTGGTTTCTTCCTACCTCTTGGTGTACCTTCAGCCGGGACATATAGCACAGCCTAGTCTGTACTCAGGGTACCCTACGGATCTATGAATTGTGTTTTCAATAAGCTGGAAAAGTAATTTAACCCATTTTTCCCACTTGCTGAACCAGGCTGTAGTTGGACATCACCCTTGCTTATCCACTTGTCCACAGCCAAATAAATAACTGAGGTGTTAAAGTGTTGGAGACAGTTCTGGCACCAAATCTCAGTGTCATATTGGCCCAGGCCAGCAGCGACATGTCCAAGAGACAGGTGTTGAAATCTTCCATCAGACTTTATTTTCAGCTCGTGCAAGACTCTTCTGGTCCAAAGCTGTGCAGTTTATTATTATGGGCTGAATTACACCTGGCATTGTTTGAGATTTTTTTTCCCCTGTAAAACATCTAAGATAGACAGATGTTTTGAAAAAACTATGCCCAAAAAATAGCACAATCAGTTGTTAATTCTCTTTTAAAAACTTGCATTATTCTCATTATTTTTCTTCTTATGCTGTTTTTTTTTTTTTACTTCAGTACAAATAGTCACCGAGCTCAAGTACTGAATTAAGCATAAAAGTGGAGGAATTCTGGTGGAAAACAAGAGTGTATGAAATGGGTGGAAAAATGGAGACAAAGCTGATACTTCTATGTGTTAGATTGTCCTACTTACAGGGCCCAGGACCAGTTTATCACTATGTGGGTATAACCAAAACTGTATATTCTACACCCTCTATGTCATGTCTGATGGACTGTTAGTAAGGGATCATTTGCAGCAGCTGCCCAGGCACACCTGAGACCTCAGGCTACAAGATGGGTATTAAACAACCATGTAAGAGAGGGGAGTGTTTCTGTTTTCACACCAGTGACTCAGCCATGATAACTTCCCTCTGGGGAAGCATCAGCACCTTCACACCCAGCCTGAGGGGTCATGTCTGCAGATGGGCCATTAGGGACTGGCATAATAGGCAGCTTCAATGACCTAGACCAACAAAGATTCCAAAAATACCTCATGACTCGCAGAGTTAAATCACCCATTGTGAAACTCCTCACCCTGGGGAGGGTACTGGGCATTTCCACCTGAACCTGAGGATATATAAACTTCGGGGTTTGGGACTTCTGGTACCACTCATCAGACCTAGATGAGGACCAGAGCCTCAACAGGACTGCAACTGCCAATCTTGACAAGACTGTGAAAATCATCCTCACCAACAGGTTTTCCTTTCCTTTTACTTTGTACTCAGGGGCACCAAATGGTTCTCAGCAAAGGGGCTAATGACCACTGTTCTCTTCATGCCCTGGGGTACTGGGTTATACATCTGTTTTTGTGAGGTCAAAACCAATTTTTCTCTGTATCATTATATTCATTGTAATCTTTTTAGTAAGTTATAACTCTGACTTGTAGTGTCTCTTGAGTTGGGTTAATTTATCCCACCGGTTTACCGTTAAACCAGCACATAGATACACTCAAGAATTATTGTTGGAAGGAAAATGGATCACAACCATTAAGCATGTCAACAATGGAGCTAGACAAGTGCCTGACTAAAGTGATGTGGCTAGCTCTGTTGTATGGAGACTGAGTAATCACAGAACCAAAGTTCTGAGGGTTCATCTTGGAAAAATCCAGTTATTAAGAAAACGATTATCAGGAATAAAATACTGGCATTACATGACTCTTGAAAGCTGAATGAGAAAGGGAAGTAGGAGATGTGTTCCTCTTATATCAAACATATTAAAAGGGTTACCATGGTGAACTGTACCTGAATACAGTTTTGTCCTCTAACAAATGTGCAGACTTGTGGAAGTTAAACTGAGATGGCAACCGGCTTATTACTTGAATTATCAGAGAGTTTTCATGATGCTGCCCTTAAAAGAGCACAGAATATAAAGGAACACATGGGGAACATTTGCTCTGAGCTGGATTGGATTGGGCAGCACTAATCTGTGTTATTACTACTGTGTTAAGGATGTTCACTGATCAACTCTGTTGCATGTCTCTCAGGAGGCTGAATGTGATCTTAGCTTGTTAATAGGCGCATTAAAATTGAAGTGTAGACCACTGTAAGATGCTTTTCATTGCTTACCCCTAGCAAGACAAATGCAGCTTCCTTTTCTTGATTTGTAAGTGATTTTTGATGACAAGAGAAGTATCTGAGGGTGACAGAACTGAAACTTTCTTGCATCAATGTTCATCTGGCAGGAGGTAAAGCAGGCTCAGAAGGAAACATAAGGGCAACAGGGATTCTTTTGAAGCACTGTCTGCAAAATTAGTACAAAGAACAATGCTTCTTATAACAGAAAGTGATGGCCTCTCAGGAGTGTGGTCCTATTTCACCCTCGAATGGATTTAGCCCCATGTGAGATACCAGACTTCTTATGCTGATTTTATAATAAGTGAAAATATTTCTCTCTCCTGCCTGTTCTGAGGATATTCTTCTAGAAGTTAAACACTCTTAGAGAGAAGAATGCCTTTAATTAAGTCAGGATCTGGCCATGAGTTTGAAAATTGAATTATTGTAAAATATTGACATGCAACAAATTATAATTGAAGTGTTAATATCTTTACATGGGGTTGTGGGTTTTAATGTTGCTCCAGTTTTGTGTAAGCAGTACGGATTCCAGGAACTGCATTTCCAAAACAAGTAGTTATTTTGACTGCTCCAAAAAAATAATTGATTAATGCCATAATATTTTATCAGGGCTGAAGAGGAGTTCTGAAAATTGTCCTCTTTGGGTATCCAAGTCTGAGCTGTGAATGCTGAGCCATCCAAATTCATCAGTGTTTCAAAAATGTAACCTCACATAATGCAAGTCATAGTTTGAAGTTCCCACTTTTTATCACTCACTCAGTTGCAACTTTTGTAGGAGGCGCAGGGTATAGGAAGGGTAAAGCTAAACTCTTCCATATTCCTCAAAAATTGTGAGCCAGAATTAAACTGAAATCAGTTGTTGGTTCATTGAACCATAGGAAGACATTCAGCCTTGGGGGATTTTTTTTCCCCTGACTGTAGCCATGTGAAATTTAAGTATCTTATCTAGCCAGAGGAGATAGGGAGAGAAATGTAACTCCATAGGACAGTATCTCAGGTTGGATGGAGAGGTTGCCTGTATGTAGCTATCTCTCTCCATTAGCCAGTTTGGATTAGATTATTTCTCTGACAAGTATTTCTAAAGACTTTGGATCTTTTGCCTTGAGATGCTGCGGGGGAAGTATCATAAACTATCAGGCATAAGATTTGTCTCCCCTAACCTTAGATATCTATAGTGTGGGTAGCTGTATCTAAGCTGGCTGACTGGATCTCTCCAGAGTGAGTCAAGAAAATCAAGATAAGATCCATCTAATTTATTTCAAAAGTTTGTTTTAAGATTAAGTGATTCTGTTTCTGAAGATGTATTTCCTCTACATGAAGTCAGAGAAGTACAAAGGAAGCCCAGGCTGGCTAACTCAGATGAAGATATCTACATATTATGGAAGTTTGCATTTGGACAAATATTCCTACTCTGTAACCATACCTATATTCTTTGGATAACAGACTACAATAGCTTTCCTACCTTTAAATACAAAATTCAAATAAATTGCAAAATGTGCTTGTTTTAGTAGATCAATAAAGCTGTTATCCCTTGTGTAAATGCTTTATCATGTAATTTTAAATTCACGCCATTTGTTCAATAGATTGTAACATATCCTTGTACTGTCGTTACAACCTGTGTCTATATTGAAGTGCATGTAAGTACACAGTACCCAACACACAGGCCCAGCTGTGGTTTAACATACCATGTGAATTTTGCAAGTCACCAATTTGTAAAATGCAGTTTAATCAAGGCATTATTTAGCAATGAGAAATACTCTGAACACCTGTAGCCAGTGTCTCAGAGAGATTTCTTCACTGCTTTCATGCCCATTTGAATGAAGAAATAGAGTCATGATATTTCTTGTACATGGCACCAAGAACAGAACAAGGAAACATTGGATGGCATCTTAATTCAATACTGGGGGGTTTCTGCTGCTGTCCCAAACTCCAGAGGTAGATCAAATGTCTAGAACACATAAAACATCTCTACTTGTGCTGCTTGACAAAGTAGCCACATAAACAGGACACTTGCTATAACCAGCACAACTATGTTGGAAAACCACAAGAATGCTTTTTAGATGAGCTGCTTTCAGTGAATATAGAATCACTTTGGGGTGAAGTTCTGGCTTTACAAAAATGGTCTAACTACTGCTGAAGTCAACAGGGACAAGTCTTCACCTTCTTTATCTCTTTTCCTGTCTCTGCAAGTGGAGGACCGTAAATGAATGTGTTAATTTATGTTTGGTTAGGATTTTGGAGACACAGTGTACTTCCAAAGCACTCATCAACAGGGGCAAACATCAGAGCTGGTGTCCTCACTCCTCAACCCAGGAAGCACAGCTGTTCTTCCTTCTCATCCATCAGCTGTAGTCTTTCCACCATCCTCCAGGTCACCTAAGTTGTTCAGCAGCAGTACTTCCATCTAATAAAATTCATTATCCTGCAGCAGATATTAATCAAAATCCTCCTACCACCTTTATTTCAAATTTCAAATATGTTCTAGTCTGGTTTTGTTTCTTATGCTGTAGTGGAAGGGAGGGATAAGATTAAAGGGAAAATGTAAACTATGTGCCAAAGGGGCACAGGCAAATAAAATTCTGTGGTAGTGGGTAATAATTATGGTAGTAAAATATATTTCTAGATGAACTTCAATTTTAAATATTAGACTTTGTCATTTATATATGCCACTGCAGCCATGTCTCTGAATTCTGAGAGCAAGGCTATTGTAGGAGGTGCTCAGGAAGCCCTTAGCTGGAGCAACATCAGTGAAAGCTGTACAGTGTTCCAGCAGTTCCCCCAGAACCTCCATCTCTTTTGATACCCCATAGGGCCTCATCAGGTATTTGAGTGAAAAATGCTGGGATGGAGATGACACAGTAAAACAGAAAGGAGGAGAGAGAGAGAGAGAGAGAGAGAGCATGCCAAGCTCAAGGGAGTATATAAATATATTATAAAGCTCTGGAACACTCAATAATTAATCCTGAGTGAAGACTCTCACATTTTATATCTTTTTTTTTTCACTGTGGAAAGAACAACAAAACAGAGGCTTAGAAATTCCCTACCCCTCACTAAACTCATTCGCTAAAGCAAAAATGAGTGCGTTTTAACCTTTGACATACATAAAGTTACCTGCTATTTGTTTACATATCAGAGAATCATGGAATAGTTTGGGTTGGAAGGGACCTCAGAGATCATCTAGCTCCAAACGCCCTGCCACAGACAGGAATACCTTCCACCGGACCAGGTCGCTCAAAGCCCCACCTAGCCCAGCTGTGAACACTTCCAGGGATGGAGCAGCCACAACTTCTCTGGGCAACCTGTTTCAGTGCCTCACCACCCTCACAGTAAAGAATTTCTTCCTAATATCCAATCTGAACCTTCACTCTATCAGTTTAAAACCATTTGCCTTTATTCTATCACTCCATGTCCTTGTCAAAAGTCCCTTTCTAGCTCTCTAGAGTTTCTTTGCTGCTCCTTTACAGCTTTTCTTAACCCATAACAGGAGACCAACTTGACTCCTAATTTTTGGTTTCCCTCACAGTGTGCTGTACAGGTTTTAACCAGAATTTCTGGAGCAATCCCAAACACCACTTGCTTGCCCTTGTTTCCCCATGCAGTTCAATCTCCTGCAGTGGCTTTACTTTCAGCCACATATGCATCAGATGATGTCTGCATCAGCCTTTTTTGCTGCTGAACCGTCCGGGTTGTCTTATTTTCTATTCTCTGTCTTGAGCTTTGTCCTTTCATTTAACTGTGAGGTGATAAGGCTGCAGAATGTGTCTTAATGTAGCTCTTCCCAAGGCAAATCCAGACAAGCCGATGTTATGTGACAGTGGGAAGTTTGTCAGCCATGATGCAGCAGTGAGACAGTGGAGTTCAGCATCCATGGACTGGCACCGGCTCCTCTTCTGCCGGTCATGCTGGCTAACAGGAAATGCAGACTTGGGAACTTAATCAGTTTTGTAGAGATTTATCTCGTACTGAAATATAGCAGTGCCTTCATAAAAATGTCTCTGAATTTTCCCCCTATGTTGTTTCTCAATAGCATGTTTGCACTCACGTGCATCTGCAGAAAAAGTTGCGGATATTTTAATCAAAAGTACAAATAAAGAAGCAGCTCTGTGAACTGTCAGTGCACTCTCCTGAAAATAATCTCCTCTTAACATCGGTCATGTTTATCATTTCCTTTACACTAGAAAAATGCCCTGAATTGGGTCCCTCTTATGTTCAGCAATGAGAATAAAACAGAACCCTTGACCTGAAAAAAAAAATAAATTTTTGCAGGCTGAATAACTAAAAGGCAAAAGAGGCAGAAATGAGCGGAAAGAGGAATGTTTTCAAATGTCATGTTAGATTTACAACGCTGGTACTTCTCATTCTTGCTCAGTCTTTGTTGAATCTGCCTTTGTTTTGTTTGTTCAGGGGTATACTCTATTGTGTGCACTCGGCTGATTCAGGGTTTGGAGGGAAGGCAGAAATACACACAGTTATTTTAAGACAAAAAATTCATGGTGGTTAATGGAAAAGGATAACTGAGGTTCAGTTATTATTCAATTTTGTTCTTGAGATGGCCCTCTGGTATGAACATGTCAATGTCACATTTGCTAAGTAAAAAACTCTACACCTGAAGTGGTTTAAATACAATAATAGTAAAAGAAATTTTTAAAAGAATGAAACAAAACAAAAAATCCCAAACAGATTAACATAAATAAAATTAAATGGAACAAGAATAAAATAAAATAATAAAATAAAATATGAAACAGCCTATTATTGCTACCAAAAATTCAGAACAGGAGTTACCATTCTTCTCTTGCATCTCAAATTAGCCTGTATCACTATCATCATTGTGACATTCAGTATCCCATTAGTGATACTGAACTAAATATCTTTTTATTTTACTCACATAACATGAATTTATATATAAAGCTTGTTAATAACTAATGATTTTCTTCCTTTTAGTGATGTTAACACTGAGCATAATCATTACCTTTATAGTCAGATAGTAGAAAATTAAGTTAAGAATAAGCTGATGCACTGGTTCTTTCAAAACTAATTACAGCATAATGGTATTTATTATTACCTGAGATGTTATCACAGCTGATTTTTCTGAAAGATCCTGTAGTGTAATGATCCTGGGTTTTACTTGGTTTACACCCTTTCACTCACCTTCCTAACCATAAAACACCTCTAATGACTCTTAGAGGTTTTTTGTGAGGTACTTCAGTACTTTGTCATGAAAAGCACTAATAAAGAAGAGGTAATAGAAACATAACAGAGGGCTTCAATTTAAAGAATTTCAGAGTAAAAAAACCAAAAAATATTGCCATTGATTGTCTTTATGACAAATCTTTCAGGAAATATATGAAGTGTGAAAGAAATCACTGAGTTGAACGTTCAACCTTATTAAATATGGTTATGTTGGACTGAGAATATTGGGGGGCTTTCTTCACATAGTCAGCCCTGTAAAATGTGCAACATTGGTCAAAAAGTCTTCTTTATGTCAGGTAATGATGCAATTAATGTTGCAAGTAGCACCTTGACTCCACTAATTATTCAGGTCAGAAAAACAGAACTGTGATAAGTCAGAAGCAGAGCCAGAGTAATGCGTAATCCTTGATTTTACCAAGCTCTTTAGGGATTAGTGATTGTCATTATAGTTGTGTCCTGTTCAGCTGACTACCTTGACTGTGCTGAATAAATAATAAAATAATAAAGAAGACCAAGCATCTAAAACATGGAGACCAGAAAGAGTAAGAAAGAAAAGGAGAGATTGCTTTGTTGTTCAGTCACATTTATCGTTTCATGGGAATTATGAGCTTTTAGATTTTCCTGTATGCAAACTAAAGTGTATATGTTTGATTTGGGCCACCAAAGGATAATTGTCCTAGTCTTGTGTGTTCAGCCTAGTGAATGAGTGAAAGCAGTAAGTGTGAATGTTTGTCAAATTACATTTATACCTAATGAGAAAGAAACCTCATCATGTTTGAGAGTGAGCAAAGAATGTAAACTCCAAAAGAGGATGGGAAAAGGAAGAATTATATTCTGTTCTGCTTCATATCCAGCCTTTAGCACTGCACGATCTGACTGCTTTCTAGTAGAGCATTAAGCACTATGACTAACAACTGTCACATCAAGATCTGTTCTCCCTGTC
The DNA here is from genome assembly GCA_035583185.1 of Anabacerthia variegaticeps. NCBI lineage: Eukaryota > Metazoa > Chordata > Aves > Passeriformes > Furnariidae > Anabacerthia > Anabacerthia variegaticeps. The sequence goes on along the minus strand of JAWWEW010000001.1, from coordinate 31,210,124 downwards.
ACTTTTTCCATCACCACCACTCCGCTTGAAAAGTGGGAACACTTGATGTGCAGGAGACAGTTTAATTTTGGTAGGTTTGTGGAGAGGGTTTTGTATGGGGGGTTTTTTGTGTGTGAGTATTTTTGTGCACAGACAGCTCTCTGTTCAGGTTGGAGCATGCAGTGCAGTCACATTGGACACAGATCATAAAGTCTTCAGTAGCCCTGCAAAAGTTTGTTAAACTTTCACACATTCATCAGTTCCTAAAGGTAACAGGTTTCTCTGTAGACTTTTAGAGAGGATCGGTTTTGAGTCTGATCCAGGATTCTATGGGATCATGCTAACTACAAACTGAGTAATAAAAGTGTTACAATCCTAAAAATCCCATTGCAGATGTTGAGCAAGGAATCTGGAGAGACTCCAAGAATGGGTCACACCTAGAGCTTCATACTCAGCCCTAAAGCCCTACAAGCGAGGAGGAGTTTTGCTGCAGCAAGAACTGATTGAAGACTTCACAATAGAATAGATACTGATTTTGTTATACTCTGTTCTCTACAGATGACAGTGATGATGCTGATTTGAACTGCATTGGCATTCATGAATTTGTTTCTCATTTTAACACTCAGATAACTGGGAGCAGGACCAGGACATCTGGGTTTCAGATTTTCTCTGAAATGTGGTTGCTGAGATTTGTGCTGTTGTTTCTTTTTAAAAAGAAAAAAAATATATTCAGTTAAACTGCAAAAGAGAAAATTATCAATTACAGTGATGTTTAACCTTCTTTTATTTCAGAATCATTAATCCCCTCTAAGACATGTCCCCTGTTTGCATTTCACTTATTTCTCTCAGTTTTCTTTTGCAGATCTGTTAGAACTTGCCTACTGATCCCATTGTTGTTTGTAGACTGGTGTTGAAAATCATTGAACTGTACAAATTAAGACTTGTATGGGCCATTCACTTAAGAGTTGGATTCAATGATTCTTGTGGATCCCTTCCAACTCAGAATAATCTGTGAAATCTGTGAACTTTGTGTAGAGATTTCACGGGCAAGAGTTTCATTGTAATGATTCTATTGAAAATGTTGCTTTATTTGTGGTGGGGATTTTGCTGTCTTTTTTTCTTTTTTTTTTTCTTTTTTTTTTTTTAAATTTGTACCTCCAAAAATGATGGCATCATGTGAAGACCTGATCTTTGATCTATGTATAAAATGAAATTTGAAAATATAACCCCAGAACAGCTTTTTAGTAACTTGTTAGTATTGTAAGGAGAGCTATTAATGATTTTAGAATATTCAGACTTTCAGAACATTCCAAATACTGTACATATTTGGATCAGTTATAAGGAGGAGGATGCAGCTTCCCTCTCCCCTTCTAGGACTATCGGGAAGGTTTGGTATGAATAAGGCAGAAAGAGTAGGTGATGGTATCTGCAGAGAACAAGAGGCATGAGCTGGAGCCAGTCAGGACCCCAGGATATATCCTATGGTTCTGGTCCTGCAAATCCTTCCAGGTACATGACTTAGCTCATTATTACCAATACCAGGTTTAAAATGTGTTACAGTGAAGAATAGAAAGGTCATTCACATACTGAATGGTGAAAACTCAGACTGAAATGGTAGTGTGAAGAGGGATATATATTGAGCTGCTGCAATATCAGTGGGTTGGCAGATAGTAGACTAGAGAAGCACATAATTATTTCTCATTGGACATTTTGGTTGGAGGGTGAAAGGTGGCTACACCATCTGGCAGCTTTTTGTGATTTAATCCCAGCTGGTTCTTCTAGTGAGGGCTCCCAAAGAGACTAGAAAGCTGGCCCTGCTTGCTTGAAACTGTTGTGAGCTGGCTCGTATGCTCAAAGTCAAAAGAGGCTGTTCAAAAAGCAACATTTTGGAGGCTAACACAGAAAATTTTAATAATTTTCAGGCTAAATCTCTGGGCTTTGGCAGTTCAGCTCATCAGCCCTGAAGTTCCTGAGATTGCTACTCTTCCTGCTCTGGAAAAACCTTAAATGCATGCTTACTGCTGTGCACTAAATAAATCCCTACATGTATGTCTTTGCAGAACTGATGTCTTACACTGTGACATCTTTAATAGTGGTGTCAAAAGTTCGAATAAGATCATTTATTTATATGTTTATATTGACAAAAAAAACTGAGAAAAATACATTGTAGATCATGGTCCTGACAGTAGCACGGTTGCTTAGAACATGGTGCTAATAATGGTAAGGTTGAGGGTTTGATCCCTGTAGAGGCCATTCACTTAAGAGTTGGACACGATGATCCCTGTGGGTCCCTTCCAACTCAGAATATTCTGTGATGTTTTTCCACTATTTCTGTTGTTATAGTATCCCTGTCATGGGAGGGATGTTGGAACTTTACAGTTCCTTCCAACCCAAACCATTGTATTTTTTATGATTCTATGATTATTCTTTATGTAGAATTTTTCTATCCATGGTTATGTCCAATTCTTGTCATACCAATCCTCTAGAAAAGTAGCAACCAAGTTTCATTGTCTGTGTGGTTGACACTAAACTATCACCTTTCCAGTTCATCTCTTGTCACTTCCACTTCACTTTTAGTCCCCCTTAGCTCTGTCCAAGCTGCTACCAATAAAGCAGTCATCATTGCTGCCAGGTATTGACTATCCCCTTTCTTCTCCCTTCTCTTTTCACCCTTATGATAATGTGCAGGATCCAGGTGCTTTGCACTGATTTAAAGTGCATTGTTCCTGTACCCATGTAACCCTTCCTGGCAGCACCTCACTTCGGCTCATGTTATTTCATGTGTGCTGTCTCCTGCACTGAGTTTCACTCTCACCTCAGAGCAGGCTTCAAGCATTGCATCTCCCTCTCCTCCTTCATTTGTCTGCTTTCAGGCTCACTGCTCCTCAGAAGTGATCACATTGCCGCTTAGAAATCCTCCCTCAGACACTGCTGATGTAGTAATAATTCACTAGTGCAAAAGGTGAATATATTATAATATATATTGCAACCATTATATATTGCATGATTAATAATAAAATATATAATATATATTTATATATTATACATTATAAATTGAAGATTAAAAAATACTAAGAATAACATCATAATTAAATCAAACCTGTCATCTCTCATTTCCCTTACCCTTTCCTCTCCCATTTTTCCAAGAACCACTGAGACCTACTGCTGCATGGCAAGGCTGAACTCTGTATTAGAGGGGGAAAGGGTATTGCAGGAGGACAATTGGAAACACAGCATCGAGCCCTAAGATTGAGAACCTGGAAGCTGATCTATAAGAACACTCCTAAAAGTGTCCTTAAAAATCCTAAAAAATTGTAAGAGTGCCATTTCACTTAAAGCACCCAAATTCCTGTTGAATAAGAGTCATTGCTTGTCCATCTGTTTGCTTTTTTTTAATTAGTTAGACTGACAAGAAGCTGCCTGCCACATTTTTTGTTGCATTCATTCTACTTAGCATGGATTGGCTGCAAAGCAACTCCCTGCTTCAGTCAGATGAAGAAACCTGGCAGATGGGACATCTTTCAAGGTCATTTTTGCATGTGTCTGTGGGTATATGTGGCCAGAATAACCTTCACTGTGTCATTTTTATTTAAACACTTTTTTTTCCACCTTTGGTTGTAATACATTGAAAATACTACAAATTAAAAATATTCTGCAAATACAAACTCATTTTCATAGCCTTGACATCTTTTAAATATGCCATCAAAGTTTATTTTGCTAGCAATAAAACCATGAAATGTGATAATTTATGGAAGCAGCAGCATCAGTGTATGAAATTAAAGAATATGTGGTGAATGGGATCAACAAGAGAACCAAGTAGTAGCAAACACCCCAATTTTTATCATTTGCAACCCTGTCAGGCTCTGCCCTAAGGCTCTTACACAGCAGCTGTAGCTATTCAGTAGTGCCGAGAATGGCCAGTCTGCCCAGAGGCTTTCATCTTAGATACCCCTCTATTGGTAAAATTCTTCCTTTATATAAGATGTTTGTTGAAGTGAAGTTTTCCACTTGACTCTACCTAGTTTTATGCCCTTGGTGAGGAACATGGGACAGTTTACAACTGTGTCTGCAAAACTTCTTTTCCATCTTCCTTTAGTATCTGTCCAAACTTCTTCAAACTACATATGGTCCTTTCAGGCAGCTGGCAGATGAATCCTTTGGATACCTACAAAATATACGAATGTGATGGCCTACATATGTACACATCTACTCACTGTACTGTAGCATGTCTGTACATACAAGTTCTATTAAAAGGAAAAAAGATAATAATTACTTGTAAAATATATAGTAGGTATTGAAGCAGAACCCCTTTTCCATTCAGAGCCAACTGTGAAAGAAAGCAAACCCCATTCAATTTATGTGATTGAGCAGAAAGCTGACAGGTCATCATCTTTGGAACTGCAGATGTAGGTAAAAGTTGCAAAGATAAAGATTGTATCACCTTGAGTCTCTAGGAGGGAGTCTGGTTGCAGCTGACCTGGAAATCCCAGGATGATTCTGGGCATCCACTGAAAGGTCAAAGTCTTTTGTGCTGTTTTCACCTTGTAAAATAATGCAGTACTTCATTTTAATGTGGTAGCTTATGGCTGAAAGGAAAAAAACCAAAACATTAGCATATTTGCTCATTCTTAAAAGTGTTTCCAACTCAAAGCCTGTTTGCAGTATTTGAAATTCCTATGTGAGGTTCTATATACACATCAGTTCTTTTTTTGCTATGCTGTTCTTAAAGGATACTCATCACTGTTAAATCTGGTTTTAACAAATCAAAACAAGGAAACAAAAATCTACTCAAATTAATTAGTGGGGATTAACTAAAGTGGATAAAGATTTTTTTTTTTCATAATATAGCTAGTATGCTGTATCAAAATAGTTTATTCATACTTAGAGAGTTGTATAAGCTTTTGTCTGAGTATTTTAATTCTATCCAACAAGAAAAAAGAACCACACAGTACTACTTGGTAAAATTTGGTTTGGTCACAATGGATGAATGGAGTAATGGTTTATTTTAACATTACCAATTGTCAGATACAGGTTAAAAAATGCTGTGTAGGAAAGATTTTAAGACATATTAGAAGTAAAAAATTTAAATTATATATGTGTACACATATATATTTACACATACGCTCATAGGAATATATAAGATAAATATTTATTTTGATTTTTGTTTTCCAAACAAATAGCGCAGAAAAAAAATGTTCCCACTTAAAACATTTCTGATAATAACTCCACAACTGCAAACATCCAAAACTGTTGAGAGTAGCTATGTTATTTGAAGACACTCTTAGCCACATTTACATTAAGTCAAGGACTTTTCAGCTTCTCACATCACCCCACCAGTGAGGAGGCTGCAGGGGCACAAGCAGCAGGGAGAAGAGTCAGCAGGGACAGCTGACCCCAAATAGCCAAAGGATGTGGTAAGAGGAAACAGTTCTTCACAAAAAGAGTTGTCAAGCACGGGAACAGGCTGTCCAGGGAAGAGGTGGAGTCACCATGCCTGTAGGGATTTAAAAGATGTGTAGATGTGGCACTTGGGGACATGGTTTAGGGGTGGACTTGGAAGTGCTGGGTTAGCGGTTGGATTCAATGATCTGAAAGGTCCTTTTTAACTTAATTGATTATATAAATCTTAAACTGGAATTGTTTTGGGTACCTCAGCCCAGAAGAATAATGGTAATATAAAGTCTGACAATCTTTTTCCTTTCTAAAGTTCATTCTGTAAATGTAGCTTGAGATGGGCTTTCTTCAAACTACAAAAACAAGCTGAGTGTAGCAGATAATTAACATATTTCTAATCACCACTTTTACAGACTAAAGATGAAAATTGTATTATTTGAAAATGTGTTATCTGCTGTGGTTAAACAATGCATTTTCAAGATGTACTAATCCCTGACAATGTTAAAGGGATAATGATTAAAAAAAGTCAGCATCAACACATCAGGCTGTTTTCTGAATAGATGCGTTTCTCTAGTGTGGCTTAAATCATTAAGTATAAACTGTTCTATATCCAAGTAAAAGAAAAATGATGGGAATTGTAATTTTTAAAGATGCATCTCTTCCTTAGACCTGTGTGACACTGGAGAATTCCAGCCAAGGCACTGGGACAGGCAGCTACCACTTCACACGCACAGCAAAGGTGGGGGTGCAAAGAGGCACAAGTTCCTTGGCTTTTCCGCTGTGCAAAAGTCTCTTATCCATTGCAAGAGTACATAGGCCAGGGCCAGATATTTTCTTGGATTATTAGCTGGATGTGCCTGGAGCTTGGGGGTCAAGGACTTGGAGGAAATGCACAGTCTAGTGCTGGGGGAACAGATTGGCTGCCAGAGCTTTGGCGCTAGTAAGGAGCACGCTCAGTACCTCCCTGCTACATCCTTCAGTGATATAGTTGTCCACAGGGTGCCTCATGCTCTGGTAGATCTCTCCTTTGATTTTGTGCTATCCTGTAGCACAAGACTTACTCAGTAATTTCTGTGTCCATTCTACCACCTCTGCCTGCATGTGTTTTGCTTTTCAAAGGGCGGGGGTGTGCTGGAGCTTAAACTTAAGCTTTAGTTAAACAGTTTAACTGATGAAGAGCTACCATGAAATCTAGATACACTCTTTGAGAAGTAAATCACACTAATGATTTAATCTAAATTTATATAGTTTCCTCTTCCAAACACTGGCTGATACACTTTTTTTTTGTTTTTATTTCTTATAAATAAGGTCTCTACAACTACCTGAAAGGAGGTTCTAGTTAGATGGGGGCCAGTCTCTTCTTACAAGTAAAAAGTGAAGAAAGAGGAAACATCCTCATGTTGAACAAGAGGAGGTTTAGATTGGATATTAAGGAAAATTTCTTCTTCAAAAGGTCTGTCAAACTCTGGAACAAATCCACCCAGGGAAGCGGAAGAGTGGTCATTTAAATGACGTGTATATTTGGTACCTGGGAACATGTCTTAGAGGTGAGCTTGGCAGTGCTGGTTGGGCTCAATGATCTTAAATGTCTTTTCCAATCTAAATGTTTCTATGATTCCATGAATTTAAAGACTAACTTAGAGTCAGAAAGCTCTTCCTTCTCGCAATGCACATAACCCATGGCCAAGTCAGTTCTCTGTCATCTACCAGTATACTAAACAGACTGGGAAACTCTGATTTCCCCTTAGATGCATATTTCCTACCTTCAATATCTTTCTTAATTAATATCTTTTTTGGAAATGTGATTGCTAAAAACAGTCCAGGCAAAAAAAACCTTGCAAGTCCTATCAGCTTGACGCTTAAGCACTCAAGGATTTTATTTGCATTCTTTGTTATAGTGAATCTTGGTTTTAACTTTTTTTTTCTAGTTGGTTATCCACAAAAAAGCTTTAGATCTTATTTCAGCTTAGCATCTCCTTGCCTTTTCAATATGGTCTGTATCTTTGTTTCCTAGATGGAGGAGCTTGTGTTTGTCTGAATTAAAATGCACTTTTTATTAAATTAATAACTCTCAATAAAATACTTACAAGGGTCAGGCTTTCTGAAACCTTCCCTTTCTCCTAGTCTGCTGATTTTTATCCATAATGAAACTGAGTGGGAGATGAGTTTTAATGTTTTTTTAGTTACTGCTTAAATTCATTTCACTATGTTTAAACAAACGCTAAACTTCATTTCCTCTCCCGAAGATGATGTAATCAGGCTGTTGAGTCTATGACTTGTTTTGATGGTAGATAGCCTTGATTATTATTAATGCAAACGGTTTAATATCCCTCCCAGCCACAACCAACCTGCATGAAAAGAAGCATTCCCTGTCTAAAATGTCAGGAAAGCGAACTGAGCTGGTCTCCTCATTGTTCATTTGCAAAATAAAAAACAACCAACCAAACAAAAAACAAAAAAAAACCCACAACCAAATAAACAAAAAAAAACCCAACAAACAAGAAACATCCCAACAAACCAAAACAAAATTAAACCAGCATAAAAAGGCTTGCAGCCTGCCACAAATTCCTCATTTGTACTCCAAGGACAGTTTGAAAGTTGCATTTCTTTTCTTTTTATAAAAGCCTAAGTGTGATCTGTTAAAACTCCACATAAACTTCCCTTGAAACATATTTATCTTTTGATGAAGGCTTTTTTTTCATAATAAAAATATTATCCAGAGGAAACATAGTTACATGCATTCAACAAATTTACAAGGCGATACTGTTAACATAGATTTTACTACCAGAGGTCTTGCCAAGGGCCATACATTTCCTCCCTGATTATGTGATTTTCTTTTTGTTTGTTCAGCACACTCCAGTCCATTCTTCCTTCTGGTCTCTGCAGCCCATTTCTCACACTGTTGGGCTGTTGTGGGAGCTCCCATTTCAGGCAGTATAAAGCCTGTCACAAGCCATGTGCTCAGTACTTTCCTGCTCTATGGAGCGACTGTCGAGGCTGGCACCTGAGCCTAAGGGGTTGTCAAGTTTGGGTTTTTTCCTCCTCAGTGCATCTAGTTTCTGCACAACTAGCGTTTTCAGGAAAAAAAAAAAAAAAATCCCATCTTTTATCACTCTATCCTTGCCCTTAGGCACAGAGGAACAGTCTTAGGATGAGTTTCCAGAAGACTAGAATAGACACTATGGCTGGTCATCATTTCCAGTCTTCTCCTATCTTTGTGTGGCACCAGGTTTCACCAGCACATGCAGGATTTTTCTCTGGGGAGTGTTTGTTGAGTGTAGCTGTTGTGATGGTCCAGTAGAACATGTAGGAAGTGTATAGTGGGGCTAAGGACTTGCTGGCCTCAGAGCATTACATCTAGAGAAGACCACTTTACAGGTTTGGAGTAGAGAGGTTGGTGCATCACTGGTGTAAACATGGCAACAAGTCAGTATTGTTAGGCTGATATGAAACACAGAATGGTCTACAGCTGCTCTGCTAACTTGGCATGGGGTCTGTTACCTTACCAGATTCTAAGTGCTTAATCATGACTGTTGGCTTGGGGACTGTTTCCATGCAAACCAAACAGATGACCTGCCTTGGTAGCAGTCTGGAGAAGGCTGCCACTTTTTCCCTATAAAATATTTTTTGAAGACCCTTGAAGTTTATTTTTCAGTTCTCACATATTACTTTTTCATGTATAACAATTTTTCTCTTTCCTTTGTCATGCATTCTGCCTCATGTCCATCTTTGGAAAGAGCCACCTCAGTGCATCACACACATTATCCAGCACAAAGAAAAAATGGAAGGCTAAGTGATAAAAGAGGGAGGATGAATGCAAAATGAGCTCATCATATTTCTATGCTAAAATTAAAGGTATTAAAATATTTCTGTCTCCAGCACCAACATTCCATCTCATGTACAGCAGCTTCCGATTCAGAAGAAAACTGGCTTTACTTGTAGACTTCTGGGGAATATCAGCTTCTCCAGGCCATAAATACCTTATTGTCATCAATATGGTTTCTCATGCTCTCAGTATTTCTCTGAATTGTATAAATAAGGATCAATGTTGAGAAAGGTTTTATATCTTCAGTAGTCATTGACTCTTGTTGAACCAAGAGCTCTCTGGTCCTCGCAGGATCCAATTACTCACTGATCATTAAACTGACAACAACTGCCTCTTCTTGGAATTGGTGATTTTTCTTGTAGTACTGACCTTCCAAACTAAAAGAACCAAACCAAGCAACAACAACCAAACCCCCCAAAAAACCCAAACCAGAGAAAAATAAGGATAATTAATCTCAATGGAAAGAAATATTGAACTAGACTTCCTTCCTGTGACTGCTCATTATTCATAATTTAAATATTTGGATAGAAGTACATGAACAGTGAATAATAGGAAGTTGAAAGATGAAAACTGTTGTGACACTTTTTCACTGAACAGGTCAGAAGTTTAGGTACTGTTCAACAGATGCTGAATTTGTCTCCATAAATAGAAGACAGACTTTTCCATAAGGGACAAAAATACACAAGTCTCTAAACCTGATCTGCAACTATATATATGTATATGTATATTTATATTTAGGGATCTTATTAAAAAGTCATCCCCCTTTTTGTGCTGAATCCAGTAGCAGGGTGTAGTCCATGATAGTACCTAGTTATATGATTTTGAGGTGAAAACATTTTCACCTTTCAATATTTGCTCTGAAGCTTCGATGGGGAAAGAATTGGGAAAGAGGACTCTGTGGTTTTGAAAACCTCTTGTCTGGGATAAACTCAGGTCAGAGGGCTTTGACTTACATTAGAGATAACAAACTGAACTCCCAGAATCAACTGAAAAATTTCTCAAAGCCTTATCCAGGCTCATCTCCCAGGACTAGGAAATCTCAGTTTCCAGTCTAAGTCATGTCAACTCCTAATACTTTTTCCACAAGTAAAGTTAGTTTGAAACAGCAAAAAGCATATTCTGTTCCATGGGATTGTTCCACCCATTGCCTCTTCATCATTTACCTGTTATAAATTTTGACATTTTAGAAAAGTTCACTCCTATTCTATATTTTTTTCTAATACCACCTCATTTCTACTCGGTGGTGTGCTAAACATTCCTATTCCTCCTCTTTTCATGCATTTTTGAACATTTGCCATTGATTAGCATTTCTTTGCCCTTCATCAAGATCCCAGTGAAACTTCTGCAAAAACTCCCATAAAAGTCACAAAGGGCCAACAGTGCTTTAGTCATCACTCTCCCAAATTATTCAGAAGCTGTTTCCTCACGGATCAGTCCTTCTACCTCTTTAATTGTTTGAGTCAATGCCTCTGAAGTGCCTCCAGCTCTTTCTGATTATGAGGTGTTTCTACTGAACACCTTTCCAGATGTTGGTTCACTGGCACTAAGCACAAAGAAGAGGTTGTAACCACCTTGCACAGAAACATGGTGGTGATTCTCTTTCTGCACTCTGGAATAACATTTTAATTGGTTTTTTGGGGGGTTGGGTTTTCTTTTTTCTTTTCTGTTCTTTTTTTTTCCCCATTACACAGGAATTGTAAGTTGATGCTTAATTTACAGGCTAGAAACGAATAAATGACCCAATCACATTTTCAGCAGCTATAACCTGCCATCTAAGGTGGTGATGTTTCATTTCAGTGTTAGTTGTTTCCTTTCAAATTGTCACTTGAGCTGCTGTGTTAGGACTGCAGGTTGCCCTCAGCTTTCTGCTCATCATTTTGAGAACATGGCTGAAGCATTACACAGGGTGAAGATCACTTTCTGCCCCATGGTGTTGCCTGTATCTGACTGCCTGGTTTTTCATCAATGTTTGACCTATTATTTGACCTAGGTGACCAGTACTGATCATGTCTGAAATAAATACTTCATAAATTTTAAAGCCAGAAGAGAACATTATGCTCATCTAATCTGACATTCTACAAGCAAAAGGCAATGAGTTTTGACAGGTAGCTCCCATCTTCCAGTTTAGCTGAAATATGTATTTTAGGAAGTCTTGTATCAGAGATCCGCAGCGATAGAAAGTCTGCCTTATCTCCAGATAAGTTATCCCAATGACTAATTGCCCTAACTGTCCCCACAAAAAAATTAAAATTAAAAAATTATGCAGGATATCCAGAGCCAATTAATTCAGCTTTAGAGTCCAGTCACTAGATCTTGTTGTTACTTGATCTATTCAATTGCTGTAATAAATTTCCTACCCATATAAGCAACTGCACTTGCAAAGAAAATGACAAACTTGGAGGCTTAGATATATTGTCTACAGATGTTTGTTAAGGAATAAAAAGAAAATTTAAGCCAGGGGAAAAAAAATAAATATTAACTTGTTGATCTGTTTGTGGAAAATGTATTTTCCCCATAAGACTATTAAAGAGACTGGATAAATTGCTCTTCATAAATAATTGGAGAAGGCTGACTAATGGTCCAAATTGCCTTTGGCATTTCTTTCTTCCCCCTCCTTTTGGAAGATATTACTTCAAAATTTGGGGGGGGGCTGATTTTGGTGTTTTGTTGGTTTTTGTTTGTTTGTTTATTATTTTCCCCCAGATATAACTTGATTCAGTGATGACTTTCCAAGGAAAGTGATTTTGATCTGAAAAGAAATTGTGAAAGAGAAAAAGAAAACAAGTGTTAATTTCTGTTCACATAAGCTAATGGCATCAGTGCTAAGTAAATTGGAATAGAAAATAAATCATAAGTACAGCAGGGGTCTGGTTTTCCATCACTGTAGAATGTAATTAAAATGGAACTTCCATAGATATCAATCTGGAGTAATCAGACAATTCCATCTGTTATTGCATGAATTTCTGACTGGTTCCAGAGCTGTGGATCTAGCTTCCTCCAAGACAACCTTCTTAACTAAAGCAAACGGCCCAAGCAGTGGCCATTTCAGTTCAAATGCAGGCTACACAAAAATTATCGGTTACCTTGAGATGGATTGTCAGGGTAGGTCTTTTCTGCAATGAATGGGGTGAGTGTGTGTTGTGTGTTTCCTCACAGTATACAGTTTCATAGTTTGTTCTAACTCTGTAAAGCCCCTTGTATTTTCACAAACAGCAGAACTGTCAGACTCCAAACTCTATGCCAGGATCCTGTGCACAGTCTGCCAAAAGGCAAATGATTGCTTGAAGACCAGTAAAGTGATGTAGATGCTGATCCAATTTTGTGATTCCTTTGTTCAGGAGGGAGGATTGCTTTGGTTTTTCATTTGTATTAGCTCAAAAATATGCCTTACAGTCCTGGGTGGAAACATAAATATGTGCTCCACTAATCAGAATGGCTAATTAGTGATGAGCCTCCATCCATTTGTGCACTGGGCAAAACAGGCAAGAGTAAGCAGCCTATCCTCAAGAGCCCGGAGCAGCACTTAAAATAGCAGAATACAAACTTATCAGGAATTCAGGGACAGGAAGAGGACTGCTGGAGAGGCTGGTGGCACAGTAGATACCAAGATCATTTAGAGAACATAAAGACTCAGTTCTGGCACTATAATAAGATTAGGTGTCTGTAGTTTAGATATACCTGCAATGAGTCATTAGCAATCCTTAGATAAAGCAGTGTTAGTTTGATCCCATCACGTTTTCCACCTTTCACTAGACTGTGCAATTAGCCAAGGACAAAGCACCTGGAAAGAATCTTTGATGAAAGCCTTAAGAAAATTCTTAATGGGTGGGATTTAAACCAAAGGATTATAAGCTTTATTAACACCTCACCTGTAAATCCTGATAATTTTCCTTTCTGTGAGTTTCAGTGTAATATTTGCACACCCTGATTATAAATTTTGAGAAAATAGCTTATAACTGTGGTTAAAATGCAGCATTAAAGCAGTTAAACAGCCTCCTTATTAGCATTAGAACTATAGTCAAAACACATTATACTTGGCTAATAAATTTATTTTTTATGTAATGGAAATGCCATCAAAGCATAGTTAATCTGAATTGAATTAGATTATAATTGGAGCTCTTGTGCACAAGGAATGAAAATGATTCTTTATTGTTGCAAACTGACAATGCAGCATTTGTTAATCCCTCCTCACTACTCTTCTAAGTGGCAGCTATAACATTCATGTAAGCATCTCGTAAGTTCTGCATATATTACTATGTCTCTGAGCATGAAGTTCAACAGTAAGACAGAGGAAAATGGATTGCTCTGGATGCAACTCATCACACTTTCAGCCCATTCATTTGGAGATAAATATATTTGAGAAACAGTCTTGTGCAAAAGTATACTCCCAACTTTAAAAGCATGCACCCATCTTAAGAAAGGATAGAAATGAGGATGCTGGGAGCTACGGACCTGTTAGCCTCACCTCTGAGCTTGGGAAGATCATGGAAGAGATCTTCCTACAAGCTCTGCTAAGGACACATAGTGGACAGGGAGGTGATTCAAGACATTCAGTGTGGCTTCGCTAAGGGGAAGTCCTGCCTGACCTACATAGTGACCTTCTGCCATGGAGAGACTATATCACAGGACTAAGGAAGGGCTATGGATGCCACCTCTCTGCACTTCCGTAAAGCCTTTGACACAGTCCACACAACATTCTTCTCTAAACTTTTGAGAGAGAGACTCAATGGGTGGACTGTTCAGCGGATAAAGAATTGGTTGAACAAGCACACCCAGAGAGTGTTGGTCAATGTCTCAATGTCCAGATGGACATCAGTGACAAGTGAAGTCCCTCAGGGGTCTGTACCAGGACCAGTACTGTTTAATATCTACATCAATTAAATAGGCAGTGGAATCCAGTCCACCTTGAGCAGGTTTGCAGTCAACACCAAGCTGAATGGTATGGTTGACATTCCAAAAGGACAGGATACCATCCAGAAGGACCTTGGCGAGCTAAGGAAGTGGGCCCATGGAGCCTCATGAGGTTCAACATGGCCAAGGGCAACACCCTGCATCTGGGTAAGGGCAACCCCTTGTGTCAATAGAGACTGACGGATGACTGGATTGAGAGCAGTCCTTCCAAGAAGGACTTGGGGGTGCTAGGGGATGAAAAGCTGGACATGAGCTGGCAATGTGCACTTGCAGCCCACAACTGTACTCTTAGCTGCATCAAAAGAAGCATGACCAGCAGATTAAAAGAGGTGAATTTTCCCCATCTGCTCTGGTGAGACACTACCTGTAGTATTGCGTCCAGCTCTGGGAGCCCCAATATATGAGTATATGAACCTAGTGGAGTGAGTCCAGAGGATGCCACAAAGGTGCTCAGAGGGCTGGAGCACCTCTACAAGCTGAGAGAGTTGGGGTTGTGCAGCATGGATAAGAGAAGGCTCTGGGGAGATCCTATCACAGCCTTTTAGTACCTAAAGGGGTCATATAAAAAAGATGGGACAAACATTTTAGCAAGGCCTGCTGCAATAGGACAGGGGGCAATTCTTTTAATCTAAAAGATGGTAGATTTAGATTAGATACAAGGAAACTTCTTTTTTTTTTTTATGAAGAGGATGTAAAGCTCTGGCACAGGTTGCCTAGAGAGGTGGTAGATGTCCCATCCCTGGAAACATTCAAGGTCAGGCTGGACAAGGCCACTTGGTCTAGTTGAAGATGTCCATGTTCATTGCAGAGGAGTTGGACTAGATTACCTTTAAAGGTCCCTTCCAACCCAAACTATCCCATGATTCTAAAGGCTGAGTGTCAATGTTGTACCCCAGCGTTTAACCATATACATCCAACTTACTGACCGCTCAGCCAAAGAGCTGAAGCATTTTCCCCAAGACTTTATATGGGCAACTTACCTCTCTGGCAAACACCACACAATAAGACGATGCTCATATCAAGGAGTTCTGTCTTTCTGTCATCTGCAGAACATCAGGAAAGTATCCAGAAATTGTAATGTGCACAGTTCCACTCTTATGCTGCCAGAGGGGTAGATTCACTGCAGAGAGGGGCTAGAGTGAGGGCAGGATTTGAAGTGCTCTGCTAACAGGGAATTTTTTGCCTAAGAACACGTATGTATAGTGAGGACAGATACGTGTGTGTGTCATCAGCCACATGGCCTGTGGTCCTGTGTGCACTCTTGTCCCTGCTTTAGAAAACTGGTGGCGGCAGCAAGATGAAATCCAAAGCAAAAAGTAAAGGGTAGAGGTTCCCATTCAGGAAAAAAACACGCTTACCACAATGTCACTTAGGCACATCATCAAGGAAACAATGTTAGGATCATTCTAGCAAAAAGCATGTCCAGTGACACTTACCTTGTCAGTAATTTAACTATTCCTCTACTGCGGGTATGAGGTCTGGGAAACGAGAAGAGGAAAGATGCAAGGAGTGATTCTCTTTTACCTTCTTTTTTTTTTTTTTTCTTGTTTCTCTAAGCTAAACCAAAACAAGTGAGCAAAATCCACTTCACTCACTCATAAAAGTGGTCAGTGCTGTAAGCAAAGAGAAATACGGGTATTAATAAAGTATAACTCTTCTGAGAGTGAAGGAAACATCCCCTGTAAGTCTGTCTGATTTGTGTCATCTATCCCAAATTTACAATGTGGCAATTTCTTGTTGCTTATAAACCATTAAAATTTGCAGCACAGTGAGCAGCTAATGTAATTTTGCCTGCAAGTGGTATAATATCTTGGATCCACGGGGAGATCAGCATACTCGTGTCTTATCATTGCCTTCTGTGGTAGGTAAAAGTGCCCAGTGCTACCGGGCTTAGGCCCAGTGTGAGTTAGTTGAAGTTCATTACTGACAACCTGGGGCTCAGTTCCACTTATCTGCAAGTTCTCATTTAGCTTGAATCATCACAGTATCAGAGCATCTTCCAAAAAACCACATTAAGCAATCAGATTAGTACCCAGCGCATCTGGTTTTATCTGTCTTTTCTCTTTGTCTCCCTAACAGTAGCACAGGGCACAGAGGCGCTCTACACAGCAAGACGACATTGTTACCAAAACCCAAAATACATCCCAAGCCAGCCTGGATGAATGTTATTAATTCTTCAAAGTCAAACACTGAAAAACATAGAAAATCCAAAATTAAGGTTGCCTGTGAAACATTTATCATCTCTTTTATTTATTATTCATTAAATACACAGGTTTTGTTTATAGGGGATTTTTTTTTTATTCCTTATTTCATTTGGTACTGCAGGTGGATAATTTTGAGATGTTTTTAACTTTATGATTTTAATTTTTATATGTGTATATTGTTATAACAAAAACATTATACTTGTATATATCTTTTTCACCTCTTCATGTTTTATTGACTACAAGCAAAGAAATTACTTCACCTATATTCTTTTTCGAAGGGTTCAGCAATTTTTCCTGTTGTCCTTGAGAAAAGCTAATTAACCAATATTTATATATTTTTGAAATTAGGGACAGGGGTTAGCTCCCATTTTCCCTTTCAGGGTTGGTGTTTCAAACCAGAATGCCATATAATATAGTTCATATTCACCCTCTCTACCTCTGCTAGTCCCTGTTTGCTCTTCCTCTCACCAATCCCAGCCCCACCGGATCCCCATTTCAGTTTTCTGTTTCACGTTGTTTGGTTTTGGCTTTTTCCCATTTTGCATTTCAGCCTTATTGCTTTGATGGTGTCCTGGGGTCAAAATCAGCAGAGTTCCTGAAGTAACTGACCATAATCATTACAACAGCGAGTCTGTAGACCTGTTTTGAAAACACTTAGTCAATTTATCCCGTGTCATGTTGAAAACATACAGAAGAACAAAAACTGGGCAATGACAGAAAAAGTAAGATTAAAACAAGGGTCAAATGTTCCTTTTCCTGGTAAGGGCAAAAAAAGTTACATGGACTTTATCTGAAGCAGAATGGGTCTACGGAAAACTGTACCATGCAAATCCTACCTCCAGCTTGCTCATATACCCACAAGCTGCACAGCTGCCCAAAGCAAGAGGATGGCTCAAAAAACTCACAAAAACAAGTCCTCCATATGTCACCCTCCCATTCCCAGCAGTTTTCTTGCATCTGCATCTCTGGCTACCAGCCTTCAAACTAATCAGCTGGAAAGTCTGTGCTGACAGAGATAACTTAAATGTTCCCCAAAACCTTTATAGCTCAATTAGATCTCTAAAATATATTTCAAATCTTTCCTGTTGCAAAGAGTTGGAGTGAAAGAGTCTTAAGAAAACCTGAGTGGTCACCTTGAAGCATGTGAGTAGAAAGGAGTGTTGGGAAGAAGATAGGCAGAACTTCAAGTTGAACATTTTCTTTGCTCCTCAGAGATGAATTTACCTTTACCTAGTTTCTGGCCCTGTTGAACACTAACAAAGAAGAAACCAAGCCACTGGAGAGAGTTACCAGGGATAGCTGAATCCTAATTTGGTCCAGCCACTGGAGAGCTAGGCATTGTTTCTGGGAATGGCTGGGTCCTAGTTTAGTCTTGGCCACAACCATAAACAATGTCTGTGCCTGGAAGAAGCTTTGGCAGGAAGCTTCATCTTGGTGATGCTCCTGCCGCTGGGACCTTCTGCAGTACAGAGCGTACCCATCCAAACATATTCTAAAGAATATGTTTGGCTTCCTGTGGGATATGGGTCAGACAGAACTGGTCAAGTGATAGCAGCCCTGCACCTGCAGCTGCGTGGGGTTGCACCAAAAAGGATGTTGAGATGGAGTCGTGCAGTGAGCATCAGCAAAACAAGTCTCATACATCTCTGACAAGCTAGTGAGGTTGAGAAGGTCTGGGAAACCTCAAGCCTCTCTGTGGCCTTCATTTCTCAGTGTTCTCCATTTAACCACCCACACACTGCTACTGTCTGTCTTGTCTAATTTAGAGTGTAAATTCTTCAGGGCAGGGACTGTCTCTCACTGTATGTTTGCATGGTGAGGCCCTGATCCTGATTGGCAGCTCCAAGTACACTACAAATCTATTTTAATATAACCCCAAATTGAAAATTCTGTATCTCTGAGCCTTAGGGGATGTGGGACTGTATTCAGGGAAAGCAGAAGCTCTGAAAAAATACTGAAAGGTCATTGCAGACAATGTACAGAATATGAACTGTGAATGTGGAGCTGATGGCTAAGAGACAAAGCTAATTTTGCTCTTGGTCAAATGCTGGCAGGTTGAACAGGATAATGGAGGCATCGCTAACCATGGATTAGGATACTGGGGGAAGCTGCGGCTGATACGTGTCTCCATTTCTCATATCTATCTTTCCAAAAAGTTGTTGAGAAAATAGAAGGGATATAGAAAGAGACAAAAAATTATTTTAAGGCTGGAAAGCTCAAAAAACTTCAATTGCTTAAATGAGGCATCCAAGTGAGAGTCATATTTGCCCTAGAATAGTTAAATAGATATCAGAGAGAGACAGACACCTTCAGGGGATATTTGCATTTCAAGTTAGTTAAACTGTCTTATGGAGGAGCCATCACTGATTAAAGAGGGATGCTCAGGCAAGTAGCTACAAGTAGTTTGCTTGAGTTTGGTACCGTCAATCTTCCTACCCCAAGAAAGAATAAATTTGACACTGAGTGTATTTAGCTTGTGGAAAGAGGGTTAAGAGGAGACTTGCTGACACTGGAAGGACCTACAGAGGAAGACAGTTTTCAATAGGACAGGGCCCTTTCATCCCTCAAACAAAGGTATAAGAAGATACACTGAGTGGAAGTCAAAGACAGACTGATTCAAACTAAAGATAAGGTGCAAATTTTAGCAACAGTAATGAACCTCAGGAACAATTTACAATGGAGGTGTTATATTTTCCATGACTTGAAGGCTCTAAATCAAGATGTGGTGTCTCTCTAAAAGACATGCTGTGTCTTAGCTATTAGTCATGAAGTTACAGAAATTGCTAGGTGATATGTAGGTTACATTAGATGGTCATAAAAGCACTGTCTAGTGATAAAATGCACTAATCTAAATAATGATACTAAATATTCCATCATAACAAATTGATGCTGCATACACTGTACCAGCTCAGTGTTACTCAGTTAAAATTGCCTGCACTTTTATTGTCTGATGCAAGCGGACAAAGTACATGCCTTCTTCAGCAGCACAACAGGCATATATTCATCCCTCCCTACAGACTGTTTATAGCCTAATCCATCATCTTCTGAACTCATCATTTCTCAGTGTAAAGGCTGTAATATTGTTCATATATATACATACATACATACTTACATCAGGGGTGCCTTATGGAGTTTTTTAAGAAGCACATTTAAGATTCTGAGAACGGTTTTTCAGACCTGAGGTCCCTCTGCTCTGGAGGAATTGTTTCCTGGAGATGCTGTAATTCTTCTGGACTGCACTCTCCACTCTTGATGGAGAGTATGAGGACAAATATCTTAGAAAGGGAAAGACTAAAGGTGAGGAACATGGTTTCCTGAGATTTTTTTTTTAGTTGATATAGCTAAAGAAATAATAGGAATTACTGGACATATTTCCTCCTACTGCTTCTGTAAGATCAATACCTATAGATGGTCTTCATTGTCATTTAACCCCAGCCAGCAGCTCAGCCTCACCCAGACACTCTCTCACTCTCCTCCATGGGATGAGGGAGAGAATCAGAAGGGTAAAAGTGAGAAAACTCAGAGGCTGAGATAAAGACAGTTTAATAGAGAAAGCAAAAGCTGTGCACACAAGCAAAACCATCCAAGGAATTAATTTTCCACTTCCCATGGACGGGCGGGCAGGTCTTCAGCCATCTCCACAACAGCACGATTTCATCGCATGTAATGATGACTTGGGAAGACAAACTCCATCACTCCAAATGTTGCCTCTTCCTTCTTCTTTCCCCAGCTCTATACACTGAGCATGATGCCATATGGTCTCAAATATCCCTTGAGTCAGTTGGGGTCAGCTGTCCTGGCTGTGTCCACTCCCAGCTGCCTGAGCACCCCAGACCTCCTTGCTGATATGGTGGGTGAGGAGCAGAAAAGGCCTTGGCTCTGCGTGACCAATGCTCAGCAACAACTAAACCATCCCTGTGATATCAACACTGTGTCCAGCATAAATCTAAAACACAGCCCCCTGCCGGCTACTTTGAAAAAAATTAACTCAGTCCCAGCCAAAACCAGCACACCCTGGTGGCTGCAGATAGACCTGAAATGTCCACTGGAGTTAAGACAAGTTGGTGTTTGCTCTAGAGAGTACCTGTTCGGGTGAATGGCATGGTGTGCTGCTCAGCACTGAGGCTGTTAAAGTACATTTGCCTGTGATATAGGGGACTAAACCTTGTTTTGCTATGCATGCAGGACAGCTGTCAATCATACATGCCTGAAAGGTGTTCAAGGTGTTCAGATAGGAGGAAACCACAGCCAGTTACGAAATGAGAACAGGGTTTCAAGTGCCAGGATACTCTGAATATTCATTACTACATTTTTGGATTTGGTTTTGTTTTTTAAGAAAATGATGAATTTGAGGAAAATTGAGCAAATAATTGCTGTCTGTGACAGCTGCAATTAATGTGCTAATAAGGGAAGGTTTCTGAAGCTTTTCTTTTCCAGTAACTAAGAAATTTCAGATACTTAGCCCACTGCTGCATGTTATCACTGATCATTTTGTAGGAAAAACAAACACTATGGAAAAGAAAACTAAACCACAAAGAAAAGTTTCCTAGCAAGCCTATTTTTAATCCAGAATGACATTGCGGCAGGCAGAAAGGACATTCTTGTGGCTAATTCACTAACCTGGAGACCAGTAGATGTGGGCTTCATCACAGCTTCTTAGACATATCCTGACTTTGGTGAGTCAACTCAGCCTCTTGTTGCACTCATTTGTGGTGAATAGCACTTGTTTTCCACTACCTTGTTTTGCCATCTCTGTAGTTTAAGTTGTGCTGCCCATCATTGCTGTAAGGCTGTATATTACTCAGCCCTTGAGATGGTTCAATTTCAGATGTTGCACATCACATTTATGAAAAATTATAGGAAAGGCCTCTACCAGCCATGCAAATGGATACTTAAACTCTATAGCTAGCAAAAAACGTGCTTGGGTTTACACTCCTGGAAGAAAAAGACCTTGTCTCCACAGAGAGAGTGAAAACAATTAGCAGACACCATAATTTTAATCTCTCCATTGCAAAAGTACTTTGTGAAGGCTGGTAAGTACCATTAACCCCATTTTACAGATGGGTGGAAAACAGCATCATGGAGCTGCAAAGTGAGTTGCTCAAGGCCATAGAGTAACTCAGCAGAAGTTATGCAAATAGAAACCAGGTCTTCTGATGCCAAGCCTTATTCCTTGGCCCAGCTTCTACACAGGAGACCTGACCTAATTCCAACATCCATGAAAATGGCATCTTCCTTTGCAACAAGCCTAAGCAGGTAAATGGAATGGATGAATGAGCCTGCTTCTCCAGTGCTCACCATTCTTGTGCAATAATTGCTCTGCAGACGTTTTAGTGAGCTTGATGAATGTTTTATTTACATGGAAATGTCTCAGCTAACACCCACAATAAACACAAGGCGGTAGTCAAAACGTTAGTACATCTATTATCACATAGAGTGGGCTGAAAGATATGCCCATGTCTGCTGTGAGCAGCCTTATTCTATTAGCACTGCAGTGCTTTACTATCCATATGGAAGACAATCCATTCATTTTCAGATGATTGACCATGATTCAAAGGCTCCCACTCCCTGAGGATGCTTATTTCTCTATTATATATTTGAAACAATTTTTAAATGACCTTTGCAGTTAGGACTCAGAGAAGGATGTCCATAGGTAGGGGTGGTGCAGAGTAAATCAGGTATCTGGGTTTGGCAGTGGTTTGAAGGTGTAGCAAGTAGCTAGCATGAGTCCTCGACGCAGGCTTCGCTCTGCCAGAGACATATTATGATCATTACAATGGTGGGCAGGGAGCTGAGAGGCTGTTTCTAATCATGGCTTTTGCTGCCATATCTGCATGAGTCATGTACAGCTGGATCCACCCTGATTATCTTCAGGTGTTTTACTAAGCAGCCTGATTTCATAGTCTCAGGGCTCTTCTGCAGTTGATGGATGCATAAGATCTCAGTCTCCCATTGGAGCTGCCTATCTATATTGATGGACAATAAAAACCCCTTATACTCATAGTTAGTCTGTTTCTTACAGCTAACTGACTTGGTGCAATTCCAGTTTACAATGACTGCAGAGTGTAAGCTTGCAAGGTCTCTCTCATTAAATATAAGCATCAGCACCAAAAAAGTTTCACCAACTGAATAATCACAAACTAAGGTCACTGGGACTATAGTTTTGGGGGATTTCCTCTGTGTTTTGCTTATGTAAAATAGGTATATTGGTATTATACCTAATTCAGCAGAGACCAACAGCACAGAGGAACTGAAGCTCTCATTACTGATATATTTGTTCTACCCCAGATATCATAGCCTGATTCACATTAACAGCATTTCTGTAGGATAACGGTGAGGCCAATAGTAGCTTATTTAATGATGACAAACACCACATGCTTCATGTGACCAAAGGACACTCAAAGTGTTTAGGATTAAAGGCATAGTGGTTTCTTGCATTGGAAAATACCAGCAAGAAAAACCATGGATGCAAAGAAAGCTGCTGCCAAAATACAAGTCTATGATGGATGGAAAGTGCCATGGAAATACAAAGTAAAATATTATCATTTGTTATTACATCTGCAGTGCACTGTGGCTATTTTCTATAGCTGAACAGCATGTGTTTTTTTCAATTCTTTTGCCTCATTGCATCTTTGAGGAAACTATAGCTGATCTGGTCACTGTGAATCTGTGTATGTACATGCATAAGTACAGGTACTGATTTGCATGAAAGAATGCAATGAAAGCCTTTTATATTTAATGTAAGGAATAAAGGGAGAGGCTGTTTTGTCAGCAGTCTGAAGTCCTTTGTAATGTGGCTATTCAAGTCAATTTGTAAACATATTCTCCAAGGTAAAAACCACCAAAACTATTCCCAAATAGTTTCGTTTCTTTTCTTTTCTTTTGATGGCCTGGAGTGGGGATAAGACGTGGGGATGGTCTAACATGATTTGTTAAAATTCCCTATTAATGAGAAGTCATCTATATGATGAATTTTTAGTCTGTCTGATTTTTATTCATGGATTTTTTTTTCCCACTAATACCTATCTGTCTCACTCATTCTTATTTTAATGTTATTAACATACCCAGTAACTATGCCGATATTTCAGAAAATATCATCTTTTGCAAAATTAAAGTGCTTAAGAATATTTTAGTATTTTAATAGTGCAATAATTGATTGATATAATTTACCTTATTATCGAAATGTATGGGCCCAGTCTTCACTTACCAGTTATAAATGTGTGTGATATGGATGCACTTAAATTTCTCAGAAACAGGAGAGTGTACACATAAAGGGACAAAGGGGAGATGAAAAGGAAACCACTGGGTCAATCTTCTGAACATTTTAAATGGTTATACACTAACGTAAGCTGTATGGGGAATAAGCCAGAGGAACTGGGATTCCTAATACATAATTAGAATTATGTCTTAATTGGCTTAGCAGAGGTTTGCTAGGCTAATTCATGTGACTGGAATACTGATGCAAAAAGGTATGGCTTGTTCAGAGAGGACAGTGGAAAAGAGAGAACACATGGTTTATAGATCAAGGACATCATTGGCTCCGAGAGACAGAATTCAGTACTGAAATGGTCTTGGTGAAATAGAAAGGAATCCAACAGAGTGGTGGGATGGGCTAGTCTAAATGACCACCAAATAGGCAAGAGGAATGCCTTGAATAGCTACCAGAATATTTCACACCCCGGGGGTTGTTGTCAGTGAAGCACATTGGCACCAAACATCAGTCAGGACAGAAACACAGCAAGAATGGCAAATTCCTGGGTTGCTCTGAGAGCTGCCTTTTATACCCAAAAATTGGGACGGTTGATGGGAGAAAAAGTCTTTGTAAGTACTCTTCTGATCAACAGATATGAATTGGTTGAGAAAAGAAAGTACGAAGACACAGACAAGAGGACGAATATACTTAATCCTTTGAAGATAACAGAGGGAGAAACAGAAAAAAAAAGTAAAATGATTTAAGAAAAAACACTGGTAAATTCAACTAATTGGTAGATGAGATCTCATAGGAAGTAAATCTAGGAGGAAATAGTTCCAAAAAAGCTGACTGAGACAACTCTGGGCTCAAATTACCATCTGGGAGATGTAGGAAGGTTAATAAAAGTTTGTCTGATGAATGAACCTTTCCATTCTAAGAACCTCTTTCATTCTATGAAATTTAGGAAACAGTGAGTGGAAGGTAGGTCAAATCAGTGGGAAATCATATAAGTAGAAGCACATAGAGCCAAAGAAAGGACAAAAATGTTATGCAAAGGATTTGCAGCAATACAAAAGCATATTGGCTAGGTGCAGTAGTAATAAGAAGAGGAAGGAAAGAGTATGAAGAAATAACCCAGCAAAACATGTTTATTTTTAACTTGAATCAGTTAATTTGTTCATCATGTGGTCCTGCAAACTATTGGACTGGCACAAATGAGCAGTAATACAAGGGAAGGAGAGATGGCAAAGGGAAAGGAGGAGGAGACTGGTATCTGCCTAAAGCAGTTCTGTCACTAAAAGAAATGTGAGTGCAGGACCAGTACTCAATGGACAAAGAAAGAAGATAACTGATGATGGGGATGAAGCATTAAATGCTTTTTTGCTTTAGTCTTCCCTGGAGATATTAACTGCAATTGGATCACTAATAAAATTAATAACAGGGTTTAAAGAGTGAGAAACCAACAGTGAAACAAGGAAGGTATGGAAAGAAATTGTTTGGACCAATTAGATGTTTCTGAATCAGCAGACTCGGATGTAGTTCTTCATATAATATGTAAGACATGAAGTGTTTTGTCAAGAGTTATCTTTGATAATTCTTGGACCACGATAAAGTCCCAGTGTCAATCCTCTTCCCTGACTTCAGTAAGGCTCTGAGACATCACTCTTTTAATAAATTTGGGCTTTAGGTGAATATACAATAGGAGCAGATGTCTAGAAGAATTTCCTCTTAGTGAAAAGAGGTTCCACATGAAGGTTGGCAGTCGTCAGTTCTTGGTCTGATTCTGTTCAATATTTCACTGAGGACTGGCATGGAATAAACGCCATTTCTTAGTACTGTAGATCAGATCTAACAAGCAGAGCTTGCAAACACGTAGAAAAGGTGTTATGTTTGTAGAATTAAAAATTATTTTATTTGGGACTCTGAAGACACTTCTGCCTATCTGTGTCTGAATAACATAGCAGGTTTGTACCTAACCTTACCACTATATACTACAGTGAAAAAACCCATCATATTGAGATGGGTAGCCAGACAAATGTGCATATGAGGTACATGAATTGCTCCTGATTAACTCCTTAGCAGATGTAACATGGGCAGTCTTGCACACCACACATTTGTTTGAGAAGTAAAAAAGTCCAGTGAAAGGAAATGAAAATGATCAGAGACCAAAAAAGTCCCTATGGAAGGAAGGTTAAATATAGGTGAGGGTTGAGGCACGCTCTTACAATTTATTAATTTAAATACTGCTGCAAAGAAGATGTGAATATGTACTGTACATGATCACCACAAGCAGCACAGGAAAACAAGTATCCAGATGAAAATGTCTAGTTTAATAAAACTCTTAAAAGCTAAGTGCAGATAAACAGTGGGAATTTTCCCTAAAGAGGCAAAGTAAGTTTCTAAGAACATGCCAACAAAGTACCTGTGGGAAATGGCATAAGTTTGGCTCAAACAAGGGATGAATTAGATGGAAGCTCAAAGTCTCTTCCATTCCAGTGTTCTACCACACCATAATTTCTATCATCTGAGTTTAGAGAAAATTTCAACCCAATACATGGAGCTCAAAAGAATTATGAAAGGTTACACCCCACAGACAGTGGGATTAATTGCATCCTCAGCATATGTGCAGACAACAAAAAGCTGAGTAGTATGGTTGACACACCTGAAGCATGTGATGTCATGTAGAGGGACCCGGAAAAGTTCAAGAAGTGGGCCCATGGAACTTCAACAGAGTCAAGTGCAAGGTCCTGCACCTGGTTGATGGGGATCCCATGTATCAATAGAGCCTGGGGAATGAAGGCATTGAGAGCAGCCCTTGCAAGAAGGACTTGGGGGTGTTGGCGGATGAAAAGCTGGACATGAGCTGGCAAGCTGAGATTGCTGAGGTTGTGCAGCCTGAAGAAGAGAAGACACTGGGGAAACCTAGTAGCACCTTCCAGGACTTAGAGTGGGTTTAAGAAGGATGGAGACAAATGTTTTAACAGAGTGTCTCAGTTTGAGACAATTTGCAGAGACCTCAGACAGAAGTCTCTTCCCTTGGATTCAATACCCCTGGTTTCTCCAAGACAGAGACAGACCAAAAACACCTGGATGGAAGTGAAAAAAACTTTACCAAGAAGAATGCTAATAATAATACTGATAAAACTGGGTTAAACCAACCAATGGGGAGAAACTTCCCAGACCCTGCCCACCAGACCAAATGATGGCAGCTGACCTCCCCCACTCAGAAAAAACACACGCATGACCACAGAACAGAGACAAGATGGCCAGCCCCCCATGTGGTTCACCTCCCCCACGTCCAGAAAACCTGGTAGGAATGGTTGGAGAGTCGGCAGTGGCAGGTAACAGAGAATAGCTGGGATTTGATACTGGCAGATGCTTGTGTGGCGCTGGAGTGAGGCTGTGGTGCTGGTACAGGCAATTGGGGCAGGGCTGCAGGTCCCCAGGTGACTGGAAGGACCCCAAGACACCTGTTGATCCAGTGATGAGACTTGGGTGTTGCAATTTTAATGTTTGATGGTTGAAGTGGTGGCTGTAGTCCTCTCAAAGTGACAGTTGCCGTCTGGATCCATTGATGTGGTGTTGGAAGCCCCAGATGGATAAGGGAAGCCCCAAAACTCAGTTAGATACACTCAGGTTCAGGTAGGAACACCTCCAGTGCCTCCCCTGGTGCAAGGAGTTTTACACTGGATGACAGAACACTGTGAATCACAGGATACTTTGGGAGTCTTTGACACTTTCTAAGATGTTGCAGCTGTCTCTTGTGCCAGTGCAGCTGAGTCCATGGTAGCCCCGTTATGTCTCATCAACAGGAGATGGAAATCTTCAGTCTGGGTGTGAATGTTCTGGGGAGTAATCACAGCTGAGCCATCTGTATAAGGGAAAAGAAAACCTACCCCACCTCACAGGGTTTTCCTCTGTCCTTATCTTGTTTAACACCCAGATTGTAGCCTGAGGTGTCGGATGTGCATGCCTACAGCCCCTGGCCTGGGTGCTACTCTGCACATGGCTAGCAAACCACATGGCTGACTAAGCCATGAGCACCAACACTCTAGTTTCTTACAGCACCTGGGCAGTCACTGCAGGTGGTCGAATGATTAAGTCATTAATCACTAGCAGTTCAGTCTCTTTAAAGAACACAAAACAACAAAAAGGCATATTTGGAGAAAAGGAAAAAGAAAAAGTGGATACCAGAATTTTTGTGTAACCCAGGACACAGGGCCTGTAGCAATAGGACAAGGGGTAATGATTTTAATTTACAGGAAGGTAGACTTAGAATAACTGTAAGGAGGAAATTTTTTGCAAAGAGGGTGGTGAAGCACTGGCACAGGTTGCCCAGAGAGGTGGTAGATGTCCCATCCCTGGAAATGATCACTCTATATTACACTGTATTTTCACTTGTTCATGTCCAAGGCCTTTACAAAAGATACAAGTGTTACTGGGTATGAACAGAACAGAGTACCCTATCAAACAAGTAAAACTGGATTAAATAAATCTGGACCAAAATGCAAGTCCCTTAAATCCTCAAGTACTTGAATCCACCACCGCTTCTGCCAGGATAAAATATCTCTCAGAATAATTGCTTGTTGGGTTTATCTCAGAGAGGAAAGGCTCATCTAACACATCCTGAGTTTGCAAAACTGCCTAAGAAGTGGAATGTGTTTTCTGGTATATGCTGCTTTCAGGAAGATCCCTGAATAATGTCCAAACCATCCTTCATGAGATACTTGGCAAGCACGGTCCCAAACCTGACAAGAAGCCAGAAATGAATTTTTTTTTCCTTTTGTTTTTAATTTTTTTTCTATTTTTACAACATACTGTGCTCTGTTGATTTGAGCCAAATTACTTGATCTGTTTTTTGATGATAAAGTTTGCCTATCTCTGTAAGTAGCGGTATAGGGTGGGGATGTTGGGAGAGGAGAGGGAGTGATCATAAAGGTGAATACCTCCGCTTTGTACAACAGCCAAGCTTGGTTGAAATCCACAGTCATTGAGCTAGGCAGTACAGGACTTACCTGGCAAGTGCGTTATGGCATGGAGTCCTTTTTGTCAGAAAGCACATATGCAACTATTCACAGCATGTTAACAGGCAGGTGTCCGCAGCACTACCTGTCACAAGAGCAGCGGTGTGAATTCCACCTTCCTCAAGCCAACCTGGGTTGCCAACACCTATGCAAATGGCATTGCTGAAAGGGCATTGCCTCTCTGTGTCCATACACAATCCAGTTGTCCAATTTGAAAAATCCAAAATTCTTTCAAGGAGAATATTTACACCTGCAAAAGTAACCACTGAGGCTCTTGCTAAAGTCAACAGAGTACAATAAGCTGTTGAAAGTAAGGGGAGACTCATTTAAAGGCAATTACAGCTGAAAAGGTCATTTCCTCCTGTATATAGCTGTATCATATCTTTGTATATTTCTGTGTGCGTGTATGAGATCTCTTATCATGACGAAAGGAGAGGGAGCAAGTGGTAGCTGTCTGTGAATATATCTACCTTCAATACAAGATTAGGAGCAGAAAGGCCTGGAAATCTGCAAAACAATTCATTCTCAGGTAGTTTCTAGCCCAGCTTTACCAAAAGTCTTCCACAAAGCAAAATATCTTGAGTCTGAAATAATTTGCACATATCTGAGACTGGTGTGACCCTTTAAACAATAACACTACTAGCCCTTTTTAAAGCTCTGTTTTGGAGATAGCTGCTGTAGAAGCAGAGTAACGTGCTCGTTCTGTGAGACTGCTGCAAATCCCAGAAGTTGGCAGCTTTCACTGCACACTATAAGGCTTCTGTTGTTTTTTTCTTCTGAAGTTTTGGTCTATGATTAATTGGTTTAATTTTTCTTAGTAAAGTTCAATTTCTGCTTTACAGGCACCATTAGTGTTTGAGTGTCTACTTCTGCAGTGATGGATGCCAGGTAGAGTTGGGTGGCTTTGAAAATGGTTTTCCTGTCTCTACAAAACTCTTCAGTTTAAAAAAAAATAAAAAAAAAATTGAACTGAAGTCAAAATCAGCTCTCTTAAGAAAAGGGGGGAAATAACATGTATGTGCTGTGCCTTTAGTAATTATATGGGTCCAAAAAGCCACTTTGGACATCAAGATCCTCCTGGGTCTCCCTGAGGCATGTCTCTCTCCTTCATGTTCAGGTGCCCAAGCTCTTTGTGAGAATAATTGCATGTTTATTGGAGCAAGGACTTCAGTGTGCAGATTTCTCACATCCCAAATTAGGTTTTAACCATGGGACTAAAGAGCTTGTCTCTTTTCTGGCCAAATGAACATTTCATTATTTATACAGCTGTAAGAAGATCTTGCTGGTCATCAAGCAGCCAGGTCTTTTGGGGTGAGTGACTTTCTGCTTCACAACCACATTAGCTGAAGCCAGTAAGCTTTTTTTCTGACACAAGTTTAGGCTGAAGTTGATATGGTTTTTTGTTACTGGCACCAGTTTCAACCAACCAGTATTTTTAACATGAAAGATAGAAAAGGAGATTTTATTAAAAATTGCAGGCCAGCAATTGTGCTATGCAGCAGATCTCATACAAATCCATGGCTATCATGGTTTTTATTGTCAAAGTGTTATAATGTGGAATATCTGGAAGTACAGTGAGCATACACAAGGCTCCAAATAGCCAACTCTAGCTGCCCTGAGGCACTTGAGAATTGCTGGTCTAGAAAAACCTGAAGGGGATTGTATGTGGCAGGCCCCTGGTTCAGCTCAGCCAGCTCTGTGAGCCAAATCCCATTCATAGAAGATGAAAGCATTTACTCTTTAATTGAGATAAGTAGTTTGAGATTATCACATCTAATAAATGTCTAGAATCCTCAAGTGGCAAGATGGCTGGGTGAAAATATGTTTTAGTTTAAGTACATTGTTGTGCTCCAGTGGAAAAAAAAAAAAACAACAAAACAAAAAAAAACAAAAACAAAACCACAAAATGCAGGATGGCAAAAATTTCAAGGGGAATTTTTAGAAAGAAAAGTTGAGGGCTGCTATTCACACCATTGCTAAATTCTTGTTTCTGTCCAAAACCACATGATCTGAACTGTGGTGGGGTCGCTTGTTCTTTATTTACTTGTCGTGGGATTCTCAAAGCTTTTATTTTCACAAAATGATTGACTTAGCACAGTTGACTGCAAAGTTTTGACTGCAGAGTCTTTGCATTGCATTAGCACCTAGAGACATCAGTTGAGATCAGGACCGTATGTGCATACACGGCAATAGTGACAGGCAAGGCTTGTCTGATGAACTAATGGTTTACTTCAGCCAAAAATGCAAGAACATGTTTTGATATTCCTTTTTAAGGTGAGGAAACAGCTAGCCCAAGATCACACAGAAAACTGTCATAATAGACAGAAACCAAATCAAAGTTTCTGTAGCTAATTTAGGAGATAATTACTTTTTTCATTTCTGATTGATCAATGAGCAGAAAAACAGATAGAAAGAAAAGTAGAGATGGAATAACCCTTCCCTTTCCCCTTCCCCTTCCCCTTCCCC
>JAWWEW010000001.1:31030725-31170522 GCA_035583185.1 Anabacerthia variegaticeps | reverse complement strand
TTCCTGCCCCCCCCCCCCCCCTTGTGTTCCTTTTTCATGTTCCTATTTTTTCTATTCCTTCTCTTTTTCTTTTTCACTTTTTCTGTTATTTTTCTTCTTTTTGCCTTCTTTTTTTTTCTTTTTTTTTTTTAATATGAATAAAGAAATGTCTACGAAGGTTGTCATTGATTTGATACAAAAGCAGAAACTTAGTTTTTCACACTTCCAAAGACATTGAAATCTCAAGGGCATGAGTGGCCACTACAGACTAAACTCAGTTCTGTTAATTTCTTTGGCTTCAGTACGTGGGATAAATTTAGTAATTACTATTCACCGGAAGCTAATAACCTGTATTTTCCATTTTTCACAAATGTCATTATACAATTTCTTGCAATTCAGGTGTGAGGCATTTAACTGGAGAGACAGCGCTTAGACAGATCATCATGTTCTTCCCTAATTTTTCCACTTACATTTGACAACTTTTGTACAACATCTCCTGCCTGTGTCGTAGACCTTTAGGAGGAATTCTGCTGTGATGTCTGAGAACGTCTTGATATACCAAGGGATTAGTCCCTCTCAGCCGTCTTTTTCCATCATCATAACAAGATCTGTCCTACTAGTTTAGCCCTTTAATCCCCGTAGAAATGCTAGTGTGAACATAGTCTAGAATGCCCTGGTCTGACCTTGGCTGGATCACCTTCCCTATGTCTGTCAAGCTGTCATTTTGGTTTTTATCACAAGACTTTCTTGACACTTGTACTTGAGTGAAGAAGACCACTTCAGATTCTGGTCTTCTGATATACAGCTACCTGAGCAGCACAGTACAGCAGAGCAGGCAAGAGCATGTCCACAGACTGAAAGTGTTTATTCTGAAAACATGGCATTCACATCACAAATTTTTTGATGCACTGTTTTGAGCTAGCTCTACTCTAATCCCATAGAGTAAATGTTTATTAGCGTCTGGAACATGTCAAGTGAACTTCTGAAACCCATCTTCCCCTTCACTTCTGACTGATATGGATCCAGTTTGCTCCAAGGCAACTCAAAGAATCAAATCCAATCACAGAAAGCAGAGACTATCAACAAATTGGGATGCTCAATAACACCTTTCTGATGCAAAGTAAAATGCCAATGTAGATACATACATGGGGGACAGAAAAAATTGGATTACTTTTCATTACATCTTCATTTGGCTGCTTATTCAACAAAAATTCCTCCTGTTTGCAGCAAGCATCTCTGTTGGTATAGACGGGTGTCACAATTCAGTTTCTGAGGCAATTGCCATCCCTTTCCCGTTAAAAATAAATAAGTACTGAAATGATGGAATCTCTCCATATTTCCTCACTTCCTTTTTTTCCTTACAGAAGAGGTATTTGTTGATTTGTTTTGCTGAGGCAGAATTTACAACTGAGGGTTCAATATGAATGCACAATGTGAATTCAATAAGAAACACAGAGAAACAGCCTCTTTTTGACAGTGGTGTGGGCAACTGTGACTGAGGAGGTAGCATGGTCTTACTGTGCCATTGAGATGGCAGGAAAGCTAGGGCTAATGCACATGCTTTACAAACTCAGGTTATCTGAGGGAAATGGTAGGTAAACAAGAAATTATTTTGCAGGAAACATAAACTTGACGGGTTTTTTTCATGGTCTAAGGGACAATATCTTTGCAATAAATGTAGTGCTTTCCTTTTTAACTGTACCTACTTCTGTGTAACATGCTTGCGTCTTCCTGCAATGGCACCCTGATTTTTAAGAGAATCTTCACAGGGCTGAGTGTCTTGATGGTAAAGTACTAGTAGATTATGACTCCTCTTACGAGAGCACTCATGAGAGGGCGATGAAAAGGATCATATCAACAAAATGGCAGAGTATCAAAACACCCATGCTGCTGTTCTGGACTGGATCACCAGGATTTTCTACTACCTGTACTCTTAAAGCCTGTGGCAGTCAGCGGGCTTACAGGAGTGATTGTCATAAAATACAGTCACAGAACGGTTTGAGTTGGAAGTGACCTTAAAGATCCTCTTGTTCCAACCCCTGCCATAGGCAGGGAAACCTTCCACTAGATCAGATTTCTCAAAGCCAAATCCAACCTGGGTCTTGTTGGGACAGGTCCAGTTGGGGCTGATCCAACAAGGCTAATGGAGAATATCATTAGTATATATCTAAAGGCAAATAAAACATTAAACATTAGGAAATATTCTGCATATTCCAGCTAGAAAAATAAAATCTATTTTCACCTGAGCTATACATGTTTACAGCCTATAGTCGACCTTGGTATAAAACGATTTTTATTTGCAATCTCTAAGTAAGGGATTAGATGGAGGGACCTATCAGTTACATAGTATCATCCTAGGTCTTTTAATGTCCAAAAATGATGCAAGAAGAGCGCAGGGAAGACGGCTTGCAGACAGATTCTTCTTCTCTCCACTAATTTATTCAGTCCCCCACATTCCCTTGACCTGTGATCTTGCACAGGCTCCAAAACAAACTTGATCAGTGCATGGTTATATGGACACCACTATATTAAACAACACCAAAGCATTCCCTGACTGGTGCTGCAGTGTTGGAGTGGGAGAGGCTGTGCATGTCTGTGCAAAGCTGTGAGCAATCAGAAGTTGATTCTTCTTTTAAGAAGTGTTACATGTCCAGGCTGTGGTATTCAGGCTCCTCTCAAAATGTGTCAGCTTAAACAATCTCTGCAGCACACGTCCCTTTCCTCTCATCCTGTTTTTTAGCCTGTGCTGGAAGAGCTGCTCTGTTCCACCTCCCAGTCGGCACCAAGATTTTTATATAAATGAAAACTACTGAAATTATTTGTGGCCACTTCATTATCACTGCTGTGCCACATGATAGGGGTTGGAGCATTTTTAGTACCTATAGAAATGTTGTGAGATAGAGAGAGGTAGGTAACAGTCTGAGCTGCCTCCAGCAGAGGGAAGTGGTACACACACACTTCCCAGCGTGCTCCATCCTGCCGCTGTGCAGAGCAGCCAGCAAAAATGTCAGGTCTGATGTTTGCAGAGCTGAAATTCCCCCCCGCCCCATCCCCAATAAAAATGCCTAATTTATTTCCCCTTTAGTTCTCTGTCACACTGATTTTACCCTCTATTTCCCCCAGACCCAGAAATGAGGTGTCTGTCACCCAACTCTCACATACACTCCCCCTGCAAAAAGACTTATGTAAGATGTTGGATTTTAAATTCCAGAGTAAGTGCTGGGAAAGAGAGGAGCAGCCAGGGCTTAGTTTTAGTTTAACATATAAAGTTTTAATATTGCATTCCAGAGGCTATTTTAAACCTGGGCTGCCTTTTCTCTGAAACTCATCAGCAGGTATAGCAGAGGGATGTGTCTTGGGCTTGCACAGGTGGTCCCGGTGCTGCCTGCGAGTGACTCCACGTGCAGATGCACACTCATATCCCCACACACCAAAACGCAGCTGAAGGCTACCCAGACACATATCTGTGGAGTTTTTTTCCTCTCCTTTTGCTTGTCACACTCACATCTTTCTGTTATAGCGTCCCTTTTGGGTGTACACAAACACAAACACACACCCCTACAGAAACTGAACAAGAATGCACTCACAACTCACATGGAAGAAATCCTGTGACCACTTCTCCTTCACAGTTATACACTTTTAAAATATATCTGACTGTTCCCTCATCTTCTCTGCTTTTGGAAAGAGCAGAAGCCTGCTGGAGATTAATTCATGGGGAAGATAATGTCCTTTACCTACACTTCCTTGAACTGTCTTAATACTGTTTGCAAAGCAACCAGATGACTTTGTTTCATCCTCACCTCATCTAGAGCTGCAGGGAGGCAAGTTTTGCCTCCAGCTTTCAACCTTTTGATGCCGGGATTTTCCACGCTGAGATACAGTAGGTGGGTAACAAGAAGATCCTATTAAAGTGAAATGAAGTAGCAAAAGGATTGTCAGCTGAGCAAATCAGAAACACATAGTAGATATCCATCCTTCCCTGCTTTCCTTCCTGCTCAGTATGAGAAAGAGAAAAGGGTGAAAAAGGTGGTGGAGGAGGCAAGAAGGTGGTGAAGGGGGAGAAAAGAGCAACAGAGAGCAATAGCAGCAGTGACAATGTCTTGATTTTATATGTAGGAAATTAATTGTTGCTGCAAAAGACACAGCTGCTTTAATGAAGAGGCTGCTGCAATATCATCGCAACAACTAGCAACCCACATGTTAGATTACAACAGGTTGAGCCAGTGCATGCTCCCCTGTGCCACACTCAGAAAAAAATAAATCAAATGTCTATACCTGAGGCTCCTTCATTTCCCACGCAGAGATCTCCTTTAATGCAGGCTTTTCACGGTACCTTTCTTTGTCAAGAAGGGGCTGACGATGGCTTATTTACCTACTTACCTGTCCTTGAGTTATGTGGCTTTTCTTTGAATAAATTAAACTGGCTGTTTCAAGTGATGCTTTTAGCCTCTTGAGTCTGGATCTAATTCTCAGAAGAGTTTTTGCTTAAAACCTGTTTTTCAAGTTTTCAACCAAGTATCGACTGTCTGTGAGATGCAGTTTTCTGAAAGGACCTTGGTGACTATGGGTAAGGAAAAATATTCTGCCTGGCTGCCTTGCCTGCTTTTAGGTTTCCTATATACTTATTATAGACTAAAAGTGGAATGAGGGCTTGCTAAAACAAAGAAGCTTGTCTTTTTAAGTTGCTTTGCCTGTTTGCTGTTTGTGACTCTGGGACCAGATTTTCAGCTTCTGAGAGTTTCTTTAAATCCACTGCTGGCAGATATGTTTATTTTTTAATGCTGTAATAGCATTTTTAATATTCCTGAGTGGATACACACATTAGCTTTTCTTTGTGTAACTGATTCTGTCTTCCAGGAAATGGTGATAAATACTTGAAAAATTCTTATGGTTAAGAAGTTTGATTTTAGTCTCTAAAGCAGAGGAAAATCTCAATTTCAGTTTTTGGTGATATTGTTGTTTGTCATATATTTCCTATGATCTCAGCAGCAACAACAAAATTTCAGGGGCCAAATGCTCATTTGTGTGAGCTGATTTATCTCTGAGGCAAGAAATTCTGTGATTCATCAGAAGACCTGCCTGTTGTTGTGGACAGGGGGTGATTTTTTTTCCCTCGTGTGCCTAGGAGTAGAAATAAAAAAGAAACCAGTGAGACATAGAAAAACATGCCCAAACATTATGCAAAGAAGATTTCTTTTTAATACACTGTAGAAATTTCTAAAGGTGTTGTCCCAGGCACATTAAAACATAATATATATGTTAAATCTGGCATGCTGCTGGAGTGAACTGTTGTTTCTCTGTACTTCAGTGTTGTTTGGGTTTTTTCTATAAATTATCACTATTCAAGCATACTGTGTTTTTACATATGCTCATACATCTGGAGGGGGGAGAAAGGAAAGCATAAGGACCATAGAGAGCAAAAAAACCAGAGGTGCCTTTTAATTGTTGGAGTCGTCATCAGGACCAGGGTGCAATACACGCCATCAGAGCTCTCAGTGATGCTCAGGAGATAAAGAAAGAGAAATATCAAAGCTCAGGCCCTTCAGAAATATTGGCTCACTATTTACTACTATGAGTAGCTAGAACTCATCATATACCATACTGGGCTCTTCAGCACAATTCACTACAAAATGGTCCCAGACTAGAGATCCGCATGCTTCAATCCAAATAAATTCAGGATAATTCTGTTGCAGGCAAGACATTTATTCTAAATCTGCTTGAATGCACCTGAAATCAGAATTTGGACCCAAACAGAATAGTCGTTATTAAATTATTATTATCCTCTCTGCTATTATCTCTATGTAAACAAAATACCACATACCATGACGAAACTGCTGCTTTTATCTCTCTTTGTAATGCTCCAAATCCTGTAATCTAATTGTTACACATCCTTGCTCAAAAGAAAGGCTCAAATATTAGCTTAAGGTTGTAATAGTAATTAGCACTGCAGAAGCTTAAGCTATCTGTGCAGATCACAGGGTTTGCTTACCACATACTTTATCAGTAGGTTAGCTTGGGCACCTTATCATCTGACACTGGGAATCCTGAATTCAGCTGATTTTTAAGGTGTCTGTCTGTCCTGCATGTTTGTGCTTTATGTTTGCATGAAACATGGTTGAACGTGCCTCAAAAAGAGAAAGGCATGTAGCAGGTGAGAGAGCAGGGATATAGGGAAAACCAAGCGTTTTGGCAGTGGCATGGTACTAAATAATGCCAAAACATACTTGAAAGAGGAGCGGCACTGGGATCTGTGTAACTGATGGGAGGACCAAGACAGAAGTAGGTTTTTATTCTCCACTGACAGACCAAGGGCAGTAATTCACACCTGAACATGGTGTCTGCCAGCTGAATGCAGAGGTGAGCAGGGCAACTCTGCTGCCATGTACACCAGGGAAATTCCAGCACCAAAGATTTGGAGACTGGATGCTCTGGCTTTGACACTGTGGCAAATTTCTGCATGCCTGTACTAAGAGCATTTTAAATTGAACTTTTGAAATGTAGTCCAGTTTGTCTTCTCATGCCTCAGTTTATTGGCTGTGGAGAGGAAATAATAAGGCTCATTCCATAGATTGTTTTCTGCTCATGTCCTCTTTTTCTGCACTTTCCTTAACTGAAGCCATTTGAAGCAAGGTGTAGGCTTATAAGGACCTTCACTTTTAACAGAGGGGTTGTTCTTAAGCTCTGAAGATAAAAGAGAAGAAAATTCCTCACTTGAGAAGCTAAGTCCAACCCTGTCCTTCAACCCAGGAGGAAAAAACAAGTCACTCCATTAGCAATTTAAATCACAAATCCCTCCCCCACAAAATAATACCCTCCATCCTTCCTTTTCTTCTCCACGTCAATAACACAATTTTCTCTTTGACCTCAGCCCTTGGCATGTCTTATTTTCCATTTTTTTTGGTCAACCCTGTGCACACATATTCCCTCTGCAAAAGTCTCCTCTCTTCTGGTGTCTGGCCAGGTGAATTGTGTGAAGATCCAAGAAGTCACGAACAGGTAGCTGAGTTGGCCAGTTTGTGTATACTGACTGGCCAGCTGGCAGCCTGAGCCAAGCAATTAACTAACGAGCTTATACTGCTGCCTTTTACTCAGATGAGCTGTGCTTTGCCTTGTCTCCCACTCCACTGATTTTCATAATACATGTAGGATATTTATATATTTTAAGCTTTTACCTCTCTAGAGAATGGGGTGAAATTAGTCACCAGGTTCAGAATATATTGCTGGGTGCAGGATTGACAGATGGAGAGCCAGATGGACCGACAGCATTCCTATAAAAGTCTTATTTCCTTAGGAAAATAGGCCGTTGGGTCTAAGTGCTACTAGTATGGGGTTTGGGGGGGGGGGGGGGATTGATTATAACCCTCATTAACAGATGTCATGTGTCAGACACCTCTGCAGAGAGACGTAGAGGAAGAGTAAGTGAAGTATCTTAGTTTGCTTTGAAGGTGTGAGTTTAAGCCCTGTTCTGTCTCAGGTAGATTCACAGCACACTGGCATAGCTACTCATTCAAAAGGGAAGGGGAAGGGAAAGCAGATTTGTCACTAGCTCCATTAGTCCTTTGTGTATTGTCATTTAAAGGCGTTCACGTGGCTTTTCTTAATCCAAACCAATAGGCTCATGAAAGCTTTTCTGATGGTTTTCTTTACCCATCCCAATAGGATAAATTAAATAGCATATTAAGATTGTAGTCCCTCACCCTGCAAATGACTTAAACCCATCCTCTGACCCACTTGCACTCTGAAAGTGGCTGGATCAGACGTGATCAAATCTAACAGGCATTTCAAATACGAAAAAAGGCCAATTTTAAATGTACTGTTTACTGAATCCTAAAACTCACCACTTAACATCACTTTCTATAGCTGTAGTCACTAAATGTGAAAATGCTGCAGCAAAAATTCATAGAATCACAGAAAAGCTTGGATTGGAAGGGACATTAAAGATCATCTAGTTTCAAACTCTGCAACTCTTCTCTGGAGTTCAGTGTAGTGGTGTGCACAAGCAGTTCAGTTTGTGGTCTGTTTGGTCCCTGTTAGACTCGTGATCGAATAACAGTCTACAGGATCAACCACTTATCATCCCCTTAGATGCAGATGGTAATTTTTGTAGCATACTTCATTTATAGCTGGGTCCCCAGAGAGCTACCATATGAGGTGGGGAACATAAAGGAAGTGAAAGGTGAAACACCTTAATTGGGAGGATTATTATGTGCAGAGTTGATATCAGAACAAAATCTGCCTTCAGTGGTTTTCGGATTCCCCCCGGGAAATTGGGTAGGAGGCCTTGGTTGAATCCAATTTCCTGCTTGAAGAACTGTTGCTCAGCAAGCATGTTTTGAGTTGTCCTCACAGTTGTGTTTATCTGAGGTCTGGATGCTGGGTTGTGGACCGCAGTGTAGGACAGTCCTGGAACAGAGAGAGTAAAAACTTTCAGAAAGTAATGTCAATCACTGCATTTTGGAAAGAAATTGTGTTACTCACAATTCAATTTAAGTTTGTTGGATAGCTATGAAGACATCTCATGCTTTTGGTGCTGTTCATTAAGTCATAACCAAGGGTATCCAGCACAATAAAATAATCACAAATGCTACTGGAGCTTTTCAGAACAACTTTCACTCCCCACTTTCCAGTAATACAATGCAACTTCATTATCAAAAGCTTTGTAATCAACTCTCTTTCTTTTCTTTCACTGCAAAAGTTCCTCTTAAAAAAGTTCCAGGTCCAATCTTCAAAAACATTTGCTGACTTCTGAGGCATGTTCTCATGCCTCTGAGTTCGAAGTTACTGTAGAAAATGTACTTATCTAGGATGGCAATCCAAATAATCTTATTTTGCCTGGAAGTATATAAAGGTCATATGAAAATTTCATTGGAGCTCTGTCCAAGGAAAAAGAAGTTGCTTGCTTATGAAATTCTGTTATAAATGAATTTCACATCTGGTCCTGCAAATGTACATGATTGTTTCTTTGTGACCCCTTGCAATGAATAAAGGCAAGAGATGTGAGTAGAGATGTGCAGGATTAGATCTCTTACTTTTTGGTTTTCTTTTTCCTATGGCATTTCAATGATAAAAGACCAATTTCTGCCCTTGTTTAACCTCCAGCAATCCCACTGATTTCCCCGTTCATTCCAAATTGTAATGAATTACTTTACACACTGGAGCTCTTTTATTCTTTCTCTTCCAGATTGAGTGTCTCAGCCCAGACAATGGGCCCCTGCCTCCAGGAGTGTGCAACTGAAATAAATCCACTGACTTCAGCAGCCCAACTCCATTGCAACTGAGAGGCAAAGCTGGTCTCTGATACACAAACTTTAATGGAGCATAAGCTAGGGAAGAACATACAAGTAAGCAGCATTTTTAAGTCCTTAGCATAGCTTGTGTTTGTATCAGCCCTGACTCATGGTTTATACACATAGGGTATGTATTAAATATCACTGTACTTGCACTATGTGCATCTATTTGAGATAATTATGGCTATTGTCGTGATGGTGGGACTTGCAGTCTTTAATGCATTTATCCTCACAACATCTGATAAAGGGAGGAAGTATTTTTATCTGTATATTATACAGAGGAAACTGAAGCCTTGATCATTTTTTGCTATGGCAGGGAACTGAATCTGGATTTTCCAAGCTGAAAGCTAACACTCAGACTGTTGGTCTGTCTCAATATAAGCAGTACAAATAGGCACAGAGAATAGTGCTTCTTGTAAACTGGGGAGACTAAACTACTTGCTTGCGATACAGCAGACATGATAAATTGCTTACTGTTAAATAAAGTGTTAGGGAATTGTCACATAGCCATGGAGAGGCCACACTGTTATTAATGATGCACAAGGCATATATTTCAGTTTATTCTTCCATATCCATATTGACTATGAAGTGCAAACAATAATACAAACTACATTTTGCCAGTAAACTAACACAATTTATCTGGAGGACAGAGCAGAAAGTGGGAACAGAGCTCAATTACTCCCTGTTCCTGTGTGGTGGCATGTCGGCTGATGGAGGCAGTCCAGGAAGGGAATAGAGGGAATGCTTATGCTACTTACTGTTCTGGTGGGGATTCATTGAGACAGGCTCCAGGTTGAGTCTTAAAAGATTAACAAGTGTTGAAAATGTGTCTCAGATTCCGTACTCAGATCTGCTGTGTCAGTGCCACGAAATCACGTTTTCTCTCTATCATAAAATAATGTGGTTGCTTTGCCATCTCAGAAGTCAACGCTTGGTTCAATGTTTGAAGTGAAGGTGTTGGAGGAGTGGGAGCTTTATTTTTCTGCCTTAGAGGTTGTTCCTTAAAGGAGGAAGAATATGTCTCCAGATCTGTTCTTTCAGTAAGATCGGGACTATCTGTGAGTGAAATAACTATCTTCTCATTTCCCAAGAGCATCTAGCACATGAACAGGACTCTGCATATGAACTTTGCTATTGCACGAGCGTAAATCTGGAATGAGTCATGAAGTTAGTCAAGATAGGTGGCCTTATTGGAGAATTAAGAAATATCATGCATGTGTCTAAACCAGAAGATTTCATCAGGAAAAAAATCTTCTTTGTGATGAGATTATGGCTTGAAAATGAGTGCAGATTGGCCTTCCAAGTTTTATTTTATTTCAAATATTGTTTGATATGCTCCAGTATTTCACTGCAATTTAACAGCAATTCCTATTCACATAGCTATTCTAAATAGGTTCTTATATGTACCTATTACCTTGGTAGCCAGGTTTCTATATCAAATCCTGAACATTTCATTATTATTAAAAATATAAAAGTCATCTATTCCATCCATTTTATACAGTGAGGTGAACAAAATTGGATGTGAAGTCAGAGTGCGGTAATAGGGTAATTATTTTTTGGAGGTTCTTCTAATATACTTATGGTCAATTCTATTGAAGATGTATTATATTACAGTTGTTCGTGGCTGTTTTATCATGTGCTGTGAATTGAGAAATATTCTATCCTATCCCATGGATTTAAAAAAAAACAACCATGTTTTAAATTTTTAGAGAGGAAAATATGTCTATGAAAAGCTATATGAGCAATTGAGCAACTTATGCTCTTCTTGACACAATCTGCACCTTCTTGATGAAGATCTTTCTCCTTTGTAAGACATCAGTGGAATTTCTAAAGTCAGAAGAGTC
This sequence comes from Anabacerthia variegaticeps, assembly GCA_035583185.1. Taxonomy (NCBI): domain Eukaryota; kingdom Metazoa; phylum Chordata; class Aves; order Passeriformes; family Furnariidae; genus Anabacerthia; species Anabacerthia variegaticeps. The sequence continues at coordinate 31,159,412 of JAWWEW010000001.1, read as the reverse complement.
CTCATTGTACTTCATTAGAATGAATGACAAAGTATCTTGTTTGAAGTTAACCACATACCTTATACGCAGTCTGTTTACAAGATGCCAGAGCACTTACTTGAAGAACAAGTATCTTCTGTGAAAGTGGCCTCCTGAAATGTTTTCCTTAGTTTAAAAAAAAAAATAAAAAATCAGGTAAACATTTACAGAGCTAAAATATAAATAATGCACAAGGGGAAAAAATAATGGGCTTAGGGAAAGGAGAATAGAGACCTATAGGCTTACAGGACAGAATCAGCTAATAAAAGACCCTTACAAAAATGAAGAACCTTCAGAATGAGAGAAAATAGCCTGAAGTTGTCCAAGGAGAGGTTTAGATTAGGTATTAGAAAAAGCTTCTTCGCTGAAAGGATGGTCAGGTATTGGAACAAGCTGCCCAAGGAAGTGCAGTGGGTGGGATCACCATCCTTGGAAGTGTTCAAAAGACATGGATGTGGCACCTGAGGTTTAGTGGTGGACTCGGCAGTGCTGGCTTAATGGTTGGTCTTTTCCAGTCTTAATGGTTCTATGGTTCTACAATTCAATATGTGATAACATGTCTCCATTCCCAATCTGGAGTTAATCTCAAGATGCCAATAGTGGAAATATCTCTCTGAGTCAATGCAGACAGATTTAATCTGCAGGCATCCATGAAGTGAGGAGTAAGAGGAGTGAAATCCCACTCTTTATAATGAGCATTGTGATTTCTGCTCCACCACCCTGCTCAAGAGCTTTCTCAGACAGATATATCTCAGAATATGAGCTTCAGGATTCAGCTCTGCATCCAGCTCTGGTTCAGCCCTGCCATCTATCATACAGAAGTGGAGTTCCACCCCACAACTGTGTAAGTGGCTAAAAGCTTTATCCCATATCCTCATCTCTGTGTATTACATGGCCCATTCTGTGGTGACAAGCAACATGGTGTGGACTTCAGGTTCAAATCCTACAAAAGCTCACACAGATGTTTTTCTTAATTGACTCCAATTTTGTCTACACTGCCCCTCACAGCCTGATATGTATCAGAGAAGCTGGATTTCTTTGATCTAGCTACCATGGGAACCAGTGCAGCACTGATGCCGTAGCACAGATTTCAGCATGATCCCAACAGGGAACCTGGTTATACACTTGAGGCTTCTAAAGTGTGTTGAATACTGGGCTACATGTTTTCAGTGCTAATGTCATCCCTAATAGCTAGACTAACATTAGCAGTGGTAGCCATATCTTTCTTTCTCCTGCAGCCATTTCTTTTCAGCAGTGCCTGACTAGAAATTTAAACTGCAGCCCTTACTCACATTCCTCATCCTCATCCTCATGCACCTTTAAACCAAAATGACTCATTCAAATAGAAGCTTAAAGGTCAAACACTCCAGACCTGGTTTTGCAAACTCTTTTCTACATGGTTTTCCCCCTTGTATTAAAAAAAAAAAAAAAAAATCTCATCAGGAAATGTTGGCAAAAAGGGTTTAATTACAGAAATCATTTTGCTCCCTATGGAGAAAGCATGAAGAATGGCATATTTCCACATTTGAATTGCACATTCATCAAGAAAAGAGCGATTTCCCCTTAAGAATGTTCTGGAGTAGTAGAAAAGAGCATTGAACCCTGGGGTGGGTATTATTTTATAGTCTCTGAAAGGCAAATGGTTTCACTTCCATTGATTAAAATATATGAGTTTTCCCCTCTGGATTATTCCCCTGGAAGTAGGAAAAAAAATAAAATCTTTAGTAGTGGCTGTCACGCAGTGCAGCCCCTCTTGGCAAAGAGCTCATCAAACCAACTGCTGCTGAACTTGGCCAGCAAGAAACCTTTGACCACACCATGTTGCTACTTTTTTTTTGCTTGGTGAACAGGGACTTTACAAAAGGTGTTTTCACTGTTTTGTTGGAGCAAATGTCAACATGAAAACACAGCCCAGCATCAGGACCATTAAGTGCTAATTTGAGCGGCAGCTCCAGGACTTGATGTCCTTGCTCTCCTGGCACACAAGGTCTAACAGGCTCATGCATTAGTCTTGTCATTCACCTTCTTGTTTCACAGATGTAGCTTCTTTACAAACTCTGCAAAAACACTGCTTGGGAGAGACCTTGACTTAAGAGTCACTCTTCACAAGGAGCAAAGTGCAAAGTTGCTCGGGTGCAGGACACAGACACAACATGGCAGGCTGCTGAACACTGACATTTTTGAATGTACATCTTCATAAAATATGCTCCAAATTGGTATGCAGCGCACTTCTGTGACAGCAGTAATTCACTGCGAATTGAAGCAGGAGGGGGATTTTCCTAAGCAAAGTCACTTTTCCCCATTAAATTACTATTGTTCTTTTCTTTCCAGGAGCATCATAGTCTAGTTCAGTTAACAGAAAAAGGCCAGTTACACAAACGGTGCTGACCTGTTAAACTTGAATTTACCAGCCAGAATTCAAACAAACAGCATTGTACTCCCCACTTGTGTTTACTGATTTTCTCTTAATAATGTCATGGGAATTTAAAAAAATAAAGAAATAAATGGCTGGAGTGAATGGGCAGATCGAATCAAAGCGTTTCAAAACTGCAGGAAAGTAATGCAAACAGTAAGAGCACTAAGAACAAGAAAAAGTTCTATGCAATTGGAAGAGAAGATGTTCCATTTCCTTTCTAAAATCAAATGCAAACTGCTCATGTGACTGATTTAGTATTGAACAAGAGAGGAAAAATTGCTTCTTGGCATTTAAATGGAAATGTTTCTTCTTCCGAAATTTTGGAAGCTTGCATACTGTATGATTTTTGAAAGGCTTATACAATTACCATTGAATTTGGATGAGGTCTATTCCTAACAATATACATATTTTTCTCAGTTAAACATTTTCCTTCCAGAGACCTAAATTACCTTTGTCTAGAGTCTAGATTCCTGATGTGGAATATATTCCAGAGGTAATAGGGCCAATGCAAATATATTTCATTTTTAATATGTATGACTGAAAAACCAGTGAACAGGAGCAGCTATTTTGCAAAGCAGACCTTTATGTCGAGGACTCTGCTGTTTTAAGATGATGTTCTGATTTGCTGTGTGCCTTTTTACTCTGATTTCTGGGTTCGGAATAAAACATATATCTTACCTCTTGCTTTCCACAAAGGCTAGAAATTTTAGGACAGGCGAAAAAGGCAGAACACAGCAGACTTGCACCCGGCTGATTTAAAGGTATACCATGAAGAGGATGATTTTCATGTAGCTCAAAGCACTGCATGAAGTACTGCAGTCCATTATGTTCAGCACTCCTCTTACAATGTGATTTTAGGGCTGAATCCAGTATTACTCCAAGATTTGTGATGTCAACACATGCCATGTAGAGAGTGTTGCTGAAAAGTTTTATAAGAATAAATTTTGGGGAGGGATTTGAAAGAGAAAAATGTGATTATTTGGTAAATGAGAAAATGATAGGCTGAGTGTAAAATGCAATGGGTGATGTATCCTGGCAGGGATAAGTTATTGGGGACTTGCCCAAGGTCAAGCAGTGAAGCAGGAGCAGGGCCTGACACTTAGCAACATCGCAACCCTTTCTTGCTTCAGACCATGTTGAATAGCAGCATTAAATAGCTCTAATCTCCTGTCACTACTGTTTAAAACCAAAACAAATAAAACCAAAACAAATCCCCCACAAATATTTAAAGGGCAGATACCAGTAGCATTGATCTTCTCCCTAAAGAATAATTAAATTTTTTAAATTACACAACTGAAATCTTGCAGGCCTCCTTCCTGAGAATTTGATTTTAATTCTCAAACAACAAAATTATGTGGGGGGGAAAAAAAAGTAATAGTAATAATAATTGATAATGATAATAACAATGATGACATCTCCTGACACCACTTTGGATGATGCTCCCTGACTCCAAAAGCAAGACATTATGCAAGCTGGCTAACTAGGGGCAAAGGGCAAAGGAGAAACACAGGTTTCCTCCTCATCATCACATGTGCTGAAGCTGGAGCCCACATAAACCCAAGAAGAGAGGGAGGTTCACCAGGACCAAGACATGAAGGCACCACCTGAATCAGCTCTCCTTCCTATTCTTGTCCCCATCCTGGTCCCCATCTCATTCACATGATGAAGTCAATGCCGTTCCAACTCATCCCTGTGCCTATTCTATGCCCAAACCAAATTCACGCCTATCATACACCCAAGAACATCCTTTCCCCTCCTTATTACCTTCTAATTCTTAAGTCCACACTCAATCCATCTCATCACCGTGCCCATACATCTGTCCACGGCCACGTCATGCCCTTTCCCTCCTTATACCATTGTCCATCACTTCTCCATCTTCATGCCTATGTTCATTCAATTCTCATGCCTAGGCTGTGCCCATCCCTTCCCCATGCTGATGTTATATCCATGCATACTCTATGACCATCCTCTCTCCATGCCCATGTGCATGCCCAACTCCCCTTCATGCCCATGCCATACCTATGTCTTCCCGTGTGTCATGCCCATGCCATGTCTATGCCTTGCTCCTTCCCATGTCCATACCATGTCCATGCCCATACCATGTCCATACCCTTCTCCTCCTAATGTCCATGCTATGCACATGTCCATGACTTCCTCTGATCCATGCCTATGCCATGACTGTGTCATGCCCATGTCAGTGCCTATTCCCGTCTCATACCCATGCATACACCTTTCTAATGCCCATGTCATATCTGTGTCTATGTACATCCCTGGCTCATGCCTGTTTCATGGTCATACCATGCCTATGCCCATGGCTGTATTTTCCTCTGCCCATTGTTTATGACATGCCCATGCCTATGCCCATGTCCCCCTCCTCCCCATGTTCATGCCATGAAAATGTCTGTGGTCTCCCCAGCCCCATGTCTATGCCATGCCCATGCCAATGCCCATTCCCACCTCCTCCCCATGCCCATGTCACCCCATGCCCGTTCCCACCCAGTGCCCCTCTCCACGCATCCGCACGCCGTGTCCAAGCTGTTCCCACGCCGCCGGGGTGGGCAGCCGCCAGCCGCATGTGCGCCTGTCATTCCAGCCGGGAGCGCCGGCTCCTGCCTCCCATTCATGTAACCTGTGTGTGTCTCTCTTTCTCTCTGTGTGTAACAGCGAGAGGGAGAGAGCGAGCGAGGCACGGAGAGGAGGAGGAGGAGGGGGGGAAGCTTTAAATAAAGCCTTTGGATTGCAGCTGCTTATTTTGGGCAGTCCTACCAGGACGATTCCTGCCAGGAAAGAAGCTGGACCAGTCGTTTGTGTTGTTTTTTTTTTTTTTTTCCTTTTGCTTTGTTTTTAATTTATTTTGATTTTGATTTTTGGGGGTGGCAGAGGTGTATCTCCGAGCTGCCTGCGGAGATGAGCTCTGGTGCCTGCTTGTAGTTTCCACTTTGGGATCGCTGGACACAGAAGTGGCATTTCGGTGGGGGGGAAGCTGCAGACATGGTAAGCTTCGCTTTTTCCTCTGAAAAGTGTATTTATGCCATCGACTTCCTCCAGTTTTCCCTTCCCCCTTTCCTCTTCCCACCAAACAGCCAGGCACAGGGCTGGGGCTGGGTAGAAGCTCCCCGAATCCCTGGTTTTCCCTCCCCAGCATCCATACATGCCTCCTGCCCAGCTCCCTGCCCTCCCCTCGCGCAGTTTGCAGCAATTCCGGGAGGCAAAGATGCTGCGGGAGGCTCCGGGATGGGGCGGGGAGGAGGGGGTGAATCAGGCACCCCCTGATTGCCAAAACCTTGCTTCAGGGTATGTTTGCACTGGATTCTCCCATTCAACCTTCCCCCTCCCCGGTCCTTCCCTCTGCACCCCGAGCGGTGCGGCTGTGCTGGGGGAAGGTAGCAGTGCAGATTGGGAGGCACTGGAGCAAGGATGCAGCTTTAAGATCAATCGGTGTTATTTATGTAATAGTAAAAGCGGGGAGGAGTGCGGGGAGAAAAAATAGAATAAAAAAGAAGTGCCTCGATATTTCTCAGCTCACAAGGCTCCTTTGGCTCTGTCTGAACCCCCCATCCCCATGTCCTGCTGCAGGGTGGTGCGTGGTGGGAGTGTGTGTGTATGTTTACATTTGGATCTGTGCTAGAGTCAGGGATGGGGTTGGGGTCTCCCATTTTCCAAGGAAAGGTGGGTTTCCCTCCAGCAAAAAGCAGAAGAAAGAAATGCGCTTGACTGCAAGTTGAGTGACAAGTCTGTTTCTTAGGCATTAAATGTTAAAGACCTGCTTCCAGCCATGCCCTGCTAGGACTAAAAGCTCCCCCAAATACTGTGGTGTTGGAGAAAAGATGCTGGAGTGCCTGGGAGAAATGCAGTGGTTCAGACTCCTGCTCGTATTCTCAGCAGTTTGCATTCTCAAACACAAATTTGGCTGTTGAACATAAAACCAGGATGCTACCAAAGAGCATTTATTTCTTAGGAGTTGTTTTGATTAAAAATATAGACATTTTCTTACTATACAATATCTGAGATATTTTACTTTGAAATAAGTAGTAGTTAAGGAATGCCAAATCTTTAAAAAATAATAATTAAAACCCCCAAACTCTTGAAGTATTCACAAGGCAGCATGTATTTACTTTCTTACCATGACCATGCTTAGAAATTCACAGTGGTTACAACCATGTAAGCACATGATTAGAAAAAACACAAAACAACAACCCCTCCCAAAAAACCTGAAGGGAACAAAAAAAACATATTTATGCCACAGTCTTGTTTTAGGGGATACACAGTCTGAAATACATTCTTTTCATACAGCCAAAACAGAGATGAATAAATGCCTATCGCATAGCTAGACAAGACCTTTCTGCATTATGCATTTGCTCATGGCTTTTTCAGGAAAATTCAATTCTTTTTGATTTAAAAATGATAATTAAAAAAAAAAAGAAAAACACCAAATCCTGAATCTAACTAAAAATTAATCTCTTCCCCTCCACCCCATCTTCCTCCTTAACTTTTTGCACTCTAAGGTCTCACCTTGAATTTATAGGTGCTTCATTTTTATTTTTTCCTGAGAAAAAATCCCGTGTGAAAAGAGGCCCATAAAATGAAAAAATGAGAGCAAAGCTTTAAAGTTGGAAGTTGTCTATGAGCTTTATATAGGTAAACTTCTGCTGTAGCCTGGCAAGTTGTTAGTGTGCTGCTTGCTGCTCTGGGGCACCAGAGCTGGGCAGGGAAACTTGGCACCTTCCAGCCTATCCCAATCCCATTTCTTTCTGCTTCACTGACCGTAATAAAATTGACTCCTAGTAGCGTAGCCCCTCCCCTCCTATGGAAAGTGCTCTACTCCCAACATGTGCACCATATGTGCCTGCAACACCCAAGGCTTAACATATACACCTATCCTATGCCAGCAGCCTGCACGCGCCACCCGCACTCTGGGTCTGGCGGGAGCTGGGGATCAGCCATCGGGAACCCCAGCTCTCCCCTGATAGCTGGGGGACGCTGGGGCTGAGCCAGTGATTTGTATTTAATTTATTTCATTGGCCTCTTCAGAGCCAGGCGCCTCCCACTTAGTGCCTCAGCCTGTAGCACTTTTATAGGCTTGTGTGGAAAAAACAAGGAGTATGTGTGTGTGTGTGTGTGTGTGTGTATATATATATATGTATATATATTTAGTGTGGGGAGGTGGGCATAAAGGGAGGAAGATACATCTCTTGCACTGTTTTGCAGTGAGACAAGACTTTACAGCAGCTTGCTGGGCTCTGCCTGTGTTACACGGCTGTAGGAATTTGCTGGTTTGTGGCCACCACGAACTGCCCTGCCCTGCGCTGGGAAATTCCCAGCTTCCAGACTCTGCCATGCTGCTGGATCAGTCCTTGCTGGAGTGGGCTGTTTTGTGGCCAGGAGGATTCTCTGCTGCCATGAGCCATTGAGAATGTGACCCCTAAGCCAGTGCATGGGCAAGGAAAATTAGAGGCTGTGCTGGTTTGCAGTAGGTTTGCGGGTAGGCTGGGAAAGAATTGTGAGGTCGTGGTGTGTGGCCAGGCTTTTCCCGGGCACGTGAAAATGTAACCTGTGTTGTTCTTCCCTGGAGAGCGGGACCACTGCTCTGCACCACCCTGAGAAGGGGGTCTGCACAAACAACTGGGGCAGGGCAGAAGGGAACATGCCTTTGCAGACATGTTTCAGGTTTTTTTCCCTTTTTTCCCCTCATAAAGAAAAAGTCACCAGAGTTGGGAATTACTGCCACTGCACTGAGAAGCACAGAGTCTCTGCAGGGACTCTGCCTTCGTGCCTCACCCTCCTCTCCCATCCATACGTGTGTGCATGTGTACACATCTTCACAAGTGGAGATTTTCAGTGCATCTGTTGCTTATGTATGTGATCTGGAAAAGAAATGTCATGTTTTGGTGGAGAAAGATGGTCATTAGAGAGGACAGATGTTCTCAGGGAAAAGAGAACATCTTTTCCTGTTCTTTGGCAGGAAAAAGAGGGAAAGGCAAAAGGAGATGTGTAAGTTAACTTCATAGTTTCCTTTTCTTGTTAGCAAGGAGTCATGGTTTAGAAAGGCTTTTGTTGGGAGAATTTGCCTTCTCTGATTTAAAGGATAGGGAAAAATTAGGGAGAGATAAGAGTAAAGGTGCTCATCTGGTTTTGGTTGGAGGGTAGGGGAGATAGCTCCTTCCCTCCCCCCTGCTCCAAATTATTTTACTACATGGATGGAAAAAGAAAGACACCTCTCTGATTTCAGTGGGTCTGGGGAAGGAGTGAGCTTTGGGCTGAGAAGAGGCTGGATTTTTTAAGTCTTTGTAGCTTGATTATTTTCCTTGGCTCATTTAAATTAGATGCTTTGCTGTCGTTTTGGTGGGCAGATAGTACACTGGCAAGGGAAAATGTTCCTTTTTGTTTTACAAAGTGAGAAATTTTTTGGCTTTTATTTGATTTGATTGGTTTCCTGGAATGCATAATAACTACATTTTATTTCATTCTCTCTTAAACGTGTACACTATTCCAATTAAGAGCCTAGTCTGATTATTTTTAACCTGGTAGTTTACCATTGCTCTGCTCAGGGGAATAAATTTTTGAGTTCTTGCACTTTAAAATAGCTGTGGTGCTTAAGCAAAACTAGCTTTTCCCTGAGAAAGTCATTTCCAGTTCAGTCGAGTTCCCACTTCAGTGGTTCATTTTCTGACAGAATCACATCTTTGCAAGGAGCAGAACTATGATCTTACGTAACTTGATGTTTCCAGATCAAAAGTTACAAATATTGCAGTAATTCCACAATGAGAGAGATTTGACAGGAGGAATGTTGCGTGGCATATTTATTATTAGGATTTCAAATCAAGGAGGTTTTAAAAATTTATGGAGGGGAAAAGTAGAATTAAAAATATAAATAAACAAAAACTCAGTACTTTGGTATCTTCTTTAACATCACTTTTTCCCTTTATCTTACCTCTGTAGGCAGCTGAGACTTTATTATTTTTTCTTTTTTTAAAGCAAACCCTTCTGTGTTTAAGAAATGTATAATTGCAATTTCAAGATGTGAAGTAGCTTGAAACTCGCTCTTTTTCTGATTTCATTCAAAGAAATGAAACTGTAAATCAATGTCAATTCAGATTTAAAGACTGGCTGTTACCTGGCCTGTTACAAGGTCTATCAGCATAGCTTATTGTAAATAAGAGCTCAAATACTCTGTTTCTGCTCCGAACTGACAGATTGGCATTGCTGGGCACTTTAACAGAGTAACTTGCACCACTTGCCAGCGAATTGGGTATTCATGGATCCTTGACCAATATGTTTCAGAGAAGAAAGTGTTGTAATTTTTTATTTTTTTTTTAAGTCTAAGTATATGTATGCATTACCTCTTTTCTGTAGATTAAAAGGAAAAAGAATCATGGAGAAATTTATATCTTAACTATATCAGCATAACCTGAAGAGTGGTGCTGTAGTGTGGCTATAGGACTTATATTTTTAGTCAGGAATAAATGCATGATTTGCATTCCTGCACTGGTTCACCATCACAGCACCGATACTCAAAGAATTTTCTTAGAAATATATATATATTTTTTTTTATTTTTTTTTTTTTGCCAGCAGTTCTACGTCACTCTCCCTGGAGCATCTTTAAAGGCAGAGTTGAAATGTGAGCAGGAGGGTACATTTCCTTGGCTGTGTGCAGTAACAAACAATTTTTATGGAAAGTTCAAATTTCTTGGAAAGTTTGAGCGTTACTCACAAACATCTTTTTGCCTTTATACCAAATTGCTGAGAATGAAGCTGTTTGTGCTGTAGGGGGATTCAAACTTCATCACCTGCTGTCCTGCTGACTATCAGCAGTGGTGATCTTTTGAATGTGAGGATGTCCGTGAAAGCAGACACAGAATTCTCTGTTCTCCCAGTGTGTTGCCAGCCAGAAGGAGGAAAAAGCACTATGAAATGGAAGGGCTGGCAGATAAGTTTCCTATTCCAAGTCAGAGTTGCTTTCTAGGATTTTACACATCCTTGTTCTTTTTTAAAGTGCCAGGAAAAGGGAAGAAGAAGAGAAGCTGATGGTCAATTTAAGTGGAGGAGCTCACTGAACTGCATTTATCAGTCCATTTAAATGGAGATGATTCAATTAGATTTCACAGATATCTCCGCATGCTTTAGTGAAGTAGTATTTGCTACAGTCAAGATAACCACTGCAGTCCAGAATGCTGCTTCACTACCATAATCACCGCTAAGGCAGCAGTGGCAGATGTGCTACCCAGGCAGAAACAGCGAATGTGAAAACAGGAGATGTCTCGTTGCCCATTGATTTAGATTTTAGGTGTTTATTCAGTGCGGTTTTGTCTTTAAACATTGAGTAAAAGGTGTAACACTTGCCTGCACATGTGTTTGAACACACTGAGCCTTCAAAGTGTTCTGGAGATTGATCAGTTAAACAGCCAAAAGTCAGAAAACAGAAGAGTAACTCCTATTTTACTGTTTTAATCCAACCCTCTATTATGTATGCAATAAGGGCTCACCAGCTTTGTTGTCTCTCCCTCAACCTCCAGTAAGTGTAATGAAAATCTTAGAATTGCTTAAAAAATGCAGCCTAGGCCTGTTCCTTCTGGGGAATATGGGGTACATTCATAAAATCAATCTCAGTCTTCTGTATCAGGAGTTGAACCCAACGGACCTTGTAAGTCCCTTTTGACTGAGGGTATTCTATGCTCCTATGATACCGTGCTGTATGGAGGATAAGAAAATTCAGAACTCAATTCCTGGGCAGGAGTGTCTTCAAATACTATCTGTCCACATAAAAGCAAAGTCATAGAGGTCAGCAATTCATAAATCATCTCTTCCAATGGGTCACTTTGGCTTAAATGCCCCAGTCTTATAAATGAATTGAACTCCCAAATTTTATAATAGAAAGTTTTCAATATTCTACTAATTCCTTTTGAACTGCCTCTCTGCCTTTGGATGCTGAAAACCATTTCATCCTCACCTCTGTAACATAAAGAAGAATGGGAAAGGAGAGTTTGTTTAGTCAAAAAGCCTTCTGAAGTAACTGCCAGAAGTGATTGGAAAAACTGATGGAGCATGAGAGACACTGGAATTTGCTTTCTGCCTGTTGATACAAACAGCAGTAGGTGGTTGGACTCTGGGCAGCACAGATCCTATCGGTCAGAAACAAGCAAATGCTGCTATTTCTAGAAAATTACCTTTTGTGCAGGTGGGTTTAAGGTGTGATCAGCTTTTTGGCATCAGCACAGATTTTTGTGCTGGAAAGCAGAGAACAACCTCGGGAGTCAAGCTGCTGATGCATTCCTGCAGACAGAGCCATGATTGGGGGTTACTTGCGGTACTTATTTACCGTGCTAAAACAAAGCAAAGTTCACACAGCCTTTAATTGCTATTATGGATGTTTGACACATCAGCGGATCAGACTCCGAGCTGTCAGGATGATCATCCAGACGTTGCAACACACTCTGACAGGGTTACAAAATGATGGGTTGAAGAGACTTGCCCAGCATTGCCCACAGTTTTGGGGCATCATTTGGCTGCCTTAATCTGAAACCCATTTGTACTCATTGCTTGGCGCAATGCTCTCTGCTTAGTCCCTAAAAACCTTCCAGCTCTGCAACGGGTGAGACAGGGATTGTAAACTTATTCTGCTGCTCCTCATTCTCACTGCTTCATCTCCAGGCTGGCTTGGATAAAACTCTGGCTTGTGAATAATGACTCCTTTGTTATTTCACGACACTTGATTAAGGCAACTTTCATTGTGTTTTTTACTTAAATTCTGGGTGCCCATTATATACATTTAAATATTATTCTTGGTCTCTTAGTCTAGTCTTTGTTGATTTTTTTTTTTTTAATAGCTTTGTGATATTGTCTCATTTTCCTGTCTGTATGTGTCTATGGCTTAAATTAACTGATCATCCTCTTTTGATTTAACAGAGTACTCTGCTCCTCCAAACAGATCCCTGAGTCCATCCTGCTCAACCACCTCTTCTCCAGCCTCTTCCAGCTTTATTCTGCAATCCCATTTTCATCCCTCTAGCTCCGGCTCCCCAGGTCTCCCTACCCAACCTTATTCAACTCCTCCCAGTTTGGGGTCATACCGAGCACCACAGGGTGTCTCTGACTGAAGTTCTGATAACTTGGATGGCATATCCAATAGCACAAAGCATCTTGTTTAGTTAGACACAGGTAGAAATGTAAGTGATGGAAGCTGGCAAATATGTACAAATGCACCCAGGAGCATAGAGCACCAGTATTTTTATCAAAGTCTAAACTTGGCTTAATTCATACAGATGCACACAAAATTCATTAGAAGTAAAACAGTTGTCTCCCAGGCAAATTTCAAGTCCTTCCTCTAAAGTCCTAAAATTCCCAGAGGAGGTTTTAGAGAGAAGGCTAAAGGCTCTTTTTTTTTCCCTTTCTTTTTTTTTTTTTACATGAGTAAAGCAACATATTTTTCCCTAGCCTTGTTCTCAGAATCTGCTGAACTGTTTTGACTGAAATTTTCCAAAAAAATTCAGCCTGAGGCAGACAGCTGGCATGGAAATTTTCAGGCCAAACAATTTGCTTAGTATAGTTATGAGAAACTGTGAATGCTGTTTTATTATTAAAGCTGCCTTGCTCTTCCCGTAATTGACAGCACTACCAACTTTGCCTTTCTCTAATAAACAGAGAACTGGAGATTGTGTTACAAACTAATTTTGTATTTGTGTGTTTTATAGATATTTTTATACTTTGGAAATTTATTATAAAACTGACACATGCATTTCAGCATATGTTAGCAGATGATGAAATCTCAAGCTTCCTGAAAACCAAAGTGAATACAACTAATGAGAATCCCACAAAGTCACATCAAAGCGATACAACAATGCAGGATTTGTAGAATGGGATTAAACCCAAAGAAATCTCAGGAGACCTTGCATTGACAGAGCAATCACACAAATTCCCATATATCCCATGTTAGGGTTCATGGTCCTGCTGACAGAAGAATTCTGATTTAGTATAACAACATTCAATTGTAAGTGTTATCATAAATCACAGCCAAAAAAAAAAAAAAAAGGGAAAAAAAAAACCAAATGGAAACCCATGGAACTAAAAGAACATATAATTGCATTTGGGTGTGATCAGCTTCTTTTCTTTTGTTAACGTCCTCACAAGTGACCTTTCAGGCTGTAGTTTCACGTCAGAGCCAGCCTCAGGACCCACTGGCATTAGAGGAGGGGGGTCCTGCTGTCCCCCTCTCCTCCCATCCCAATGTCCTCTACTCCCCAGCTCCTGTTCTTTCACTCCTTCAGAGTGTGTCTGATGATTTGTGCCCTTTTGGCAAGGGTAGGACAAGGGGTAATGATTTTAAGCTAAAAGAGGGCAGGTTGAGATTCCATATTGGGAAGAAATTCTTTAATGAGAGGGTGGTGAGTCACTGTCACAAGTTGCCCAGAGAGGATGTGGATGTCCAACCCTGGAAGTGCTCAAGGCCAGTTTGGAGTAGACTTTGAGGAACCTGGGGTAGTGGAAGGTGCCCCTGCCCATGGCAGTGGGAGTTGGGGCTAGATGATGTTTAAGGTCCCTTCCAACACAACCCATTATATCATTCTATGATTCTATAAATTAATTCAACCCAGGAAGAAACAAGCTCCATCTTTTCCTTGGAGTTTTAGGTCTTTTTCTGATGACTTAGTGACTTCCATTGAGTTAATATAGTGGAAGCATGTGCCAGGGAGAAGGGAGAAAGAAAGGGGTACAAAGAGTTTTTTGGAGGTGGTGAGTTTTTAAGCTAGTCCCATGACTCAGAAATTTGTTTCCTGGATTGCCAACTGTTTACAGGACTTCTATTGTACTAATATAAAACCTCATTGTATTACTATTAAAATACAGAGAGCACTTTTTCATCACCATCTTCTGTCTTCAGGACAGGTTTTTGAACCATCCTGCTCAGTAGGCACTGACTCAGTTGTCCTCTAACAATTTGCTGGATTCTTTTTGAACCCAGTGCACAGTTGTGATAGCCACAACAAAAATTTTCAGAATTTAAAATCATGCAATGAGTGAATAAGCCTTCCTGTTTTTCTGCTTTAAACTCTCAATTTGGTAATTTCATTAGATGACTCCTACTTTTTGGGCTATACAGCAGGATCTAATAGAGGTCTGTTCCTCTTACTTCTTGTTTTAATATTCCAAGATGAAAGTCCCCACCCTACTTCATCTATTCTGCAAAAGTCTCTACATATTCCTCCATAATCTTTCAGCCTTTTTCTCTGTTGATATCTTTGTTAATTCTACTCTATATTTTAGAGATGGGCAGACCCAAAATGTATGCAGCATTAAGACAGAAATGCGTCATTAGCTTATACAACACCATCCCATATTATACTGATATTTAGTCAAGAAAAAGAGGCTTGAGGGAACCTTATCACTCTCTACAATTACCTTAAGGGTAATTGTAGCCTGCTGGAGGTTTGTTTCCTCACCCAAGTTACCAGTGACAAGACAGGAGGAAATTACCTCAAGTGGCACCAGAGAAAGTTTAGATTGGATATTAGGAAAAATGTCTTCATTGAAAGAGTGATGAGACGTTAGAACAGACTGCCAAGGAAGTGGTGGAATCACCATGCCTGAAAGTGTTCGAAAAATGATGCTTGTGTTGCGTAGGGACACTGTTTAGTGGTGGACCTGGCAATATTAGATTAATGATTGGACTCAATGATATTTCAGATCTTTAATATTTTTTTCTCCTTTTGTTGTCTGTTTTTTCCCCTAACGCATCCCCAAGATTTTCCCTATACTGGCATGAGCGGGGAGCCAGTATTTGTAGAGGGCATCCCATGGAGATTCCTCGGCCACCTTCCTTTGTGGCACCAGTTAATTTAGAGCCCACATTGTGTATGCGTTGTTAGAATTGTTTTTCCCTTTATGCATTACTTTGTTTTTATTGATACTGAATTTCATCTGATGTTTTTATCACCCAGCTTGTTACTCAATACTGTGAGAGTAGGTTGTAGTGTAATGGTTGGAGGCTTCATGAGAGAATCAGAAAGCCCAGCAATGAAAAAGGCTCTCATTTTGACTTTTATTCTTGTCCTGGGGATAATCTGAACAAAAATATAACCAACAAAATACTCTTAATACAAAGTAAGAACAACCAGCTTGCCTGTCTTGCGACGTCTGACTGTGAAGTTGTCTGTGGCTCAAATGTTTTTGCTTCTCATCAACAGCATGTAACAGAGCCTTTTTTCTCATACTTCTTTCTAGCAAGCGTTTGGTCTTCCCCCAAACAGCAAATTATGCCCTTCACTTCACCCAGGCTGGAGCAGCATAGTCCTGAGCCAAGGGAGAACTTAATGATCACCTTCTCACAGCCTGACATGTTTCCCCTGTGTCTCCATCTCCTTTCTATCATAAAATCTCTGTTGTGTTCATGATGCCCCACAAAGACACCTGGTATTTGGAAACTTCAATACTTCTTTTTGTTTTTATCTCACAAGAAAGTGTGAGCAGACACAGCCGCATGCCTGTGACTTAGAGCCCTGTTTGTTGACGAGCATTTGGGTCTACCTGAACAGTGCTTTCTTTAGGGTTTAGTTTTTATGGCTTATTATGGCTAGTGCTTTTCACAATGTTATTTAGGATTGTAGAGATGCACAAATGACTCATATAGAAGCCACAAACCATTGCTTAAAGCTCTGCATACCCCACATATGCTTTAAAATGTCATCTGTTTGTGGCTTTCTGTGCCGAACACTGCTGATCGTGGGCTCTGGGGAGCAACGTTATTGTACACCTGCATCACTTCATTTTGTATTATTTTATACCTTTTGCATATTTAATGTTTTGTTGAATTTTATGTATTTATTTATTTTGGCTGATATCTTCTCCAGAGATTAGCAGACAGCAAGCGTCTAGTTGAGAAGGTGGTAACAGGGAAGAAGGGGATATCAGAAGCTGATACTAGGGAAGAAAAGTGGGTCTTTTGGGATGTGAGAAAATGAGGGAATACCAAGAACAGAATTGCCAGCAATTTCATTGCTAGAGCTGGATTCCTGCAGCCAGTGCTCTGTTGTGCTCTGTGCACTGAAGACTGCTTGATTCTGGTTTTTTCTTTTGTTTTTGTGGGGGGTTTTCCCCTCTCTTTCAGAGCATGGAAGGCTAAAAATTCTGTAACATCTCCACTGTACATGAAATATATAAATCAATAAAATCAGGATGCACAGCCCCAGCAAAGCTGCCCAATCAAAGGTGTGTGTGTGTGGAGGGGGGGGGCACATATTTTTCATGTGTTAATATTCCTGTTTGTTTCTCTCTCCTTCCCTCTGTTCAAATGAAAACACCTGGAGTTAATTTTACACAGACTGTATGGTAGCTCACCTTGCATCACATTTCCTTGAATATTTCATTAAGGTCTTTTTGTTAAAATGTGCACTGCTTTGGCCAACTGAGTGCTTGGAAGTGGACATTCCCAGCAACAAAGATTTTTTGGAGATAACAAAAGCCAGACAATCTTGTTTGACTCCCCAAAGCACCACAGCTCTTTAACCTAAACCATTGCCAGATCCAAGGATCATTACTGTTAATTCAAAGGCTCCGGTTGGTTTTAATGGGCTCTGGATCAGGCGTTTTCACTCCTGCCGTGGAACAGTGCTGGCTCCCCCAGTGCAGAAACATGAAGTGGCCATGAAAATTGAAGGCTGCTTTGGAAATGGATGTCATTTCCACTGCTGGACTAATTGAGCGTGCGAGCCTGGGAGTGGGATAGGTTTGAGGTTTTCTTGGTGTTTCCAAGTAAGTCAAAGTTCCTATAATGAAAACATGCAGAGTGGTGTTTTGTAACTATTTTTATACCTACATCAGACTTGATGTTAGTGACTTTGAATTATTTAACGTTTTTCTTCCTCAGCTGTCATCTCCAGTGAGCTCCCATTGCAGGGCATTGCAGGGCTGCAGGAATTGTGTAAGGAACAATGCAGGAGCCTGGCATTGGCTGCTGGGGGGGGGTTATGTTGCCTGGTTTTGTTTTGTTTCATGTGTTTAATCCTATTTTATCCTTTCTCTTGCTGGTGAGAGGGACGTCAGGCCAAGGTATTAAATCACACTGACCGGCGTGGGCTGAAAATGAAGTACATGCCAACTAAAGACACAAATAGGGAGTTTTCTGCTTAAATCACTGAGCACTAATGTCTGTCACATAGGAAGAGCCAACTATTTAACATTCAGTCTATTCAAAAAACATTATTATGTCCCAATGGTAATTTAAAACCACATCTGTTAGAACCATATGTGGGGAAAGTATGCCTTTTTTTAGCCTTTTTTTTTTTTTTAAAGACCAAAGTTACCCTGTTTATAGGGTTATCTTCAGTGTGGGCCTCTTTCAAAATTTCAGACTGACAGCCATGAAATGCCTGGAACAAAAGAACTAAATGAATTGAACTCTTATCTTTTTCCTTTTGTAATTAATGTGTGGGCTTTTAGTGCATATCTGCAAGTAGACATCCAGCTTTGAAAGGAAACCTATAGACTGGGATCATGCCTCATGCCTGTGTTGTCTATAACCCAATATGTGTTTTTTCATCTGAGCTAGTGGATATTTCACAGGTTTTTTTCCTTGCTATAACTCCAGCTTTCTATTAACAATGCATGCAACCTTTGAGAATAGCTCTTTTGGGCAGTTAGAGCATCTAATTGTTACTTTGTGGAATTTCCACTGGATTATCCTGTCATTAGAAATAGAAGCTATACATCTTCTTTCAAAGCATCCCATCATTTTTATTTGACCAGTACTAACTGGCATAAACTTGAGATCCTTAGGCCTTAACAGTGCTAATAGCATATCTGACATTGCTAGTGGAAGTTGTCTCCACAGAACCCTCAGATCAAAATATCTACTATAGGTCCCTCGTGATGTGGTGGGAAAAGGGCTCCGTGTCACCTCTACATGTAGTGAAACATACTTTGACATCTCTTTGTGTGCTTATTCATCCCAGCTAAAAGCAAACACCTGATGAAATTGGTTTGACAGATGATAATTGGTGGCAAACAAACTTCAAGCACAGAAGTTAAAGGAGTTCCTTACTCCTTTACCCTGTCAACCTGCTCCCTCTACCTGAGAACAGTCTTCAATAGAACCTGGACAAAACTGAATTCTCAAGTGGTTGGGAAACACTGACTCTCCCTCTGTGCTTGGTGAGACCATGCACTGTGTTGTGGTAGGGAATATTCCCATTATGCTTTGCCACTTCTCTGATGTCCAGTTTTGGATGGTGATAGCAGGAAGAGCTGTACTTTAGCTATGGTGGATAGGCTGGAACACCAAATACTGGTGTTCAAGCTATGATTCCCTGTGGTTAACTTAAATTGTGTATGTTACATGATGAATTTAGAGCGCTCTCAGACCTCAAGCTACCACTCCAAATATCCTCCCATAATAAACAAATAACTGCTCCGCTGAGCCTTTTATATAAGTGCCAAAAGCTTAGTCTTGTGTAGAGTCCCACAGAAATCTCAGCTCTTCCTTGCGTCACAGATTTTCCCATTAAGTGCATCCACATCATCAGGCTTTCTACTGTGTGTCCTTCGCAAATAGGCTGAGTATCTCAAAGAGAAATAAGCAGAAAACAAATATAAGCATGCAAGTTATATGCATAAAATGACTGTTCATGTGCTGCGTGTCTTTCCAGTGGCATTTACAGCATGGCATATTGTACATCCCACTCCAATTGTGTTTTAAGCACTGAGCAATGAATTTCTTAGCTAAATAGTATGTTAGTGAACCCAGTGTATAGAGCACCTGGTGACCCAAGAGTTAAATATGCAGCTATAAATAGCATGCCTACTTTGATGGGATGCATTGTATTGTAATTTTAGCACTAATTAAAATTTGGTTGTAGGCATGAAGTATCTCAGTCTTTCAGGAACATGTGTAAATCTCCAAAATTAAGCTGGTTTTTGTTGCCTGAATGTTTTGGCAGGGTTGTGTCATTGCATATGAAGTTTTACGAGTAGCAATATAATAAAGATGGGTTGGCATGTCAATGTGCAACATTTTTTGATTCATTTTGGGTTAATAAAGTGCTGGAGTTAAATTAGAATGCGTTAATTTGTTCTTGGTTTAAAATGAAACTTTAGTGAGCACTGTAGCGAGTTTGATGTTCAAAAGGTTTTGTGGGGTTGATTGCTTCCAGATAAGTGGGAAAGTTGCTATGCTGAAAAAACCACTGTCATTTGAATGATGTGCATGGAAAATGGGGGAGGGGGGGGGAAGGGGGAATGAAGAAAGCTACAAGAGAAATAACACATTTTTATGTTTTTGGCACAGCGCACTTCATATTCCTACTCCCTGTCCTTGTGTGATCCCTTAGCACTTGATGGATGAGAAAGATAATTGTTGATCATTTCATGTAGCTCTGCCAGTAACACATACCAAATATAATTAAACCTCCAATTTCATGTTTTTAAAGACATTTTTTCACCAAATATAGAAACTAACCACTTTCTGTCAGAGCAGAAGGAGGCAAGGTGTTTTGGGTCCTATTTTCTAGCCTCACTTAGTGTGAAATGTGGGGGGTTTTGTTTTCAAAAGAATTCCCCATTCCTGCTAGATTGTTCCACCTTTGAGGTTCCATGAGAGTCATTTTGGAACTCCAGGAAAATTGCCACAATGTTTTTGCTTCTTAGGTTTCTATGCATGGTCGAGTTGGACCACCTCCAGTAATTCCCCGTCTCACAAGGTAAATCACTGCAAGGTTCTTGCAGCTGGGACAATGAACAAGGGAAGTTTAATGTCATTCATCTCTGATTTTAACTGTATGCCTCTGGTGTAGATTTCAGGCTAAATTCTTGGAGAAAGTATTTTTAACATTTCTGTTTTCAGGCTGACTCATTCTATCCAATGTAACTGTTTTTTGTGTACAATATAGACAAAAAATTTGATTTTGATCAACTTTGATGCAGCCATGATCCTACTCAAAATGAGGACAGACATTGCCCTTTTCTCTAGTAAGTGAGAATACTCAAGAAAGTATCTTTTTGGAATGACAACTGTCGACCTGACAAATCACCTTTAAGGTAAAACAAGATGAAATGATGGATTGATATTGAAAGTTAACACCTGACAGACATTTTCAGCACAGCCTGTCCGTGGCAATCAGTCTCCAACTGTCCAGAGCCCAATTCCACAGGGACGTGCAGCATAAGGCACTTTGCTCTCTCCTTGAGCATGAGGGCATGCTCCATTAGCTGACACTTGTTTTTACAGTCTACGTGCCAGACAGCTTGGGCGGAAGCTGAAAAACCCCCAGTCTTGCAGATCGTGTCCCACAGGGCAAGTTCGATGATTCTCTTTTCTGTTACTGTTTCTTGATCATTGCAGAGACATTAATTAAGGGACATGCTTCCCAGCCCTCCTTTCCAAGTTACTGGGTGAACCCTAAATTTGAAGCATAAGTATGAAACAATTTCAAATGTCCTGATGTAGTTACACTGACTAGTTATTTAGAAGACACTTTGACAATAGTAAGTAGTTAAAAGGAAGGGGTATGGGGACTTCTGGTTGGTTTGCAGATCTCTTTTGTGACCTAGGATAACTCACTTGTATTTTTGTCTCAATTTATCTGTCAATAGAAAAAAGTTTTCTAATAACTTCCTAATTATTTTCTCTTTGCCAAATCTTTTTTGTGTCCTGGCAGCTCTCTCTCTAATTCTTCCTTCCTTTAAAATACCACTGTGGTGTCCTGGCAGTACTCGTTTTGGGATACAGAAATTCAGTCCATCATTCTTCACACAAAATCATTGAATGGGAATCACATTTGCAGTCAAACTGTGAGGTAGAAAGCTAGTTGACCTATCTTTTGGGACATTTGGTTTTATTAGGTTTCTACATGTGTTTACTTTGATCCCTTCAATGCTATCCTGGAAGACAATTCCACGCCAGATTGTAAAAATGTCAGTTTCTTCAAACACATGCACAAAATCCTTTCTAAATTTGTCAGATCTCCTCAATTACTATTCCAGTGTTCTGTATGAGGCAGAATTGTTACTTCCACTTCGAAAAGATTAGCCTTTTAGCTGTCAGGAGCTCACAGGATCCAGCACTGTCCATAACTGGCTGTATTCAGTATAGGTGCATTCCCAAAACTTCATTGTCCCAAATGCCAGATTTATAAATAAGCTGGATTCTGAATTACACCAAAAGAACTGAATCCTGGGTCACTCTGGCAATAAGTATGTGATTCCTTTCTGCAGATCCCGTATTCATCAGAGATGAATATTTTGAGAGTATGCACTTGACCTGTGCTTCAATAGACTGCGGATAGACCTTTTCTTGGCTGGAGAGTGTCTTGTCCTTACTCCACCTGGAGTCCTGCATCCATCTCTGGGGTCTTCAGCACAGCAAAGACATGGACCTCTTAGAGTGGGTCCAGATGAGGGCCACAAAGATTGCCAGAGGGCTGCTGTTCCTCTTGTACAATGACAGGGGCTGAGAGAGATGGTGTTGTTCAGCCTGGAGAAGACCAGGCTCTGGAGATACCTCATTGCAGTCTTTCAATATTTAAAGAGAGCTTATAAGAAAGATGGGGACAGACTTTTTAATAGGGCCTGTAGCAATAGGACAAGAGATAATGTTTTAAACTAAAAGAGAGTAGGTTTAGCCTAGATATAAGTAAGACTTTTTTTACCATGAATGTGGAGAAACACTGACACAGGTTGCCCAGAGAAGTGGTGGATGCCCTATCCCTGGAAACATTCAAGGTCAGACTGGACAGGGCTCTGAACAACCTGTTCTGGTTGAAGATGTTGAACTGCCCTCTCCTTGCCGCAGTTGGTCTAGATGAGCCCTTGGTGACTGGATTTTCTACTTTCTAATCCCAAACATAGTCTTAGAAGAGGAATATTGTTTCAAAATTATCTCAGATCCAACATTAGAGGAATGTTAGGTGACACCCCCACTAAATCAGTTTAGATGGCATCTCCTCATATAGGAAGTTGGTAGGTGGTAACAGCATACTTAACTTTCTTGCTTGTTTCATCAGCAATGACTCAGTGTTTTCTACCCATGAAAACTGGGGTGGAGACAGAAAATGCCAAAGGAAGTAGACTGGTTGGAATACAGAAAGATATGCATTTCTGGATGAAATCACATTTCTTTGTTGCCTTAATTTATCGTCGTTGGTCTTACAAAAGCACCACGTGAAGGACCAAGTCAAAATATGCAATTATCTCAACTGTTTGGTCAAGTACCACTTACGTCCAGGCTGCTTTCTGCCTTTCTGAATGAAGGTGTTGGGAGATGTGACTGAGAAGTTGAGAAAGCCTCCCCAAGTCTAAAAGTTTTCTTTAACTTCTGATTGGTTGGGACAACAGATGTACTAAAGCCACACAAATTGGGTAACTTTTAAAAGGGCCGTGAAGAATGACTCAGATTCATTCATAAGGAAAGAAGATCAGATCTTCAAACAGAAACAGACAGAAAAATAGGAAAAGGAGAATCCCAAAACAAGCTGATTAAGCCTAAATATTTTCAAATGTTCTTCATAACAATTATTGTTAGTTTAGACATAATTTTGAGGAAGCATCCAAAAGAATAGGAAAATATTTTTTAGAAGGGTTAATGCAAGCAACCTTCATCTTTCCTTACAAGCTACAGTGGGAGATATGATGAAGACGGATAATGAAACTCCCTGAGGCAGAGATGACAGTTTTTTCTTCTTTTTTTTTCACTATCTGTCCTGTTAAAGCATCCTATCCAAAGCAGATGCTGCTTTTCTCTTTGATAAAGCACAATGCAGGAGCTCTAGATGGTGATTTACCTTGTGGTCTCCGAAAAGCTGCTTACTAATAGAAATTAAAGTAACCACCTCAGCCCAATTGGTATCAAATCTGTTTTCTCCTCTCCTGTTAACTTAGGGTGAACATGGTGAGGAAAAGTTCCTTGCCAAAACTGGTTGTATTAAAAGTCAGAAAGTCCTGTGGGTTAGGTCCCTTTCTTCTTCAGATCTCCTTGGCAGGAATCCGCATTGGCCAAAGCTCAGGGAATTCTAGCTAATAAATTATTATGTTGGAAGGACTGCTTACCCTGTAGCCATGCTAATTAGGTTCTTACCAGCAAATCAGGTCAGTTTATGTCCTTGACTTTAATGTAGGACAGACATACAGGACTGCGTGTAGTAGGGTCTTTTTAAATTTGCAAAATTAGACAGAGTCATAATTTTCTCAAATTTTAGGGTTTTTTTCAGTGTTTCTTTGGGGCAACACTGGAATACCAGTAGCTGCCTGTTATTTCTTGTTATTGGCTCTGTATCTTGATGGTCCTAATTAGAAACACTTTATGGCTGATAGAACAGCTAACACACAGGTAGGAAGGTATCACAATGACACAGATGTCCTTGGTACATATTCTTCAAACCCCAACTAATCTTTGAAAAAGTTCCATGTGATTATTAATAAAACTGAGGCATATTATTTCCCACTTGAGAAACAGTGACTGAAAGTCAGAGATAAAGACAGGGACACTGCCAAATTATATATTGTGGCAGGATATTGAGTATATTTCAAAAAAGAAAAAAGTCCACACAAATGTTTTACAGTAAAGGGTGTAGTTTTTAGAATCACCACAGTATCCAGCATTGCCAAGGACTTATGATGACAGGAAAGCTGCTTTAGTAATCAAACTATGTAAGAAGAGAGCTGGAAGGTTAAAGGTCCCTCTGTGAGATGAGTAAGTGTATAATGGTTTCAGTATTCCTGTTACTTGTCTGTAGTTATCTGCAGGTGTCAGCTGACTCTTAATAACCCAAACACATGAATTCAAAATGGTTTTTATCCTTCATAAAGTATATTGGATACAGCAACACAGATTAGCTAATCCCTATCTGTGTAAGAAGAGCTATTTCTGTCTAGAGTTTTATTCACAAAGGAAATTGTTCAGGTACAGGATGAGTCTCTCTCCATAAGTTATTATTGATATTTTTACTTTCTTATGTGTTTTTCCAATTAACTTTTTACAAGATTATGAGACTCCATTTCCTAGATTTATGTTGCTGCCCATGTTTATCAGTGACCAGGGGTAAAAAATATGGCCATTGACAATCGTTTCCAGGTGATCTAAAAGTTGGGGGAGTTAGTAATGAAAGAGTAGGAGATTCTGACAGAGATTTATGTGTCTTGGTATGCTACATAGAGACAAGTTATCTCATTTTTAATGTAAGGAAACATAAATTCATATATCAAAGAAAAGTAAAAGTGTAAGTTAAGGACTGATGGGATCATTCTGACTACTTGGAAAGGCAACAGAAATTCACTGGAGTAGTGGTCTGCTGACTAAATGCGGCAAAGAGGCATCAGTAAGAAATGTCAGAAAGCTGACTCTAGGCAAAGAGACCTGAAGCAAAATGGGTATTATTTGCTATGAAGGGAACAATGTGAAGAAGAGTATAACAATTCTCTAGATGGGGAATACATTTTGCTTTCTTGTACATTTTGCTAAATACTTTTGTTCAAGCTGGAATTACCTACACCCTGCACTCTGTGTCACATGAAGGATCTTCCTAGTGGTCCCTCTTGTCAGCATAATTTCTGAATACGTAATATACACCTATTTTGATATTCAGCATCTCATTCTTGCAATCTGCCATGTGGATAGAGATGATCTTTGCCCTGTGCATGTTTTAGAAATAGTGACAACTACACTTTCTGAGCATAGCTTTGATTTCCAAAACGATTCAGGGTTTTTTCTGCGGTTTTGTTTTTTTTTTTTGGCTTGTCAAAAGCTTGCTCAGAGGTACTTACATGTCCTAAATCTGAATAAAAGGAAACTGAATGTGTAAGAAAGCAGGTTCTCTTATAATCATCTGGACTGATTGCTATTCTTCATGTTTTGCACTAATCTGCATATGTACAAAATGAATGCAAATCACTTATAATTTGATCACAGTTTACATGCCTATATACCCCATATGTGACAAGAGATAGAGAATGTGAAGGAGCAGAGATTCAAGTGTCTGCTACTGTGTCTTGATTGAACTGGAATTTATAAATAGATACAGAAGTGAAATAAATCTTCTAAAAATGGTCAGCTCTGGAAACACAAAATGGTTCTTTTCTGATTTTGAGGGGTTTGGAGTGGAGAAGGCATGGATATGAAAATACAGCACTTTTTTTTAATCTCAAATTTGTTATCTGTTGCTCGTCTGGAGAGATCTCAGTACGAGCAGTTGGGTCCCATTATGAACCAGATTTGCTTTTTGCATTCTCAAGTTCCCTCTTAGTTTTCTGGTTTAGTCCAGCTGCACCACTGCCTTCCCATCACACAGAGTTGTGTTTTGTTCTAAGACGAGCACAACAACAATTCCATTGATCTTATTATCAAGTACAAAAGAAGTAAGGAAAAAGGAAAACTACATTCTCTCCTTTCTTCAGTGTTAATGAAATGGCAACTGAAATTCTGCTCTGCTCCTAGCATCAGTCTATATCACCTATTATGAACCTTTTAGTGGAACTCTATGACTACACTGAAGGTGAGATGTAAACACTTGGCAATGGCTGTGAACAAACGTGTACAGGTCTGGAGGCAGAGATGGGTGCTGTCTTCCTAGAACTTCCTAAAACTATTGTGTCTTGATTGACATTGCTCATTTATACATTCCCTTAAACTGTAACCAAAATAGGACAACTTCAAACCAAAATAATTTGGTCTACTAAAGGGTTTCACTAACTTGGATGTTTTAAAACAGCTGCAAACCTAATTAATGTGGCCTCTGGATGGAAAAAATCATAGAATGGCTTGGATTGGAAGGGGACTTAAAGACCATCTAGTTCAAACCCCCT
Organism: Anabacerthia variegaticeps; assembly: GCA_035583185.1. Lineage (NCBI taxonomy): Eukaryota > Metazoa > Chordata > Aves > Passeriformes > Furnariidae > Anabacerthia > Anabacerthia variegaticeps. The sequence continues at coordinate 31,133,200 of JAWWEW010000001.1, read as the reverse complement.
GCCTTGGAAAGGAACACCTTTGACTAGACTAGGTTGTTCAAAGCCCCATCCAACCTGATCTTGGACATTTCCAGGGATGAGGCATCCACAGCTTCTCTGGGCAACCTGTGCCAGTGCCGCACTACCCTCACAGTGAAGAATTTCTTCCTAATAGCTAAACTAAGCCTACTCTCTTCGTTTGACACCATTCCCCCTTGTCCTATCACTCCATGCCAATTGTCAATAAGCCCGTCTCCAACTCTCTTGTAAGTAAATGATACAAAAGTTTGCTCCCTTTCCAAGGTACTTTCACAAATTGGGACCTGAAATGCCTAATACATTAATTTTAGAAACACCCTACTTTTTTATAACAGTGCCCCTGGCAGTCTAAAATGGGGATGGTTCATTTGAAAAGCAATTGTTTCTATGTGATACCTTTAGCTATATTTTTCATTGCTTTCGTCTTTGTCATTTTCCATTGTCCCAAGAATTGATTCTTCCACAAGAAATTTAGCCTGTCCTCCATGTGTAAAATTTCCCATGAGTAAAACTAATAGTAAAGGCTATTACGCAACATATTACCCAAGGCTAAGATAGTTTTTTTGACTGTCTATTTTTATTTAATGCAATATATATTTTTATCTTTACCCCTGAGATGGATTTTCATTCCCATTAGTCCGGTTATAGGCTAGTGTGACTCCACTGACATCACTGGAATGATATGTTCACTTTCAGTGGTGTTATTGAGTGGTGGATCCTTATACCCTGGAAAATTAGTTTTGATCCATAGACTCATTCATGTTAAACAATGCAATATAGTGTCTTCACACAGTTATTTATGAGTCTGCTATAGCAAATGAGAAACAGGCTTCAGATTATAGGTGCTCTTCTCATGTCTCCAAGGTGATTGAAAAGAGTGTTTCACTGAGCACATTATCAAGTCGCTGACCATCACTGTTCTCTGCAGTCTCTGTCCCCTGTTTTTTGGCAGATTTGTGAGAAGCAAGTGTGCCGCAATATCTTGTAGAGTTCCAGAAGACCATTTAGTGGACCCGCCATTTATTTTTGGTTAAAGGGAGTACTTTCGTTAGCACAATATTTATACTATAATGATCAAAAGTGTAAGGTAAGAAATGTTTGGTCTATGTGGTTAGGTCTGCAGGACCTAGCTACACAGGAAAAATAATTTTATCTATCAAGCTGTTATGTGTTGACTCCAGACAGCAGCTAACCCCCACTCAGCTGCTCACTCGCTCCCTCGTGGTGGGATGGGGAAGACAATTGGAAGGGTAAAAGTGAGAAAATATATGGGTTGAGATAAAGACAGTTAAATATGGAAAATGTTGTCCACAGAGTCAAGAAATTCACCCACCCCTTTCCATAGGCAAGCAGGTGTTCAGCCACCTCCAGGACAGCAGGTCTCCATCATGTGCAATGGTGACTTGAGGAAACAAATGCCATCACTGCACATATCCCCCATTTCTTCTTCTCCCAGCTTTTATTTCTAAACACAACATCATATGGTCTTGAATATGCCTTAGGTCAGTTAGGGTCAGCCATCCTATGTCCTCTCCCAACTACTTGTGCACTCTCAGCCGCCTCACTGATGGGGTGGGGTGAAGAGCAGAAAAGTCCTTTACTCTCCATAAGCACTGTTCTGCCATAACCAAACACTGTTTATCAAGGGTGTACTGACTTTTTTTTATCACAAATTTGAAACCATGTGCTGTGACAGAAATTGATACCTCAGCCAAAACCACTATGCAAACCCAGAGATGAAATGAGCAGAGAAGGGAGTGGAAGCTGGTGGAGGCTGTGTAAAAACCTGAACCTTGAGTGGTTTGGACCATGATGTCTTCCACGCTTCTGAAAACTTCATTGACTTTAGAAGAGTTATCTGATTTAAGTCCAGCTAAGAAATACTGTTGCTATCTTGAATAGTGTGTTTGTTGGGATGTCTGGTAGATCTTTGGTAGTTCAAGGAATAGAGCAGAGCAGTTCTTCAGCCTGTGATGTTGTAAAGTTACTGAAGCACTTTATCACCTTAGAACTAGGAACTGAATTCTGCTATTACAGTATGTTAAGTCCAGGGGCCATGCTGAAATTTGCGGGGTTTCACCCAGTTTGTGTTCAGCAGAATATGTCCAAAAATATTTGTCATAATCAGTTCACTTCCAAAATCGCTCAAATACAATGTTAAATCCACAAAGAAAAGTGCTGGGGCTTGTACCCTCCGTAAAGAGCATTGCACATCAGAGAACTGCAAGCAAGAGCCATTGATGCAGAATGTGCAATATATGTGTGTTTGAGTCACATCAACAGCAGAAGGTCACATTTAATTTTCTCCCAGAAGAGCACCCTCTGAGCTGACACACAGAGATAAAGATACTACTCATTATAGCAGTTGTGATTTTTCTACCCAAATAGCTTGTGTGGGAAGGAGATCAGCCTCGAGTCCCTTGAGTACAAACCAATCTATGCAGCAGCCCCTCAGCTTGCTGAGCCAGCAGAGCAGCTCCTCTTTGCTGCCTAATTTCAGATAAGAGTTAAACATAAATAATAATAATACCAAAAAGTCCGATTATCTCGCAAAAAGATTCAAGTACTGCATATAATCTTTGGGGGGAAAGATAACTGTAGAAAGACAAAGAATAAAAAAAACCCCAAACATAACCAGATAAAAGTCCAAACTAAATTCAGAATTTAGTCCTCTCTACATCTAAATTAAAGACGTAAAATGCAAACCAGGGCATTTTGAAAATACGTGGGATGATGTTGTCTTTTTGGTTATATTTCGCATTTCTGTCTCAGGGACAGATCCTGGAGTGGCAATTCCTTCACTACCTTCTGAAAGAAATTATGTATTTTTATGCCAGTTGGGGATCTCATCTCATTAGAAATCTCCTGATTCTCCTAAATGAGTCGTGCAGTTGTCTCATGATTTGCCATCAGGACTTCCCCAATGTCTGCTCATGCAGGGCATTTTCCCTTTGTCTGCAGACTTGGCAATAAATAATTACCTATCAGATTCTCAGCATGAATTCTGGAAGGGTTGAAAGGGTTTCAAAATATAGGTAAGAAGAAGAGAAGAGGGAGTAATTAATATGGGATTATTGAGGAAAAGAAAGAGAGCAGATAGGAGAAAAATAGGCAACTGAAGCGAAGAAAAAAAGGGTAGGAGAGACACTTTGATAAACAGGGGACAAATTAGGAGAACTTCAGGATGGGAATAATATTTCCTTTATTAGCAGCACAATCTAGGGGAGAAGAGGTAAAAAGATAGAAAGAGGAGAAGACAGATTCCTGGAGGCAGTGAGGAAAAACTCAGCACACAGGGAAGGTGACAGCTGAGGATAAGGATAGGAATCAAAAATCAGTGGGGAGGGACTGAAGATTGCACTTTTAAGGAAGCTGTTGTATTCTTGCCTCTGCTGTTCCTTTTCAAATTGAAATGCTTTTTTTTTGTTTGTTTTATTTTTAAATGTTTTTTTCAAGGTGCAGCTTTATTTGAGTTATGTGTATCCTATGGTTATGATAGCAATCATCTGTTTTGCCTTTACATTTAGTATGGATAGTTCTGTGTCTACTTTCTATTTGCACATACTAAAAACAGTGTTAAAATGGTAAACTTGATAGATTTCACTTAGGAAACTTCAGAACATTAAAACACTGGAATGCAGAATAATTCTGGTTTAAGCTGTTTTCTGACATCCCATAGTCTTGAATTGGCAATCATGTTCAGGGTATGTGTGATTAAAGAAGCAGTGAAGCCTGGAAAGTAAAGAAAAACAAAGGAAGAAAGATTTAATTTGTGTGTGTATACCTGTGAATATCCACATTAATGGGGAGAGATTTTTTTTCAAAACAAGATCTTTCTCAAAGTTTTTTCAGCTATTTAAAACGTGAGAACTGGGGAGGAGAATGTTAGTTCAAGAGATAAGAAGCCTGGAAAGTGAGAAGGATCAAATCAAAACCACCTTCAGTTTATTTCTGGAGATCATGGAGAGAAGAGATGCTTATCTAAAAGACAGAAAGAGTATTACTAAGCAGAGAATAAACGAGTACAAAACCATCCTTATGGTTCTTTATTTTCCAAATTAGAGCAAACATATGTTGTCTTCCAATTGCAAAAGTGCAATTGAGAAGTATTGTCTCCATTGTAATAGTTCCTGATAGTAATTCCTTGACTCTCTGAACATAAAACATTTAGGAAAAAGAACAAGTACAACAAGTGCAAGAAGGGGGAGAACATGCTTTTTCATTGTGAATAATACCCTGCTGTTGTTTATTTATGGTCCATATTGAGTGACTGGACAGAAGTACTCAAACTTGAAATCAGTATGCAAACGTAGCCTTAATTAGGTGTTTTGGAGTTCCAATTTTCTTGTCCAGACACCCTGTTGTTTTTGTGGGGTTTTTTTCCTGATTGAACTTATCTAAAAAGTCAAGGGATAGTACTAGTACTGTCATGTATTTATGCCCCATAAACAAACTTTGCTTCTGGTTTTTAATGAGTAAGCAAACAGAGGAACTGAAAGCATAAAGGGTGGGTCTATCAGTTGGCTTGCCAACAGTTATAATGTCTTATTTCTGTGAAACAAAAGAGGGAAAGTAATCCTTACTGGTACAAGCTGCTCACAGAATATCTGAAGTCCCTGTCTGTTGCTCCTGATTAGCTCTCTTCACAGATTTCCCCTGGGGAATGATGCTGAAAGCCCAGGGGGAGGTACTGGGGCAGGGGAGCAACACTTGTCAGTGTCCCTAGCCTACTTGAAAGAAAAGTGTATCATCTGCATGTCTGTAGGGGACAGATGGGATTTAACTGTGTCTGTTTTGTGTGCACTTCATGTTTATCATAAATCCTAATGCTTCCCTTCATCACCAAGTTCTGCTAAACCCAGAGAGGCTTACCTATGGTTGTCTCACTGCAGCTCTTTTTCTCATCTTTCTTTCCAGGCTCTGTGTCCACACATGTGTGGGGTGGACAACAATAACTTATTTATCTCCTTTCTATATCTTTGTATGTTAAAATAAAAAAATGAGACCTGATGAAAGAACTTGAAAAGAGGAAAGTGAATATATTACTTCAATTAAAGCCATGGTGAAAATCAAATCACACATAGTTGTGTGATTCACTCAGCCATATTTTTGTTCTGTCTGGATCCTCCTGTTTTCTCATTTATAGGGAGAAAGATTATTTGCTGTAGCCCCCAATACTTTTCAAACAATATAACTATAAGTGTTGCTTTCCCTCATAAGCAAGTGTATCATCTATAAGGCTTTTTGTCTGACTAATTTTGGTTAAACAAAAAAGCAAATCAGAATGCCCTTTTATAGGGATGAGAATAGCTTTTCCAAATGTTGTACTATGCACTTATCTTGTGCTTTTGCACAATAGGGGACAGAATGCAACAGTTACACCCTCCACTCTTTAAATAACAATAAAATAATAATAAGGTAATAATATAAAATAAATAATAAACAAAAAAAACCACAATAAAATATTAAAATAAAAGTTTACTGGCTGAATCATTGGCTTCAGACTTTGAGCAACCCATTAGTCTGACAGTCTTCTGCAGAGCATCTTCTCAGCAGAACAGTGATGTAAAATAAACTACTTGCTTAAAGAATCTGGGGTCACCAGAGAAAAAGTACCATGTGAACTTGTTGTATTGTGAGGCAGAGGAATAATCATCAATGACTAAAATCAGTTGAGAAAATGAATACCTTAGTAGCTAGACAAGCAAAAACAAAAAACCAAAAAAAACCCAGATCTTTGGCACCAATGATTTGGTGCCTCTTTCATATTGAATGATGAAAGTTTATAAAGAAACAATGAAATATAAAAGCCCCATGGCTTCTTTTGTTTGGAGAACAATGACTTTTGGATGCAATTAAAGGCAGAGGCCTGGACATTGTGTACTGTGTTTTCATGGGCATGGGATTTTGTATCTTTACTATACTTCCCTCTGCTATTCTTTAAAAATATTGTAAAAATTCATTTTTCATTTTTGTTTTCAAGTAGTCACTAAAGGTTGCTATTATTCATTCTGGTCTAATTGCATGTACTACAAGACAAAGCCTGAAAAAAGATTGAAACATGATATAAAATGTGCTAATTTGATAATGAACAGCAATGCACAGTATGTCTTTTGTGCATTTTTTTCATATAATTCCTCTTGATCCCTTGGAATATCACATGCTAAATTAAGCATCTGAGTTAATTTTAATTTTCTGCCTCCCTTTTTTGGGATATTTTTCTTTTGGTTTGCTCAGAATTTTTAACTGTGGCTGGTTTTGATTCTGTGACAGTAAATGTTTCCTCGTGTCAGGTGTGGATCAGAAGAGCAGTAGTTGCTGCATGTACTGTCCAGCCCATCACAAGAAATTTTGGCCCCTGGAGCTTTCAATGGTGTTTGAGCAAATCATGTAGACTGTGTACCCCAGGAGGCAACATTTCCTCTTTATTCAACTTCACAAGTATAAGATGAAGGTGGCTGTCAAATGGGGTACTGAAAGTCAGTGTCTCCAGCAAATCACCCCTGTATGTCTTAGAAGCAGAGAATACTCGGTCCTGCTTTTTCTGTCACTATCTGGCTTCCGGCAAACTGTCAGCACTATCCACATTTGAGAAAAATCTGGAGCTTGTAGAATAACTAAAATTCTATAATAACAACCTGAAATAAAGTGTAAGTGGAGGGAACCCCAAGAAAAGCTCTTCTCTGCTGCATTGAAGACTCTGTGTTCTTTTCCAGGTTCCTTGCATCCCTAGAAATGACTAGCATGGAAGACTCCAAAAATGGACATGACCTCAAGGTCCTATCTTGGGGAAATATCTTAAAATAAAAGCTATCAAAAATATGGTGGATATAAGCCTTAGTGTGGAAAGTACTTCAGTCTAAGTAGTATGAGAGTTTCTTGATTGTTGGAAAAAATATCACCTGATACCTCCAGCCTCTGATCACTTGTCCCTGAGTACACAGTGGCATCTTTCCCATTTTCTATCTACTTCTACCATTGCTTGGGAGTATGGCCTTAAATTCAGTGGAAAAGCGTTAGACTAGGCCTTAGACTTAGACATTAGACCTTAGACTAGACTCTTCATCTTGTCATCCTGCAAAGCAAAGTAGATAAAGTCTTACAGAGTGGTGGTAGAGATGTGAATGCCCCACTATAGTTCCCTGTGGTCATATTTGCTCATAATACCTTACTGAGAGCTTGTAAGTGAATGTGTAGGAATTTATTTAGGATGTATAACAGGTGCCCTTATTTTCTTGGTAAAAATACTTGAGCTCATGGAAGACTACACAAAATTTAGAATTATTTGGGAAGGTGATAAGTTCTTCATTATTATAATTACAATTTGTCATTGCATATCACAGGAAGTATGATACTGCGACTGTCTATCCAAGAACAGGCCACAAAATCATCATCAAGGCAGTGTGGGTCTTGAAAAGATCAAATCAGCTGTACAGAACTCAGGCACGTGAAATTATGGATGTTTTATTCAAGGCTGTCAACAGGTTCCATTAAAAGTTCACAAGCTTTCTCAGTGAGGGCAATCTTTCTAATACATTCAGTGTAACTAACAAATACTAAATAAAAGAAGGGCTAAGATGGAGCAGGATTCATGATGTGGTCTGAGAAGGTGCCAGCAAAGAGTGGGATGTACCATCTTTGGTTCCCCATTGCATTTCCTAGTTGTGTAACAAAGCCAATGTAAAGAGAAGTCTTGCAAAATAGTCTTGGAATCACATTTAATGATTGAATTTCCGTTCCAAGGAATGCAACTGCAGGACATTGCTAAACGACTGAACATGCATGACAGTCAGTGAAAAAGAAAGTATCATAGCAATGTTATTTTGTAGAGCTGCTACCCTTTGGTGATGTGTGTGAGCCAGATTTTCTCCCTAAACATCAAACACACTGCAATTTCCTAAAATCATGGCCTCAGCAGAGAGTGAGACCAAAGTTCTTTTTGCCCTCAGGAATGCCAGCATCTTACATAACCAGAACCTTGATCTACAAATGTTTCCCAAAGAGCAGCAAAACCTGATGAGGAGTCAAGTGCAAACATTGAATAAACAATCCGTGTGGCCCTGGTGCAAAGTGGACAACAGCTTTTCCCTGTTACAAAACAAAAATTTACGTCAGTGACACCTTGAGAAACTCTGGCCTCTGTTAAAAGAGTACTGTCCAAACTTAGGTTTCGGCTCATCCAAACATTTCAACTTCTTATTCTTGTACATCTTGAAGCTTCTCTTATTACCCATTTCACATAGAATGAAGACTAACTGCAGGCCTTAAGAAATGAGAACCAGTGTGCATCAGCACAGCATATATGCTCTTGAGGATAAGAAGGATGACAACAAAAAGGTTTCACCTGTATAAGCTATTCCCATTAAAATTGGTGTGTGAAGTATTGTTACTTGTTTCAAAACCAAATATAAACCAAAATTATTTGTGTAAGATAGAAAGGAAAGTGCTGAATTACATTCTGGAGAATCTATCCCTCCATGTTTATTCAAAAGGTAGAAGCAAAGGGAAAACATGAGCATGACCTAGCCCACTTTTCACCTAACACTTTATTCTTTGCCCAAGAAAGAACAGATGCACAGATTATATTTCTGATTAGTCTGACATCCTTCTCCATAATTTGTTTCTTTGATTCTTCTTCTTTCTTTTGCAAAGATTCATCTTAGATTCTGAAACATTTCAGCGCGTATCTGGATTGGCCTATATTTCAGTAGCTACAGCTTTTCCCTCTGCCTTTTAGCCCTTAGGTCTCCTGAATTGCCCTATCTAAAATGTTTCTGCTGAAGCTTTCCTAGAATTAGAGGGTCATGTAGGTTGGAAGGGACCTTAGGAGGTCTCCAGCCCAAGCTCTGGCTCACAGCTGTGTCAACATTGAATTGAGAACAGAATACTTAGGGCTTTCTCCAGTTAGGCCTTCAAAATCTCAAAGGATGGAAGTTCCATAATTTAGTTGGGCTTAAATATCTCATACTGGATTTTTTTTTCCTTTTATCCTGTCATGCACCACAACTTGGATTTTTCTTCTTAATAACTTGCTCAGAAGTGCTGTAAAGCAGCTCTGAAGTCCCTGCTGAGTATCCAGGCTGAACAAACCCAGCTCTCAGCTTTTCCTTGTACATCATGTGCTCCAACCTCCTGATCACCTTGGTGGCCTGTCTTGGATTCCCTCAAGTTTGTCAACAGCCTTCTTTTGTTGGGGGCCCAGCTGGATGCAGTATTCCAGATGTGGCTGGATGAAAGCCGAGTAATGGGGGAAAAGTACTTCTGGAATATTCCTTTTTTTTTTCCCTGGGTTCAAATCTGTTTTGATTTTTTTTGTTTCTTTGTTTTTTTCTTATTTTTAAGAAAATAGCCCCCACAACAATGTAGTAGACATTTGTCCTATGCTGCGTGTTTGCTGCTATTTACCTTATTCACTTTTTACATGAATTTTCTCTCATTTCCCTTGCCACTGTTTTCTTCCCTTTTGTATTTTTTCCTTTTTTTCCACTGTTTGTCAGATATTTTCTCCGGAGTTTTGTTATTATTATTATTATTATTATTATCATCTTTATGATGATGATGATTATAATGATGATGATGATGATGATGTTTCCAGGCCTTTCTGTATCAACCTTAGTACCTCTAAAATAGCCAGCCTTGGAGTAGTTACAGGAACTGCTAAGCTTGAACCCTCCTCTGCCTTCCAACAATCTTATTTTTTTCTGAATATTTACCTTCTAAGTCTAAATATTCTCGGCATCTTTCAACAAAGCAGCATCCAATTCACAACATTCTCAATATGTTGATAATATAAATACTCATTTGCGTTTTCCTCTTCACGTCCCAGATCTCAAATGGTATCTTGTGAAAAGAGTTTCATGTGGAGCTAGCTATGGAAAATGTCAAGTTTCTTGATGAAAGCAGGAGGCTGTCCAGTTGAGAAGAGAGAATTCCAGCTTTCTACTCCACAGAAGGCTTGGGGGTTGCAGTTCCTAAGCAGACATGGGATTTGAAGTATTATGATTTCTCCCCACCAAAAAACTGCTGAAGCAGGCAGGAAAGTAATTAGACCTAGCATGCTTTAATTACTTTTTCCATTTTTTATTTTTTTTTTTAACTTCAGGGGTGCTGGCAACCAATGTAATAAAGGGAAGTATCTCTTCAGCAGCAGAACTTCCATGTGTTCTCTCATGGTATACAGATGAGGAGGTAACTTGCTGGGATACTGCTCATCATTTTGTTCTTAGCTAAATTAAGCACATAATAGATTTCCAAAGTTTAGATTAATGCGATTGTGATAATGGCCTCAGGGTCAGAAGAGTATCTCAGTAAATAGAAAGATTCTTGTGTCTGTTGTCATCGTTATAGATACATTTTTAGAATTGCAGCTTCTTAGCGAAAGGAGCATCTACAGAGAAGAGATGTTTTTTGTTTTAAAACTGAGTTTTGACCTGTCTTTTCCATGATTTGTTAGATCTCCAGAAGGTTAGCTCAATAGGAATCAGTGGGAACACACTCGGCAGCAAAATGGCAAAACTCAATGCTGAGTTTTGATTTATGTTTTCCGAACTTTATTTTTGTATATCAGCTCTGAGAGAAGGAGGCTGAAGACACTTGCAGTGGCTACTTTCTGGTCATGAAATCATGGTTGATATCTAATACTATAATACTGAATCTAAGATTGTTAATTGCCTTTTGGGCTCAATAAAGGACACAGCCTGGAAAGAGTCTGTTTATCCATTTATTGTTCTATCACAGTGTGTTCTCAAATTCCCTTTCCCTTTGCTTTCCCATTTGGAAAAACAATGATAAAGAACTCGGTACTTCTTGAGATCTGCAGCTGAAAATCTTTGAATGTTGGTTTGATTTTGCCTATCACATCCTGCTGCCAAGGTAATGATCTAAGTAGAGAGGCAGCACCTTTGCATATGCTCTGAAAATGCTTTGCTTGAAAAGATTCCAAATTACTGGTAGGTCATCCCTCTGCCATTTTGTCTCATCTTCCACCATCTTGTCTTACAAGAGGCAACATTAGGAAACAGAGCACTGAAGAGAAATGTCGACAGGGAAAGAAGAAAAGGTTAATTAACAAGTTGGAGAAGTGAGTGGATGTTTTTGTTGCTTTTTCTCTTTCAAAGTAGGACACTTGTTGAGCTGTGAAGCTTAGCAAGGAGCAAGCAGGGGAAAAAAGCCCACCTCTGTTCCTTTGTACTGATTCTTTCAGTATTCTGCTTGAAATTCGAGTGGCTGCTGGAGAGAAGCACTTAACTCTGTTCTTCCCTATTTCTTTGTGCCCCTGTTTGTCATCACCAGGGAAAGGGAGAATAAAGACTGAAAGAAAGGATGAAAAGCAACTGGAGATCACAGGGACAAAACCTTCAGACTGCACCTGCAAGACCAGATTGTGAACACTGGTTTCATCTTCCTCACCAGTTTGGGATAATAAAATACGTACACAGATGTGGACTACAGTTAGGTGCCCGCAAGCTCTTTGATTAAGTTTCTAGTATTTTCTAGCCTGAAAACTGGTTCCTCCACTTCTTTCCTGCTGTTTCAACACCTTTGGTTTTAGGTGACCAAAATTGCTGCCAGCTTACCTATTTTTTACATTTTGGCCTGTGAAGAACTTCCCTCATGTATCCTTAGGAAAGGAGCTTGGCAGAGGTTACAAAAAAACAAAGAGGGAGAAGTGAAAGAAATTGGTGAAGACATGTTCTGGAAAAAAGTCTTGCAAAGCCTTTTATTGATAGCAAGGGCAATAAACACATTGAGACTCAGGCACGTGTGGGAACAGGGGCCGTGCATTCATTTCTCCCAGGCCCTCTTCCTTGCCACCTGTTCAGCCTCTCACATGCACGTTTTCAATAATAGGAGGATAACAGGCTCCTGAATTTTCAGGATCTGAACACAGTGCTTGTTTCTTGCAGCAGCCATAGAAATTCTTTTTCACATCCATGATATCTTATTAGGGACAAAGACAGTCATTACCAATATTAGTGCCACAACAACAGCATCTGGGAACCTGTGAAGTAAAGAAATACAGGATCCCTCCAAAAGACAGATCAATGTCACCACAAATATTTGCCTTTTTTTTTTTTCTAACAGAGTAGAGATAAATACTAATATATTGGAACTTCCCTGGGCAGCCTGTTCAAATATATCAGTATTTAGCTCTACTACGTAAAGAAAAAAAAGAAAACAAACGAAAAAATAAACAAAAAAAAAGAAAAACAAACAAAACCCCCACAAAACAGTTTAGCTACATTCTTTGCAAATACTTTGTGTCTGTTGAAATGAGAGAGGCTGTATGTTGAAGGAGCTTGGACTGAGTGTGTCAAAGAGAGAGCTATAAAAATTAAGGGCCCTCTTGGCTTTCTCCATCCATTTTACATCACTGAAATTTCACTGGTTGCAGTGAAACTGTTCATGATTTATGTCACTTAATTGAGAAAAGGATGAGGCCAGTAATTTCTAGTTCTGCAGAAAGGTAAAGGCTCCAATGAAGGGCCCTGAATAGTAAAATAAGGTATAGATAGGTACCTGTGGGAAGATAATACATAGATAGGTACCATTATGCTACCTCATAACTAATAGAAGCTTGATACTAAGGGTAAAATATCAAATATCCATTTCCCTCTGAGAACAGCTAAGTTAAGAGAAATGATCCCTCTTAGTTCCTTGGTCAGATCATCTGGTAACCCCTGAAGTTCTTGTGATAAGGACATGATTCAGAGAGACACCAACCTATGCTTTTCAGCAGTGATTTCAATAGAATTCCTAAGTAGCTGAACTGCTTTGCTGGCTCGAGCAAGATAAATCAAACCATCAGGTGAGGGATTCTGCTAAATCCAAATGTTCAGGCTTGCATAAGATTTTGTAGAGTTTAAAAAAAAAAAAAAAAAAAAAAGATTGCTGCAACTCAGTTTGAAACTGGAGGTAACCTTGCATCTGGTGAAGTTAATTTCTAGTTTTCTTTAGTGCTAACAAGATGACAGAAAATCTCGCTGACTGTGTCCCATGTAGCCCGGTCTTAAACCATAGACATAAGTGGCAGCCAAGATACCAATAAAAGATGTTTAGTGGGATGGTGTGAGTGAAGGAACTATAATAGTCTCAAACTTGCTGATATTTGTATACGGCCTAGATAGTATGTTGTATTGAATCCAAAAATATCAGAGCACTACTCAAGTCTTGAAAAAGGCTTAAGATTTCCATGCTATTAAGGCACTTCAAAGATGAGGCATGTCGACTAATTGATTTGTCCAGCAGAGAGGAACACAACCCAGGTGCCCACCTCCATATTCCTGTACTATAATAACAAGGATGCTACACATGTTGCAATTAGATTGGATGATATGCAAAATAAACCCCTTTACAATGTTCTTCAGCTATGTTACCTTCTTTATGCTGTCATGGCAAAACTGTGGGGGTTACTTATTTTACAATCACCAAAAGAACCAAAAAAAAAGTAAAAAAAAATGCACTGACACAGTTTAAATATTCAAAATAAATCATGAGTTTCTGTCATGTGGAAACAAAAAACTAATGATACAGTGAAAGGCTACATTTCCATAACTCTGACTCGCATCTACATATTTCCCATTTGAAAGTCAATGGGAACCGTGTGGCTAAGTGCTATGTGACTCTGACAAACACAAAGGCAGCCTGCCTCCTCCTTGGCAGCCACAGCTCTGTCCTCCCGCAGAGGAATCACCTATGTGATTTGCATCTGATTTCCTTGCTAACCTGCAAGAGAACTGGAGCCAAACAGGAGTAGATGCACCAACGGTATCTGAATATTTAGCAGCACAAAAAGGAGGAGTAATTGATTCCTGTCTTGGGCATGCTGGTGTAGCTCCTTTTTGCATAGTCAGGTGGGAAATGGAGTTGAGTTGAGCTAATATATTTATCAGCTGTTGGCTTCTCCGGAGAAGACTTTCAACCCTGTAAATGTCTTCGAACCATATGATCATTTAGGCTGTAAAAGTCCAACTATTAACCCAGCACTGCCAAGCCCACCACTACACCATGTCCTAAAGTGCCTCATCCACACATCTTTTAAGTATCTTCAGGGATGGTGACTCCACCGCTTTTCTGGTTAGCCTGCTGCAATGTGTGCCAACTGTTTCGATGAAGAGATTTTTCCTAATAATTATAATCAAATTCTGAGGAGTTTCAGGTCAACCCTTCCCATATGGAAATCTGTTTTTTCATCTACATGAAATCAACCAAAAGTATACCTCGACAGTGGGACAGTATTCTCTAAAAGTAGATGATTAAATAATAACATGGCTTCTTGCTTGCATTTCTAGTGCATATAGTTGGCCTTGTGCCATTGGAGTTCCTTCATCTCTGTAAGGCATGAAGAAGAAGATGATCAAATGTTCAGTGTATAGATAAAAAAATGCCAGAATTTGGTTCTATTCTGTGCAATGTAGTTTTAAATAATGTCAAGCTTGTTCCTTGAAGGTGCACTCTCAATTTGTTTATGTTTTTATTCATTAAAGGAAAATCAGTTTCTGACTGTGCACACTTTGTCCTGATTTCTTTAGCACCATATGATTATGAAAAAAAGAAAAAGTGTTTAAAGCTTTTTTTCAGTTCTTTTGAAAGCTCTGTACTGCAAGAGAAAAATATATTAAATCCCTGCTGTTGCAGGGAAGTCAAACCCGCCACAGACTTTCTCCATCACTAGAGTCCATTGCCAAGAACCACACTCTAGTCTTACAGTCTATCTGGCTGCACCACGAGTAAATAGGAAAATAAAAAATACCAAGATTTATGAAATGCACAAATGAAACCCAAGAAATTTGGCTTTAGGTTTCTTTCGTCAAAAATGAGCTTCATGTGATTCCACTGTTCTTATGAGTGACATGGCACTCGGGGACGTGGTTTACTGGTGGACTTGCAGTGCTGGCTTAACAGATGGATTCAATGATCTCAGAAATCTTTTCCAACCTAATTGACTCTGTGATTCTGTTTCTCTTTTTGTCAGTGCCCCTGTTACCACTTCTCAGTCAAATGACAGTCCCAAAGGTTGTTTGGGTCCTGCAGTTAACATGACACCCTGAACAACCTAAGCCAAGGGGGCTCAGGAAGAGCTCACCACTTGCAAGAGGGAAGAGTGAAATCTCAGAGAGAGCTGCAACTCTGACTTCAGCTGCAGTCTGAGCCTTTCTAGACACACCAATAATCAATTACAGGACACAGCTCCATGGAAAAATGGGTTTCTAGCAGTTTCTCTTGAAATCAGATTTTCTGACCCTAGTTTTGCACTGGACCTGGCGGCAGGATAACAAGCCATCCAGTTTGTGTTAATACTGTGGTTTTAGCTTCTGTGATTATTTCCCAGGATGTTCTGAGTGATAGGCAATTAATTTTTGGTAAATGTTTTGTGATCCCGGGAGTTACACAGATGGGAAACCTTATCATTCATTATGTAGGGCCCCCTGACACAGAAAACCATTCTGCCCCATCCATTTGGCTAATTCAGGACCATTACAATTTCAAAATCAACATGCATTTTTAAAATAACTTGAGTGACATTCAGGACTGTTATGGACCCTCAGGTTAGCACTTAAGGAACTATTAGTAATGTGGATTTAGTCATTTAAGTTGTTTGTGGTTAGTGTTGGTTTTGTTGGGGTTCTTTCTATGTTTTAATTCAGCAGATGTAAAATCAACAAGTGTTTAGCCATCAAAAAGGGAACTTGACATTCCTGCTTGAAAAATCTAACACACTGGCTTCAGGTTTTACTGACTGATTAAGCTGAGCTGCTGGAGGAGGCTGGATTATCATGTCACAAGGCCGCCTCTTCTAAGGCTCCTTGTAGGGCCACAAAAGATTAAAAGAAAGCTGAGGAGAGGGCAATTTCACTGCATTTAAACCAGTCTACTTTATTCATTATTCAGGTGGCTGTGTTGTCCGTGAAATTTTCAAGTACTGATTTCCTGGGGAGAAAAACCAAAACACAACACATTCCTTTTAGCCTTTCTATCTTTTTTTTTTTATTATTATTTTTACCTTCTATCCTTATTTCCCTTGATTTTAAAGCATAAGTACATGCTTCCTCACTTCTTTGGGAGTGAAGTGCACGTACCTCTGAAACATTCCTTTGGTGCATTTACAAATTATCAGATTAAACCTTAATGCTTCTACTGTTAGAGGTGCTCCTGTCAATTACAAGAAAGTTGGAACTAGGTGAGCTTTAAGGTCCCTTCCAACCCAAACTATTCTGTGATTCTGATTCTATTAATTTTACTTTGTCACTGAAACTTTGGTGGTGAACAGAGGATGTTAAGCAATCAAGGAAACTTGCCTTGAGGAGCAAGGAACCTGTCTTCTGAGCCAAGGAGGGAGTCTCCAGAGCAGCAAGGACAATATAAATTGGAGCCTTGGGATCTGGGTGAGCATAGGTTAATGGCCTTTGTCACTCGTAATTAATTATTAATTAAAGTGGTATTGTCAAGGAAGGTCCTCTGCTCTACTCAGACCCTGCCTGGGATAGTAGATTACCCATCACCAGTGAGAAAGATCTTAGGGGGTTGGTTTCCTTCTGTACGCACAGAGTTAGGCAAGATTTGTCATTACATGAATGCCAATCACATAAGGTTTTGGCAGCAAAGGGCAGGCTTTGCCTTTTGGCAGTGTCTTCAGAGCACCAGAGCATTCATCTTTCTAATTATTGCAGCATCAAAGTGTCCTCTCGAGGCTCAAGGGAGAAGGTGCACAGGGAACTACAAGCATGGAGTAGCATGTCTCCTTCTCACACTCTCTTTGAGCTCTGACAGATCATTTCATTTCTCCCTGGACTGGCAGCAGGCAGTGAGAAAAGGCTGGCTTCCCCCATCATCTTTTCCTTTGATGAGTTTCTTTCAGCTTTGAAAGACATCACCTTTGGGTGAAATGACCAGTAAAAGCATAGAAATATACTTCCATGCTCAGCCCTCATTAGAGTTCAGCAGCTCACCTGTGCATTTAATTAAATTGAATTTCAACTTCAACTTTAGAAGCAAAAAGAAAATGTTGGAGGAGAAGCTACAGGAACACCACTGATTCAGAAATCCTTGACATTCCACAGGCTTTTTACAAAGAAAAGGCAAAGGTGGTTGGCTGCTATGTGGATTTGAGGTCCATGGAGGTGGAGATGTTCATGGAGGGCTTCAGAGGGGAGGCTCCCCATGAGCCCAAATTCCTCCAGATCCTCTGTATGGAGAGAAAACTGAGAGACCAGAAATCACCACACAGCTGGTCACTGCAGACTAATGGCATTTTCAAAGTAGGTGATCTCTCATCCTGCTCAAATTCAGTAGTAGTACACATCACTGCTGAATTCTCAAGAAAACAATCAAATGGGAAAGCACATCCTGAGATCTGTAAGGATTAGAGACATTCTGAAAGCCTCAATTGGGCTGTTGGGCCCAGTTCAGAAAGGATGCATAAGCACATGATTAACTTTAAATGTGTGCTGAAATCCCATAGATGTCTTTCAGGCCTTAAAGATATCCCAACATCAAGAGATTTCCTTTGAAATCAATATGACCGTTTCTTTCATGCCAAATCAGGACTTCGGTACATTCTTGTATGCAAGTCTAAAGCTGCAAGGGCAAACACCACCATTTGCGCTTTCCTACATTTAAAGGGGAATATTTACTAAAGGAAACAAAAATATTAAGTAGACTCTAAAGTGCTTTGTAGACTTGCCTTGATTTGGGTCACTCATGTTTTTTCTGGTTTTGCATATCTCAGAAAGCATGTGGTGGTTTTTGCACCCCTCCTGTCCTCAGGCTGCAGGTTTTGTTTTTTGAGGGAGGTTTTATTTCCCCCACTTTTCTTGTTATATGCAACCTGAAAGAGTACAAAAGATAACTTTGGCTATGGTAATACGTTATTTAACATGTGATTATGGGAAGCATTTTTTTTTCCATTTAGAATATTCCCATCTTTCCACTGACAACCACAGGGTGTTACCACCAATCTTCTTAGACATTCCAACAACCGTGTATCTAAAGAGTGCTGTATCTACTTTAAAAATATATGTTCACCTTCAGCCCATGATTTCCACAGAGGTTCTCTCAAGCTCATAAGATGGCTTTCAGACTACAAAATGAAGAGAAAAAATATTGCAGAGTTGTTATTTTATTTTTATTTTATTAACTTATATGGTATGTGTGTATACTACATACTGTATATGAGATATGTTATATATTATATTCTGAACATGCATGTGGATTGGCAGATTCCAGCTGCTTTTGAAGACCCACAGCCAACTAAAATTATGGTGTAATCAAGAATTTTTAAAACTTAACTTTAAAAATGCTGGTTTACACATTTAATTTCTTTAGTTTTGATTGAACTTGGAAAAGAAAGATGCAAGAAAAAAAAAAAAGCCTCTTGAAGAATAGTTTCTTTCTGCTTTATAATCTACTTATTTTTCAGAATTTTAGAACTGAGAAATCTGGCTTTCCTGTATTCCAGGCAAAGGCTTCTTAAGTAACATCTGTGGATATTTTCATGGGAACTTTTGTTCTTTTTCTATTTGAATAATTTATTAATATTACTAAATATGTCAGTAAAGGTTTAGTGAATCTGAAAGTTTCCATTTAGCCCTTCAGAGCAGAGTAGAACTATACAGTACAGACTCTTGTCTAACAGCATCTCCCCTTTTCTCTTTCCCATTTCACAGGGTGCCCTGTTACAGGAAATTGAAATGAAATTTTGTTATGTATAATTTCTTTCAGCTGTAGGCATGTTGTAAGATGCAAGCAGAAATATGTTCTTTGCTCTCTTATTCTCCAGATCTTGTTTACAAGATGGAAACAAAACAATTAGGTGATGAGTCTATCTGTAATCTTTGAAGGGAGAAAATAGAAAAGGTTTAAAAACTCTCAGCAATCCTATGATTTAGAAAAAAAAAATAATCACACACGAACAAGGCTGAAGCTAAATTCCTTTTAAATCTTAAAGACATCCCGGGCAGCATTTTAGACGACAGCCAGAAATGCTGCAGACCAAATCTTCACTGAGCTCGTCTTCATAAAACTTGAGATTGAATACAATTCCCTGAGAAGCTCTGGAGACAAGGGCAAAGCAATTCAACAGCGGCACACACATTTTTAGAAGCCTTTTACGGCCCTGGCCATTCTGACCTCTGCAGCGGTCTTGCTGTTGTTTTAGAATAGAGGCGGTTTCTTTTTTATTTTTCCTGCTTCACATAGTTGTTTACGCAACATGCTGTTTTCCTCTGTTTTGGATCATCTTGTTCAAAAGCATTTCCTTTGCCCTGCAGAAACTGTGGGGCTGTGAAGAAAAAAGCTTGCCAAAAGCAAGTACAGCCACTTTCACAGGTCAGTTAAAGTGGATACTGCCAGCTCATGAGTGCACACAAGTTCACACACTTCTTTTGAGGACACAGAAATACTTTGCTGCTATTATTTCTCATAGACTTTTTCGAGTTCAGATCCCAGACAATGCCAGAGCCTCCAAGATGAGCTCCTTTGCACATGGGTAATGGGAGCTGTTTGCTGTCCTGAACGTTTTGTGACCTGCAAGAGAGAAAAATGGCACAGGGGTTAAGTGACATGAGAGAGGCTCTACTGGGCATCAGTGGCTGAGCATGAAATAAATCCTGCATCTCAAAGCAGGATCTGCTCAGCACCTTTCCTGCTGTGTCTGGTAATGGTCACTGCAAGGGGAATGATAATGCTCACGGGACTAGCCCACCTCTTCCCCAAACTTGCAGCTACATATTGTGGCCTGAGACTTGCCATAACCACTCTACCTGCTTGACTTACCTTTACTATTTAAAGATAAACACTTAACAGTGGGTGCAAATGCCTGGAGGCACAAAACTGTTGCTTTGTGTAGTCAGACTGTAAAGTAGCCTGCATACTTTGGAGTACTATAGCTGAGGCTTTGAAAGATGCCTGTGGCAATTAGTTATCCACATGCCATTGAAAGGCAATGTATGCTGGGTGAAATCCTGAGAATGAGTGAGCAGCCAAACGATACCATATGGCCATAAGCTTTCCCTCAGCCTAGAACAGTGTTCAGTACAAAATGGTAGCCGAAGAGAGGCTTCAGATTGTGAATAGCAACTGAAATAAGCATAATAAATAAAAAAGCAAGTGCCTTGCTCTAACTGATGTGTAGCAGACATAATGACATTAGCAGGGTAATACAGTCCTGAAAAGTTACGTGTTAACCCTACACTGGAGCGTGGGAATTTCCAGCATTATTTTGTTATCATTGCGTGCTCTTGTGACAGTAAAGGGAAAAAGAAAGACCAAGGTGGCCATGTAAGATCTTGGCTTGTGCTTCATCTTCTCCCTTCTTGGGATCATGAACCAAATCAAAGCAGAACAATTAGTTTCTGCCAGTTTCCCATTTTGTCTTCAGGTGCAAAATTTGCCTTTCATTCAGATAGTCCTGGGATTTATTCATGCAAAAGTATGGAAAATGAAAGCATATGAAGTGTTTATGGCCAGGTTGGATAGGGCAATCGGATCTATTTGGAACTGGATGATATTTAAGGTCCCTTCCAACCTAAGGCTTCCTATAATTCTATGGCGGGGCAGGGGGAGTGTGCAAAAAGTAACTTGTTCATTTTTCATGTGTAAAAAACATAGTCCTTCCTGCTGTGTTTTTTCAGGGAGCACTTTGGAAAAACCCAGGTGGGTTTAAGATGAAGAGAGACTAGAAGACATCTTATTTCTCCCTTCTCCTTGTAGAGATGAACCACAGCAGGGGAGGGTTGCTTCAGTGCCCTATAAACACCTTGCTTTTGTCTTGCACTGTTCCTGTGAGGAGTTGCAACATGCCTTGTAAAAGCGACACTGCTGGAATTGTGCTGTGCAAGAACAAGAGGAAACAGAAACACAACCCCAAGCTTCAACTGCACGTGTCTGACAGCAGCTTATTAAACTCAGAGCAGTCATCAGAAAAGTGAGAGCAAGCACAGGGATGAAAAAGAATGTTTCTCACAGCATGGAGCAAAAATGTTTTCTACTAAGTGAAAGAAAACAAGGCAGGAAAAGCAATTCCTGGGTTGGGGGAGGTTCTTCTTTATGCAACTCTGGTTTGGGATGTCAGTTGTTAATGTGGTCTCTACAACTTAAATCTCCATCAAGATCATCAGCCCAAATATTTGCACATGCTAATTTGTTCAGCTGAGGCCCCTTGATCTGTCATATTCCTGTGAATCAGGTTTTCTGTTGGCTCATTCTTTGGGACAGCTTGCCTCCTTTTGGGTTTCTTATTAAAAGATAGTATTGACTTAGTTTCCTTTACAATGAACAACAGCCTTTTCTCCTAAAGCCTGCCTTGGCTTGTGCCTTGGGTGCATGTGTGCATGTCTGTATGTGGGACAGGCTGCTCTCAAAGGCTCATTTCCTGCTGGTCTTAATGACAAGAAAAATTAACGTCATCTTCCCAGGACTACTTAGTGTCCTGTGTCCCACTGGCATGTCCTGTATGCCAAGACTTCAGCTTAGAATGGAGAGTCTACATGAACTTTAGGACCTCAAATTTGCTTGCATTTCATCCTCATACCAGGTTCTGCTGGATGCCAATGAGGATAACAGGACCCTCAGTGCTAAACCTCATTGCAACATGGACCCTTAGCACGATAAATCCCATGAACCCCTATGAATCCAGCTACCTTCTGCACGTAAGGGTAGAAGTCCACGTGCTCCCAGATACTATAGCTCTGGGGAATGGTTTGGATACATTTCCTTGATTGCATTCAGCTCTCATCCTGAAAATCCCTCATTGGCCACCAGAACTGCTGCTGACTGCTCACTACCCTTCCCAGTTCCGATGCTGAGTGCTGCTGCTCTGAATTCCTCGCACAAGCATATGTGCAAGGGCAGTACTCCAAGAAATGAGCATCAGGAGCTTTCCCTGGCCTTCTCATCGTTTGCCTGCCCAGGTCTGGGCAGTCAGGGGAGGTCATGCCTTAGCTGAGAAGCAGCGGTGTTTGCTGCCGCACATCCTCAGCTGCCACCCTCCCAGGCCTTGAAGGCTGTAAATCTTAAGACTGATGAGTAATGACTTTTCTTTTTTTCCATTTCTACCCTTGCGCTGTTGCACTTAGCACTCATACGCTCTCTGTCTCTGAGATTTCTTTGCATTGTGGTGGAAAGCATTGTAGAGGAAAGATTCAGGATTGCCTCTCCCTCTGGAGCTGTGATGATGGATGGCAAGCCTTCCTTCTGTATAAAATACAGGCATGCACAGCATACTTCTCTCTATCAGTCCCTGTTTTTGCTTCCTCATGCTTGGCAGTGGGACCAGCAGAACCCAGATGGGGGAAGATAGGGATGTTGGGAGTTTGAGGGATGATAAGAAGATTCCTTTTAAACTTTATTTTAAATTTCTTCACTTGCTTTACCAATGACTTTAGATATTGTAAGCTTTGTTTTGAATTTCTGTGATCTGTTGTCATGTTTAATACTTTTTAAAAAATTTAATTTCAACTACTTTGAGCCAAATTAATTTAAATTCTATTTCTTATTGCCTCCTGCTTATATATGGGAAAATGAAGTTAAATTCTCATCAACACAACAGTACATAAAACTTTTTCAGAAATAATGTAGGCATGAAGAGGTAGGATTTTTTCTATTTTTTTTCCTGTTAGCTTCTTCTGGGACACTGAGAAAAGCACTTAGTTCATTTAGAGAGTGATCTCAGCATCAACATAACCACACAGAGAACTTCAGTTGTCTCATAGACTCACCCCTCCCCTCCCTTCACACCCTCCCTTCTTCTCCTGGGGAAACCAGTAGTGTCCATTGACTTAAAAGACAATTCAAAGGAATTGCATAACTTTATTCACCAAAGAAACATGATTAAGTTCACACTCCCTTCTCCTCTAAAGCACAAATCCCAAAATTGAGTTGCTTGGTCTGTGTAGGAGTGAATTTCATTAAGTAAAACAGCACAGAAATTCTTTAATAAGTCAGACATCCACGTGAGCTAAAAATCACAAATTCAGATAGAAAGCTCAGAGAAATCATATTTACTTCTTTTCCTGTGATATTGCAATATGCTTCCTGCTTTGTTGAGATGATCCTCATTCTTCAACTATTTTCCCTTACTCCCAGACTCCAACAGAAAAGCAGCCCACAAAAAAAGAATACAATCACTGTGCTTCATTGGATGCAGAAAATAAATAATGTGTCTCCTGCACCCATTACTTATCTTTGCTGTGTGTTTTTAGCCTACCTCCTATAAAAAGAAGAAGCTAATTTATAATCATGTTGTTTGTTGGGAGTGTTTGTTCACATCTGTCCGTCGGCAAGTTTTATAAATCAATTAGCTCCAGACAGACACACTCTGTAGCTTTCTGTGTTCCCACAGATGTCACTTACTCATCAGCAGAAATAACAGTAGCCTTCACTTGCTCCTAATTTGGGTGCACGGGAAAAACAATTAAGTATGTCTTCTGCACACGTGTATCAAAAGTGTTCCAGTTACCTGGCAACCAACCAAAAAACTATGCTGAAAAGCCAAACACCTGAGTACAATACTGTACCCATTTGCATATATGTGCATATGTAAGCCTGAAGAGATATATGTGGAATTATTTTGGTATTAAAGAGTAGGGACATGAGGATTTTCTTAAAATAACTGATTTAGTTTATTACCATTTTTGCAAATGTGAACTTAGAAGTAAGGTGGAGGGAAATAAAGCTGTGTTCGAGATGGAGAGGGATTTTGGGAAGCCACAGTGGTATGCTGCAGTCAGAGGGATTTATGAAGGGTGTTGAAGTGGCAGGTAAAGTTTACAAGCGTAGCACAGGAGATAATTGCACTCAGCTGGTGCTTTACCAGCCTACTAACTCCTCTAGTTTGCTTGAAGACTCATAGCAATATATTCTATCTTTTTCCAGTACATATGGCCTCAAATTATCATAGGGAAAAACCCCAATCAGTTATCTTGGGTTGGGATCACTGAATTCAGCTCCTGGTCCTGCACAGGACAACTCCAAGAATCACACCATGTGCCAGAGAGTGTTGTTCAAACACTTCTTGAACTCTGTCAGGTTTGGTGTTATGACCGCTTCCCTGGTGCGCCAGTTCCAATGCCCAGCTACTCTCAGGGTGAATAAATTTCCTAGCATCTAACCTAAATTGATCCCAGCACAGCTTTACGAGGATTGATCTCCCTGTGATTGCAAAGCACTTGTTATGAAAAGTTTAGGCTTGTCAGTCCTTCAGCTTCACCTTCTCCTGGACACTACAGAACGGGGGTGGACAATGTATGGACAGAGATTTCCATCCGTACTAAGCATAAAAGGAAGATGATTGGATTAAAACACTCTTTTTCTTGAATGTGGATAAGTGTGTGGTTTGAAAGAATGGCAAAGAGTGGGATATGTGATGAAGAGGATGGAGAGAAGGTGAGACAGAATTAAGAAGTGTGGCTAAGAAGGAGGAAGAGGGACACAGGGGGACACGGAGAGAAGAGAGGCTGGCCACCGGTAGGTGGGCACCTTCATCTTCTGCAACTCTTGTCCCCAGGCAGGGTTAAGGAAGAGAAGATGGGTTCAATGGGGGATGAGCACAGGTAGAGATCACCACACCAGGCAATAGAGCCAGGCTGTGAACCTTGGGCAACTACAGCGCATTGCATGCTCGAATAAAACAGATGTAGTGGTCATTCCTGTGAGGTCTTTTCTCTCGTTTACTAAACCTTCTATTTCCTCACCTTGACTTTACTTTCTTTCCTGTGGAACAGTGGAGGGCTTACTCTTTAATACCTTACAGTAATAAAACTGTTTTAATTAGCATTAGTTTGGAATGACAAGACTACAAGTAATTAAGTTACACTGGGATCTAGTTAGAATGAAATTGATACCAGGGGATAGCATAAACATAAATCAGCATTTAAATAAACTGAAATCAGATTGCTGTAATTAAAAGAAAAATCCATTGGCATTAAGACATAAAAGTAACAGATACAGATTTAATAAACATAGTGAAGGAGAGGGAGAGAGTCTGGAAAACTGTAAGTTGTTCCTCCCCACATATCTGCTTTAAAAAAAAAAAAAAAAAAAAAAAGACAAAAAATGACAGTTTGGTTAGTATTAAAGAAATACAATTACATTGGGATGGGAGAGAAGTTAGAGAAGATTATGAGTGTCTGTACAGAATGCCATTAACATTAACCCAATGCATTGCAAGTGAGTTCTAGTTATAGAAGTAATTACTGGCTACCGAACTCATCTGGAATCTGCAATCAAAGGACAAAGAGAGGAATGAGTTGAGGAGGAAGTGATTACTTCTCTGAAGTTAAGACTGGCTTGTGCAGTCAGGAGCCAGAAGCAGGCTGATACATTATTTTTATGCTACAGAAAGAGCATGCCAGCATATGTCTACCAACTCCTCCTGTTTTCTTTAGGCTGCTTACTACTGTAGGACACGACATTTTTGTATGATTAAAAATGATTCATTAGCCTTTTGGATTAAAGGAATCATGGAATCATGTATCTTCTTTAAATGTTTGGCAATTAAGATATACTAGATGAAGTATTTTTTTTTGTTTGTTTGTTTGCAAGACAATAATCTCCTTTCAGGGAATATAAAGGATTTGGTGGAACTGATGTAGGAAGGAAGATTAAGAGAGCTCTGTGTGAAGTGATTCCAGCTACGCTGAGACTTCAGAGGTAAGAAAACCCTAGTGGAGCTGGGAGCAACTCACCAAGAGCACTCAGTCAGGTTACGGTGACAGTCATAACATAGTAAATATTGCTTTACACTCTGGGTCCTTAGATTTTCTACAGACAGGTCTTACCTTCAACAGCAGGGTCATCCAAGATGAAGTTGTAAAGGCCTTTGTGGATCAATGCAGTGAGGGAATAGAAGCACAACATTATTTATGTACTATGCAATGGAAAGTGTCAGGCAAGCTTTACAGACAGAGCAAAGATGTGGCTGTGTTTAGACCTTGCTGACTAATGTAAAAGTTTGCTCAAGGCTGAGCTTTCTCTCTGGGGTATTTTTAGGCTGTGCAGATGGCCTGCACACAACATGGAGACTCAACTCATCCCACCCATTTCAAACTTGTTGGTCACACCTGGTGGATATGAAAACAGGTTGAGAGAGTTGAGATTCTTCAGCCTGAAGAAGAGGAAGCTCCAAGGAGGCCTTAGTGCCCTTCCAGTACCTAAAGGGGCTGAAAGAGGACTGGAGAGGGACTTTTGGACAAGGGCATGGAGTGACAGGATGAGGGGAAAAGGCTTCAAATTGACAGAGGGCAGGATATTAGATATCAGGAAGAAATTCTTCCATGTGGAGATGGTTAGGCACCAGCACAGGTTGTCCAGAGAACTTGTGGCTACCACATCCCTGGAAGTGTTCAAGGCCAGGAACGTGTCTCTGCCCATGGCAGGAAGGTTGGAACTAGAAGGTCTCTAAGGTCCATTCCAATAAAACCATTCTATGATTTGATGTCATAGGAAGTCCATGTGTCATAGGACTAAAATATTTGGGAATCTTCAGATCTAACACACCTGCAGTAATGTGTAGATATGTCAAATCTAATACCTCTTGCATACATTAAACTGTTAGCAGGTAAGTGGGTTATCCAAGGTGCATAAGGAATGATAGGGACATCCCAGCTGAGTTGCATACCTTGTGCATCCAGCAGAGAGCTGACCTGCACTTGTGCAGAAGACATTCAGTTGGGATTTCCAAATATTTTATAGTCATAGAATGTCTTGAGTAAGAAAGGACCTGTGGAGATGTTTTTATCCAATAATTTTTTTCTAGGCAGACCTTTCTTCCAGTCACAATAATGGATATTTTGAATTCCAAATAAATGTCTTTGAATTTCCTGTCTTAAAAATCCAATTGATTAGAAAGAGAAGGTGTCTGCCTCTAAATTTCTGAGATTGAGATGAAGGCATTTATTTTAAGCAGATGTAAAAGCATGAGTGCATGCTCCTATTCTGGGCCAATATTGTCTTAATTTATTTATGATATTTAAAACAGTATAAAGTTAAGGAAGGAGGCACAATTTCTGACTCAATCTAAGAACCTGAAGCAGAGTTTGTGTCACTTTAGTAATGTGGTATATGTATGTTGAGCATCATGACTCAGTGATGGTAAGATGGAGTGAGATGGACGGATATCTGATTTTTAAAATTGGGGACAGAGAAGACAAGAATTGTAGAAAAGAATAAATAAACCCTTTGTCAGTGGCACACTGGCATCTCCTTTTGCTTACTCAAAAAAAAGGTAAAATTAGTGGATTTTTATAAAAGTGAACAATGCCCATCCCATTCAAGTTACTGGGAGTTTTGCCATTAACTTAATGGGACTGAGGTTCCTGTTCCTGTATTTATTCATCAGAAATATATTTTTATTGAGTAGTAACAGAGCAATATTACACCACATATTAAAAGTTACTTGCATACATCAAAGCTGTTCCTTCCACAGTGATCACATTCCTTGGCCTAGGATAATTACCATTAATAATAGTGCTGTCATTTGCAGGGAAAGAGTCAGAATCAACCAAATAAATTAACAGAATAACTTCTTGACGTAAGTCAAGCAGGCACTATTCAACCTTACTTGACCACACATGCACCTCCTCAGACTAAATGAGTGCTTGTAACACAGACATGCCACTTTCATATCAGAGCACCAGGCCAATTGAGGCTCTGCTGGTTAGTGGATTTTTCTAGAGATGTTTGTGCCCCTGGACAGAAGGGCACAGAGGAACATCTTGATGAGGGTCCTCCAGTTTTTCTTAAAATGATGACCCATGGAGCCATAAGCTGACAAACATTAAGTGGAATGGGGAACTGACTGATCATAGCCTGGTTAGGATGACTGTGGTCTCACACCTCCACGACCCTGCTGAGCCTCTTTTGCTGCCATTACCAGCTTTGATTGTATAATGTACCTCTGTAGTGTCTTCACCTTATGGGTGAAACTCAGCAACTGGTTTGACAGCATCCTTCCTCATTACATGAGAAGCCTGAGGACAGAAGGGGAAATTTTCCTGACAAGTGACAAGGCAGGGAAAACTTACCTAGGTCAGCCGTCACTGCCAAATGTAGCATGAGACCAGGAAAACTACGCGAATATTATATTTTCACCTGGAGTATTTGCATCCAGGTTTGGAGCCCTCAGCATAGGAAGGACATGAACCTGTTAGAGCAGGCCCAGAGATAGTCAGAGGGTTGGAGCACCTCTTCTATGATGACAGGCTGAGACAGATGGGTTTGTTCAGATTTCAGAAGAGAAGACTCGAGGGAGACTTTATAGCACCTTCCAGTACCTAAAGGAGCTGTAAGAGAGGGACTTTTGACAAGGTCATGGAGTGACAGGACAGGGGGGAATGGTTATAAACTGACAGGGGTCAGGTTTAAATTTAATATTAGGAAGAAATTCTTTCCTATGAGGATGATTAGATACCAGCACAGGTTGCCCAGAAGCTGTGGATGCCCCATCCCTGGAAGTGTTAAGGTCAGGTTGGGTGGGGCTCCACGCAACATCATCTAGTAGGTGTCATCCCTGCCCATGTCAGGGGGCTTGAAACGAGATGATCTTAAATGTCCCTTCCAACCCAAATCATTATTTATTTATGGCATGAAGTAGTCTCCATCAGAAGGACCAAAAATGGCAGTAGATAGGTCATCAATTTCTTGCTTCACCTTACTAACTCCATGTGAACCAAAGGATTAACTCTTGTACATCGCTTACAGCATTCCTGCTGTTCTTATACAAACCTTTTGTTAAACCAGCCGTTGTTTTCTTGGGGAATATCACAAAATTATGCCTTGCAATTATAAAATTGCAAAATAGATGTGGGTAACTTTGGTTTTGGGGTTTTTTTTAGCAGGGAAAAAATCGCATGAAAACTTTCCGCAAGGCTACTCCTGCACAAGACCATCAGGCAGGCATTTGCTGCAGCACTGCCATCTTGTCTGGACAGAACTGCTGTCTTCCTCCTTGTGTCAGGAGCTAGTAGCACTATTTTATCACTATTTAGAAAAAAAAAAATTCAAGGAAAGAAGTAAGAAGGCAGATTTCATAGCAGAAGTCCCTAGAAAGCTGGGAACCCAGTCAGTTGCTGATGCTGCTTTTTCACAGTATGAACTCTCCATTCTCCATGTGTCTCATGACGTTCATTTTTAAAAAATATATATCTTGAGTTCATCAGAAATATAGAACAAAGCTACCTTCTGAAATCAGTTACATTGACAAAGTGCCAGAAATCCCAAATTAGTGTTTTCATCCCCTACTGTGCCAAAGAACAGAGTATGTCTAAATACACCGGCAGATCCTGAAGTACACCCTGATGGATAGCAAAGACTTCTTGCATGGAAAAGAGAACATTTTACTAAAATTGAGACTTGCTCATTTGAGAGTGTCCTGCCTTACAATACATGAATCTGGAAGTTGCCTTCAGGACATAACTTTTGAGCAATATTGTGTTCTTTTGTGTCACTAAAGCACAAAGCATAATTCTAACCAGCATGAAAATAGGCATCAAAACATGTCTATGGAGCACTGGTTTATCTTGATAGATACATAAAATATTGCAAAGGAAGGTGATCTTTAGACTTCAGGATCTGATGAACTTTCTGGGCAAACTTTGAGTTCAGACTTAAAATGGGTGCAGTCCAGGAATCTAGTCTGAAGGGCAGATGGGATAAAAATCTTCACAGAAGGAATAACACAAGTAACAGACATACAGTGGAGTCAGTTGGCAGTTGGATAAAACTGGAGAACAGTAGATGGGATTTGTTACGTTAGATAAAAGCAATGTCTTTTCTTTTTCAGAACATTAAGCTTGCTTTTGTCTTACTTGATCTTCTTTAGGGAGGTGGGCACATCTTTCTCACCCCCCATTCTCCATTCTCAGCCTGAGAAATGATTGCCCCATCCAGCTCTAGTGAAATATGAATGGTGTCTTGTTACATCACATCCCGTGTCTTTAGAAAATTCTCTATGTGTAGTGGGAAGCGCAAGGGGATTTCAAAATATTCCCTCTGTCTCACAGGCATGTTGTGAATGACCACATTACAAAAATGTATGATTGTCGATGTCAACGAGGCAATGTGATGATTGCTGATTGGGAGCTTTTTCTTCATTGTGTTGGCTATTCTGGGCTTTGCTATTGCTGCAAAACCTTGATGAACACACTGCAGCATGAATCATATGGTCAATACGTAATATGGGGCTAACCATACTTAAGAACCTTTTTAAGTTTCCTGACGTTCATGGAGAACAACTGCAATGGGCAAGCTGGATATTACTCAGCTGTGGCCTGATGGTTTCTTATCTCAGGATGCCGTATGGATGAAGCACGCTATAGCTGCTGTTTGCCTCCGTTGCCTGCTGTAAATGAGATTGGCACTGTGGTCCAGCCTCTGGAATCTTTCTGAGGATGGCAGAATAATTTCTATTGTCACAGAGCTTTGCTGAAGGGTTACCATGGCTTTTGGACAAGGACAATAATAAGGACACACCGTTCTTTCTCTTTCCTGCTGTGTTTCCCACTGCATGAGTTTAACCACAGGGCACAATTTTTTCTTGCATCTTGCAGATGTATGAGACGTCAATGCCACATTAGAAAATGGCCAAGCACACAGGAAAGCAGGTTAAGTCTCCTCTGTAGAGAGAGCACATGCCAGGGAGAGATGGAAAAAGAGAATCCCGCACCTTTTGGAAAATCAGATTAAGATTGCATTGAGCTGTTCATGGAAATGGTATGATTTGGTGGGGGTGGGTGGGAGAAGAGGTTGTGGAAGGGATGGAGGGCAGGAATGAGCAAGAATTAAGAATGATGTGTCAGAAAAGCCATTTCAGTTAAACCACAAAATTCCTTTGCCAGGTTGGCAAAATATGAAACCTGGCCTTGCTCTGTTCTTGTAAATCTCTGGCTGTGGAGGCTGTGATGGAGGATGAAGTGTTGTGTGGTGCTGGCTCAGAGTTGAATCAATTTCTCCATGTGGACTTTTATGTCCTGCTATGTGAAATTGAAAGATTATTTCTTTCAGATTTCAGGGGGTTTGCCTCTTGGAATTTTTTACAGAATCCAGCACCGTTCCGATGTCTCTTAGCAAATCCCACTGTCAGGTGGATCTGGCTCTGTGCCCAGCTCTCAAGAAGTAAATCTCCCCAGTCAAACGTGCTGATGAGCTCTTGGTTTCTTTTTTGCATGTTGTTGTTTGCTTGTTGATCCATGTCGTGGGACAGAGCACAATTAAATGAAGAAAGATGGAAATGTGGTGCTATGCCAGACAGTTTTGCTGCTGCCTTGTAGATTATGAAAGATGAGTGTGTTTCTGGGCAAACAGACAAGAATGGATAATGCTGTGTCCTTGATGTACTCCACCTCAGGCAGTTTCTTTGGAACTCTAGTCCTTCCTCAGGACGTGTGGAAAGAGTGGCAGCACTGATGTAAGCAGGAGCTGCCCTTGTCCCCGGGCAAGAGAACTTGTAGAGCTTGTCCTAACCTAAAGTGCATGATGTTTTAGTATTCCTAGACAGGCATTATTTTGAGATACAATATTTTTTAGTGATAGGACAAAGGATAATGGCTTTAAACAGAAAGAAGCTAGGTTTAGATTAAATATTAGGAAAAAATTCTTCACTGTGAGGGTGGTAAGACACCGGCACAGGTTCCCCAGGGAAACTGTGTCTGCCCCGTGGTTGGAAGTGTTCAAGGTTAGGCTGGGTGGGGCTCAGAGCAGCCTGGTCTAGTTGAAGGTGTCCCTACCCATGGCAAGGAAGTTGGAATGGGATGATCTTTAAGGTCCCTTCCAGCCCAAAGCAGTCTGTGTTTCTATGATATCTTTGTATAGAATGTTAATCTAGGCTGTGCTAGAAAAGCGTGCTGTTACTTTGCACATGAATTTTCTCTTACAAAGCAGCCCATCTTCTTCTACTGAGACTAAACCTTCTTGTTCCCGCAGCAAAAACACAAACTCTTACATAACATCTTAGTACTATCATTATCTATTGCTATTTGCACATTGGCTTAAAATTTATTCCCACACCCTTACTTCCTCGAGGCCTCTGTTTTCTTCCTCTCTCCTCCTCGCTCCTCTTTCTACCCCTACATCTGTTTCTTGTTTTCCCACCACATCACTTAGGAGGATTTACTACCACCGTTTATTTCCCAAACACTGCCACCAGTACACCTTCTGAGATCACTTCATTCAGCACCTGTCCTCCTCTGGAAGTTTACCCTTCTGGGTCCTTGATCTTCCATAGCCACATTACACCCTTAATTCTCCATTCTGAGCCCATCACCCATCAACACAGAACCACACACACATCTCCTGATCTCCTGCTTGCTTGGGCTTCTTGTCCCTGCTGCTCTGCAACCAATATCACCTACTTTTCACCTTGTCTTTGACACCCATCTTCTTTGGATGGTTCATTAGGGAAGATGACCACAAGAAAATAAGTGTTTAGAGGAGCTGTCCTTGACAGACTCATTACAACGTCCTCCTGACATCATTCAAGGTAGAGGACTCCCACAGTGAAGCCAGATTCTGGCAGATCTACCTTCCCAGAAATACTTCATGCAATGCTCAGCACCTTATTATTACTGGGGAGACTTTTTACAAACCAGACTGGAAGGACTGTCTGGCCACTATGTTACCTCATGTGGCTTGGCTGTGGCCTCTGGGCTGCCCATTGACAAAGTGCCAGGCAGCAGCCATGTGGACTGGGTGCAACGTGCAAAGATCGTGGATACAGGGTACTATCAGATTTTGAACTAGATCTTCTGGATACCACAGTAGGATGTCCTGTTTGTTATCTGGAAGATCATGTCCTTTCCAACCTCGAAGTGCATGAATTCCTTTGTTGCAGTGGTTCAAAAACATAAGGTGTCTGGATAAGGTTATTGCGTCTGCCACTTCGTCAATACCTATACTGTTTTATTAATTTTAAAATAATGCCTGGAAGCTGAGCTTCCCTTCTGGAAGCTTAAATTATTTAATCCAGAGAATTATTTAACCCCCAACTAATTTCCTGTGTTCTCAGAGATGGAGTACTGAGGATGCTGATATGATAGCAAAGGGAGCCTGTATTAAGCTGATAGTAAATTTGGAGTAGAACCTTGGATACTTGTCTGAGAACATTGTCTCAGTCCAAAGACTGTCCTTGTAACCGAGAAAAGTCCAGCTTCAGCAGCAAACTACAGCCTACATGTAATTGTCAGCCCAAAGAGTGATTTCAGCCTGATGTCTCATGCTTTTGCTGTTGATCCCTACGCTGGTTTAGGGTCTCACCAGATTAAAGGCCCATCCTTGTCCTCTTCCCTGAATGTTCACCTGAAATTTGGATAGAACAGATTGTTTACTGAGACTTGGAATATTTTTCTTCTTTCTCCATATAGTAATTTTTTATTAATTTTGCTTCTAGATCCTGGTCTTTCATTGCACCGAACCTCCTGAAAGGCTTTTTGTACTAGAAAGCTCTACAGAAACGAGCACATCCTCAAATATGCTAGAGAAGAACTTATAATTTCAATTTTTAGCTAAGATTTAGTCTGAAATGAAGAAAACATTGGTGGAGGACAAGGTGTAGTAGAGTTTTCTTGTGCAGACTGACAGCAAGACTTCCAATATGCAGTCAGCCATCAGAAGGATGCTGTACACATCCAGAACCTGCTGGGCCTGAGTCTGCTGGAAATATACCCAGAGCAGTCAGATTTCTTTTTATCACAAGAGGAGAGAGAGGTGGATTTCCTCAGTCCTGAGGGGATTAAATGCCCATTTGGGTTGACTTGATAACACGGAGTGAACAGGATCAAAACAACGACTTCAGCTTTCAAGTGATGGGTTTGTTCGCATTGGCGTGAACAAATTCCTCATTGTATTCACCACAAACAGGCTTTTCTTCCCATATCAGCCTGCAAGGGGTTTTTGTTCCAAGGGGTATTTTCACTACCAAAGAACAAACATATTTATTGTCAACACTGCAAAAAAAAAAATCCCACTTTCCTTATGTCTGAGTTCCCATGTGTCTCTCTTACACTATTCCAGGACATTAATAGACTGTAGGATCTTGTTCCAGGTCTTTATCTGGTTTTCTTTTCAGTAGTCCTTTTTGAGACTACTCCTATACAGCAACTTACCCATGTATCTGTATGACCTTCTGAACCAAAAGCCACTCTGTCTTTTAAGCAGTGAAATAGATTTCCCTTCTTTCATCAGCCTGGCAGGTGAAGCCCCAGAATTTGCCCCCAGCCCCACCACTGTGGAGTTTATATCAACATTGCCAGAAACGGATGTCAAGGCAATGGTTTTCCAGGTCTCAGCAGTGATATTATCAGACCATTAAGCTGAGGAAGCTGTATCTCTATACCTGTGTATTTTGACACCTCCAAGGTACTTTGCACTCTCTCTTGCAGCAGACAGCTTCTTTGTAGCACTGGTTCCACATTTGCCTTTTAAGATGCATAAAGCTTATCTCCTTCTTCTGTGCATGTATTGCGTATTTTCCTTTTTTTTATTTCTTAAAGTCAGTTTTTCAGTTGGTGTAAAAGCAGGCAGTGAAATGCAGTGAAATTTACAGAAACCCACTCCACAGCCCCTGTTTGGAGAGCTGTTAACCATTTGCTATTCTTGGGAAGCAATTAAGTATTCTGGGTAAAATGCAATAGCAAAACACTTAGAGCAAACCATGCATTTAACAGAGTGCGTTCCTACTAATGAGTGAATTTTAATAGGATTAAGGAAAAACATTTCTTCACGTGTCTGGGCATCTTAATTACTGTTTGTAGGTAGGTAGGTGTCTGAGACACTGCATGCAACTGATTTCCTCTGTGTCTCTAGCTTAAGCTCTTGAGTCTACTATATACAGAGAGGCTAAAAGAGTTGGGATTGTTCAGCCTGGAGAAAAGAAGGCTCCAGGGAGACCTTATAGCACATTCCAGTACATAAAGAGGCTGCAAGGGAGCTGGAGAGGGTCCTTTGACAAGAGTCTGGAGTGACAGGGCAATGGACAATGGCTTTAAGATGACAGAGGCCATGTTTAGATTAGATATTAGGAAGAAATCCTTTACTGTGAGGGTGGTAAGGCACTGGCACAGCTTGTCAGAGAAGCTGTGGATGCCCAATCCCTGAAAGTGTTCAAGGCCAGTTAGGGTGGAGTTATTGGTAACCTGCTCCGGTGGAAGGTGTAACTGCCTATGGCAATTGGATTGGAACTAGATGATCTTTAATGTCCTTCCAACCCAAACCATTCTATGATTCTATAATATTTAAGTTCAATATATATTGAGTTTAATGTATTTTTCCAAATAGGCTCAATTTTTTAGAGTTAAAGGTGACCCATATGAAACAACTTTTAACAGTTATGAAATTAGATGTTTAGTTTTGGTTCAGTTTGGTTTTTTTTCTTTTATAGCTTAAACAGCTATAACAGTTAATTCTTGCTCACAAATCAGGAAGTCATTTAAAATAGTCTAAACTTTACTCCCTAGGATGAGATCAGGCAGCTTACTATCCATGCTTAACTTGTGTGTCATGATTTCTTTCAGCGGCTAGGGTGGGTTAGGATCTGGATGCCTTGTGTAGCAATAGTCTGAATTGCTTACCGCTGAGGCATCATAGTAATCA
This sequence comes from Anabacerthia variegaticeps, assembly GCA_035583185.1. Classification (NCBI taxonomy): domain Eukaryota; kingdom Metazoa; phylum Chordata; class Aves; order Passeriformes; family Furnariidae; genus Anabacerthia; species Anabacerthia variegaticeps. The sequence continues at coordinate 31,097,605 of JAWWEW010000001.1, read as the reverse complement.
CAACATACAGGAGAGGGATGTAGAGTAGCTGCTATGCATATGGACTTTGGTCTCAGTTTTACGCTTTGATAAGTACATGAAACTGTCCTCTACTGGACAATGTACTCATCAACGTACAGCTTGTGTCTTTGTGGGCTTTTGTGGAGTGTGGAGCTGGAAAGTTTCCCACTGACTGAATCACAGAAATGTTAGCACATGGTGAGAAGGTGTCTTCTTTCACCTCCTGATGAATGAATGTAAACCCCTCATCACTAGAGCCACGAGTCATTTTTGTCATACCAGGAGCGTTCCTGGATATATGATGTTAGATCTGAAAAGTGACTGTGCTGTTTGATCTCAGCAGGTACATGGTCAATCTGAAAACAGACTCTTTAGTTAGGCGAGCAGCAGTCATCATCCGGTGATCAAAAGCAGGAGAGCTGCTCCATCACCAAGTTAAATTGCAGAGAGCTGCAGAATTATTACAGAGAGATGTCTCGCAACAATGCAATGCAGCATCTTTCTTTACTGATGCAATGCTCTGATGAAAATACTGAAGCACATATCAGGATCATAGGATCAGAGAATCATTAGTGTTGGAAAAGACTTCTAAGAGCATCAAGTCCGTCTATTAACCCAGGGCTGCCAAGTCCACCACTACACCTTGTCCCTAAGTACCACATCATCATGCTTTTTGAAATACTTCCAGGGATGGTGTTGCCACTACTTCTCTGTGCTAAACCACTTTTCCAGTGAAATTTTTTTCCTAACAGCCAGTCTCTCTCCAGGTCTGATAATTTTGTAGTTCCAGTACCCCTTATGTTATAAGCTGTCTCTATTCTTGCAGCTGCAAGGATGCAAGGAAGGATCATGCTTATCACCACAAGCTGATGAACACAACTAAGCCAGCAGCTGAGTTGTTTGCTTTATAAATTCTTCTTCTCTGCCTGTGCTTAAACTTTATGGAGTTGCAATACTTCATATACCCTAAAACCAGTCACTTTCTTTTTAATGTTACTAGATGTAAAAAAACATGTTGATTGAATTTACAAAGGTTGTGCTTCCTAACCATGGTACAACTGCATTCTTTTAAATCAGGCAGAATTTTCTTATATGAGATCAGTCACAACTGCTGCAATTCTGTCACATGACTTCTGGCACACAAGTAATTCTTTAAAAACAGAGAGGCATATTTTATCCTGGATCCAGTTGCAGGTACAGGTTAGAACAGTCTGTGACTTTTTCCAACATATGCCCATTCATTGTCACATTCAGATCTGACAGCTGAAGGCAGCATTTTCCAGCCACCCCCTTCTCTGAATTTATGAGCTAGCTGAACCAGGCTGCTGCTTGAACACCTGGGAGGGTGGGCTCACAGCATTTTAATGTGGCCCAAGTGCAGCAGAGAATATCTGAAATAGAATCCAAACCCTTGGATAGTGAGAAAGTGTGAGGGTCTCGCTGTATTGATCTCCAATAGCCTCATATTGGAGAACCAGTGGCCTGGCTCTCAAATGTCTTTTGGAAGTGTTTTGAATATTGTAGATGTGATGTTGAAGGAAAAACTTCCTAAAAGAACATCTGTGATAGCCACTTCATAGTACCCTTAAAACTTCTGGTACAATTACATTAGGCTGCTAAAAAACAATGCCATGTAAAATGTGCATTTTTACCAGTCCACGGGGAAAAGCTTCAAGATAAATTTTGCTCCTCACTGAATGCTGCAGCAGTCCAGATGTTTTTTCTCAGACAGATGTTGCTTTGCCCAACACCAGTCACCATCACTCCTGAGCTACTATTCTGTGTGTACACAACGTCTGTTCCTGGAGCCGCAAAAGCTGCAAGTCAGTGATTTTTTTCTCTCACTTTTTGTCATTTCTGCCTCCTGCACAATTCAAATAAGCAAATGGTTTCCTATTTAACAAGCACAGTAGTTAAATTATGAGATTTTGTTTAAAAACTTCTGAAGAATGGGAAGCCTTAGACCATAAATGCTCCTTATTTCATCAGACTTCTGAGTTCCACAGCATAACTACACTCTGTGCAGCGTAACTGTGTTCTCATGATTTAACCCTGTGACACACATGCGCACGAATCCCTTTCCTTTACTTCAAAATGCCACCTGGCTTCATCTCCTGTTTGCGAACTCTGCTGTTGAAAGGGACCATGAAAACCTCCAGACTGTCTTAATCATAGTCTCTCTCAGCTGCCTCTGGCAAGCTGAAGTACCTCTGTGTATTTAGTTTTTCCTAATGGGAAAGCTTACCTATACATTTTCATTTCCCTTAAAATTTCAAGTTTTCGCATCTTTTTGGCATAGAAAATTCTTCTGTTTGTTAATTTGTGTTTTATATGTGAGGGTTGGACACACATGCTTTAATTTTGTTCTCTATTTCTTAATTTCTCTGTTGTTCTTTTGCTTTTGCCTTGTGAGTAACCACAGGGTCATAGAAAGAGTAATTAAAACTCACAGGCATTTTTTTTACAAGTTCAAGGCCATCCTTGTGTACCTAAAGAGGAGTTCCACGGGGGACAGCTCATATCCTGGTCTGATTTGCCGTCTTGAGGGGTTATTTTTTAACACAGATACTAGTCACAAAGGACCAAAGATGAACATTTCACTGGGTGGGTGCCCTGTGTTCTATAGGATGAATCTGGATCTAAGCAGTTTAGTCAGGCTGATTTTTTGAAATTAATATGATGTAATGCTTAAGTGTAATGGCTTGTGACATACATGCAGTCGCACAAAATGATTTCACAATCTCTTCTGGCTTTAAATTATGTGTATATGTGATTGCCACAGTAATTCTTAGACAATGTTTTCAAACCCTGCTTCTGAAAGTGTAGGCAGATATCTAAACCAGCTAGCATCAATGAAAAGAGCAGTGTCTGAATCAGCGCCAGTCAAAACATGTACTGAGTAGCCACTCTTGGATAACAAAGACTGTTTCTCAAAGGATAAAACTAAAGGGACTGAAAATACTATCAAGAAGCTGACAGTCTCTCCTGCCAAGTCAATACATGACTTGTGGATGTCCTTGAAGGGGTATAAAACTTTCACCCCAAAAAAATTACACGAGTGATTTACAAATGTACTGCACCAGCTGCTAGAAGGAAATAAACTAAAGATAGAGGGAACTTACCAACATACAGTTCCATGCCAAGAAACAGTCTCCACACCTGCCTCATACTTCTCAGATTAAAGATGCAGAGTGGTGTTGAGTTGTTGTCATGAAGGGGATCAATCCTCAAGAACAGAAAGCCTACCCTCTAAGAAATATTTAAAGGAATGTTATGTTTTTGGCTAAGTTTACATTGTCACATAATAGAAGAGCAGTACTGTTTGAAAAATATGAGAAATGTAAATATTTCCTTCTTCTTGTTAGACTTATGCATAAATAGAGCTTTAATGATTACCTCTCATTAACAAAGAATATTTTCTGTAGTCTTTCAGTAAAAAAGAAAGTAATCCTTGAGGAACATTTGTATACCAATGGCATATATCTCTTCAGTTTTTAATTCAGTTATCCATCAATTTTCCAGTCTTTAGAGTAACAAGTTCTTTATTATTAGTCCTCTTTTAAATACTGTATTAGAAATATTCACTACAAAATTTCTGCAAATAATAATTGTGAAAATTGTATTCTATGGAAAAAAGTATCTATTGATATAAAGAAACCATAAGAACAGAATGGTATAGTCTTTATTATTTCACTCCAACGTTTTTGAGTCCTCTTTCATAATATGCTTGTTTTTAACTCTGGCTCAAAATGTTTTAATACTTGAGTTAATGAATGGTTTCTTTCTTCAGATCATCTTTGATATGCAGGTCTTTTTCCAAGAACTAGAAATCTAAGTGAAGGGTTAGCTGTCATACATATAGGAAAACAAAATGGATTTGGTCTTTCATAGAATAAACACAGTGCTGTGTAATGAAAGACTAACAGCTCCATAAAAAATTTAAATATATTAAGAGAGTGAAAATGGTTATTGTGCAGTGATACTTTAGGCAAGGACTTGAAATGACTGGTTCTGTATAAAACTGATCAAAACAAAAAATTACAATTACACCTCAAACATATGTATAATGCATTAAAAAGTGAAATATTGAGACAAAAAAAAACAAAACAAAACAAAACAAAAACCAAAACAAAACAAAAAAAAAAGTGTACCAAATGCATAGGGGTTTTTAAGGAACCCTAAACTCCCAGAAATTAAAGAAGAATAAAAGTCCAATACGAATCAATAATATGCATTTAAGCTCCAGAAAACCTTCTAATAACAATTTTCAAGGAGTGGGCAGCTTGAGCATTGACTTGTTTAAATTTCCTAGTAGCCCCTGGTGCTTCAAGTATTTCAAATCTTCTAACACTCCATTGAGCAGGGACGAGTGCCTGATTCCCTCTTGGAAGCCAATAGATTATCATTCTCTTAACCATTAACATTAATTAATCCAGGCAATAAAACACGGCAAACATCATAGTGGACCAGCTATCTCCTGGCATGCAACTACTTATTGACACTGAACCAGTATGGCTTGATTCCAAGTTTGAGCCACAAATTCTTGTCTTTTGTAAACACTGTCATTCATCATATTCGTGAAGCAGCCTTTTCCTATTGTTTATTTCTATCTATATGTATATGTGTATATAAACAAAGACAAAAGCACATAAATTCAAAGAGGGCTTTGGAATTGTGTTTTGACAACAGACAATTGGGGCTGTGATTTCCAACAAGATGTTTAAGAGTTTTTAAAGTATTTTTCTTTGAGCAGCTTCTGACCAAATACTTTCTCATTAAGGGTTGATCTGACACATTTTTGGTCGCCTTTTCAATTTTTTTTAAAGTTCTCTTACATATCTGCAATGTCTTGTACCTTTTCAAGAACTAGAGCTGTGAGACCACAGTTCACATCCAAAAATGGAATATTGCATCAGCTGTAAATATGATGCAGAAATGGTATTCATTCAGGGAAAAATGGATCTATTGGAGTGGGTCGAGAGGATGGTCACAAAAATTTTCTGAGGGCTGGAGCACCTCTCCTGTGAGGAAAGGCTAAGAGAGTTGGGCTTGTTCTGCCCAAGGAAGATAAGACTTCAAGGAGACCTTATTCCAGCCTTTCAGTATTTAAAGGTTTGGGAACAGGATATCAATAGGACAAGGGGTAATGGTTTCTAACTAGAAGATAGTAGATTCAGACTGGATTTAAGGAAGAAGGTTTTTTATAGTAAGGATAGAGAAACTCTGGCAAGATGGCCCAGATAGCTCATAGATGCCCCATCCCTGGAAACATTCAAGACTAGGGTGAATGGTGCTCTGAGCAATCTTGTCTGGTGGAACGTGTTGAACTAGGTGAGCTTTAAAGGTCCCTTCCAACACAAACAATTCTGTGATTCCTACAGAACGCAGCCTCTGAGTCTCAGTTTATTTGTTCGTAGGAACTACTTCATTGAAGTCAAGAGGCAGTAAAGGCTGATACCGAGCATTCTCTCCTTTCTTTATACAAGTAATAGCTTTGGTGGGGTTAATTTGCTTAATGCTGAGCATTTAAAAGTTTACCTTTGCAAGTTGTTGATTATATCATCTTTTACTTCTGTTCTTGTCCTACAATTTATGATGTTGGTCACATTCCACTGAATGTCTCTTTCTTTATCTCTCAGACATTAATAATAACCAAGGCACTGCACCTCCTCTTGAAGTCTGATTTGTTTTCTTTATTTTTCTCCCATGTTGATTAAATCAAAGGATATACTCAAAGGCATTACTTTATATAACTTGTAGTGTTCAGGAATTTACCTCTAAGCTCTCTTTTCTTTCAGACAGAATTGAACATTTACACACACCCTCTTACAATGTTTCCTTGCCCATACAAACAAAAATATTCTCCAAAATTATTTTTAAGTGGTGGATCAAAACTCTGCCAGTGACCATATCAGCAGTTTTACAGTGGGAACAGTCATAGGTTAATGACCATACTTTTGGCACTTTTTAATTTATCCAGAGTAGCTCCTTCTGACGCCCAAATGTGTGAAGCTACCATCTCAATACAGTTTTGCTCACTTAGGTAAAATCCTGTGGGTTCAGTGAGCACTTTTTGCACCAGAATTATGTTCAGTGATTGCATGCCAGTATGTGTGTCACCTTTGGCTTTTTAAGTCAGAAATAGGTCTTCATCTTGCAATGGCTCTCTAGGACTAGTAAAAGAATGTAGCCAGCACATGCACTGTCAGAATAGAAGATTTCTTTGGGAACAATTTTAAGCTGTTTCCATATTTATTCTAGGTACTTATAGCTCATTGTTTAGAAGAAAAGTAAGATTTCCATGTTCTTTACATAAAATAAAACTGTAAAAGCCAGTTTCATGGATACCAAAGGTTAAAAAATAAGAAAGTATTTAAATGAGCTTTCATGACTCTATGATCTGCATTTCTCCCTGGAGCTACCTAGACCTCTGCATTTCTCATTCAGATGCTTCATTAAAGTGCTTACAATTCATGGTGAATCTGTGACTGTCTGTCTTGTTCAAGCATGAGGGAAATAACCAGATCAGGGGATCATCACCAGGTTGCTGAAGTGCTTAAAACTGCAGCATCCTGGGTCTTGGACCATCTTCCCTGTGTGATTTCCTCCTTAAAAGTTCACTAGAAGAACAGGGAAGCTCCTCATTCACAGACACATCTAGTGTTGATCTGCAATGACAGAAGCTCTTGCTCCAAGTGTGGCATTGGATCACAGAGAAAGACCTAGAGACACATTCTGTGTTTTGGGAGGATAGTTCTGATTACCAGTCTTTTGTGATCATAGAATCATTAAGGTTAGAAAAGACCTCTGAGATCATTAAATACAAAATTTGACCAAATAGCAGCATCCCCATTAAACCATTTTGCAAAGCACCACATTTACTCTTTTTTTGAACACTTCCAGAGATGGTGACTTCACTACTTCCCTGGCAAACTTGTTCCAATCCTTAACCGCTCTTTCAGTGAAGAAAGTTTTCCTAATAACCAACTGGCATCTCTCCTGGCACCACTTGAGGCCGTTTCTCCTTGTCGTATCACTTGTTTCCTGGGTGAGGAGATCAACCCTACATGGCTGCAGCTTCCTTTCAGATAGTTGTAGAGATTGATGAAGTCTCTCCTGAGCCTCCTTTTCTCCAGACTAAACACCCCTATCCCCATCAGCCACTCCTCATAGGACTTACGCTCCAGACCCTTCACCAGTTTTATTGCCCTTCTCTGGACAGGAGCTGTTGATATCAGAAAAAAATGAAGTTGGATGATACACCAGCTAATCCACATTTTTTATTTGCCATTCTATTCCTGGTATTTTGCTATTTCAGCATTTCAAAGTCCACTATGCAGCCTGCTTTTCCTCTTTCCCCCCTCCCCACCTTTCAGCAGTAAAGCACAGTGAGGAAAAGCTGCTTTGAAGACACTGCATTCTGTAGGTGATTAAACAACTTTAATGTGTGCTGCATCTTCCCTGCTTTCTTTTCACTTGTCACAAATTGTGAATTTATCACTACTACCTGCAACTAAGGAGAGTCATCAAAGGCAAACAAATTACAAGTTGTTTTCTGCACCAGACGGGTTTCAAGTTTCCTGAGGGCTCTGAGTGTTTGTTTGTTCCCCAGAAAGAATTAGATAGTTAATTCCCCAGCATTTCTTGCTGGTCTTTTACATCAGCTTCTTTGATAAATCATCTGGGACATCACATAATCAAGTGTTGCCATAAAACATTTATACAGATCTATAAACTAGATTACATTGTGTGGGAAATCATTAACCTCCTCTGCCTGAATTGTGCTGTTTGTACTAAAAAGGTGCAAACAAGCATGGGTACAGAACAGTAGCTTTCATATTTATTCTCTGGCTCAAGAGTTAAACCCGCTCAACAACATCATCAGAGACAACATCTGGAAAGAAACACCTGGTGATTCCAAATTCCCTCTTGGTTTTGCTGGTGGTGAGGGAGGTTTAATCTCATTTTTCTCTGCCAAGCCTTTGTCTTTTATCTGTGACAGTGGCAGAGGGGTTCTGAATAATTAAAAAAATTGTTCATTACTGTTTGGCAACTACTTTCATATTCCCAGACCATCCAGCACTGGCATAGTCAGGGCATGTACTGAATGATTTTTTGCTTTACAGTAGATGTTAAAGCTCATCTTACAGATGAGAATATTAAGACTCTAACCAAAAAGTAAATAAAACAGTATCTGGGAACAGTCCTAGGCACTACAATGCAATAATTTTTCCAGTTGCACTGTTAGAAAAGCATCTGTGATATGGTGTTTGCCTGTGTCAACTGGTGCTCCCCCAAGTAATTCTTGAGTCTGGATCAGGAACTAGAAAAAAAACAGAGATCATTCCCACCACTCTCTTTTTATGCATTTGTGTTGTATTGGAAACTGAGAGAGGTTACTGGCTTAGACACCCACTGCTCTGTGCCAGTTGGCCTCCGTGCTTGTGAATGGGTTTTGCGTATTTAAATTGCCTCTGTAGGTAAAGTTGAATTTAGCACAGTCCCCGTGAGAACAGTGTCCTTGGGGCCAGTCCTCACAAGTCTGATAAGCAGAGCTCAGGTATCACCCTTCTCCATCAGCATAGACAGTGCAAAACCATGGGCATACCTTCCCAACCTCATAGCAGATGCCAGCACTGAGCAAGGGAACAACCAGGGTTTAGATTCAACCCTATTCTACCCCTTGTTTACAGCATTGGTTCTGGTGGAATGCTCTGCAATCTGTTCCATCTCATTTATTTGATAAATAATGTCTCCATCCTTTGGTTTTGTGCTGCTCTTGAAAACTGTAACAATTTCTGCATCATACCAATGCAAAATCTTGACTGATGGAAAACTACAGTTGAATGGGTGTTATAAATGTCTAGTGCTCACTTGCAAAAAAATTCTTCCAACATAACATGAAGTTTGCTCAGAACACAGACGTGCCCTCTACCCCTCACAGCTGTGACTTCAGTAAATCAAATAACAGCAAAATAAAATCAGTTACACAGAAAAATCAATCAACCATCAAACCCACAAATCAGAGCAAGAGCAAAAATGGAAAACTCTCCCTTCTGAAACCTAAGAATTATTACCAAAGAGAAAAGCCATAGCAGCACCAAGAAGTCACAGAACTTTTCTATTGCTCTTAGTTGCTCATGAAATATTATATGGTTTGGTTCTCTTTCAGATGCTGTAATGATGGAGAATAGTATAATGTCTTAAAGAAAGATTATTGCTATGTTAAAACAAGCCATTAATATTTATGTTCTTTGTGAATAATTTCATGTCCTCATTTGAAAACTTTATAAACTTTCACCACCCAGGGGGAAAAGCAGCTGGTTCCCTCATTTAATAGACAGGAAATGGGGAGAAAGACTATGTGCCTTGCTCTTTGTCTCAGGATCAGAGTGGAAGGGGCTGTATCGCAGTTCTACATGCTGAAAGGCACTGGTTGAACTTCTTGAAAGACGACATAATAACAGTGTAGCACAGCATCCCTTTTGATGTCAGATCTACATGGAAATACAGGCCCATAGAAAGTGAAACATGGTTTTGTTTATATAATAAAATATTTCATAGGTATGACATATGGGTAAGTGCAGAGCAAGGCTGACAATTTATATCCACATGTGGAATATAAAGATAGGATTGTACACTCATAACTGCAAACAACTGTTGCTGAAATTGTGTTTCCAAGTAGATTGGTTGTTTATCCCTATTCCTGTGCAACTTGCATTGGGAAAACATTATTCTTTCTCCTGTAGGCAGTCCCCATGCAGCACCTAACATAGAAAACTCTCCATATATCACATAAAAAAATGTTCTGAATATCATTTTTCCATATCTATTTTAACAGAGATCTGAAAATTAAATAAAAACCTGTCAACTCCTTATTTGAATTATCATGTCTTGATAAAAAAGGAAAAGGGAAAAGTCAGTTGTCCCTTCACAAATAATTCTTGAGCCCCTTTTGACAAAATGTCATTGGCACTGTTATCTTCTCCCCTGGCTTTTGTGGTACTGAGACATGATTAATCTGAGTGTTCAGTTTATTTTTGCTCCCGAGTAATTTCATTTTTAAAAAAGTATGATTTTTTGTGTCTGTTTTTCTGATTTCATGATTATGGTATGAGGTAGGTCAGCTGGGGGTACTAAACATTTACATAAGATGATGGCAAAAGTACAGTCGTTGATATTGTAGGGGAAATCCCACCTTGCAAGAGGAAGAATAAGGTTTTCTTCTGTCTAATTTCTGACTTAAAACTGTGGCAATTATGTTAAAAGCTCGGTTGTTCTAGATTGCCCTTTTAGCCAGTACACAGAAGCATCTTTTATCAATTCTATTCTATATATATATATATACAAATATATATAACGTATATTATATATATATATATATATTATACTAATATAAAATAATCTATTCATGAGTTATTTCCACTCCACAAAAGAATTATGCTTTTAATTGAGCAGCTCACTTAAGTGTTCAAAGTTAGGGTAAAAGCAATGTGTCCCCCCAATTCCTTCAAAGCTAAGTTTTAGCTGGATGTTGGGTTACTCATTTTGGTAAATCACGTAGAACCACCTGGAAAGGCCTTCAAATATGTAAGAGGCCTCTGGAGACTATTAACCTCATCCCTGGGATGGAAGAGCTCAACAACTTGTGAGGTTATTATGACTTTCCTGCTCAGCTGATGTAGATTATGCAGGCTGGAACATTTTCATGGGATGGAAGACAATGTTTGAGTACCAACATATACAGAATCATAGCATCATTTAGGTTGGAAAAGGCCACCAAGGTGGTCAAATCTAACTGTTAATCCAGCACTGTCAGGTCCACCATTAAACCGTGCACTTCAAACATATCTTCTCTAGTGCTTCATAAAGCATTATGGGGCTTCCCACCTGGAAGCTACTCTGTCATTTCCAGTAGGATGCTGACACTGCTCTGTTCCTGGGATTTCTCAATGCAAATTAGTCCCCTCATGCTTGACTATGCTAGCCTATTCCTCATTCTGCCAAAGTACCATTTTTCCCAATAATGGTGCTTTCATTGTTATATCCCATTTGTACCCAGGTATTTGCTGTTCAGCGAGTACAGAAAGGAGTGGATGAAAACCCATAATGCCACCATCCATCCAGTCTTTCAATGGTGATTATATTGTCCACAAGGCATAATGCTATTGCCATTTTCAGTTTTTCTCTAGTGTGTTGAGTTGTCAGCAGGGTAAATAGTCACCTTTCTTCATAAATAAGTAGTGGCTTTGTATCAGACTCAGTCCAGCCACAGACCAGTAAAGCTCTAAATAGCAGTGGAATAAAACAGCTGCATAAATGTGAGAAGCTCATGTAATTTCTTCTGGTTAGGATTCACTTTGACGTTGTTTACACGTCCTTAAACACAAACAGGGAAGGTCTTTTATTTGATCAGACCCTTCTCTCAAACAGAGATCTCATTATAGGGGCTTTCAACAGCACAGTTCTGTTTTCAAGCTTTGAGAGGTGCAGCAGCTCTTCATTATTACCAAAATGGGGGCGAGGGGGTGGGGAGGGGGGAAGAAATTGATACTCATTTCTTTAATGGCTGTTGAGAGACAAATCTCCCTTTCTTTGTCATGCCTGACCAAAGATGAATCCAGAAAGATGCCTTATATCCCATCGTGCTCTGGGAATATGGTTTCACATATTTTGGCTGAACCCCATTTTTCACGAATCTATGTGTCAGGATTCTCATTGGAATTAATGAAGAGGGAAGGCACCTGGCACTTTAGTGAGCCAGAGAAGTCTACAGTCACAGACACCACCAAGGTTTCCCTGGAACTGCCTTAATTTTATAATCAATCATTTATAAATCCCCTTCTCACAGACAAAATCTTTGGGTTTTTTTCCACTCTTCCCTTTTCCTCCATTCCTAATTCACCTTTGCAGATGAGATTGGGGTCTTTGGGAATAGAATCTCATTTTAATTCTGAAACTGACTTTTAAGACTAACTCAGTGCATCTAGTGAGGCAACATCTGATCTGTCCAATCTCTAATCGATTTAACAGGGGTAAGGGCATGGGCAGGCAGGACTTAGGATTTTCCTTCTTATTTCCACAGAGCCCTTCTGGGTATTTCACAAAGCTGCTAAAGTTCACGTTCCAGGACAAGGTAAAATGTCTTTGAGGCATCGAGTAGCACACATTTAATGAAGATAGAAAGGCAATCACTTAACATCAGATGAGGAACAGCAATTTCCTTCAGTCTGGCACTTTGTGTATTGAACAAAATTGCATGAGAGCTTTGAGCACTAGGAGAGCTGTCAAGCGGCCGTTTGTCTGGGAGCTGGAGCAGTCCCCTTGGAAACAGCTTAAACCTTTTAAATGAAAGCATTACAAAATGTACATCTGTGTGTAATATATTGGCCGTAGCTTCAACTGTCAAGGGCCAGGCTATGCAATGTTGATATATATTTTTGCCTGATAGTCATTTTCATGCTTTCACATGTAAACACAACCTCCTTTAAGATTGCAGGGTACTTGGCTGCTCAATAAGCAAGCATCATACGTTTGCCCTTAAAAGTGCTTCAGCTGGGTTATCTGACCATAACATTTAACTCGAAATCTGTGATACTCCCTGTGCCTCTCTCTTGCAAATACGTAGAGATTTCTTGTTAGATAAGGCAAAATGGGAACTTTGACAGCCACCACATGATGATGAAAATTACAGGTTTAAGGGGCACATATTAATAAACATACCAGTTGTCATATGGCCTTCACCTATATAAAACATTAATCCAAATTCAGAAGTTTTTTTTTTTATACCGGTCATCTGTGAATGTTAACTCTGAGGAAACTTGCTGTATCTTTTTTTTTTTTTTTAATAATTTTTTATAAAGCAATGAATTTCCTCATTGTAATTTTTTTTCTATGAAAATTGCTAATAAAAAAGCCAGACAAAAGAATACATGGACGGTATGTATTATAAAATATATTCTCCAGGAACATACTTGGTCTGGTGTTCTCACACTCCTGAAAATGTGGGACAGCTCTTCTGAAATCAGCTGAGTTTTAACAAGTAAAACTCCTTTAAGTGAGAGGAAAATCAAGCCTGTTTTTTTCCAGTCCTCTCTCTCTCACTCTGAGATTTCCTTGATCCTCTCCCTGCTCATCTTCTCCTCCAAAGCCTGCTTGCAACTTGTACTCCCAGCAGCCACTTTCTTTAATGAAAAGTAATGCTGAGCACTGAGCAGATTCCACTTCAGCTTTGACACCGGGAAGTGGATTTAAAGTATCTGACAGGGCTGTGAACTACAACTGATTGGGCATTTTGGCAGTTTAAAAGTATTGCTTTTTTTTCTTTTGCCTTTGGCATCTCACTTTTTTTTCTCCTCACTACTCCCATCTACTACTTTTAGTCCCCGCAGGATGCCTTATCCTTGATTCCATCATCAGCTTGCCCCAGGAGTATTTCTTGGTCTTCAGCACTATGAACTTCACCGTGCCCTTCTCAGAATCCATTTCATCAAGCAGGTATTTGGCCTAAATCCATGCAACAAGAACACAAGAACATCTTCATCCTTCAGCATATGATTTAGTTGGTGTGGTGGTATTTGGTCAAAGGTTGGACTTGCTGATCTTGAATGTCTTTTCCAACCTTAATGGTTCTATGACTCTATTTACAAATGAGAAAACTAGCTGAAAAGCGTCTTAGTAAAGAGTGTACAGTGAAGACCTCATCTTCTGTTATAGGCACAGGGATATATTTTCTATTTATTTATATTGAACTGGATGTGAAACAAAAAAGGAAAATGAAGTTTCTTAAAGAAAATCCCATTCTATCTCTCTTCTCCCTGAATAGCCATAGGAAATGCATGTAGGAAGATGACAGGTGTGATCTTCATCATGAAATTTTGATTTGTCTTGTGACTAAAAATCTAACCCTTCTCTCAACCTCTAGCAAGTCTTTCCTTTTGTTTTTTTCTATGATCCCAGAGGAAGTGATACAGAATTTGGGAGAAAACACAAGAGAATTGGTTCAATAGTTCACAGGACAGGAGAGATGTGCTGCTGTTTTCTAAGATTTTTTGTGATGATAGATGGGATTGTGGTTGATGTTTCAAAAATATTATTCATGCCATGACAGTGATCTATTGTGATCAAAATAAATCCACAGCAGCAAAATAAACAAGCATTAAACAGGTCTATTGTAAGCAAGCGTTGGAGAAAATAGTAGTTATGTGACAACTGGGGAGATTCTAGAAGTTAAATATTGGGAAAGGCTCCAGCCCATGATTTAAAAGACAGCTACTGCAAGGAGTAGGAGCTTATAGATCAACAGAAGAAGCTATCAATTTTCAATAACATATTAGGAGTAGTTTGATGCAATTAACCTCCTGGGAGGTGTGGTGAGCCAGATTGAGAGGTGCACTTGGAACAAAGTCCTGGCTCCAAGCCACACCTGGAAAGTGTAGTTATTTGCTGGGTAGAAAGGAACCGCATCTTGTTTTTGTTCTCCTTATCCCTCAATTTGTCCACCAGCCTTTAATCTTCATAGAATCATAGAATAGTATGGGTTGAAAGGACCCTTAAAGATCATCTAGTTCCAACCCCCCTGACATGGAGGGGCATGGATTTCTTCCACTAGACCAGGTTGTTCAAAGTCACATCCAACCCGGCCTTGAGCACTTCCACGGATGGGACATTCACAGCTTCTCTAGGCTATAATCTTCAGTTAAGCTGCTTTCCCCGCAAGTGATCTGACCATTTGATTCAGTCTTCTACAGGGATATACCCCACCCTCCTGAATAATGTTCAGACCAATAGTTACTGTGCCATCATGGCTTTCTTCTCTTGCAGAAAGAGAGGGGACAATACAATGCCATCAGGAGTAAAAATAAAAAGTGCTATAGAACAGCAATAAAATGCAAGGATTAGAAACCAAGCTGCTTCTTTCTAACTTTAGCCATCTGCAGATTTGTTATCTAGTTGGTTGTGGCTGTTTCAAACATTGTGGAGAAAAATCCTTTGAAAGCTGTTGATCACAGCCTCTCTTTCTCTGACTGAAGAGGTGCCTGAGTCACAGCGTATGGGGTTCCAGGAGAATATTCAGCATATGTAGCTCCTGATATGCTTGCCTGTTCTTGCATGGTTTTCCTAGAAGTCCATGTTGGTCACTGGAGTTTTTGAGTCACTAGTCCAACTCAATACAGTTGTTCCTACAGGAATCATCTGGACATCTTGCATCATTAATAGAGAGAAAGAAAAACATTTTCTGGAGGTGGTTCTCAATGCTCAAGTATGGAAGCAGGAGTGACTAACAGAGCAGGAACATCCATCTCTGAGAAAGTTATGTCTATTCCTGTCATGAAAAAGGTGTTAAGTGAAGGACCTCTTCAGATATTGGATGCTGGTAGCTGACGAAGGACTAGGGTAAAAGAGATGACAGATGAGTTTCTCAGAGCTGTGATCTTTTCTCTCGTAGATTGTAAAGTCCTTTTAACATCAAGAGTTTTCCAGGGTTGTAAGTTTCCACATAAGTGGTTGGGTTCTTTTAGATCTTGCCACAATTAAATGAGAGGAAAAAAAGTAATAAAAGGTGGTGTAAGATAAAGTGTGTTAGCATTGCTACAAAATACACTAGAAAATTATTTATTATTTGCATTACATCAAGTGGCAATAACATTACATTGCGGGATGACAAGCCCCAAGCAGGAGTTAGACCTCACTTTGATAATTTAGAGTCTGCAAGAGACTCAAGAGAAAGTGAAATTACTAAGGTGAGCCAACCAAGGTTACAAAGGAAGTCATTGGAAGAGCTGGGAAAACGTCTTCTGACTCCCAGGCCACCTCTTATGGCAGGAGACCGTTGTGCTATCAACAAAGACTGTGATTTATTCTTTCTGTGCAGGACCATTTATTATTGAACAGCTGTTGTCAGTCCATTTAGTCTATTTCAAAAAAGTCTTAAGAAAGGAAATACCTATTGTTCCCTGAGAAATGGTTTAAAGTTTTCTCGATATGACTAGTTTAACTGTCTGTACTTTTTTCTTTTTATAATTTCACCCCATCACATTTAATTCTCCACCTTCAGCAACAGTAAATAATTCGTACAGGAACTACTGTTCAGTAATCTAATAAGACACTAAAGTGTGCCTTGACATTCTAACCGAGATAGTAAATATTTAATATAATGCACTCTATGAGAAACAAAGCACAATTAAATGAAAAGTCAGATAAAATGAACTTAAATGCAATAAATACCACTTACTATTCTGTGCCGAGAAGTTGCATGTGTATTTATTTCTTCTCAGTTAGCACTATTGGCAGCCTACATTTTTCTGGGTTTGAAATGGCAACAGACATCCACTTGCAAGCCTGCTTCATCATTTATGTTAAAATAAATATTGATATTATTGTCTTCATTGTTTGGCATCCCCTCCTTTTTTTTTTTCAGTTAGCTGCAAAAATCTGTGTCGCTGTGTTAAGTATTTCTTATTTTTTCTTTCTTTTTTTGTTTGCCTGGAAAAAAAAGTCATAGCAAAACTACAATAACTATCAGAAAATTACTCATTTTTATAAAATAGATATGGAAAATAAAATGCAGATTCGATTCAATACTATTTTTAGTCTGCAAACTGGAAGTATTCAAACAGAAGCAAAAGCTGTCCTTATGTTTTCATTTCTACTGTGAACTGGATATAGTATTCTTTATTTATTGTCCCATACTTTTATGTTCTCACTAGATGCTTTGCTCCATCCCAAACCACCTATGCTTTTCCACCTCCTTTTGGGTAAATAGATAATTTTCTATCAACTCATCACCTAAAGACTGAGAAACCGTTGCTTGGAAGAGGAATTTTCTTGCTAGCATATGGAGAAACAATGCTAGTTAGGATCCAAATTAAGGATGGGTTCAAAACCTCCTAGAACCACTCATGGAGATTGCTACAGGCCTCTAATCTTTAGTCTTCAAGAATTTTCTCTAATCCTGACAATTAAAGATTAACTGTCTTTAGATTTTGTACTTGAAAGAAAAATGGTGTCTAGAGATACATGCACTTTTTACCCAGAAACTATAAATAATGAGCGTGTCCTGCTATCCAGTAAAAGAATACAAGCAGAATCATAGAATCGCAGAAGGGTTTGTGTTGAAAGGAACCTTAAAGATCGTCTCATTCCAAGTCCCTTGCCATGGACAGGGACACCTTCCACCAAACCATCTCTGTACAACCTGGCCTTGAACACTTCCAAGAATGGGGAAGTACATCGAGTAGCTTAATTATTCTAATTTTAAAAGCACTGAAACATTCACGTCTTTTATGTTTTATTCTTAAACACTCGTTTGAAAACTGTTGCCTTCTCCTATCAGAAATTTAATTCAAATTGCATTTTTCTGTGGAATTATATAGAATCATTGAATCTTTAAGGTTGGAAAAGTTCTCCAACATCACTAAGTCCAACCTTTGGCCCAATACCAGTGTGCCCATTAAATTGTCACAGCTTGCCACATCTACTCAGTTTTTGAACACTTCCAGGAATGGTAACTCCACCACTTCCCTGGACAGCCCGTTCCTGGTATCTCGTATATCATGCTAGTGATGCTGGAAGTTTCATTCACACAAGACCACACATCCTGTGCATATTCTTTCCACAGCACTGTACTCAGCACTGGTGAGACCACACCTCAAATCCTGTGTTCAGTTTTGGGCCCCTCACTACAAGAAAGACTTTGAGGCACTGAAGCGTGTCCAGAGAAGGGCAACAGAGCTGGGGAGGGGGATGCAGCACAAGTCTGATGAAGAAAGGCTAAGTGAGCAGGGGGTGTTTAGCCTGGAGAAAAGAAGGCTTGGCAGGACCTTATCACTCTCTGCAACTAGGTAGAGGAAGTTATGGTGAGGTGGTTGTCAGTCTCTTCTCCTGGGCAACAAGTGACAGGATAAGAGGAGATGACCTCAAGTGGCATCAGTGGAGGTTTGGATTAGATATTAGGGAAAAAAATTCACAGACTATCTACGTTGCCTGGAGTCTTCCTCCCTGGAAGTGTTCAAAAATGTTGCTAAGGCACTTGGGACATGGTTTTATGGTGAATATGGCAGTGCTGCTGGGTTGATGCTTGGACTTGAGGACCTTAAAGGTCTTTTTCAACTTAATGATTCTATCATTCTATTCTACGACTACCCACACCACCCAAAATAGACTGATTCTGGGATTCGCTCTCACACAGTATCTTTTGAACTATTAGAGTAGTTTACTACAGAGTAGTCACCTCCATTAATAAAATCATTGTTCCTAAGATACTATCAGTAGTTCTACTGTTATTTATTTCAAAGAGATGTGCTGACCTGCATCTGGATGCTGTGCTCTATCATTAAAGTTGCCTTGAAGTTATAATTAAATACACAGAATGGACATCATTGCTTTCACTTGGTTCTGTACCTTTCATTTTGAAGGTCAGTTTAGCACAGACCCATACAATGGCTTACATCAGAGTTTCTTTCAAACATGTGAAGGTGTCTCACAGTCAGGAAATTCTTCCAACCTTTCTGAATGAGAGATGCTTTAAAAGAGTAATTTTCTCCTGATTATCCCCATGTAAATACTTCCTCTTGAAATGATGCAGTCATTGATAGATATTCAACCCCTGCGCTGCAGACTGGTGTGATGATTTGGAGCATAGTAAACAGTTACTTTGAGGGGGTATGCACAGGAATGGAGTTTTGCTTGCATCCATGTTGGAACTGCAAAGACAGCTATTTGGTAAAGATCACTGAAATCAATAGGAACGTGGTGGAAGAGGAGGTCATAAACCTGCTGAATAAGGCATTGTTATTGCATTGCGACTGTTCATTTTAGTACCACATATTAATAAATTATTTGTATCTGTCACCACAACTTCTACAAAAGAATTTCAGGTGTTAAAAAGATATGCAGCTTACATTGTAAACATAAATTTTTGAGACTAGTGAGAAAAAAAGATTCCAGTGGCTTGTAAAGCTATTTAATACATTGGATTTGACTCATGCTAAAAAGTAAGGGAAATAGCAATGGCTAACAGAAGACCTATGTATAAAAACGAGGGAATAAAAAAAATTTAATATGCCACTCCAGTGAATTCCCTGGAGGATTAGGGAGAAAAATGTAATTAAGATTTTGGATATTTATGGAATGTTCCATGTTGTTAAACAAACAATAAAATTCATAGCTGTTCCCATAATAAAACTTAAAGAGATTTCTCTTGTTGAAATAAACTTAATGTAGGGTATCATATGGGGGGCAAGTACCTTCATATTTGCTAGGCTTAATGGGATTAAGAGACTATGTCATGGCCATGCTTGAGGAGTCAGGTTATAATCAGAATTTCAGCTTCAACTCTTCAATTTGTAATAGATTAATCAAGTTGAAAATTTGTGGAACTGTTGGCTGCTGCAGTAATAGTTGTGGCAAACTATCTGATCTTTTCTTAATCAAGTGATGCAAGAAACATTTGGAGACTGTTCGGTATATACCACTGAGAGAAATATGTCCTATATAAAAGAGTTTGCAAGGCATTAAATACATGCGGGGTGCTTTTTTTTTTGTGTTGCTTCCTTTCTTCCTTTTTTTTTTTTTTTTTTTTTGCATTACCACTATACACTCAAATTGTGAAGAGGTTTATGTGTTTATAATGCCACTGAAGTACAATCTGATAATGAATAGCAGAAAGTAGAATACTTCAGATTAAATTACAAAGGATGAAAGACATCAGTAGGCATCTGTTGCTGGCCTTGAAATGAAAGAAAGTATAAATTCCTTAGAACAGTTATTCAAAAACTGGATAATGACATAGTACTTGTGTACTACTTTAACTGCTTGTAACTACTTTACTGCTGGGTAAAACTCACTGTTAAACATGGATTGTCAAAACCAATCCTAATTTCTACAGATGAAAAAATGTATCATATGGAAGAAAAAGAGAACTAAATCTGAAGAAGCTCTTACACTTTTACATTTTAATAGTTAGAAAAAAATGAAACACTAAATCATGAAGCCAGTCAAAGAGATGTCTAAAATGGTCTGCATTCTGTAGCCGTTTACATTATTAAAGCCAGGGCTGCTGGACTCCCCCCCTGGCCATTGACTTGAAAGAAACATTTGCAGGATGTAGCTTATTGAACTTGGGTTTGATGCTTATTTCAGGATGAGACTAGTTGTAAGCTTAACATGTCCATTTTTAAATTCCTTTGACTGTAGAAGAGCTTATACTGGTTCAGGAGTGAGTGATTTGGCTACACTGTAGATATCAAAAGTTGCATTTTTTTTGCTGGATAACATGCAAGGATAAGGGAGAGCTAGCTCCAGGGTGACTTTTGGCACCTGTAGAGTCAATCGCACCAATAAAAAAATAACTATCCCAGCAGTGAACAAGGGTGTAGAACCCAGTAAAATCAGGGCAAGACATAAAAAAATGAAAGGACTGAAATACTCTGATCAAATCCTAACCAAATCTTAATAAGAATCTTCCAGCTTCTGCCTCAAAATAACAAACTATGTTTAATTACCAGGAAATAGTGTAAGGAGAATGGGACGTCATAAATATGTGGTTCAAGTAACAGAATGAGATTTGACCTAGAAAAATATAGGCTTATAAATCTGAGAGGGAAATAATCTAAAGCACAGTTATTAAGTCAGACAAAGATACCTGGAAAGCAGTAATGTCAAAGGAGACCTTGGGGTTTTAGCAGACAGCAAATGATATATGCATGCTGGAATGTTAGAGGATGACAAAAAGTGATGTTGTGATTTCAGTCTGTACGTGCAGGCTCGTCATTCCTTTGTCCATTGAGAGGTGATTTTCTTGCGATACAGCAGTGATGAGATTGCACCTTGAATATAGTGATGGATCTTGACAAATTGAAGGGAATTCCAAGAGCAGCAGCAAAAATCATTAAGGGGCTGATCAACCTGACTGGGTAGGAAACAGGAAGTCCTGCTCTCAGAGCATAAAGGGAAAAGATTGTTTCTGTTATCCCGAGGTGACAAAGACAGGCATGAAGGGATTATGTTAAACAAAAGAAAATTTGAGCTGCAAAGCAGGAATAAATTCCTGCTGCAGTGTGACTTAAGGAATTTTCTCAAGTATATGGTGGAAGACATTTATGTTAGTAGAAGGGGATGTCAGCAGCAAAAGTTAATCAGAATTTAATTTGTTCTGGCATTTGTGCAAATACCTTTTTAAATTAAAATTAAATGAAAATAAATACATTAATCTGTGGTTTCAGATTGTGCATTTTGTGCATCTGATGACCTGAGGTATCCTGTGAGTATCACTATTTTATTGCTGGTTGTATTATACATATAATGATGACCTTGTGTGAAGTTATTTTTCCGAACTTTTGGGGGGAATAAGCATTAACACCTCGTGATTTTCTGCCACCTCCTACTCGCGGTTCAACATAGAGGTTTTTGAATTGACTGCAGCCTTTTAGCTGATGGGCTACATGTATACATTTACCTATTCAGCCTATTGAGCAGAATAAGTTAATATTTACCCTCCCATTGTATAGGCTTTTTCACTGGCACCCTATTATATTGTTGATAATGCAGTGGTGATACAATCTTAAAGAAAAAAAAAAAAAGGTTTTAATATGCAAAGCACTTTGTGAATACCAGAACTCATAATGCAGGCCAGGTTGAATGGGGCATTGAGCAACCTGGTTTAATGGAAGGTATCCCTGCCCGTGACAGGAGGGTTGGAACCAGATGATCTTTATGTTCCCTTCCAACCCAAACCATTCTAGGATTTAATGATTTCTCTAGACACCAAGATCAGGGTAGAAAAGACTGATTTAGACTGCTTTCCTCTATGGATCTTTCAGACAGCAAAATTCCATAAATACACGATGAGAAAAGTAGTTAACATGCCTGAGTTGG
Source organism: Anabacerthia variegaticeps (assembly GCA_035583185.1). NCBI lineage: Eukaryota > Metazoa > Chordata > Aves > Passeriformes > Furnariidae > Anabacerthia > Anabacerthia variegaticeps. The sequence goes on along the minus strand of JAWWEW010000001.1, from coordinate 31,075,729 downwards.
ATATGGTAAGAAAGTGGTTTGAACAAGCTTCTCAGCATTTAGTGAACAAAACAGCTTCAATGTTAAAAATCAGAAGAAAGTAGGTGCATCTCTGTCACTTGCACTGAGCTCAAATGCTTTCTAATGTATAATATATTTCTAATTGTGTAGGGATGTATAGCATTCAGTACTTAAAGACGACTTGCTGAATTCACTAAAAAAAAAAATTAGTCAATTACCATCAGAAAATTCTAAATCACTGAATCACTTTTAAACCTTGAGTAGGATACTTCATCGGATGCTCCACAGAAGAGAGGAAATTGCAATGGCAAGGGTGTGGATTAGTAAGCCTTTTCTAGTCATAATTTCAATTATCTTGTGATGAGACTTTCACCACATTTTATTCGCATTGGACTCCCTTCACAACTAGAGTGTATGGCAAATAGTACAGGAATCTCATTTCTTTCACTGTTTAGCTATGAAAAATTAATGGCAATTAACTGAAAATTAGTTGACAGGAAATAGAACCTTAATGCTATTAGAACCTTAAACTACAGAAGATTCATTTGCTTTTTTATCTCATAATCTGTTAATCTGCTTTAATATTTATGGATAATGATAGTTATTATTTTCTCATTATTTTCACTGCCTCCCTCCATCCCCTTGTCAACTGAATCTGTTTCTTAAAGAATAAATAAACTCTTTTATGTAGGCATTTCTCAAATGTCTGTTTGAAAGGATCGTGCCACATCATAAATTTTAGGTGTGAAGGAATTCCTTTAGCCCACTGCCATATGCAAGGTTGGAATCAGATGTGATGTGGAAGTAAAGGAGGCAAAGGATGAGGATCGGCTTCATGATTGCTCTGCAATCACAAATGCAATAACTAGGGCATACTGCATGGTGCTCTAAAAATCCTCTGAAATGCTTGCCAGACTCCTACACCTTTGTAGCAAGTCTGTTCCTTTACAAAGAGATCTCATAGTGAAAGGACTTTGAGTCAAGTCCATCAAGATCTATCACTCTTCATGCAAATATGGCCTGTAGTTTCCAGTGCACTGTCATTGTTTACTGAAGGATTTACTGTAAAAAGGTGTTTCTCCTATTCGTTACCTTATATTTTAACCGAAAATCTTTTGCTTATCCTAAGAGAGAGAACAAGAGGCTGTGCGTAGAATGTGCAAAGGGGCTACACAGCCAAGCTGACTAGGACAAATTTAGTGGACTTCTTTCATTAGCTGCGAAGGTCACATCCCATTGACTTCTGTGGCACTGAACCAACATAATTCAAAGCACAATTTGTTCCAGTAAAGTTGGACTTGATCTCCTGTTGCAGTTGTTTTGGCTTTTAAACCGTTTAGTAGTGTGAAGTGAGTGTCAAAGTGTTGCTGTTGTGGTTGGTTGTGATTTAAGATTCTTTGTGCATTTACTTTCTGGTTCATAAATGACTATTCAAGGAATGCATCAGGGGAAAGGCTCCTTGATTGCATTCATTTGATCATCTCTTGCTTCCACGTCATGTTAATTTCTAAAGGAATGTGCTCACAGGTTCTACATGTCTGAAAAAATATTTAACTTAAAAATATTTCCCCCATTTTATAATTTGAAAGGTATATTGTACCCAATGATTTTGGAATTCTTTTCCAACCTAAATTATTCTATAAATCTACAACTTGGATTGCTAGGTTTTCTGGATGTTCTGGTTCAATTTAACTCAGAAATTACATTTCACATGTAAGACAAACACCATCAGTTGGAATACAGGAGCAACATGGCTTTTCAAAGGTTTGGCCCAGTTTCTTTAATTTCAGATAATCTGTTTGAACTTATGTCCCATGATTTATCCTACAAAAAGTGGGAAGATAGCTCTTTAACCCAGAAAATACCAGTTTATGCAGTTAGGGAGTACTTCTGGCAAGAAGAAGGGCAGTTTGGTTCTCTGGTCTCCTGTGTCCCAGGGCATATCTCTGCCCCATGCCTATTTACTGTAGAAGTCTCAGAATGCCAGCACCTTGTATACTAATATTCCAATGCTATATGGGATTTTCTAACATTAATTGAAAAGCTAACTAAGAGATTTTTTTTGAGACAAATTAATCTGGATTGTCTTTTCTAGTCTCTGCTGAAGAACAATAAGGTTTTGAAGCACACTAAGAAGTCAAAAAAATTTCATTAACTGTAAATTCAAAACACTTTGTTGTTATCCAGTGCCAGAAAAACCTGTTATATTCAGATACAGACAGATTCAATTCTTGTAGCTGAACCAGTACTGCATGGTTCGGTCCCCTAGTTGAAGAGGTAGACCAGCTCCTTTTTTTTTTTCATTGTTGTTTTCATTGCAAAATTAACCTCCAGGAGGTTTTGTTTTATTGCTGGCCTATTCACCAGATGACTGTTTTCAAGTGGAAGGGGAGGTAAACCTGACAAAAAAGCAATAATTCGTAGAGAAAATGACAGCGATAAAGAAGTGCTGCAGTGGTGGAAAGATTTCCCCAGCAGAAATGTGCTGCCTAGCTCACCTGCTGAAAGTTCATTGTCTTTAGTGTGCCTCCTCCAGACTTGATTTTGGCCCAAAGCATTTTCTTAAGCATAAGAACACTTTGCTATTTCTGAGTTCTCACTTATTGGTAACGCTGACCTTAATCTCAAAAATTGTTACGTAAATCAAATGATAAGAACTTTTTACCCAAGTACTGTAATATGAATGTACTGCCTGGTGAATTGCATTGTGTATTGCTGGTTTTAATGAGCTGATCTTTTGGCAATGTTACAGAAAAATGAGAAGAGTACTTCCATAACAAGGACCAAGGACTTAAAAAAAACTTGTTTTTCCCTGTTAGGCCATTCATTCTAAGGAAAGAGTTAAAGGACTGTAATTCTTCCATGAAACCAAGTAACAACCTTTTAATAAGCATCATTAAGTCTTTAGATTGAAATAAGTGGCTATCTACCCTTTTATCCCATATTATATTGCCCAAATTCCTCTTTGCCATCCTCACTGTGGTTAGATGAAAGCCCCCTGTTTCCATATCGATCACTAAAAGCACTTTCCCCTTGTACCAGTTCACTGCATCACTTCTAAATGCAGTTCATCTGATCTCTTTTACTTTGACTGCTCATTCAGGGCTACAAAAACTGTACTTTCATGCAGGTCTTGGAACCAAATGATCATGTTTCTTACCTCATTCCAGGGGATAACATTAGGATCTTTGTTTAGGTGGGATTCAGAATAAAAATAAAGCTTACTGCTTGCCCATGCTTGCCCACACACATGCACACCCATATATATATACATCACTCTTTCTCCACACGGGTTATTTGAAGCCAGAACAGTAGACATCTGTGTATGTTTGTGCTTATTTCTTTTCAGTAACACACTTTCCAAATGCTAGATGCTGGGGAAGTGTAACTGCTCTGAAACGTTACTCTGTGTTCAATCTGAGCTCTGCAGGGCTGTGGATTGAGTGGTTCTCAGTTATTCTTTTTCACAGGCTGAGAAAATGCTGCTCTTTGACAAGGAAATTATTCAAGCAACAAAATTATTGGCTTAGGGGTTATGACAAACTTACTTGTAAACAAATCTGGGTTTAAGTCTCACTGTTTCTTTTCAGTCACTTGCATGTGGCTGTAGATTTTCTTTCCACTTACAATTTTTGTATGCATGGAATTTTACAAGCATGAGACTCAATGGAATGCTTCCATGCCTGTTTTCTCTTCTTCTCTATTATCCCTGCCAGACCTCCACCAAAAAATCCATATTCTAGCTTGAAGGAAAACCATCCACTCTGATAAGGACCAACCTCACATGCCAGAGAGATTGGAAAATCAGACTAACACTTTAGGGGACTGTTCCTGCACTAAAGTGAAGTGACAGGCATAGACCCACACAGCAGGCTGGATTTTATGAATGCACATCAGCAGGGTACCTGCTGTGTTCAAAGCAGTCTGCAAGCTGCAAAGTGAAAAAAACAAACAATTGAACAACAACAGAACAAACCAAAAAACCACACACACAGCAAAATTGGTTTTTAAATAATATAACCTTTCCATAGTCCAAGTCTTGCCAATCTTAGGCAGTGATTGTCCCTATCTTGTTTACATTAATGTTCCCCACTCTAATGTTCTTCAGCTTCATTTTCCAATGACGGAGGCAGCATTTTTCTCTCCATTGCTCCTTGTGGGCAAGAGAATTTTTTATGTGTCTGATACTTTGGATTACATTGTCAGTAAATGAGAACACTAACTCCTGGCCAGGCTTCACCCTCTCTTCTCTTCCCATAAGATTTAATTGATCAGTTTCATCATATGCAGCTTAACCTTATGCTGGAGCATGAAATAGCATATGGTTTTCATCCTAGAAAGATAATTAACCCCCAGGTGATTTCAGTCAAATGGGTAGAAAAAAAAATATAGCAGGGTTGTTTTTGGAAGGGACAAGAAAAGGAGAAAGCAGGGAAATGATGTCACCTCTGGTAGCTTTTTGAACTTTGCGCCCTGAAATCTCGGTTTTGATGAATGCACTCAATCCACTCATTATGTGGAAAACTGAAGCAGGTCTCGGGGTCTCCTGATCATGAAATCAATGCCCCAGGGCATCAGTGTTCACGGTGCTTCCTACACCAGCAAGCCCAGTTGCTTATTCAGCAAAGAGCTCTTGTTCTTGTTGGCTTGATCACAGAAGTACCATCTCTCCCAAACATTGTTTGCATTTAGAGAGAAAATATTGTTCCTGGCTTCCCTTCCTTTCTTTAGGGAGAGTAACTCCATGGTATTCTATTGGACCTTCACTATAAATTCTTTCAGTTGGTCTATTCCCCACTGGCAACTTATACACTAGTTTTTATGTTTGTTCCCTCTACTTTATGCTTTTCTTTCTGTGACATTGCATCCGTGCTGCACTGGCTGATGTATGATAGGAGAAGAGCTGTTACATTCATGCATCAAATCCTATATCCACAGTTTGCCCTACACAGTCAAAACGTATTTGTAGGCTTTACATCTGATAAAGGTCATCTTCTGAAATGCAGAGGTGCAGAAGAATCTTCCTGAGTCTGAAGACAGATTAGCTGCAATGATCTTTGCTATGGTTCATTTCTTTTGTAGAAGAAAGAGGCTCCACATATTCTGGATAGGTTCACCATTGCTTAACAAGAACTGTGAATCATCTAGGTGTAGCATGGGAAATTTTGAGCAGTAGCTGGGGGAGGATAATTTTCAGGGAAGAGGATTTAAGAAAATGAAATTATAGTATGAAACAAAGACCTGAATGCTTCCTCCTCAGTCTACCACCAACTTGAAGAAAGGAAAGTTGCAGAAAAAAATAATTTTCTTTGACAAGTTCAGATGGGAGACAGAACTCCAAGCATGTCACCTGCCTACTAGAGGTAGGATGACATGAAATATGAAGCTGCCAAGCAGAGGGCAGAATTGATCTAAATCTGACATACTGAGCTCAACAATCTTGACTCTCTTCTCCACAGTCCCATCAGCCAGGGTTACAACTTAAGTGTTTATGCAGCACTGAATCTTCAACAGTCACCTCTGTCCTATAAAATGGTCCCCACCAAATGCTGTGCAGTGGCAGATACTGTGGTCCTGGAGGTCCATGCTGAAAGGAGACCTGCAGATCTCTTTGAGCTACCACTTTATTCAACATCATGCATTCTCATTATTCCCTCTTATTCTCACCGACTGTCCTGCTTTGAGGTCTGGAAGGCACAATTTTGGATAGGTCTGCCCTCTTGCTGTCACAAAAGCCACAGAGGCAAGGTGGTAGATGCTGTCCTACACTAGGCAATTGCTCTTAGATCTCTTTGTAGGAGCATTCCACACCTTTTTGCCAGATTTACTTCCATCTTGGAGACTAAGCACTTTTGAATCAGTGAATCCTGGCAAACATTTCAAGCACCTGCCTTGCTTCTGGCTGAATGCTGAGCAGTGCTATGGTTGGGCTGTTGAAGAGTGTCTTTCAGGCTCTGCACTCTTGGATCTGTTGAGATGGTACTCCTGCAGCTCCATGAGATGCTCCTTTTGTCACCAACCATCTGCCAGTTCCTTTGGCTATGCAGGTATAAAGCACACATGCCAGCCTTACATAGTGTCAGCACTGAAAATTCTCCAATACTGTGTGCAAACAAAATGCTCCATTCCAAGAATGGAGGAAATATTCTGTCATTCTGAGAAAAAAGTCCCCAGTTCCCTAGGGGAGAAAGAAAAAAACAATTCTCCTTCTTGTCAAGATCAAATGGTGATAAAAGGAGTGGGGAAATGTAATTTATTATAGGATCAAAACGTAATTAGTCAACAAGATATATGGAGGGGTTTTGATAACATCAAAATCTGTGTGTATCAAGTGTAGCCATGGTAGCAACAGGTGATCAATTAGTAATTATGTTGGCAAGATGGACTCTACCCAGATGGTCCTTTTACAGTCCCATGAAATAATACTCGTGTTGTTTTTGAGCTCTTCCTTTCATTAAATGGGTCATAGAACCATTTATTGGCAACTCAATTAAAAGTAGGTGAAAGGCACCATTGAAAGAAACACTTTGCCTCTATTACTTGTAATGAGTGGTCAATATTTCAGTAAAATCGTCAGTGTTTTACTTTCTTCATCTTGATGCAGAGATATTGGACTGTATCACTGCTTCTGGACTAGCCATGATGGCAAAGATTACACACAAAATCATTACCCCAGTGTGCCTGGAATCATACACAATATTAGCATAGCAACTGTGTCCAATAGGGTCAAGTATTTCTGGTTTTGCAGAGAAGTTAATTTAACTGCAGGGAATTCTACAGGTACAATATTAAACAATGGCCACTGGTTACTTTTTCACATGCTTGGTGAGCATGCAAGAAAATTGGCATCAAGGGCTCATAGGTAAGAGTCCTCTTGGCATGGTGAAACAGCTGGAAAACAGTGGCCAATTATGAGTATTTTGGCATTTGTGTGAGTACATGGAGGAGCCAGGGACAGAAACCTGGGAATCCACTGGTATGACTTCATCTTATGGACTCAGAACTACAGAACATCACAGAGGCTGGAAGGGACCTTGGAGATCATCTGGTCCAAAACACACTGCTCAAAGCAGGATCAGCTACACGGGCCCGGTGTTGTGTCTAGTCAGGATTGCCAAGGATGAAGACTTCACAGCCTCTCTGTTAACCTGTCCCAATGTCCAACCACTCTCTCCCAGTCCACAAACTTTACAGGATTCATGTATTTCCATTTCTTTGTTGTGGATATTTTTATACAGAAGATCTGTATGTGCACAATAGTAACCTTTAGTCATTAGACCAAAAAGCTCTCTTTGCAAGGCAATCGCATCCTTAGTCAGGGACGTATTCATAAATAATTGAGCTGTCTTAGATGAAGCAGGGTGACCCTTGGCCTCAGTATTATTTATCTTATTTAATAAAGGGTGTTCTGGGGGTACATTCAGGATCAAGAAGAGTTTTGCTAATGCTGAAGGACGGTACTGCCATTGTAGCCAATTAATGTGCCTGTTCCTACTGACGATAAATGGATCTGTCGTCTCTTCATCTGGCATTGTGCCTCCAGCCTTACATAACCATTTGTGGGTATACCCAAGGGTTTTGATAGTTAACATTTCAGCTTTTACCGGTCATCAGAATTTTTCAAGAAAGATAGATTTGGTAAATAGTAGTCTGCAGAAGAAAACTGGAGGTGAAAACAGTATTCAGGGAATTACAAGATCTGTAAAAATGGGCCAAAACTTGTCTGAGGAAGAATATTTTTGGTTATATTTCAACCAAAGGTCATGGATAGGAGAAAAGCAAAATGGAAGAAAAGAAAATGCATCAAAGGAATGCTAGTGAATCCAGCCTAGCTTAGCCTTCATGGGTTAATAGCTCATTTGAAACTGCTGTTTTCAGTGGCTCTGAAATTGCAGGAAGTGGTCTGAAGCCAAGAGGGAATAATGACTCCAGGAGACATAATTTCTAGGGAGGAACTGAGGTCCTGCAGTTCTGCTTTGGAGGAAACACAAGCCACAGAATGAAATTCCTTGCAGTTCAAAGTTAGCAGAGAAGCTGGTGGCTAGAAGAGAGAAATCTGAGGAGGGAAGCAGAAAATATGAAGCAATCTCCATGTGTCTGTGTGTGTGTAATGTTGTGCCACATGGCCAGTGCCTTTTGTCCTTCAGTCAAGAATCTGAGCTGAAAATCCTTTTTGCAAGGTCCTTGCAAGATGCACTGCAGCTCCCACATTCAGGGTAATTCACATTCATTAATAATTTCATGTTAATTCAACATGAAAATGTTGGGATCTGGGTTTTGAAATGGTTTAGTGGTTACTATCCTCAGATAGATAATGGACAGGCAGAAGAGACTCTGCTCAGCTTGATGCTATCATTGACCAGATGATAGGACAGTGATGGCCACACACAACTTGCTCCGATCTTATTGCTATTTCTGATGGCTTTCTATCAATAGTCTTACATATGAGAATTATGGACAAAAAAAAAAGCACGCCATTACAAAGTGATACCACTGAATCGGCAAAGGCACAAAAGTTAGCTCTAGCCTAAATTTAATGAGTGAGTCTCCCTGGAGTCAGTGAGGAGAGGCACCTTCAGAGGGCAATTCAGAGAAGGAATCTGACCGCAAGGGCAGCATTAACCTTTATGACTGTTCTCCCTTTGCCAAGAGTCAATGGGATCAATTCATAGATGAGTGGAGAAGACTTATAATGGCTGAGAAGCAGTCCCAGTATGAGTAAAACCACCACAGTATGTTCTCTGTATCACAAAACTGCCATATGTCTCCACTTATGGGGATTGGGCATGGGGACTGTGAAGCGAATTGCTTTCCTGGGCAGGTTAATGTAACAAAAAGCGAGCAGCTCTGCAGCCCTAAATCTCCCTAAAGCCCACGGTCTTAGTCCTCCTTTGCTGTGCTCTGTGCTATGCTTTATTATGGAGTCTTTAAACACCTCAGCTAAAGATAGAGAAAGTAATTTAAAAAGAAAATGCACCTTTGGCTCCTTTAGCTGGATTTTTGGAGAAGTAAGGTTTGTCTTGGGTTAAACTTGCTAGATTTTTCTAATTTTGCTTAAATTTTGCTACAAAGTCCAAGTGTTATTGAGTAGACACCCAAAATTAATGCCCAACTCTAGAATATTTAATAACTCAAGATAAATTAAGGTATTTACAATTGTGAGTTTTAAATACTAGAGCATTTTTGTTCGTTTTATTTTTCATCCAAATACAGAACTCCTATTTCCATTTTAGTAACAAAATCTGATGCTCTTGCTCTTATTTTTAATAATAATCTAACTTAGAGTACTCTAGGAACTGCAGCTTCAAGAAGAAAACACAAATGAATGCTTATAGTATAAAAAACATTTATTTAATACCTTGGAGGCTTGGGGGCTTTGTTTGGGTTTTTTTATCATCAAGAGGTGTCCAATAACAATTTTCTTCATTTTAATTATGTCTGGAATATACTGCTTATTGTAAACAAAACATGTAGTTATTTAACATGCAGATTTTAGCTCAGGGATTTGAATCAGTCCAGTGGGCTAGGACGCATCTTCTATATTTTCATTCATTTGCTTATAGAAGTTTGTCAGGACTCCCCAGATACATTCGAATAAATTTCAACTTTTCTTTGTCCTGTGATTTTTCTTTTCCTTATTGAAATAATAATTACATTTATGTAGCTCTTGGTGGAGAAAATATATACTGTTTGTGATAGTTGCTTCATGATTGTAAATCAACATAGTACCACTTACATCAGCAAAGCTACTATTTACCCCAGCTGAACATCTCCTCCTTCAGTTCTAATACTCACTTAGTTAAAAATAGGAGTTTTACATTTAAACCTCTTTTTCCTGAAGTGACAGTAGGTGGGCCAACTTGTAACATGTTCAACATTTACAGCATTATCTCTACTGGAATCCACTTATGACAGCCCCTAACACTCAAAACATAATGGCTTTTTGGGATTCCCATTGCTTTAATTTTTACAAAAAGGTAGTATTAATTAACGAATAAAATATGTGAGCCTTGATACAGCATGCATGAATGCGCATAAATTGCATACAATACAAAAATGTTGATGCCTTGTTATGCAACCCATTCCCTGAAGCAGTACTTGTGGAAAGGGGTGGGGTGCCGGCCTTATACATGGGGAGTAGCAATAGTGAGGTGGAGGATCACAAAGTCCTGTTGTCAACGCATAACTTGTGGTTTAGTGCACTACTTAGTTTTATAATAAACTTAGAGATGTTTTAGGTGCCCAGAGCCATTTTAGATGCCCAAACTTATTTAAGAGACTGGCAGAGAAGATGCAGGATTTGCAGGAAAGCCATTTCTTTCTGGACAGCAGATGAAGGACAGTCAGAATAACTAGGGCATCTCTAGAGCCACTGGGCAGTTTTATGTGGACAGCTGAGCTGGGCTGCATCTTACATCTGCAGTCAAAAATTTTCAAGCTATTTTTTGATAACACTGAGGGGCATGCTAATTGTGACCTATCAGAAACTGTTGGCCTTTAGCAAGATCATACTCGATCATTTTTACTGCTGTGCCACGTATTATACCAGTGAGTCTTAGCAGTAAACTGAGTGACATTACCCAATATGTCTCACGGTAAACTTATATATAGATTTAAATGCCGCTAAAATTGAGAGTTCTCTTCAAGTTCCTGTTAAATATAGAGCTGCTAAAAAAGAAAAGCTCAGGTCTTTACTAAGTTAAAGTGTCTGAACAATATGCACTATGGGACTGAGATGGTAATTTTGTTGATGCATGTCGAACTAATTGGACTTATCCAGGTGTCAGACACAGGAGTGTCCTAAATATCTTCTAAAAGACCAATATAAGCCTGTAAAAGCTACAATATTTCAGTGTTATCTTTAAAAAAAATAAATATCCGTTATTACCAGGATTAAAGGCAAAATGTAGGGGGGAAAGAAAAAGTCAGACTCAGAGGTTTGTCTCATGAAAAACATATTTTCTTTTTCTGCAGTTTTAAATATGTGTGCATACTAACATAGGTCCAGTGTCATTCCATTCAGATTGAAGCACCTCATATTCAGGGTACTCCTTGTCTAGAATTTGAGACCACTTGTCCATGTCAACACAGATACAAAGATAGGTACCAGTTACTGTCTGATGTGATGGCAGCCTGGATTCTGATGTAGGTACTCTGGTAGATAGAGGGAATATGGGTCTTGAAACTTATGAGGGATCCTACATGTACAAGCCTGGCAGCTGCCATGCAAACAACCTTTACAAATCCATGCCAGTCTTGTCTGACACTCAACCCCTGGCTCCTTTTCTGTAGTGAGAATGGCTGGACCATTGCAATGGCGCACTGATTTTTGTGGATGGTGAACACAAAAAGGGGATTGAGAAGACACCACAGGAGTTATTCTGACACATGATTTGAGTGCTTTCTATTCTTAGACAGATGAGGATCTGAAATATGTAAGTACACTATCATTGTTTTTTAGATTTATTTGTAAAGATGAGAGAAAGAAGTAAAACAATCTATCACGGGTGTGGTATTTAGACATTTATAATTCTCTTTTGATGTGTGTTTATATTTAAGTGGAGTTGATAAATCAAGCTTGTCCTCGTGATCTTTTAAGCACCGTTATTTTTCTCCATCCTTGTTTTTCTCTAAAGAAATGAAAAGAGCAAAGCCCATGAAATTATATTTGTAGTGTCATTTTAAATTTATTGTCTAATAAATAGTGATCACTTGGAAAATCCATATTTTTTTCCATATTGCTAACAAGAGGTTTAACCAAAGTGATTGAATCAAGATGAAAATGGTCCCAGGTTTCTGAAGCTTGAATAAATGACTTTGTCAATGTTAATGTGCTGGTCTGGAAGTTCATTTGAAGTATAAGAAATAACCTAAATATAATTTCATGGCAGCTCTTATACTACCTATCATAATTTATTCCCTACTACAGAACCTCCATTCCCTGTGTTTTCCCAGCATTTCCAATTCACCAAATACCTACAAACACTCAGCTTTTTAGTCTTTCACACTCACAGTAAAAGTAAAGATAAGCTCCTTTTTCCACAACAAATAAAGTGTATGTTGACTTCCAACTTTATTTTGACTGCCAACAACGCTTTTGTTGAATGAGAGTAACCACCACTGATTTTACAATATCATGTGGATCTCCTACTTCTGACTCATCTAATGATGTTTCATAAGATCTCTTTTAGAACTGTATTATCCCCCATAAAACAATATATTTTTTTAGCAATTGGTAAATAGAACTTGTCAGCTGCAGAATGCTGTACCTCACTTTTATAAATAAGTGTCCATCTGAAAGTGTTTCAAAGTGAACAAAAGGAAACCAATAGAAATTTGAAGTGTCCTTATAGTGCTACATACACTGAAACTTTAACTAGCCATAGATACAGATTTAGAAATACAGCTGAGTTTATTTCTACAAGTTGAAGCCAGGCACGCAGTACTTCAAAGTACAGAAACAAATCAACAAGATCTGTAGTGACTTGAGTTGTAAGGATGAGGTTAAGAGTCCTATGACATTTCTGGTTTTGAAATCTATCACAGGAGAATGTCTTTACTCAGATAGAGTTCAAATAATAGCTTTATGTTTCAAGAATGTACTGATTCTCCATTGGTTTTAAGCAAAGCATATGCTTGTTTTCTTCCCCCAGTCCAGGCTATAAAATATGTTTCACATTATTGTGTTTATATAGTAATGAGACTAGCCTGAATTCTTGCAGCTTTGGCAAGTTCTTGAAAATACACATTGCACCAGTGACAGGCAGATTGTTCCTGATATGTCTTTATTAAAATAAATGCATTTTAAGGAATATTTAGATTTCTAACTGTAGCTGACTTATTTGATAGAGATTGGTATAACAATAGTGTCATTATATGAAGGCTTGTTTTCTTTTGGAGATCTCTAGAAGTATTACAATAAAAGAAACTACAGCCTAGGCATCTTCACTGTGTTAGGGGGAGAAAACAAGGTTTTTCAGAAAAAATGAGAAGTGTGGTAGGGCAGTAGTAGAATACTAAGACTTCCTTTGAGAAAAGAAAATAAAAGTTTCTGAGTGGAAAAGTGAAACCATTGGACATTTTCTCAGATGTGCAGATATGCAGAGGGCGCTGATGCTGCCATGAAGTATCTTCATATCTCCAGATATGAGCTTTTGTGTCATAATTTTTTCAGCAGCTACCAAAATATCTTATTCCTGGAAGAAAAAGCCCCCATAAGTATCAGGACTTTCTTAAAAAGAAGAATAAAAACTCAATTGCCACAAACTGTACTTTTTAAGAGACCTATCAACCTAACCTAGACTTTTTGACAGCAATGGAAAAAAGCCAAGATTATATTAAAAAGCAGTGTTGTGCTGGGAGTAACCATTCCCTGTCAGATGTATTGCATATACCCTGCTGTGTGCATGGATATTTATGGATATGTCTATACAACATATCAAGTCAAGGAAGAAAAAAAAACTTACGAGAAGGTGTGCTAATATCTGTTTGTCCATGGCTAGAAGATACAGCATTAATGCATTGTCCTGGCAGATGAAAGTGAAGGACATAAATGAAGGGTTATTCCCATAGTGATTCAGTAGTTCAAGGACATTTATCAGTACTACATATCTACTGGAAAAGTTGGATGGGGGATTCATTCATCTTAGTTCCCTGTGGTTGCTATCTGCTAGTAAATCGCATGCACTGCTACCTGTATGAGGAACCTTGACAACTGGGGAGAATTTGAGATATTTAACCGTGCATCTCTCCACATGTCACCAGGATGAGGATTTACATTTGAAGTTGGAATTGGTTTATAACCTTGCAGAAATGCACAAGAATAATAAATGTATCTTATCAGTATGTCTGGCCAGTTTTGAGTTCCTGCAGAAATGTTGCCACTTAAGGATCTCCTCTGAGGTACTCAGATATCAGCGTGATTAGCCTGGCAGACAGACCTCTGCATTGGAGAAGCAAGGTCAGTGCTCCTGGAACAATAGGAGACATAAAGATTCAATAATAATACCTTATTATTCTATCAAATGATGTCTGCAGAACACTTTAAAATCGTTATGTGAAAGACAAAGGATGCTGTATATACAGAGGGGTAAAGGCTGACATTTCCACAGTGCACTTCATTAAGGAATTCCATGCAAGTTTGGCCTTTGGAAGAAAAATAATCTTTGGTTGCACACTGGGCACATTGAGTTTCCATAATACACACACAGGGAACCAGTGTGAGGCATCTACAGAGGCAAGGCTATTGTTTTGCTGGTGCCATGTCCTGAAAGACCCTGAGGTTCAAAGACCTGTTACTACAAGTCTGGGGTTGACTGAGACAAGAAACAGCAGGTGTAGTTGATAATTTTTATTAGTGTTGTCTCTCAAGCTGTTGGAACTCTTGACATAGGTGAATTTTAGTCAGCAGATAGAATATGTTTATGTAGAAATATCATCCCTGAGCCAGTTCATGGGAAGTATTGAGGTTCCTCTTGCTAAGGGGTGGTCAAATGAGCACTAATTAACACATTTTTTAATGGTTTCTACTAAGAAATCGACATTTTCTTCTGGCACTTATGACAATGCTCCAAGGCACCCAAACTGAAAATTAGCATGCTACAAAATAAAGCCACTTACTCTTCCATGTCAGGGTTCATCCCTTTTGTTATGGCAAAGGGACATGGGAGATGATCAGAAATGATCATCGCATCACACTCATAGTTCACACATTGTATTCCACATGGTTTGTTCTCTCTGTGATCACATTTCAGTTTTGGATTCTGCTCTGTGTTTGAAAATTAAGGGCATTGGTGTGGCCCAGTGTGGAGAACACAGGATTGAGATGGGTAAAGTAATCTTACATTTACTCTAGATTTGCAAGGGTTTGATAGATTATATCAGTCTATCCTGCCCATTTATACAATGAAATTAATGAGATTTCCCAACACTTTTAAAGAACATTTAGATAAATAGAAGAAAAATAATGCTTAGCAGTGATATGGTTTAATTATGTATTTTTTTCTTTTAATTATACACTGTTTCTGAAAAATGGAACGAGGATGAGAATAGTTGATATGCTCAGACCTCTACAGCCTTCAGTACAGAAAGTAATTTCCAGAACCCTGTCTTTAGTTGATAATATAAAAGTACATAACTTAATGCACATTTTTTGAAAATTTTCCCCATGAAGGTAATCAGATGTTTAAACCAGAAGTTGACCAGGAAAGTTGGGTAATTACTATCCTTGGTGACTTTCAAATAGTGGGGCGAGTTCTTGAACCACCTAATCTATCTGGATCTGCTTTTGAGACAGAGGTTTGACTACAGATCTCCAGAGGTGCCGGTCAAACCTGAATTATTTTGGGATTCTAGGAATGGAGGCCATCAAAGATGAAAGTTCAAAGAAAAATCTGGAAATGTCATCTTTGTCATTATCCAAAGGCATCTCTATAGATACAGATGTCTTAGTGGGGCAGTCAGTTTTTGTTTATCTGCTTTTAAGAGGGAAGAACAAGGCCGCCTTCTCTAACAGCTCTTGGAAGCCGTGTGGGGAGAGGTCAGCTGAATTTGCTGACACTCCTATTCAGCTTCAGCTGAAGTTTAGCTGAAGTTCCCTTTCTTCAAGTCATTGCTTTTATAGGGGGGATTTAGCGCTGCCTTTTCTGCACTTGATATCCCCATGTAAAGTAGTGGGATAAGATTCCTGGCTAAAGGCTTTTTCATCCTTGCAAGTTCCTTTCATATGTACTGTCCTTGCAGTCGTTGTACGTGAACAGTCAAGTGAACTGTTATCAGCCACTTCAGAATATCCCTGCTCAAGAGGAGATTAATCTTTCTGGGACCTCAACTCAGGTTGCTCGTAAGAGCAGTATTGCGGACACCATAGACAAATCCACACTGCCTGAAGGGTCAAGATATGAGCCAAATGGCTTCTTCCATTCTTGAGAGTTTTCCTCCTAAAAGTGTGCTGTGATTTTCTTTGACACCTGCCAGCCAACAGATAGGTCAGACAGACAACACTTACATACTCTTTGGGATTCTCCTATCATCTCCTCCTCACTTTCTCATCTCCGCTCAATCCCATCCCTTTATCCTTGCTTGCTTTGCCTGTGTGTGAGTGGAGTAAGCACATTTTTATGCTTGTCTCCTTGTTCCTGCACTACAAGAAGGTAGGATTGCAGGTAGGAAATCACCAGTGTGCGTATCAGGACTGAGGTTTGTGAAGAAGACTCCATAATATCCATTATATCTATCCTGTCCTGACAGGTAACTCTGCATTGAGCCCAAACAGCAATTTCAGGCTCTTTAACCCTCACAACAGTCAGATTCCTAGACTGTGTATTCTTCTCAGGTTTTACTGAGGTTTGATCTAGGTAGTCAAACTGATCTTCTCTTGGCCACTGCTCTGTTGCACACTGTGTTGCCCTCCTTGTGTATAGATCTCTGTCATTTTTGGTCACTCCAGCTGCTATGGCTGTGTGAGATATGCCTTAAAAGGTTTTCTTCTGCCTCTCTTAATGCACACCTGCTGCATGTCCACCATATTTTAGTAAAACACCCACAAATATGGCCTGAAAGCTAGTTGTGGCAAAGGATTGTTTGAGCAACAATCTTCTGCTGTGTCAATTTCCATTGAACTTTGCTGGCTTTCAGCTGATAGGAGTGAAGTTTCATGCCATTAGAAGTAGTTAAGGAGGTTTTCATAGGGAGAGGTTCACTGCGGAGCTTGCAAAGCAGATCTTTTAAGCAGTATTCTGAGTACTCTTTTTCAGCACCTGTGTGGCTAGATAGCACAATCCTCAGTGTATCAGCAATGTAAAGCAATTATGTATTTTAAGTTGGTCCTTAAAAATGCACCCAGCCCTGTAAAAATATCTTTATCCTTTGCATGTAATATGGATGCAAGACCTTTCCATCTGCCTCTTATCTTCCTATTGCAGATAGAGCAGGAGGGAAAGAGGCCTTCTGCCATGAGAAGGTAAACTCTGAATTTGGTACGTGATCTGCAGGGCAGAAACTGTTAATTCATCTGAGTGCCTTCTTTTCAGTAGAGATGGCTTTTGAAAACAGCGTTTAATGAAATCCAGTGTCCTTTTCAAAAATATTTGAAGGAAATCTTGTTCTATAGCACTTGTCAATCAATCCTGCTATTGTAGTCCTTTCCCCCCCTTTTTGCCTCCTTTTTTTTTTTTTTTTTTGGGAATTGACATCTGTCTGGAAAGACACAAACAAATTGCAAGGTGGTATCTTAACTAGGATATTGTGGAACTGTTCTCTTTGAATCCTTGAATTTCTCTGCTGATAAAGATAAATTAATTGTAAAGACTATATTAATAGGTACAAGGGGCAAAACCATGATAAAAGCTTTGAAAAGCATATGCAAAAATAAGCCTTGAGTATGTTGAGAGGATGCTTTTTGAAATCATATTTACCTTATTACTAATAAGTCTTCAAAATAGATGCAAAACGCTGCAAAATCTAAAACCATCAGACAATTAATTTGCCTTTTTTCTTCAATACATCAGACTCAAAATAAGCATATATTTACCCTTGGACATTTGGTGTTCCCCTTCCTTTAACCAGTTATCATATTTCAAGCAGTTTTTATTGTTTTAGTAGAAATGTTTTACTTATATGCCAAGTACTTTTCAAAAATCAGGCTTAGAACATGTATAAACATCTGTGGCAATATTTCCTACTAACTGCCATTTATTTCCATTTCACTGTAGAGTGAAACCTTAAGCTATTTTACATTTGCTGGTGTTCCTGTAATAACTTGTACCTCACTTCTAGTTTAATTGTCTGGGACCTCATATTTCATGCTCCATCCTTGGAAGTGTTCAAGGCCATGTGAGCAGAGCTTTGAGCAAATTGTTCTCATGAAATGCATCCCTGCCCATGGCAGGGATCTGGGACTATGTGTTCTTTAAGGTCCCTTGCAACTCAAACCAATCTGTGACTCTATGATTCTATGATTTATCATCCTCAGTAAACCTCACACCACTTCATACCTGGCTTCATACCTGCTATTTCAAACCATTGGTACACAATTCAAACAGGAGTTCATGAAGATCCAGCTGAAGTACATCATGCAGGCCATGTAGCAATAAAGTAGGTGTAGTATGTGTAGGTCCAAAAGATTGCTAAGCATCTTTAGTAGAAGAATTATTATGCACAAGGAAACAAATTTCTTGCCAGCCAGTGCAACAGTATCTTTGATGATGGCATTTTCTATCAATAGACATATGATGTAGAAGGCTTCATTTTAAATTCAAGCATTACAGCCCACCAGATTACTAAACTACATTTGTGAAATAATAATAACTCCTTGAATGTGTTCTTTAACTCAGGAGATTGGACTCTGATATTGAAAAGGTGTCTTTTTTCAGGATCTGGTAGTGATATATGGCACACTGTTTGCTGTAATATTGATGTACAGGGAGCCAGACTGACGGATGGGTTCAGCACACATAAAGCCCATGTTTCTACTGCAATGTAGAGTTGTATAACAGAGCTAGGAAAGGTATTTTGCTGGGAGGTTCTTGAGCTCTGAGATTCGTATTCTCTCTTATCTTTGTTCATGAGTGGACACATGAATAGATGTGCAATCTTCAGAAGGTCTTTAAATTAAACACACAAATCAACACAGAAAGGCTTAAAATTTCATCAAGTTTACGCATCAGCAAGAACAGTTAACTAGGCATCATCAGTCTCTGTTTTGCTCAAGAGGCTCAAAAAGGTAGAAATTTTCACAGAAAAAAAGTCTAGCTTGAGTCAAATTTTGTGACAAAATATTTAAAAAAAATACTTGCTTTCAGGGAGAAAACCAGAACACCATTTTTTTCCTGTGACTCATGCAATCAACTTTTTGATACCAAGATGGAATTGAGTGTGTTCACAGTGACCCTGATAATGTCTGCTTATTTTTAGGCTTTGTTGTAAAATAAATGCACTATTCTTTCATAGTTTGAACAGGAAAAGTCTAGGCGAGACCAAGGTTAGTGCATCTTTAAGGGTAGGCTTCTCTGTCCTCCATAGGTGTGGTGCTTCAATTGTACTACCATAAATGAAGCCATGCATCTCTTCCCAGTGGGAATAACTGGCTGCTAGCATAAGTGTGCCTTATGCCACTGCTGCTGTTCTTCCCCTGTTGCAAGGGAAATAAGTTGCAGAGAATTGTAATACTTGTAAATTAGTCTAATTGAAAACTGAGTTATGTAAAAGTAAAGCCATACAGTTAACTGACTACCCTCAGAACTGACCAAGGTATGTAGGTAAAGAATTGTGTTCTTGCATTTTAAAAGCCTGAAACAAGGGTTCTGCACAATGCAGGAAGACAATGATGGTAAAACACAGCCCTGTCATCTCATCAGGGAGCTTCAGCTCCACATCCATTTTATAATAATTTCAGACCACAGCTGTCTAATTAATTTAGGAAAAAAAAATTGCTAGGTCTTTCAGCATTCAGGATGAATATTCGGGCTACATTGAACAATCATGGTCTCTAGAGGTCTCCTAGCAGACCTCCAAGAGACTAAGATGCTTTTAGCAAGATAACATATTTTGCCATGGAAATACATACAGCCATGTGCCTGTTCTACTGTTGTTAAGGAGAACATTTCAAAATTTTGTCTAAAGGACAAAGTGGCATTGGGATTTGGTTACAAGCCATCACAAATATGAATCTGAATTAGTATTTAATTGCATCAAACCACTGCTTGACCAGGGCTATCAGCAGGTTTGGTTTTATTTCATCAAACTTCATACACTAGTGCTGCAGACATTCAGGGAAGAAAGTGAAAGGCACCAAATCCCCAGAACTGTTAGCCACCAAAAAATGATGAGGGCAGACCTGAGAGAGCTGACTTTATTTAGAAAAAAAATAATTTGAGCAGGAGAGACAGCACAGGATAGAAAGCTAAGAGTGAAGGCTGTGAACAAACAGAAGAGAAGGAAACAGCAAGAAGAGCCAGACCGGCACTAAAATGAGAGAAATGGTGAGGAGATGGTAGGACAGGTGGGGGCCTGGTTGTGGGGGCTTAAGGAAAAGAGCAGCTGAATCTCTTCCCACAGAAGAGATCTCTTCAGAAGCTGCTTTTCAATAAATAAATTCAATAAATAAATACAATAACTAAATATTTTCAACGAGATTTGCCCTAAAGTTTCAGTAGATCATCTGTGAATATAAGCTCATATCTCATCTCTCTGAGATTCCTTAAAGAGTTGGTTTAGTTTAGTTTTTCCTTTGCTGTTATGAAACATCTGTCCCAGAACCTGAACATTAAAGAATTTTGAATAATTGTATTCACTGGGTTAGGGCACAAAATATGTATCTACTAGAGTGCTCCGCTTTTCCTTCATCTGCAAAACCCTTGGTTGCAAAGCAAGCACCAAAAATTTTGCTGGACATATTGCAGAGAAGGAATTTAACTTTAAAAAGACAAGCAAAATGAAACTTACAGCTCTGGGAAGAATGCCAATCTTTTGTATTAATAACAATTCCATTGTTTTTAATTCACT
Source organism: Anabacerthia variegaticeps (assembly GCA_035583185.1). NCBI lineage: Eukaryota > Metazoa > Chordata > Aves > Passeriformes > Furnariidae > Anabacerthia > Anabacerthia variegaticeps. The sequence goes on along the minus strand of JAWWEW010000001.1, from coordinate 31,055,227 downwards.
TATAATTACATAAGTTGATTTTTCTTTATTGCTAATTAACAAATACTTAATTGCTTTAGCAATTCACTAATGGTCTTGATGACAAAATATTTAAAAGAGGATGCAGTGTAGAGAATGGATTTAACGGATTTCAAAGGGGTTTTTTTTCACATTGTAGTTGCTTAATGTCGACCAGCATTTATGATCTAGAAAAATCTCTTGTTTTCAGAAAAGCTGTGTCTTGAAAAATAACTAAAAGTTAATTATTGTATCTATCCCAACTATAGTATGTCACAAGCAATATATTAAATATAAAAGCCTGTATAAAAAACCCACAACTCCAAGTGACCCAGATAATTAGATCAGCAACCTAATCTAATGGTTTCATAATTTCAAAGTTTTTTGAGGTCACAAAAACCATTAGCTCTTCCACCTTGACCTCCCATTTAACGGAGGTGATGGGATTTCATTCATTCCCAGGTGGAGCCTAACAAATTCTGTGGACAACTCTTGTCTTCCGGAGATGCCCTGAGCACATTAAGAGACTGAGATCCCACCATGCCTATCATAATTGTGCTTAAGTGGTTAAGTCCATCCACTGTTAAGGATCTATACCTTTTTCCTGGTGTGAATTTGTTTAGCTTTACCTTTCGAGCCTTCATTTGTGCCTTTCAATACTAAGTAGAGCATGCTTCAGTGTTTGTTTCATCCTCTTGGATTTATTTTTGTAGCCAAAGAAGTTTTTCTCTTTGTGTCTTTCCCAGTACTCTTTCTTTTCTTTGCATTCCATTTACCTGGGACAGAGGAAGTTAGCTGATCAGTTCCTCTATTGAATTCAGTCTGCTTCTTATTTCTAGCACAATGTCTGGTGAATTCTGAGGACAGTTTTTTTAAACATTATTCTATGGGAAAATAATTTTGGTTTCTCTCAGCACTGCTCTTTTCTTTACTAACAGCTGCAATTTAATTTTGAATTCCTGGACAATATAAAGTTAAAATGAGACCCTTCATCATGACACAGTCACAAACAAAAGCCTGTCAGTTAAAAAAAATAAATTTATTGGTCACCTGCTTTGGTCCTACAACTGCTGATAACAAGCAGATGGGAAGGAGCTTACTTCAGCCAACTTTCACCTTCAGCCCAAGTGTTTCCCATTATTGTGTAGCTACTGATCCTATGTGAAAAGAATTCATTTCTGGTATTTCTGTGTTAGAACCACAAGAGCCATGATTTAATAGACGTGGTTATAGCACATTATACGTTACAGGCGTCTTTTCAAAGATTTCAAAGCCACATCTTGACAGTTTCATTTTTTTTTAAGAGATGCCTTTAATAACGATTTCTTGCTGACTTAAGAGATGAGGGAGGAAAGTGTAACTTCAAAGTGTTGGCAAAATAATATGAATTATACAAATGTAGTTGTAAAGTTGTTTCCAGTTACAGTAGTAGTAACTTGAGACTGATAGCTGGTTTCCTCTTTCACAAGTGTTTCCAATTTAAAACACTATCTTTTGGAGTTGTTCTCCACTACGTTGCTACTCTAGAACAAACCAGTTCATTCAACTATATTTTCTGAAAATATTAGTAGCAAAGCAAGAAACAATAAAAAAAGTACTGAGTATACTAAGTAGCTAAGATACTTTGAGTTCTTTCATCTATAGTGCTGAAAGAATTAACACAAGGAGAATTAAAGAGATTTATGAAAATTTAAATATGAACATCAGGACCCATGTATCTACCAATACAGGATAGAAAAATCTATCAGTAACTTTTGCATATATGCTGTTATAGGCAGAGATGATGTTTTTGCCTACTATGCATTATGGCGAAGTGAAAGAAAGTAATGAAAGATATTAATATTTAAGTAGTTAACCATACATTTTTAATGGTATTTTAAGTGGTATTAATTAAGACCCTTACATACCTTTTCCCATCACTTCTCTATGTTGCTGATCAAACTAATCATGTAACCTTACTGTACCATTGACCTTTGACCAGATGCATAATTATTAGTAATTATTATTCTCACTTCTGGCACTGGGACCACTACTTTCCCCTTCAGCTTTCAGAGTTGCAAAATTGTGAACTAATGTAAATCAACCTATGGACCCTTGTAGCGTTTTTTATTTCACTTTTTTCTCCCTTAGGTGTTATTTTTTTCACACTTGTGCATTTTCTTGCTGTTTATCTTTCCTTCTTCTTGTCTTCCAACAGCATGGGTCGATTTATAACACTGGGAAGGAAAGATTTTTAGTGTTGAGGACACTAAGGACCAGGCAGAGATTATCTGCACTGGTTGTGGAGTTTCCATCATTCTGAGAGCAAGTTAAACAAACATCTGTCAGGCACGACCTCCCTGTAGTTAAGCCTGCCTCAGGGCAAGGGGTTGGACTAGATGACCTCTAGAGATCTTTTATGGCCCTAGGTTTCTATGAGGAGAATAAAGCAAGTTGGGTTCAGCCCCCTTTCCTAGTTACAATCAGATTTGTCCTGTGCTCATGTACCTTACCTTGCTGTAGAAGTCCAGGGAGCATCCTGACCTTGCCAAAAATAGAGCGCACACCTGGCTGTAGACATGTGCTGTAGCACATACATACACAGCACTGTACACTTGTAGGTGTGGTGTTTAGGGACATGGTTTGGTGGTGGACTTGGCTGTTCTGGGTTAATGGTTGCACTCAGTGATCTCAGGAGTATTTTCAAACCCAAATGATTCTATGATTCTACAACTTCTCCCCCTTGCTAGTATATTGACAAAAAGAGGACAAAACAATGATTTTAAGTGATCTTCTGAGATCACTTTTCAACATTCTTATTTTTCCTCTTGGTCGTCTGTAGTAAAATTCATAAAGAGAAATGGTTTCTGGCAGCCAAAGGGATGAGATGCAAATAGAAACATACCAATCTCTTTGCAGTGTTGTAAAGACTTTAAAAGATAAGTTCTTGCTCAATTCGAAAAATGTACATAATCCTATGCCCAGAAGAGGATTATATGCTCTAGCAAGGCCTATTTGTTAGTGGTTTGGGGATAGCAAATCCTTTTTGTATTCAAACCAGTCCCCTTCCTTTGTCCAACAGCAAGACCTGATCCTGTTGCACAACCTGAGAATTTGTGCGTTCATCACACTCTGTGACAGGTCATAGCCCTGACAAATAATGGAAATAAAATCACCAGGTTCATTGTTGCAAAGTGACTTTTCCCTTGCTCTCCCCTTTTTCTGCTTCCATCCTCTGTCCTATAAGAAACATTAATTAAGAGACTGAAGGGGTAAAGCTCAACTTCCCATCCCGTCTCTCAAGACAGAGGCAGGTGTTGCATTATGCAAGGGGAGTGTGTTCTTCAGTAATATTATCCTGGGAATTATCTTAGAGAGATTGACCTGTGCATAATAGCCAAGCCTCAGGGTTAGCCTCACAGTAATTATCTGCTAGACATTTTCACTAGCCGTATCCTTTCAGGTCAGGGGGCGAACATGAGGACTCACATCCATACTTCATGGCAAATTATTATTCAATTACAGTGACTTTTGAACCCCACCAAATGTAAATTGAAGTGTCCTTCCTTTCAGATATTTATTTGTATAAAAAATTCCAGGGAATTTAAAATGCAAGATGCATAAGCAGCCCAGACAGTATTCAGAGTCTGGGGATGTAATGAAATACTTTAAAAGTTTTCCATCCAGCAGTTTTGGAGGAATCTGTGCTTCACAGAAATAGGTTGTGCCTTTGTAACAGCTTGAGTTATTCAGCGTCAGGCATTTTTGAGCAAGCTGTTTCATGAAAAAGAAGTCACCCTAGTACAAGCATTTTCTTGCACAGAGAGGATGTATTAGGAGCACAAGACAATCATGGTGCGGCAACTCACAAGTTGTATTAGCTTGGCTCTATCCTAAGATGCCCTCCCTGGACGGGGTTCATCCTGGCTGGAGGGAGCCAGCAGTTGAAGATTCTTTCCATCAGCAATAACAGGAGTTGCGTGTGGCTAGATCACATGAAGTTGTACTCAATATCCAAAGTTTAATGAGAAATAAATCCTACCCTATGTATGTGTGGAGGACTTCACAGTGTCTCTTGTATATCTCTGACCTACACTTATTTTTTGCTGAAATTTGCTTGGTTAAACCCTAACTGTAAAGTCAGAGTCTTGATGTGGTGGGGTGCCATAGCTCAGTAAGATGTGTAAGTCTATACAAGGCTCAGGAAAAAGGGGTTTATATGTCAGAGTAAGAGCCCCATGGTAGCTCTTTTTCAGTGAGATAAAACATTTTACCATTATGATGCACAAGCAATAGGGAACTGCACTTGGTTAACAGCTTTTGGATAATAGAAATTCCTTTATTCTGTCAAGGTCATCAGCATGAAAACCTATTGAAATTAATACTTTAATGGATATAATCCACTTCAAATCATAACTTGCAGGTATATTCCTTAGTCTAATTTATTACAGGAATGCCTTAGACCATGGAGAGGGAATTAATTTGAAAATGCACCTGATTTGTTGTTAGTTATTGATATTCTGTATTTGATTTTGACTTTGCATGCAGCTTAGCCTGCACGGGGAAAAATCAATAAAATCTGTTTCAGTTTTGTTTATACTCTGCTTCTCCCTCTGGCTGCCCAAGTAGTGGTGGTTACATATCAGGGTCTATTCTAGGGCATGAATGTCTTAAAACAGGAGGTTTTAATTTGATTTTTTTTTTTTCTTCCTGGGTTTGATAAAAGTTTTGTTTTGAGATAGTATGAAAGAGGTTTCTTAACAAAATGTAAGTTTATTTTGGAAAAGAAGATGACAAAAACTCAGCCTGGATTAGGCACATCTGATCAAATGTAAATATTCCCAGCTGAGACAGTCATCACAGACTGTTTTTTTAGTCAGTGGAGAGAAACAAGCACATCCAGGGTGAAAGATTTTAATTTCAAAAGGCACACCTAAAATAAAAACACATAATATATGCATAAAATTCTCTGCTTCTCTCCGGGGATTAAAAAGGAGTTCAGGGTGACAAGTTTGGACGAACATTGGAAATGAGTAAAATTATATGATTTCCCTTACTATCTGCATGGGATCTCTATCACTCATGCTGGAATTGCTTCACTGTGCACAGGGCTAGAGATTAGTCTCCTAAAAATTCAGCTCCATGGTAATGATCTCATTCTTGCCGGTAGCATGGCTGCCTTCTGTTCTTGCCTGCAAAGGTGAAAAACTTCAACAGCCTTTAAATTGGTTCTGAGATCATTCAATAGGGAAGAGGGAAGGTCCTGTGTCAACAGAAACCCTTTCTTACCTCGGCTTGCAAAGCAAGTTTTGAACATAAATCTATTTCTTTTGTGAAAGTTTAGGTCAATATGTTTCTGCATAAAAGAGTAGGGAACAGTGCAACGTATCATTGTTCATGTCTTCGAAGAAAAAGGAGAGAGTTACTGAAGGGTCATACATACTCAGGTTGAGGAGAGCTGGCCAGCCTACGAACCTCAAGCTGAGATGAACCAAATCATTTCAGTTTTTAAGCCATGAATGTGGGCAGAACCGAACAGACATACTCTCTTTAATGACATCCTCTGCCCTCTTTCTGGAGAGAACTGTGACTCTGTAAATTTTATGCATGATCTCAACAGGTAGCAAGTTAAACACAGAAATACATTTCTAGTGGACTTTTAGACATGACACAGGGGTCCTTGCTATAGTGGAAGATCCGTAATAGAAGTTGCAGAGAGTAAAGCTTGAAAATGATTGTGCAGAGGAAGTGTAAGAAGGCAATTCTTACTGTAAGTTCATCTTTTCTCTGCCAGATAGAACAAATTTGTACTGAGCTTGTGTGAGCCTTAATTCTTTGCTGATGATATGTCCTGATCTTATAGTTAATGACCATACAAATATTTCAGAGTAGTTTGTTTGTTTGCTGTACATTGTGGCACGACATCCATATATTTTACCAGCTCTCTCCCCCACAGAAGAAAAAATGGAAACTAGAAAAACATTGACATAAAAGACTTCAGTGGCTTGGTAAAAACTGTTGATTTAAGCCTGTTGGCCTAAAGAAATAAAAATGCAAAGGAAGCAAGGAAAACTCCAACCTCCACAAAGGAAAACATGATATATCTGTCCAAGTAAAATGTTTCAGTTGATCCCATTCCTTTTTTTTTCTTTCTTTCCCTGTTCAATTTTGCAGCTGCTTTGTTAGTGAAAAAACAGTAAGCAAGCTCACTCAAGTCAGTCCAACCTATAGTTACTCCTTGTTGACTTTTTTAGAATCCAGGTTGTGACTCAAAAAGGAAAAAAAAGCCAAATTATTGCAAAACCCCATTAGTAGCATAAACCAATGGCTGTAGTATATGTTACTGGTAGTGTGTTGTATTTTAATTTTGCACTTATTACTTTATTTTAGACTTGAGGCAAAGTTTATCCTCATGATGAACTTAGGCTGGTTAGAGTGACTGCATCAGTGAGGCCCTCTGTATGAAAATGTTGCCCTGAAAATATATAGGGAAAACTGGAAAGTCAAAAGACAATGAAGACAGCAATGACAAAAAGCCAGCAGAGCAGCAGTCAATAAGGTGTTGGCTGGGGAATAAAATTTGATTATTAAATTCAACTAAGTGGTGTAATACTATAACTTTTTACATATGGGTAAGGAAAATGCTTGCTGCAGCAGTATTAAAGTAGTAATAATACTAATTCCCGTAAGGAATTTTGTATTCTACTACAGCATAAGTATTTTCCCATAATAATAATAATAATAAAACAAGCCATCAGATACATATACTGGCTAGGTTTTTGTGAAGTGAGGTGATTTAATCAAATGCCCTTTGGAGTGATTTGGAATCGAGCTTTTGCATCAACATTTACCATTATGATTTCAAGGACAATTAAAAAAACATTGTAGCTTTCAAGGAAAAAGAGTGTAGAACTATTTAGAATACTTAACCTTTAGGTAATTTGATTGTTTCTTTGTGTTTCTGTGCTTTGCTTAGTAAAAAAAAAAAAAAAAAAAATCAATTGACTATTTCAGCGAGGAGTAAAGTAAACAAAAGGTTAAAGCTTACAAAGCAGTGTGTGAAAGCTAAGAAGGGAGGAAGAAGACATGATAGCTCAGAGGTTAAAAAAAGGGATCATTGTAAGCTTCACTGGTTAAAAAAATTGAATTTTTGTAATTCTTTGGCTATGTTATCAGACAAGGCTTATAGTAATCCTCACAGAAAGTAGATGGTCTATAGGTATTTAATGTATTCATGAAATTTGTTCAGGGTATTGGCAGAATTCAGAGCCTGGAGTAGGGAGTCCACGTGAGTGTTGCTGAGCCAGAGCCCCCGCTGATTTACAAATCCAGTGTGCAGAAATATGTGCAATCCAGCACCTGTGCCAGGCAACTGCGCTATGTATATCAACACATGTCAAACCCAGGCCTCTCATTAGTTCCCACCTCAGGCTGTGTTGGATACACAAGGAAATGCATGTCCAAAAGTTGGACATGACTCACAAGAAAACAGGTGAACAACCCTGATGCTGTCATTGCCAAGCCTGGCAGCAACTTTATTCTGCCTGACATGTCTTGTGGCTCGGCTGAGACTCCTTTTGCCCTCTGCAGCAGAGTGAAGGCAACTCCTCCACCCCACCATGCCATTACAGTCAACCTTGCAGCAAAATAAGAAAAGATTGCCTAGATTTGTCAGCTAACAGACTGGCATCTGTTTCTTTTCTCTGCTGGCAAGCTTTTTGCCTTTTGGCCTTTGCTGTGCATAGGAGGGATGGGACTCTGCATCCAAAAGACAGCACTCTGGGCTGAACATCAGGAGCTGGAAGAACTGCATTTCTTGATCAGGTTTTTCCAATTCCATGATTTGTTTGACAGCACCCCCTGATTACTCAAAGGCTCTGAGAAGTTAAATATTTGACCTTACTCTGATGTCTAAATTACTATTTAATTGCTTTATTTGTAAGCCAAGAAGCTGTATACCTCTTCCACATTCTCAATGAGTAGCTAATTAGAGAAGATGTGAGGTTTTCCAGCCAGCAGTTTATCGAGATGACTGTGCTGAGATCCATAACTGCGATACAAGTAAACGGTCTTACTTCCATTGATACTAAGAATGGTGAAGCTGATGCAAACCAGCTGGGCCTGGTCTTACAGTTTATTTAACAGTAAACTATCTAAAAATATTGATTTGCACTGTCTGTGCTTCTGCTCTCTGCCTCTGACCCATGGCCTCCTCTTGTGTAAACACACATTCTTTGCTTGGTGAGAGACATAATGATGGTCTGGTTCCATAAGCTGAAATCAGGTTTGTTTAAAAAGCCTCTCCAAGGACACTTCACCCGCTGATGGTCTTTATAAATCTGACACTAATAACAACATTGTGACCTGCATGGCAATGTGGTAGTACTGACCCAAAAAAGCACAGACTCAGGCAACACGAAGATCATTTTAACACATTACCATTTATACATCAATAGATTTTAAAGTTTAAATTGCTATACAGAAAAAACTCTTCGATGCTGTGGACCTGCAGTGAAAGGGGTGGCTCAGTACAGAGGACTAACTAGCACTTACCTTGGTTGTGCTGTGTACCCCGTGGTGTCATTTGCATCCCAAAGAGGAAAGGATGGTGGCTGAATTTTGAGGGGCCTGTTCCTCTTCATCTAAAAGAGAGAAGTCGGTACCTGAGTGCCTCAGTGGAGTGACTGTCCCTTTAGTGCCTAGGATCCAGTAGTGCCAAGAAACCAAGATAAGGACAGGATAATTGAGTGCCATGTGGGGTAGAGCACTAATGTATGTCCTGGGATACAGATATTTGGGAATGCTTAGGAAATATTTCTTTGCTGCAAAGACGAATCTAAGGCTTGGCGAGACAGTGTGCCATGGACTGAGGGTAGAACTGGGAGCTCCTATTGCTGTTGGTGGTATGAGGGGAGGAGGAAGATCCTTGGTCACAGAAGGGCAACTTGTGTGCTCAGGTGAGCCTTTCCTAGCTAATTCTGTCAAAAACTTCCTTTCTCTTTTGTTTCTAGTAAAAAAGTGGTACTTGCTTTTATTGGACAAGGCCGGAGGGCTAATACAGAATGGAGGAGGACTAGACTGTGGTGGTATTATATCTTGCCGTTCAGCCTGGTATCTCTGTAGAAGGGATGTAAATCATTTCAGTCCCACTAGTTTGACATTTCAAGCTAGGCTGTGCATACATTTCAGTACTCAAAGAAATAATCAGTCCCTTCAGATTTTATTAATGAAGGACTGTATATCAACCTTCTGCTGGAGCTGGTTAACACAGACTGCATGTCTTCTACCTGTGAACCTGAATCTGCAGTGGGTTGTCAGAGGCACTCCACACTTGTTTAAAGGCACATGTTGCCTAACATGTTGGGCAGGAATCACTGCACAAACCCAGACACTTGAAAGAGATGCATCTTAGGACAGACCAGACCGGTTTATTATGTTAGAATAGCCTGCCCAGGCAAGTGGTGCAATCATCATCCCTGAAAGTGTTCAAAAGACATGTGAATGTGACACCTGGGGATATGGTTTTGTGGTGAACGTGCAGTTGGACTCGATGATCCTAAGGATCTTTTCCTACCTTATCCATTCTACAATTCTATTTTCCTTCCATGCCTTAATCTAGTAAGTTGCCTTCTGGAGAAACCCATTTCTGCTGGGTTTAAAGAAAAGTCAAGTGAGGCTAGTATATACACAGAAGTTCAATGTAAATTGATCGGCAGCCTATTTAAAAAAGCAATACATATTGTATTCATAAGTTTTTCTTAGTGTCATGTGTTGGAAGTTGAATGCCCCAAACCTTAGTATTTTTCTGAAAAGATCAGCTAGATGAAAAGGTAAGTGAAAGTAATATGTAAAATTTCTGGCATTGAAGAAAGTTGAAGGGAAATGTCCACTGAGCCACATTTTTGGATGTTAGAAAGGCAGTGAAATTCTGCAACTCTGGATGCAAATATACAGGTGGTTTCATATGTGAATTTTAAACCAGCCAGTGAAAAACGGAGCTAACATCCTTGTACCCTGCTACAGAGACACTGAGATCCTTGTCACTTATTAAAGTTTTATTTTGTTCCCCCACGAACAAGGCAATTAATTATTTAGAAAACCAATCGATCAGGGGTTAGATGTACTAATCAAACACATTTCAGCTGCTAAGTATTGCTCACTTAAGACATTGATCAGCTGTAGGATGCTCTGTAGACCATTTAGATGAGTATTTTCTGACAATGTGCTTTAAACCCCCTTGAGGTCAAATCTTTGACACCGTCTGCTGGACCATGTGGAAGGCTGAATGCCAGACTGTCTGACAGACTGTAATTATTTTCTGTCCTGATGCCCTTTCTGCAGTCATTAGGGGATCAAATTTCTGAGAAAGCCAGAAAAGTTCCTTGTACTGCAAGCAGCTAATGGCCTGAAAATGAGCCTCTTTTGTTATGTTGATGATTTGCCACTGGATGTTGTTTGAAGCCCAGGATCAATTATTTAAGGCTGGTATCATGTATTCTTGGTCTTGTGCACCTCTTTGCTTTCTTGCCATTTCACTTACGCTGAAAGATGTGTGGTCTGTGCTGAAGTGCATTTGGTCTGCTGGTGGTACCTTCAGCTCCTCTGGTAAGGACAGATGTCAGTGGGGAGCCCCATGGGAGTGCTGATCCAGGACTCTCCAGCTAGATGCTGAATGAGCATGAGGAAGTCAAGATTTTCTGCCTTTCAGGACAATGCTCTGCCTGTTCACAGAAATAGCTAAGAGAAATTAAGATGACATTTCCCAATAAATAATTGAAGAATGAGACACATTGTTTGCAGTCCTAACATGACTGCAAATTTAGGCTATTGCCTAGAAAGTTACTATACGAATTCCCCTTATGTTGACCCCTGTGGTAATTGGAATTTCAATTATTCATTTTCAATTACAAGCATAGCATGATGATCACAAATGTCATTAAGTATTAAATTACTTCTAATGATGGATGGACGGACGGATGGATGGATAGATAGATAGATAGATAGATGCCTCCCCAGATCTTTCCTTTATGTAATGCTGGTAAAACAAGCTCTTGGTTTTTACGGAAGATCTTTTTAAAATACTAAAAAGACAGTGAAGTGCCATTTATTTGCAGCAGATAAAACCTTGTTAATACACATTACCTGAGCTCAGCATTAAGTTTTCATTGTCTGTGTCATTAAGATGAGTGGTCCCCAGTGTGTGTGTACACAAAGGCGGGTACCTTGGCCTGCAATGAGTGGCAAGGCAGAGGGAGGCCATTTACTTCCTGCCTTATCAGAGATGATATCCCGGTGCTCATAATTGGGATCTTAGTTTAACAGACTGCTCAGTGCCTTTCCATCCTGCATTTGCACATGAAGCTCAGTCATACACTGTATTTTAGGAACGTGGAATTACAGAATCACAGAATGGTTTGGGTTGGAAAGGACCCTAAAGATCAGCTAGTTTCAACCTCCTTGCCATGGGCAGGGATACCTTCCACTAGAGCATGTTGCTCAAAGCCCCATCCAGCCTGGTTATGCACACTTTCAGGCTGGGGCAGCCACTCTGGGCAACCTGTGACTGTGCCTCACCACTTTCACAGTAATAAATTTCCTCTTAATATCTAATCTAAGTCTTTCTTCTGTTAGGTTAAAGGCACTCCCCCTTGTTCTATCATTCCATGCCCTTGTCAGAAGTCCCTCTCCAGCTGTTTTGTAGCCCATTTAATTACTGGAAAGTTACTGTAAGATATCCACGGAGCCTTCTCTTCTCCAGGCTGAACAACCCGATCTCAGCCTGTGTTCCTCACAGGATAGGTGTTCCATCCATCTAATCATCTTTGTGGCCTCCTCTAGACTATCTCCAAAAGGTCTATGGAAGTCTTAGTGGGGAAGTAATCGGGGAGAGGCAATGGCAGAAATACACTTGACCTATGTTAGATGACCTGAATTCACCTGTGTTAAACCCCATGAGCAAGTTTTACGCCCATGAGCAAGAAAGAGGTCAAGGACGGGGTTTTTAGGCCAGGTTTGGCCCTGAAGTAGCTCTAGAGCTGCAGGGTGTGGTGGGAGGAAGAAAACCACAGGAGTGCTCTTGCTTTGAAGCACATGCAAAGGGGCACTTACCTCCTGCCTTAGCTACATTTTGCTGTTCTGCCTGTGGTATTCAGTCCACCCCAGCAGGAAAAGTCTGTAAAAAGACTCTGAGCAGATGAGAGAGCTCAGAACTGCCAATAGGAGAAGAAGGATGCGGGTTGCAGCAAGGAAGATTTCATGGTAGCTCTCAGGGAAAGTGGGACATGAAGCGCTAGCTTTTGAGGCCGCTTCGGGCAGAGAGCTGTGGGAGCACTGAGGAGAGACTTGCTGCTAAAGTCCAAGCTGGTTTAGCTTCTGCAGGAGGCAATGGGTGCTGACAGCGCTAAGAAAGATGCATTGTCAGATTATGATCACATGCATTAGAACTAGAAATTCCTATTTTATATTCTTGACCTTTTTTTAAAAGTAAAGTAGGAATCCCACTTTAGGGAAATCCTGTTGCCACTCTATTACAGTGAACTGCTGAACAACTGTGCAGCCAGTTTAAATTAGGAGCCTTGAACTATTGATTTTAGCATGTGCATAGATGCCAAACTTCTTATCTCACATTTCTTGTGCCTTACTTTACCTATTTTCAAACCTGACAATGATACATTTATTCAAGTGCTGATGTGATGTTTAATTATCCCATAATTGTAAGGAAGTTTCAAAATGATAATATCTGAACATAAATAATGTCTATAAACTGCTTGGTGTTCCTGACACAGTTACCTTTTATGCAAAGCAGACATGAGGCTCACAATATTAAAATAGCTTGCCCCCAGCTGTAAATTGGCCGAGGCATTGTCAGAGTAAAGAGAGAACCTAAGGCTTTTTCTTAAGTGTCCCTTTTCTACCAGTCCTTATTTTCTCATTGTCCTATGGGCATGAGACTATTCTTAGCAAATCTTCATATATAGAATTTACATTTGCCTCTTCGACTGTTAACTCATGACTCAGGGGTAACTTTTGTCAGGAACATCACCCTTTCAGCTGCCCAGACATATTTTTTTCCCCCATTTCTATTGCCATTTTAATGTTTGCTCTCTTCCCTCTTTGTCCCCTTCCTCTTTTCCACATAGATATCTATATATGTCATGACTTAAAAACATTCTTTTGCCAGTTACAGCATGTAACCTCACTTGGTTATTAGTCCTTCACTCTGTCTTCCTCAGGATTTATTTACTTATCCACTCTCTCCTTTTTTCATCCCGCCTTTCCAAAACACTTCTTGCAGTGCCTGTAGCAGCAATCGGAGAATCATCCGCCGCTGAGATCATGGTTTGCTTCTGCAAGGCGCAGCATCTGCAGCTCTGTCCACAGGGTTGTGAAACCGACTACAGTTGCAGGGCCCCAGTGAGGTTTGTTTTGCTGCCAGCACATCCCAGGAATTGCTACCTTGCACATTTTGCAGATGCGATCTCATCTGAGCTGATGAATAATTCTTCAGGGATGGGAGGTTTTTTCCCTCCTCCCCTTCCTCCCTTTGCTCGGATGATGAAATAGTAGAATGGTCACCCCCTTCTTAGGCAAAAATCTATCTTCTTCACATCTTAAAGAATCACAGAATGGTTTGTGTTGTAAGGGACCTTTAAAGGTCATTCAATTCCCCCACCCCTCCATGGGCAGCGACACTTTCCACTAGACCACGTTGCTCAGTGTTCCATTCAACCTGGCCTTGAACATTTCCAGGAATGGGGCATCCACCATTTCTCTGGTCAACCTGTGTCCATGCCTCACCACCCTTACAGTAAAGAATTTAATTGTAATATCTAATGTAAATCTCTCCTTTTTTAGTTTAAAACCATTCCCCTTTGTCCTATCACTCCATACCCTTGTGAAAAGTTCCTCGCCAGCTCTCTTGTAGTCCACTTAAGTACTGCAAGGTGCTCTAAGGTCTCTTCAGAGTCTTCTCCAGACTGAACAATCCCAACTCTCTCAGCCTGTCTTCATAGCAGAGGTGCTCCAGGCCTTGGATAGTCTTCATGGACTCCTCTGGACTTTTTCCAATAGGTCCATGTCCTTCCTGTGCAGAGCATCCCAGAGCTGGATGCAGTACTCCGGGTGGGGTCTCATCAGAGTAAAGCAGAGGGGCAACACATACCAACATTCTTTCTTGGATGTATCATTTCTACAACGCTGCTACCGGTTTCATAATTTTATTTGCAAACAAGTCTGAACTTTAATGCACTGAAACTGCCTGAAACTGAGAAAGCTGATTGCAATTTTTTTTTTTTTTTAGAATTTTCCTGATATATTATCTGATTGCTGAGTGCCTGCAAACCTGCACTGCCAGTAAAAAAACCCAGCAAACAAACAAAAACAAACAAAAAAAACCACTCCAGTTTGTTAAATATTTTGCAGTGATATAATTTTCCATGTATTAACTTCAGAAAGATGCAAGTAATTATAAAGTTGTCTATTGTTGAGGAGAGATTTTTTATGTAAGAGGCAGTAGCTTAAAACAGTAATTCAGACAGAAAAGACACATGAAGAGTTAAACGTGTAGAAAAGGTTTTATACTTTGTGCACATTTGCCATTTAACCTGTTGGGAACTATATTTAAAGGGCAAGACAAGAAGTTACTCAGTGAAAGTGTGTGGCAGTAAATATAAGCTGGATAAATACTTCTTTAAAAAAAAAAAAAAAGGAAAGAAAAAACCCCATACGATATAGCAATTGTTCTCTGGATCTCAAGGAGGGGGGGAAGCAGGTACAGTTAAAATCTGAGAAAGAGGTAGCAAAAATTCAGAGATTTATGTGGAGACCGTATTCTCTTCTGCAAAACAGGCAGAATTGTGTGACTCTACCGGAGAAGTGCTGGCCCTGATGAGGTTTGGATGGAGATGGAGGGAGCTGTACGTGAAACCCAAAAACTAAGCTTGGTTCTCATTCTGCATGCTGAAGGTCAATTCTTACCAGACCCACATGATCCCCCACCTGTGCAGCAAACCCAGGGTGTCCTGCAGTCATCCTGTCCTGTCTCTCCTCCGTGGAGTTATAGAGTAGTGGAAAGAGAATTGAGAGGGAGCCCAAAACTAAGATCCAGGAAGACAGCCTATGTGATTTGGAGGTTATGGAGTTCAGCATCTGCTGTTCATCCAAGTGCAAATTGATGGGGGCTTGGCTTCAGTATGCAGGCACCAATGCCCAGATAAACTTTTACATGGGAAGGTCTTTTTGGTCTTGCAAACTAAGGCATAACATAATTCACTGGCTGGAAGACAAAGTTAAACAACTTCAACCTTGAAGGAATGTGCAATTTTCTAGCAGTGATGGTAATTAAGCACGACAACACCTTCGAAGGAGAGGTGACAGACTCGTCATGATTCTGGTTCTTTAAAACAAGATTAGCTATCTTTCAAAAGGCTTAATCCATGTCCTGGGAATAGGTGTTTTATCTGTGAGTTGGGAAGGGTTGGTGAGAGATCCCTCTGGCCTTACAGCCTGTGCATCTCTGAATCATTCTGTAGATGGTAAGCTGAGGCACCAACAGTGAAATTCACCCTTCTACAGAGTGATACAGCTACATCTGTGTACTGCCTGAATCCCTTTCTGTCCTCATACTAGAAGTGATTTTGCACTCATGGGATGCAGGCACCCTGCAAACTTATCCCAAGAGACGTTCAAGTCCCAAGAGACCACCCTGTCCCTGGAGGCTGCCTGAAAGGCAGATTCCAGAGGGGTATAGGTTACATCTTAGTATGCAAAATTGGCAGCAGGTCAGTTTAATAATCCGAGCAATAAACGAAACACATTCAAACATCGCTTTATATGATTTTTTTTTGGTTTTGTTAATAATGCTTATGAAATTGTGGCTACTGAGGGAGAAGTCATAACCTGTGCAGTTTGGCTCCCAAACATACCCACCTGGCGCATATGCAGTGCATCCTTCCACCCATCTTTTTGGGCAGGCCACATCTGATGTGGCTTTCATTCTCAGAGGCTGGGATTCATTTTGCTTAAACTTAGAAGTCCACATTTAAGATAAGCACCTTGGCATGTATATATGTTTAGTGTTAAGGAAGAGGCACTATTAAAGGAGGGATTTATCACAAAAATTGCAGATGTCTCCTTTAAGATGTGATGAATCATGTCACAGCAGTGCTCCTGTTCCTCCAAAGGTTAAAGAGGGAATCTGAAGTATAAGCTTGGTGGTCTCAATTTGGTCATGTGAACCTATTGATAGTATCTCAGCACTTCTGGAAATTCAACCTTTATTTTATGTTTGGTTAGCTAGTTATTATAGATTAACAATAATAATCATCCGTGACCCACATTATTTATTCATTCTCCTGCTATCCTGCCTGCAACTAATTCCTGCCTGGAAAATGAAGCATTTGGGTGCTTAAGATTCTCTGCAAATACCTTGGTTTGGCTTTTAAGAAGGGTCTTAGTGAGAGGTGGTACAACTGTGCCAGAAACAAGTCTTAATCTTGCCCGTCTCTACATTTTGGATCATTGTGTGGCATCGTTTGCATTCAGTTATTTCCAGAACTTTAAAGGGAATCTGTCATTCATTGTTACCAATTAGATGCCTTTACAATATGACCTGGAAACTGTTTTCCCAACAACTTGGTGTTATTAATAACATGCATTACAGCTGGGGCGTGCCAGCAGTTCAGGAGTCACAGAGCAGCATGACAGTTTAATTTGGTACCTTGATGAGATTTCTGCCTGCAAAGTTGCACAGAATATAAAAGACCTTGCCAGTACAACATTGTTGGGAGCACTTTAAGAGATTTCCAGACTATCTTCACTTATTTAAAAACATTTACATTCAGTGATTTGAAAAAGTATGCATTGTAGCTTAGAAAACTGGAAGGGACAATTCTGATCATCCTAATAATTAATAATATTATGTAAGTTTTTTGATGACTACACAGAATTTCGTTGAACCAGTCAAAACAGTTCCATCAAGACAAGGAAGAACCATTATTTCTTGTTGTTAAATGCCATGCATTCCAGCACTGATGGCGTCCTCCTCATGAAGTTGTAGACTTACAGGCATGTCTTAAGTTTAGTATGTGGGGCCAAAGAGCTGTACCAAAGCACTGGCTAAAGTCCATCCCTGGAGCAAAAGAGGTTTCACATACTACTAGAAGACACTATATACAACACATCCTAAATTTGGCAGGTAAATCACAGGTTTTCGCTTGCCACTCCAAACTGCCTGTTGCTCTCATGTCAGTCCACATTAATCTGACAGCAGTCGGTGGCTTTGCTGTAGGGAGCCCCATGGCTGGGATCCTTATTGCACTCTGGGACTGCGGTCCGACTGTGATGAAGACAGAGTGAAGCAGAAAGCAAATCTCTGCTTTATATAAGTCATTTGGCAACCCTCTAAAAGCAACACTGAAAGAAAAAAAGGTACACAAATCTCCCAATACTGCCATTTTCATAGTGAAATATCATTTCAATCCAGTTAATGACAAAATTAAAGAATGTCTAGCCTCAGCCATCTATGAAGAAGCTGGAAAAAGCTGGACCTTCTCCAGATTTTTGTTTACCCATTCACTAGAGTATGTAATTTAACAGTGAGTCTGTGTCTGCCCAAGTCTGCAAGAAACTGAAAGACTATGAGTGGCTCTCACTTTACTGCGATCTATGACAAATTTGCAAACTAATTCAGTACCAGGCTTTTCCAAAAGCTTGAGGACATAGAGATGCCCAGCTCGATACATCGATGTTTTCACTACTAGGTAGAGTGGCAGGAATAGAGTTATGCAATGGCTGTCATCTCTGAATGTTATCTGAGCACCCTGAGACGATATAAAAGTGATGGTAAGGTGTCGTTGTGTATTGGCATAGAAAGTTTTCTGAAAGTTTGCAGCATACAGTACATCTGAGTTAACACAGGAAATGAGTGAACAAATGAATCAATGGGCAGATGAGTTCTCCTTTTTCCTTTCTTTTCTGAATGAAAACAAGCACTGTACTTATTTTCCAGCTGAGAAGTGAAATTAAATTGTCTGGGTACTTGATGGCCTACTGTTTTTAGAAAGCTATTAAGATGCTGCTATCAAGTGGAGGACAGCTTTCTTGACCCTCTTTAGCTGGCTTATCTAGTGGCCACCTGACGACTTCATCACTGTGTGACCACGTTTAACAGCGTCTGCCTCTAAGTGGAAGTTTAGCAAGCAAGGGAACACACTGAACTGACTCCTCAGTTTGGTAGGGGTTGACCTTAGGGAGGAAGGAAGCATTCAGTGCCATTTATCTTGTCTCTAGCTTTCTAGTTATTCCAGCTGAGAACTTTTTTCTGGGCCTGTGAATTAGAAATGGTCAGGCTAAGGAGTCTATTTGAGGCCAGAATAACAAGCAGAAAAGTGCAACTCTTTCTTTTAGTGGTTCTGTAGTGAAAACATGGGTTTACATAATATTGGCTCTTCATGAAATGTCTAGGTCCTAGCTCATCACTCTTGGCTGATCCCTGCAATTTGATAGTAGTCAAAATTTGATTTTGCTAGTGAGGTCAGTCGATTGGGCACATTAACGCCAAGTCCTGCTCACTTTGCTTGTCGCTTTATTAGCCTTCAGTCAAGGCAAATCCAATTGATTTTTTATTTTTTTCCTGAAAAAGGACCTTAGACATTAATGACAAAGCAGATTTACTGCTCAAAGCTTTTCTATTTTCTTTTTTTTTTAATCACATCTTTGGTAGCAACATTTTGACATGATCTCACTTCAAGATTCCCATGGCCTGAGCCCTCCATATCCATGTTAAGCTTCTGCCAGAGGTAGTGTTTTCCAATAAAGGGTTTGAGCAAGGGAAAGTATCCAGGTGGGCACAGGGACACAGGCCACATCTTACTTTTTGGGTCAGAAACCCAGATACTCAAATGTGGTGTGAAGTCTCTGCTCACACAAAAACCTGGTATCCAGAGACAGCTGCTTATTTGGTCACAAATACATCCCTGCCAAGGCAGCAACTATTCTGGCATATTTCTCCATGTGTTAGTCAGGCAAAGGTTTAATATGATGTTTCAGGGGCGTTTAAGGAAAAGTCTTGTGTTTTGAATAACTAAACAGTGAATAGGACTCAGGTTTGCTTCCCTGGGCATCTAGCATTTCCTGCCAGAGGTATTTTCCCTCTTCTTTCTTTTAGTTTACTCTCTGGTCTTTAGCCAACGTTCTTTACAGGGCATAAATATTCACCTAAAGGGGAGTGGCAACAGATAACACTCATTCATCAAAAAAGAAACCCTTTTGGAGACAGAGGGAAGCAGAAAAGACAAATGGCAACAAGACCCTTTAGGCAAATTTCTGGTTAAATACTTCTGGGGGCCCAAGTTCAGACACTTGCTCCAGGAGTGTGCAGCCCTTCCACATCCTGGCTTTCAGCGTGGCTGTTTGCTCACAAGCCACATCAGCGCCTGAATTTTGTGATCATGGAACGGATGAATGATTGTCTTCTCCGTCCAGCTCTGAACCTTTCACTCAGGATTTCTGAAACGTTCTTTGCAAAGAGCAAAGCTGCCCATCAAACAATGTCAGCAAATGAACCAAAAGGAGAACTGGTTTTACTCTGAAGTGAACCTATTGTGTGGGCACTTTAGAGTGCAGTGACAGCCGCTTAAGATGCTCCTTTATTTTTCCTTATGTAGATTGTTCTTTTTTAGAAAGCTAGCCCTGAATCCGATTATTTTTTATGATCTGAGAAAAAGCTATGGCAACTGTTTATCTTTTTGTGTTTATATAAGTTCTCTAATCTAAATCTAACCACTCATCCATTCAAAAGCAAAAGAGACTTTTATGGTACTCTCTCAAAGATCCTCTGCTTGCAAACCAGCATATTGCCACTAAATTTCAGTTAATTTCACCATTGGGTAAGTAAACTACAAGAATCTAGGTAGCTGAGTGATCTGGCCTTTCCGTTTAGTGGATTGCAATACACAAACTTTTAGAAAATAAAGTAATGGGTATAATTATAGGGCATTACTCTGTGATAACACAGCTGTGTATTTTATTTAAGCTCACCAAGTATATTGCGCCACAGTACAAATTCTTCTTTTTTCCTTTTCCTCTTTTGTTTCCTCTCTTTTGGTAAAAGTCATTACAGACCCAATTTAAGGAAAGTAATAAAAATGAGAAAGAAAATTCTTTCCCTATAATTTTGTAGGAATGCAGCTTTAAGAGCAGAAGTATTCTTCAAACTTAGATGATTAGCTTGCATTGACATGAGTTGCTTTCACAGTGGAAGTATTCTTCAAATGCTTGGCCACAAAAGAAAACAATCATCAACTTGTTGAAACCATTCCTCGTTGTTGCACAAAATCTAACCACCAGTAGCTTTAATTACCCAGAGGTAAAGTGGTGAGTCTTCTTAATACAGGTACTCAAATGCAATTTCCAGTCCAGCCTGTATCTGCATTGATGAATTGGTTGTAGGATCAGGCTAGAGAAGTCTGTGAGGAGGGGAATAAAAAGGAAATAATAATAAGAAGGGGGAAAGATGGGGAAAAATGATTAAAAAGAGTCTTGGTCCTATTTGTCATGGATGCATGCAAAGATGCAATGCATTTGCAGGATGCACTGACTTTAGATTACTGACATTAAATTTGAAGGGATTTCTCTTTCTGGAGGCGAGTGCCCTATGACCTCTGTCATGGTCGTTATACTTGCTGTCGTACTTACCCAGTTCAAGCAATACGTGAGACGTCATGGCTATTCACTGAGGTTTCCACTGAGAGGGAACGTCCAGGGGACTCTCTGATGTGATGTAGCACTTAACTCTGCCCAAACCCTGTCCCCTATCCCTCTCCTGCCTGGAAACAAAAACTTTTCTGTCATTTCTCCTTTGAAGAAATTAGTTCAGGGGGAAAAATGTAACATTATAACTGAAACCAAGGGGAAGATTAGTCTTTCCATGTGGTATAAAGTGCACACATATAGGTGCATTAGGGAGATTCTACTTCTAAAAGTTAATAGCAATAATAGCAACAACAATAATTCTGTGCAAGTGACTTGATCACATTCAGCTGAAAACTGAGTCGTTTCAATGGCAGTTAGTGGTGTTTTGTGTGGCTTTTCATCCAAACAGTTTCAACATGGGAAGAAGTACCAGGAAAAAAACCAAAAGGGGCAACACTTTAAGACAGTGCATACTGTGAGGATCTCAGAACTGGTCCTTCATCAACCCTGGCCACAAAAGCAGAAGTCCAGCTGTAGTTGTCAATACCAGAATCATTTTCTAATAAATTCAGAAATGTGTCAGTATTTTGAAGTATCTCCTGCCACACATACCCATCTCACTGGGGTCAGTCTACAGGCCAGCATTCCAATCTCACTGCAGAAATTTCACCGTGACTTACAAGAAACTAAGATTTTTCTCTGGTCTTCTGACTCTAGTCCTTGACTTGGCCGGGAGGCTGATCTGTGCTGGCCACCAACACACCACATTCAGCATGAATTTGCTGAGGTCAGAATGACTATGAGCACTTGCCAGGTATATTTTCTCCACCTAAATATAATTTTCCAGCAGTCTGGAGTCTGCTGTTACTATATTAAGGCAGGTCTGTTTCCTGTGTACATCTAGCTTGCTATCTTCTTGAAAAAGAGATAGAATATAGCAAGCCATTTAATCAGCTTTAAAATGTTTTGGGTTTTTTTTTTTTAATTTCATGTTCACTCTTTTTTTCCTGGGAAGTCTCCTAAACTTTTCTTTGCTAACTCTTCTCCATTACTTCTTTTATATACTGGCCCACAGTTTGTAACTCCCTCCCCCCCCCCTTTTTTTTTTTTTATTTTTAATTAGATGTCCAAAGACCTTCTCACTGTTTTTGCTGCCTTTCAATTGCTACCAGAGCCAAGAGAAAGAAAAGCACAACCAGGAAGACTATGGCAGGAACTTGGGATCTGGGAACATTAGATCAATTTCTCACTCCATATTTTTCCACTGCAACTTTAAACACATCCCTTTCTTTCTCAATACCTCTGTTTTACTGATCCAAAGCAAGGAATACCAGTGACTGTTCTGTACACTGGAGTTCAGAAGCAGCTAGCTTGTCTAGGAGCAGGGAAGGGAGAAAATGAGAGATGTTTACATGCTATCACATTTTATAAGGTAAATCATACTTTTTTGCTGCTACTGAGGGATGTATTGAAATGCACTCCTGTCTTGTAATGAATAATCAAAGCCAGTTCACCTGGAGTTTCTAACTCTTGAAGCAATGGCACAGTGGATTTTTAAGGACCCAGAGAGGAGAACAATGACCAGAAATGCACGCTGGAAGCACAGCCTTATTGTCTTTTTTATTTCAGACTCCTTAAATTCCTTTCGTTCTGTTGTATGGTTATAAATAACTTTGCAGGCTGTTTTTCCTTACACACACAAACACTACATTCTGCAAAGTGAATGGCAACACGGAAATCAAGAACCACACTTCTCCAACCCCAAACAAAGGCATTGCTGCTTCTCGGCAGCACCAGGATTTGACCTGGGGGTCCTCTGGAGCAGGGACTACAAAAGATTAACATTTCAGTCTGCTGAGCCCACCAGTGCAGTCGTGCCTTATCTCATAAGCTCTGCCAGAGGAATGAATTACCCTAGTTCATTAAGACTCGTTTTGAATTGTGGTGAGGGGTCACCACATAAGTCACCTCCAGTCTATTTTGCGAATAATATGGATTATGATAAAAGCCGGCTGGGAGGTTGAAGCCCAAGGATTTTGTTTTCTTTATCCTTCAAGGTGGGTAGAATACAGGGTGGGGAGACCCTGATCTGGACATTTCCAAGCACTGCATTGTAGACCATAGAAAAGTTCTTTTTGTTCTTTTTTTTTTTTTTTTTAACCCATGAATGAGTGACCTCTTGATCTCTCTGACCCCTTTATTTTTGCCTTGAAAGAACTAAAACTAGCTGTGCCCCTACAAAACCTTCTTTCACTTCACTTTTCTCATGATTAAATTCCCTGCTGTGTTTTTGTTTAAGTGCTCTGATGCTGCCCTTTGGAATTGGGCAGATGTTTGACTCTTTGAAATGGTACTTTTTTTTTCTTTTTTTTTTTTTTTTAATTTGGCAGTGGTGTGCAGCTAAGGCATGTTCATCCATAGTAGGAATAAATGAGAAATGTTTCTGCAGTGGCATTCATGTCTCACCATCTAAATGTACTTTGCAAGTGATATGCTGGGATACAGTAATGGATAATTTGCATCAAAACATACTTTGATGCACAGAATGCTGTACATAATGAAACAAAAGCTGCCTCCTCCATGTGGAGTAGATGACTGGGAATACATTAATTACAGTTGTAGACCTCTTCAAATCTAACCATGTCAAACGTAGGTAATGGAGGGTAAGGTTGAAGGCAGATGGCACATGATCTACTCTAATAACTTATGTAAAAATAAGTGGAAGCCAGTCATTGGGGAAAAGATGAAAATAGTATTGAAGAAAATGGGTGTGCTTCAATTATCAGTCAGTGCTGTACATGCATAATCCCACTAGCTTTGTGGGAACTCTGTTAATTCATTACTGCATGGTCTTTAGAAGAGGAAAGGTAAGCTTGCATAATATTTAGACCTGGTGTCGGAAACACAGTTTTATCAGGATTGAACTAAATCCAGATTCTCTTTGCCTGACCCTTTATCAGGCCTCTGTAGACTATTGTTATTAAAGATGAGCATTCCTATAACATTAGCAACTAATTGAGATCAAGGCACCATTTTGCTACTTGCTGTACAAATAAACTAAATTTTTTCCCAAAGGAAAGATAAGCTCAAGATTTACCAGAGGTCAGTAATATTTTGCAATTTTGCAATGTTGCAAAATGTTGAACTTAGATTTACTCAAAAAAGGTGTATGAATTGAATCCCACTAGAAGGGGGCAAAACTTCCTACGTTCCTCAAAGAAGCGAGCCAAGCCCTATGGCATCCCTCTCTTGGCTGCATTTCCAAGGTGCTCTGCATCACACTGCTGAGCCTCATGTCCAGGTGCAGTCCCTGGCTGGGTTTGGGGGTTCAGGATGTTTACTCCTCTGTCCCATTTTTCTCAACCCTGTTAGCAATCCAAGTCCATATAACTTTAGGTAATGCCTATTACCCCATCTACTTTCAATTCTATGAAATCCAATACAAACCAAATAAACCCTAAAGAAATAACATACAATACATTAAATCGACTTGTACGAGCAACCAACTTGCACTAAAGGCCACCTCCCATGGGGGCAGTCTGGTTTAATTATCCACTTGAAAACATGTCTAGGGTTTCTAGCACAATTTTTTCAACCTTTACTTAAAAAACAATTCCACCAGAGGACTGATCTTGTTCTGATCCCTCAGGAGGGTATTTAGGATAGGTTTTAAAATGTAAATATAGTCCAAATACTTTAACTAAGAAAAAGGAGATTTCCCATTTGAGAAAAAAAAAAAACAACAAACAAAAACAACCAAACAAAAATACCCAAACAAACAAAACCAAAAATAACCTCTCAAGCTCCAGTCTTGGAATGTCTTGCATTCAGGCTC
>JAWWEW010000001.1:30856871-31030625 GCA_035583185.1 Anabacerthia variegaticeps | reverse complement strand
TAGGTTTTAAAATGTAAATATAGTCCAAATACTTTAACTAAGAAAAAGGAGATTTCCCATTTGAGAAAAAAAAAAAAACAACAAACAAAAACAACCAAACAAAAACAAAACAAAAATACCCAAACAAACAAAACCAAAAATAACCTCTCAAGCTCCAGTCTTGGAATGTCTTGCATTCAGGCTCATCTTCCCATGAGATGCCATTTTTGGCAATATTGAGTATAGGCAAAATGAAGCACAAGGAGGCTCCAGATCTCAGTGGACAAGGCTGTTCACCTTATACCTGGAAAATAATGTCAGTGAGATGTAGCTATGGGTGAGGTAAAGAGATCTGTAATCTCCTTCCTTCCCATAGTTCTTAAGAGGAAAGATCATTGTCCTTTCCCCAGCCCTGGCTTGCAGAAGGATGGATATGAGGAAGGGAGAGTCAGACAGATTTAAAAATGTGTCCTAAAAGCTTTATCCTGGGAATTGCTGTGCTGAAGTAGATTATCGCCTAGCAGTGAATTATCATTTTTGTGAGATCTTAAAAACCAACAGCTGTGAAATTGACTTCTAACTGATTTTAATTGAGATGGACCAAAACTTAAAATACCAGATATAAAATGTCTGGATGCAGTATTGGGTCTGGATGGGATGGAGTTAATTTTCCCCCTAGAAGCCCTCAGAGTGGTGTGCCTTGGTAGCTAGAAAGGTAATAATAACACACCAGTGCTTTGACTGCTACTGAGCTGCGCTCCACAGCATCCAGGCTGTCTCCCCAATATTCCCCCCTCACCAGGAGGCTGGGGGTGGGCAGTCTTGGATGGGGACACAGCTGGGACAGCTGATCCAAGCTGAAAAAAGTGATATTCCATATCATATCATATAACATATTATGAAGAACTTAATTGATCTTGAACTATGTCAGGTGACTATGGTCTTGCAGAGCCTTGGAGGTGACCACTAATGATGGTAGAAATCATTTGGGCTTTGGCAGCTGATGGGATCCCAGGAGAAGTGCTACCTACTAGTAACTGCCCTCTATCTTGAGATATCACTGGTGTGAGCTGTAGCTAAAGTTATAGATAAAGACTGGATGTTGAATGCTCTCTTTTAGGCAGTTTTTAACTCCTTGTACTTTCTATGTGTGAAAAGCAGGACTCATTTCTCTTTGGTGAGCTCTCTGGTGGCCGGCTGTTTACCTCCTCCACACTCATAATTGTTTGATCCACTTTCATGTCACAGGAGCTGCTAGACCAGGCTCAACCTGTCTTGTTCCACGTCTTAGGTTGTGCACTCATTGCCTAATGCTTCTTTGGAATGAAAGAGCACTATTAACACAGATTATTATAGATTTGCTTGTTTAAAGGCAGATTTTCAAACACAAGACAATTAAAGGATGAATTATCTTTATTACCATCCCAAGTAAAACTCTTTTTTTGGTGACAAGATTGTGAATATAAAACCATATTTTTTTTCCTGAAATCTGTAAAATTTTAGAGCAGATAGTTAATCTTAGAAAAAGTGTTAGGACATCTGCACTGTAGTTACTGAGTGCAAGTATGAAACAAGAAGGATAAAAGCAGGGTTGTAAGTATAACAGGTTAATGACACTATGATTTCTTTAACAAAATATATTCTATTTGATTGACTATTATCTCTTCAGAAGACTTAGCTTTAAAAATCAGGTTTTCCTAAAATTACAATTTTTTTTTTCTTTTGAGTCTCTTTTTATATCACTACCTAAAAAGCCACACTGACTCAGAAGAACACAGAGTTGATTCTTTAGAAAGACACCTGGATCACATTGTTTAGGAGTTAGTAAATTGAACCTAAGTTTGGATGGCATCCTCCACGGAGCTGTAGGCTTCTATGCAATCACTTTAGGTTTGTCATTGCTTTCACAGTTGGCCATTCTTTCAACCAAAACAGCTCCCCCAGGGATCCAGATGGCTACTGCCACTCTCTGTGAAACACTTTCTGCTTTGGTCTCATAATCAGAACAAATGATGAGAACGTAATAGAACACAGACAACAATTCAGAAATTATGAGCAATCTATTAATCTTTGGGGGCTAATATCACAAAGTAAGGAGTGTAACACTACTCCCAATTTAATTGAAAACTCCCTGCATAAAGGACAATTAATGAGAAATGAACAATTTTGTGCTTCAGGAGAGAAGAAATGATGGAACCTCGGGGTATAACAAAGATTTAAGCATTGTATTTGACTCTCTCCTGTGACAGGTGGGAAATTACTTAGTGAAAAAGACATGTGCAGTGTCTTATACTCTGTGGTGCTGTTCTGGCAAACAGGCCTGACTTTGCCCACTGCTTGTTCTCTTTTTCATATCCCCTCAGCATACACTGATGTTAGTGGAAAAACAACAAGGTTGTTGAAACCATTGGAACTGATGCCATAAAAAAAATTGTGCTTTGCAAGTCTATTACTGGAGCTAATAATGTCATTGCTGCTGTATTACAACTCACCAGGTTCAATGAGTTTCATCTCAAAAGGAGTTTATTTGACCTCCTTTGTGAAAGTACCTTGGATAAGAAGGGCACAAAAATGATTGGCTAGGGAAAGTTTTTAGGTTTTTTTAGTGATGTTACTGCATGTCTGTATGCAGGAACTCCTGAGATTTCATTTCTCCTTCTCTGAATTAATATATTTGTTCTCAGCCTATGTAACCGTAGTAGGGGGCTCACAGTAGCTAATTCTACCAGAACAAGGATGTGTGGGGATTCATTCTGTAGCTTTGATTGTTACCTAGAGTTTGGAACATCTCACGATTTTAATTGTGAATGCAATGACAAATTTTGAGCCAAATTTTGGCCCTTTTTGTCTTCCGTAAAAATGTTGCCTTTGATTCCACATAATCAATGACAAAATGCATTGGTCTGGAGACTTTACAGAAATGAATGATTGCATTGAGCATAATGTTTCCTTGTTAGCACTTTGTCCAAGGACAGCATATGCTTTTATGAAAAATAAAAACAATTTCCATTCATTTCCTCCTGGTGTGCTCCTCTAGAGGAGGTCAAGCAATCTGTTTGGACATAATATGCTCTCACTTGAGATTTTTCTGATTCAAGGTGAGGAAAAATGAAAAGCAAGTGCAGGTTATTTTGAATAACATTTGTTTTGTGGCAGTTGCTGCTTTTTGTTCGCTCCAAAGAGATTACTTTGGGGGAAAAGATAAAGAAAAAAAAAAAAAAGACAACTAACATGCAATAAAAAGTGTTTAGATTGCTGTTAAGGTGGGTTTTATTGATTGTGTTACATTTTTGCTACAAATTTTGGAGAGGTACTTGTATTTCAGTACTCCACTTTCATTGCACTGGCCTTGGTTTACTATCTCAGATCTGTATATCTGTAAGTATGCATGGGAGGAATTTCATTAAAGTGTGATAAGCTGGAGGATGAGTATGAAGGAGAGAGCTAGCATTATCAGAATAAGGGGAATGTAGAAATGTGTGAAATGTTTTTCAGTTTGGGAAAAATGTCTTGTTTATCATCATCGTGAAAATCTGAGGTTGCACAGCAATCAAGGCAGCATCCAGGTTTTTGGGTGCCTTGTAATATCAACAGAGGCACCCATGGTATCATAGTGAGAATGCTGGTTTAAGTGACTAATAGAATCATAGAATGGTTTGGTTTGGAAGGGACCTTAAAGATCCTCTAGTTTCAATCCCCTGACATAGGCAGGGACTCCTTCCCCTAGACCAGGTTGCTCTAAGCCCTGTCCATCCTGACCTTGAACACTTCCAGGGATGGAGCAGCCACAACTTCTCTGGGCAATCTGTGGCAATGTCTCATGACCCTCACCGTGA
Organism: Anabacerthia variegaticeps; assembly: GCA_035583185.1. NCBI lineage: Eukaryota > Metazoa > Chordata > Aves > Passeriformes > Furnariidae > Anabacerthia > Anabacerthia variegaticeps. Next base: position 31,026,810 of record JAWWEW010000001.1, on the reverse strand, counting down.
AGAATTTCTTCCTAATATCTAATCTAAATCTACTCTAAACCCACCTTCTTCCAATTTAAACCATTAACGCCTGAGCAATCCCTCCATGCTGTTTACAAAAGTCACTCCTCCAACTGTCTTGTAGCCCCTTTAGGTACTGGAAGGTACTCTATGGTCTCAGACATGCTGTGTCTGAGCTGTGTCACTGCTTCATCTTGATGCACACATGCATGCACATGACCTGGGAATTGCTACATCAAAATAAATGAAGATATAAAAAAGTAAACATTGGACAGGATTCATCTGCACATTCAATCAGATGAATTTTAGTGTCCTGTGAATCGAATTGTGAGCAAGATGGCAAAGCATCTTTTAAATTTGATCTCTTCAGTGCAGACAATGCAGTCTAGAGAGCTATTTCTCTGACCCTGAGATAGACACCTGCATTTGACCAGCCAAATAGCTTTCTAGACTTCACTGACTGTGCTGATTAGGTCTCCTCTGACTGTAATTGAAGTGTAGACAGACACCTATCTCTCCTGTAGAGGTCTAATTTCAGATGTCTGAATCTGGCCCTTTACCCACCCTTTCTCTACCAGAGCTGAAACAAAAGCTACAAACTTCAGAAGAAAAGAAAATTATTTATAATTCACAATGGCTTTCACTACTTTTTCTTGACTCCACCTGGTGGTCCCTGTCCCATTCAAATGATGAAGATTGTTGATTTTTAGCACTATTCACATTGCTGGTTTATCTGAAAACTTGCCTTTGGTGCTGTTAGCTTTTCCTTGACGCCTTTTTTCACATTCAGATTACCTGAGGTGTACCAGGCTTCTCTACAGCATCGGCAGATTTGGCAATAGGATTAGAGTACAAGCTGGAACGGGTCCAGCTATTAGCAGCTAAAATATATGACCAGACTTTGATCACTAACTGTGATTGCCATAGTTAGTTCTTCTAGTGGCAGTTTTACAACAGATCCAAGTATTTTGCTTCATTTCTTCATGTATGTTTGTGTGCATTTCTGCACATATATATTTGCCATCATCACTATCTAGGTTTTTACATGGTGGGCAGAAGAGATTGTGAATCACTCTTTGAACCACTAAGCTGTTTCTTAAAACCTTATTTCTTTCTCTGATACTTCTCACTTGCAGTCTCCAACCCTACCTACAACTTACTGTGTTAAACAAATATGTTCCTGTGTGTTGCTTCTGCAGTGCTTCTGGTCCCTACATCATTAATCCTGGATTTGCACAGGAAGGCAATTGACATTTTTCTTATGGTACGATAGAGTTACTGAAAGACAAGAAACATGGAAATGATACAGACAACAGGGGTTTAGAAAGCTGTTACTTTTAAGCCAGCGTAGAGTCGTAATTTGCATTTCTTGCTTGACAACTGCAGTTTGGAGCATATTGTTTTACAGGAAAAAGAATTTTGGTTTTTTCCATACCCTTCTGCAAGTCTGTGCAGAGATTGGATGATTTTTAATGCTATGGTGGGAAGGATATGCCAGACAACAAAAAAATACCTGCTGGGCTGACCTAGGCTCACTTTGATAACATTTTAGAAAGCTTTTGGTTAGAAGGTGGAAGGGACCTCAAAGATCATTCCAGATTCATTTCATTAATCTTGAACCACCTTAAAACCTGATTACAGGTATTTGACTAATTGATAAAAAGATTACTAATATCATGTTGAATTCATGATTTCTGTATCCATGGGTCCCCACGTAACAACATGGTTCAAAATTAGGTCATCTAATTAACTGAAACACAGAAGGTTTTGACTAGTGCTACCCCAATACAGTGCAACAAACTTAGGGAAATTACACAGAAGACTCAATAACAGATATTGAGCTCATTTTTTTTCTGGCAAGCAAGCAGATGGATGTTCATGCAGCCAGTCTCCAAGCACTTCCAAATGCAAAATGGGAGTTTGCGTCCCAGAAGACACAAAAAAGCTTTATCTTCTTAGCATGATTACTTGTTTTCAGCTAACTGAGCCGTTAGACAGAGACAGGAAATTTAGAAGAGCTAGCTTGGAATGAGAAGTTAAGAGTCTATTTTAAGAGCTTTTCCATAGAGTAAGCCCCTTTCCCCAAGCATACACAGGTTTTTCTGAGAGCTATATATATTAGATAGTCACCTACTGGGTATTAACATCAACAAACGTGACTTGTGTGCTAAAATAGGGTATGGAAATGCTCACATGAGCTGCATGATGCTGTGGCTTGAAGCTTGCTGTAGCCTGTGGCTGTCTGTACCAGGTGCTGTTGAGTTGTCAGCATAGCTTGCAACAGGGTTCAGGTTATTTGCACGTACACCTTAATGAAGTTGATCCTGTTAGCTCCCATTACCTCAAATGGATTCTTAGTCATGAAGAGCCTTCCTCTTTTAGGAATCATAACATGCAAAAGTTAACCAAATGTGATGCACTCTTGGCTGTGCATACTGGTGTATAAAGCTTTTAGCTGTAACCTGATTCACATCTGCTCTCAGCACTTAAGCTGATGGAAAGTGACAAGCCTGAACCACTGCCACTGACCCAGGTTCTTTGTGTCTTTTTGTTAAGTAAATGGAAAAAAAATCATACTAATTATTCATAACAATCTGTAATTTCTCAACTCTTTGCAGAATTATGCAGACCATTTTCTATGTGTTTCTGAGCACAAAGTACTGGCTTCAAGGGTCACAGTCCAGTTAGTCAACAAAAAGCACCACCACTTGTTATGAGGATGTATGCCAGCTCAGAGAAAGTCATAGTTGTTCTCTCCTGGCAGCCCAAAAAAAGCCAAAAATGACCCCTAACCTTCTGTTCCAGCTTGAAATGGTTATCTGTATAATTTACTAACTTTTCTTCAAAGAAATGTGGGTTACTTGAAATGTGCACACAAACAGCCTTCCAACTGCATGGATGAAAATCTTGCAATGAAATCTATGCATACTGTTGCCAATGCATGTGCTCAATGTTCAGAGACGTGCCAGTTGGATGTGCGGCAAAGCAGCACCATTTAAACCCCACAGCCAGGAGATAAACACAAGCATATTCCCCTGGATTGTAAATCTGCAAGATCCATTTTACTTTTGTGCTTCTTTTAATGTTTTCTCTTGAGCTTTTCTTGATTTTGGAAACAACTCTTATTCTCCCTTCCAAAGGGATGAGTACCCATCACTGTGTGTTATCGTGTGCCTCCTGATGTTCTCTGTATGTAAGAGAGACAACAACTCCTTTACTGCCATTTGAGAAGCTTAAAATTTCCAAATATGCTTTGGTGCCAGTTCCACTCACAGGTGAAGAAGGCAGTAATTCTCTCTGCATTATGGTATGCTGTGATGTGTGCTTCTGGGCTCTGCTTCTCCAAGCCAAGCAGCAAGCAGTGTCACCATGTAGCCTGTGGCTAAACCCATACTAATAGGCTTGGTATTAGCAGGATATATGAGCTCAGGGTAGTAACCTTGTTAACACAGTCACACTTTTTGACCTGGAGCTGAGCTGAGTCCTGTAGACACAGCAGCGTGATGTCTGCTCATAAGATATTGCCTAGACCTATAAACACAACAGAAGTAAGTGACTGAAAGGAGAAAGAGGATCTCCTGTTACCCACATCCTTTCTTTCCCACATATGTGCAAAAAAATTAAAATAAAAATCCAACACATGCTACTAGAGAATATCAAGGAGCAATTTCCAAAGTTAATCCCTTTAAGTATCCTGACTCTAAAAGTGAAAAGCACAAGATGCTTCAAGGGAAACCCAAACTAATCAGCTGCCATGATTTACAGAGCTACAAAACTCAGAGGTTTAGATTACATATTATGAAGAAATTCTTCACGGTGAGGGTCATGAGACATTGACACAGGTTGCCCAGAGAAGTTGTGGCTGCCCCATCCCTGGAACTGTTGGACAGTTCTTGAGCAACCTGTTCTAGTAGAAGTTGACACTGCCTTTGGCAGGGGGGGATTGGAACTAAATGATCTTTAAAATCCCTTTCAACCCAAACCATTCTGTGATTCTGTGAAATTCATTGTCACTGTTAGTTCTAATAGAAACAGAATATGCCACTTAGCCTGAGTTCGGATGAAATGATTGAAAATCCAGATTGACAAAATTTTTTATAAGATATCTGGGATATTTAAGGACCTACTTCATGCATTTTAGATGCTCAGAATTAAGAGGATGGTGGTGTTTTATTAACAACCAGTTTTATGTGGAGTCAGCAAAAGTTGCCAACATTTTTAAAATACCTCATTTGAAGCTTTTTTTCTGCTGTAGCAATGAATTCCACCAAGAATTCAAGGCTCCTGGATTCAAATGATATTTGAGATGGGTACTGGAAGTTAGTCTGATGCTTTTTGCTTGGCTGCTAGGTCTTACCTTTCTAATATTCCTACTGACTATGCTTAACAGGATGGGAAGAGTTGGGAAGGTTTCTATAGGGTCTGTGGCATATCTTATCATTCACAAGGGGGTGTTTAACTACTGCCATGTGGGCAGACATCCATCTCTCTGTGAGCACAGACAGCAAATAAATATAAACAAAGGTGGGGAGAAAAATGAAATCTTCGTAAACACACTCGGCTGCCGTAGCTCAGTGACATTCTCTATGACTTAAATACAGAAAGGCAAACTTCCCTAACAAAGACAGTAACTTTCTATTCTAACTAAATGTACCTTGAGCAGTTGAATCTAATGACAAGGCACCTATTTTGATAAACCATTTTATCATCAGTATTTTGATGGCTTCCTTCCCTAGTAGCCCTATTATTTTCATTTCTTAAATACATCCTCATGCTCCAAGCGTTTTGTACCATTTTAAATAGCTTCTTCATCTCCAAGATGCTGACATCTCCCAAAGTCTCTGTGCTCTTTAGACACCTTCTTTGTCATCATATAACTGTATTCTGTATATTTACCTTCAGAATTCATTCCTCATTAGTGAATCCTTCTACATTCCTGTGAACAAAATGCTATGACAGTGACCACATTTAATGAACCCCTGCTGTTTTGACATATCTTAGGCTTCATGGGTCTTGTGGCTAGGAATGAACAACAGTCCCAGAAAACTGTGCTTCTCATGATCTTCTGTGGATCAACAGAGCAGGACTGAAAATGGACAATGAAACATTTAACAAATACAATCTTAGGAGAGGAGACTTCCTTCTTGCAGGAAATATTTGGATTTTTCTTCCCTTACTCATTCAAATGTTAAGGATGAATGAATTCCTGCCACTGTTTGAACCAATTATTCACTAATTCAGAAAATAAAGATGCATAACCAGTAAACTATCATACTTACGGTATATAATTTTGCACTTTAATCTTAGACAGTGAGCATTTTCAGTGTAATCCAAACAGGTTTTTTTGTTTCAACTAAAAAAAAAAAAAAAAAAAAAGAAAACTTTCATCATGATTAGGAGTTACCATTTAATCCTTTTATTCTTGTTATTATTTCTTAAGCTTATTTGCTAGCATCTAATAGGCAGGGTTTTCCATTGTGATCTGCCCTGCATCCTGCAGCTCTGGGGTCTCTGTGGCACATAGTCATCTGCATGGCCAGCACCAGAAAAGCTGTGAGTGGAACAGACTATCTGCAAGAGAAAGGCACGCTGCAGAAAAGGAGGTGGGGAGGAGAGGAGTGCAGTGAAAACGTTTCACAAGAAATAGTATTACATCAAACCTATAAATAATAAAAAGAGCTTTATTTGCCTACCTCTGTGAGTCAGTTGTTAGTGTTGCTCCATACATCTTTTACACTCAGACTGTATGTAAGTAAAGGGTCTCAAAGTGCTTTATGTATAAATAAGGAATAGTAGTCTGTTTCATATGAGGGGAAGGAGGTGATGGTCAGGTAAAGTAATTAAATAGGTGAGTGTCAGAGAACAGAGAGCTGATCTCAGCATAAACCCTTGTCCTTTAATACTTGAAGAGCATTTTTGGACCATCTAAAGGTGGTTTGGAAGAAGGAATAAAACTTTGCCCCTTTTCATAGAAATTTGCATTTTCTTCTCTTCACTGTCACTGTGATTGTGCTAGGCAAAACGTTGGCTTTGTAATGGTGAGTGCTCTCATGAGTTTGTGTGATATTTGAGATTGAATTCTTTTCTCTTAGTGGCTACACCAGAAGGAGAGAGAAGTTTTCATTTTCCTCATAAAAGGAAGACAGAAAATATCCAACTTTTTACTCTCTTTAAAATAAAAGCCCTAAAAATGTGAGTTTCATGACGGCTTTCCCATAGGACCCTCAAGTCAGAGATGTAAAAAGCATTGCTAAATGTATAAGGCTAGAAAGGATGTGTTCTGGTTGTTTCTGCCTGCCTTTGGGTAAGTCTTTGGACTCAGTCTTTGAATCAGTCCTACTGGATTGCTATGCATTTCTTTCTCTGAGCAACCATGCTGATTACTCCCAAGCACTGTAGCCTGCCTGTTAATTGCTTCCGTTTGCTTCTTGTCTCTGTAAATTCTTGATGCCCTCTGGCTGAATGAGGCCTGTGACTATATGGAAAATGTCATTCTCCTGCAAGTGCAGAATAACTTCAGAATTGTTTGGGTTCACTGCATTAGTGCAAGACTTACACCACTGCAGTAAAGAAGAATCAAGTTCATAGTAAACTTCATGGCAAGATATTGGCAAGAGCAACAACATCTTTGCGATATAATTCATCTTTTAAATCTAAGTTCATAAGAGCTTTATTTCTCTTCAGGTACAATTGCATGGGGCTGCATCCTCATATATATTTATAATTTAAACATCCATGTGTAGACCTTCATATGTGATTATGACTGATTTATAAAATCAAATAAGGTCCCATGAGGCAGAAATTTGAGGTACTTGGGGTGTTTAGCATGGTGCTGGATATCTCACAGGAGACCTCTTCATATGAGATTACACTAGCCTTAGAAAACAAAGCTCCATATAACCCATCATTGGATGAAAATAGAGACCAAGTCTCTCTAATGTTATTGGTTTTTTCTATAAGTGGGCAACACTTTTTTACATAGTAAGTGTGATCTAAAACAAATACTAATTTTGAATTAGGAGCACTTGAGGGTGGAAATATGATGTCATGCTCTATTCAGGGGAATAGTTTCAGTGTTGATAATGCTAGCAATCCTATTGTTAGCCCAACCACATTTGTAATTCTTCAATTCTTGGAGTCAAATAATTAGACAAAGATCTCAATCTTCATTTAAAAATGATTCTGAGATTTTTTTCCAGTCACCAAAAAGTAGCTTGAAAGGATATCCTAATTGTGCAGCAACAAATTGTTAAGATTCAAGAGAAAAAAAAATTACCCTTTTTCTTTGCTTCCCCCCCCCCCCCGCCGCCTTTCTAACAAAACTACTAATGGTACATAAAGATGCATGGACTCAGGAAGACTGATGTGTAAGTAAAGGTGACATTTTTCTGGACCATAATTCAGGTTAGGGAATGTCTCGACCTTGTTGGATGTCAAAAACACCATTAATGGTCTCTTCATCTATTCCTTGGGTTTTCTTACCCTATATCTTCAGCTCTCCTGTCCATTTTTTCTGAGAAGAAGATTATAATTGCTATCAATGAAGAAGTGTTACCTGCTGAATTTCAAACTGGCATGGCAGACTTGCTTCTTTGCTGGCTATTTAGCAAGTTACTTCCCTTTTATCCAATTTGGTTTCTTCACTTGTGTAATGGCTCCTTCCTACAACACTTCTGAGTTTCGTGGATTGCTGAAAAAGCTGAACATGAAGATTGCAGCAGACATGTTAGAGAGGGAGGGCAGCCACTTTGCGAAGGGAAAAAAGGGGAAGCAGGGAGTTAAATAAAATAGAGTGAGAAACAACTTGGGGAAGGAAGGAGGGAAGTTGAAAGCGAAGAAAATGGAGACATTTAGAGGGTAGTAGCCAAGTAACAGAGGAACCTGCTTTGGTCAGCATTGAGGCTATAGAGGTTATGTCCACACTAGCAATTAATAATAAAGGAATCATAGAATCATAAGTCTAGAAAGGATTCAAAAGACCCCAAGGTAGGATGAGCTATATCTCTGTCATTTCTGGTGCATGTTTCCAAAATGTGTTTTGAAGACTTCCTTTGATGGAGACTTCACAACCTTCCTAGACCATTTATCTCAGTGTTTGCATTATCCTTAGAAAGTTCCTCTCATGGAAATAGTCATGTAGGCAGAAAATTAATGTCATTTCGGACTGAATGAATTTAAACATCCTGTTGTCTTACATACTGATATATGATAGGTCAGGGAGCAGGGTTAACATGTATCAGCTAAAAAGATGGACTTTACAATGGACCTCATGTTCTTTCTTTTCCTTCCTTCCTTTCTTCCTTCCTCCCTTCCTTTCTCCCTTCCTCCCTTCCTCCCTTCCCTCCCTCCTTTTTCCTCTTCCTCTCTTTACAAGAAAAAAAGAGCAAGAAGCTATTAAGGTACTTTCTAATTTTATGATACTTATGCAGGACTGAACAGAACCCTCAAAAACAAGCATGGCCAGAGGAGACCAATTCATCCGTCCTTTTCATACATCCCTTTGTTTTACCAGCCTCTGAATTGTGATATTTAAAGGCATCAATACAAAACAAGTGCCATCCACACCAGCATCTACTGCAGAGCAGTCTCACCTGCATTCACTGTGGCTTTAAAGTGCTGCATGCTTCATGCTAGTGGGCTCTGACCACAAAGGACCAGTAAAAAAGCTTTCTGTCCGACATGAATTAGGACGCTCAGTTAAAAATTCATAGGAAGATTACATAAAACCATATGCTGCCTTTATTTTTCCCCTTTTGCATTAAAAATGTACAGCTGCTCTGCATTAGACATTCCATTAGCCTGCGAGTCTCACAATCTGGACTTTGTAGTTAATGATGGGGGGAGGACTAACTGAGAGGGGAGTAGGGGGAGAATGAAAGTGTTTTAGGCACAATATTCAAGGCTTCCCTGAAAAAGACAGCATATAAAGTGGATGGAAGGTCTAAGTGTGGGAGTAGAAGACTTGCTGAAGAGAAACTACATAAGAGACCTGGTTTTGGAATTATTGTCTTGCTCTCAGAACCCCTGAGCAGCATCAGCAATAATTAAAATGATATAACCTGTTTCCTGTGGTCATTTGGGAAGAAAATAAAAAATCTATATTCCAAATGGAGTCAGGAAATGTTTAGACTCCTCTAACAGTGTTAAGTCGCAGAGAGTTTTATGGCCACTCCGTTTCTTCTGCAAGAGACCCTTTAATTTAGTTGGAAGTCTTGAAGGGCGCAGCTTTATTATTAGATAATTGACTGTGTTGGTCAGTTAATTGCCTGGCATTGAATATACGACCACTTAATGTACTAACAAAGTGAATCATTTAGCAATAATCTTTCTATACCTTGTAATGTATAGAGATGCATTCTGAAGAGTCTTCTTGATGTTGTGTCAATAAGTGCCCTAGAAGACTCTTCAGAGAAGCTTGTAAAGATGCTGCTAGTTATAGGTGTACACAGTATGATGACAAGTTCAACAGCAGGCAAACCAGCTACAGAACAGTCCACTTACTTTTACACACACTGAGTCTGATTCTGTCTTTGCTCATGGGACAGAAGGTAAAAGGAAGAGGTTATGGGTCTCATTTCTATTTTGAACTCATCTACACTTATTCAGTCATTCCAGGTGGCATGTGCCATCTCCATATGAAAAAAAACCAAACAAACAACCAAAAAAAACAAAAGCAAACAAACAAAAAAACAAAACAAACCAAAAACCAAACCAAAACAACCAAAAAAAAAACAAAACCAAACTGAAACAAACACATCAGATAACCCAAACAGTATTTAAAATATCCTCAGCAGATGAAGAGGAGTATTTTGTTCAACATTTATGAATTATAAAGGGGATATTTCATTTCCAACCTATGTATATTTATAAATTCTTTTTTTATTATTTATTTTTCATATACAAAAAATGAGATACAGTACCAAAGTCTACTCTCTCCCTTCATGGTTGATCCTCAAAGCAACGTCTTGTATTTTCTGTATAGATTTATTTCTTCTTGGTCTTATCCAGCATTAAAAATCATAGACACTGCACCTTCTAGGATGGATTATAATTCTTCACCCCTACATGAGATGAGAAAACTGAGCAAATAATTTGTGAGGATTGAGTCACAAATAAAATTTTAATGCAAGACATTGTGAAATGTGTGATGCAGTCACCATTGCTAAGCTGCATGTTTAATTAACCGCTGCCTGAGTGCAGGTACTAGGCAACAAGAACATAGGAGCACATTAAAGTGTCTTAATTAAATTATGTGCAGTATGGTCATATGTAACTGTACACAGGACACGCTTTCTCCTTGTTTATATTCCTACATGTCTTTTGTTTCTATGTCACCAAGTAAATGGAGTACTTTAGAGATACACTTTATTCACAAGAAAATAAGGTGGAGTTTCTCTCATTTTTGGGGGATGGATAAAATTTTGTCTGGTGCTTTGTTTCCTTAAGTATGATGCTGGATGAGCCTACTGATATAAGGAGAATCCCAGTAAGTAGCAGGAATGAATTTTCACTTCAGACCATAGTCTCTTGAAATTGAAACTGCATGTCACGCACCAAACACAGCTCTCTGCATTGTCTTCTTGGTCTAGGAAACAATTTTATACAGGAATGGATGTAATGCCTGTGAATTCAGGACTGATGACTGATCCTCTAGGAGCTTTACATAGACTAATTGATTTCTAATAGTTTAAGCAAGTATTTTTTAAAGTATTAGTTCTGAAATCAACCACTGAAATAAACACTGTGGATAAAACAAATATCAATAAAGCAGATATTTAAAAGTTAGCCCTAATAACAGAGCAGAATAAAAAGAACCACTCTGGAAGTCTGAGACCTTGGTTATAACCCAGAGCAGATGTCACGGCCAGACATAATCTCTGCTCTCCTAGGGAGCAGAGCTGATGTGCTGCAAAACTTCCAGCTACAAGAGCTGTGAAAAATGATCTGTTTCTGCAGGTTTTAAGGAAGCATCTTGACCGCTTGTCTGGGGAATGCAGCTTTATGTGACTGTGAATCACCTTGAGCAAGTTGCTGTGTGCCAGAGAGGTGCAGCTCAGTCGCTCTCCTCCAGGTCAGTGCACTAAATGGCAGAAATGCTGATATGAATTTTGGGTAAACTGAGGTGTTGCAGTAGTGCCAAGCTTGAACTTGGCCACAGTCTTAAATTTGAGCCTGATGCAGCTGATTGGACAATACTGTTTTTACCCAAATATTCCTTTTGTGCTACAAAGAAACCTTTCCTTTTCTGCCAAAGCTGGTTCCTCCCAATGGGGATATCATAGTCCACACCTGAGCCTCATCTTTGTAGCAGCATCTCAGTCCCTTTGAAGTGACAGAAAAGATTTTTTAAAAAATGAGTCCATTATTCATTGCAAATATCACTTTGAATGGTGCTCAGAGGGCTTCTTAGAAGCCCTTCCAGCAGAGTGATCTGGGAAATATGATGTAGTAGCCCTCCTCTGTGCTGTCTCAGACTTGGTTTCTCTCCAACTAACCTCTCCCATGCCGGAGCTTGGCTTGACCAGTTGTGGCTTGACTGGCCTTCTTTGGAGGTGAAATAGCCCCAGCACTGCAGTGCTGTAGTCTCCTCTTCACTGGTGAGTTCACACACAATTAGGCCATGGCTCATGGTCTAGCCAGAAATGGGGGGTACAGGGAGTAGGAAAGAGGAGATCATGGTAAGCCATGGATGCCTGCAGTAAGTGTTGGGACAGTGATCGAAGCATGTGAGGTGGTATCAAATCAACATAATTCTCACTTCATGAGATTTCATATGCTCCAGAGCTTCTCATCATACAGACTTTCTCCGGCTGGGGTCCTGGAGAATAATGATGACATTTTAACCTTTGAAAGCATGAAAGGTGTAAAGTAATAATTATTGTAATGGGAACTTCATCCACAGAGGCCTCAGTCTCTGTCATGGCCTTGAGATGTCAAAATGGGTATGAAACCCACCAAACGAAGCTTAAAGAAACCTAACATTGTACCAGTGTTTTAAAAGGGTAAATGGAACAACCCAGGTAATTACAGTCTTGTCAGATTGACATTGATCCCAGGTAAAATAATGGCATGGCTGCTGCAGCTCTCGAATAGTGAAGACGTACAGGAGAGTAATGTAATTAATGCCAATCAATGTAGTTTTCTGCAAAACTATATTTCTTGTCAAATAATCCTGATGTCTTTTTTATGAGATTACAAGTTTGTTATAGAAATGTACTAGTTTTGATGCAATAGATGTCGACTTCTGTAAGACTTGACTTTGTGCTGCAAGACATGTCAATTAAGAATCCAGAATGATACAAGCTCAAACCAGAACTTATTGAAATTATAAAACCTGAGCAAATACTAGCTCTTAAAATGTGGTTTTGAATGGGAACATCAAGCTGGGCTGTTTCTAGTGGGCTAAGCACATATGATTTGCTGAGCTTCAGCTGTTTGATGATTCTAGGAACAACATGGAAGAAGATGTACTCATTATTGATGAAGTTTTCAGATTTCACAGTCTGAGGGAGTGATAAATCATGAATAGGACTGATCAGTGATACAGAACAATCTGGATTGCTTGATAGGAGAATATGAGACAAAAGTAAAGCCAAATGTGTAGGAACAAAGGCCACAGATTTATTCTATTTTCAGAGTCAATGATTCAGAGATATGTTTGAGGAGTCCTGGTTTATCACTCACTGAACATTATTGCCAAAAATATGTGACATAGGTTTTGGGAGAGCTTGGATAAAATTAACTGTATCACCTTTGTGATTTATGCTGATGAGGCTGTTATCAGAATATTACATGTGACATCTACAGGGTTGTTAAAAAACTGGGGATGGTTCAGGCAAAATTCCCAAAAACGATTAAGCAATTGAGAATCATGTGCATAACAGGAGATTTCAGAATACCATAAATAAGGTCTGAGTTAAAGAAGCAGAAAGAGGCTTGATTAGGTTCTTAGATATACTTTTGCAGAAAATAAGCATTGCAAATGGCTTTTCAATCTGTTGAAAAGAACTGAGAGGATCTTGATGCAGCCTGAACATAGACAACCTAAACCTTGAAATTAGGCACCAGTTTCTCAAGGGTTGTATTTAATCCTGCAAATAACCAGGTATTTTAGAATCAAGATAGGATATCTTCTGAAAAGATAGGATCGAGTTCAAAGCCATTAGGCAGGAATGAAGAATGGTGATTGTGAAGGACCTTTAAAATCCATGAATCTCTGAGTATCAGTGTATAGCAATTGTGTATATTCTTGTCAGAGTCCGTGCCAAAGTTGAGATTAGCTTCATGGATGAAAGACTCGTGCTCTCCTCTATATGGCTTTATGTTAGCTCATTCCACTCCTCGCACCGAGATCTCTTCTGTGACCACCTATGCATTAGCACATCACTGCCTTCTTTTCTAATGGAGGAAAAATTGACTTGTTCCAGAAGGTAGACCTTTGAAAGAGCTAATTTTCCAGAAAGACTGGGAAATATAAAGCATTAAATAGAAGTGCTGTTGGATGCTTTTTGCTCTGGGCAAGAGCCTTGCCTTTGACTGCTGGAGATTCATTTTAGGCTGTGGTAGCTCTCCCTTTGAACCCTCTCTTGTTTCCTCCTTTATGGCCCAGCATTTGAGCTTAACTCCCAGTCTCTGTACCATACAGAAAAGCATTAGAGTGAGAAGTGATCGGAGTTGGTTCTATTGTCTGTATTTAAGAGTGTTTCTTTCACTGTCCACCAAAGATTGCTCTTCAGAGGACACAGAGATAGAAAACCCTACCTCTGCATAGTGATTTTGCACCTAATGAATTGGTTAACTATACTTATGCTCCTACTAACAGTGAGAGCTGTTGCGGAGAAGATTGCAGCTCATGTCATATCCCTTAACCTTGATACATACCTGGAACTTAGCAGAAAATCCTTTAACTTTGTACCTAGAAGAAAATGATTGTGTGACTATCGGGAAAGAGCTTCAGAATGAGTTACACTGAGTCTTTTTCTGTAAAAGCATTCTTTGCTTCCCACCCTTGATGCTTCTCTTTCTGGGAACCTTTGCCCATACGTATGAATCTGAGTTCAGCAATAATATTTAACTCTCGTGACATCAGGTGTTGCACACTTAATCTACAAAGCACTTTCTGAGCTTTAATTAATTAAGTCTCTCCTTCCTGACATGTGGTAGGGATTTGTGATCATCATCTTCTGACTTAGAAGACACAGAATGGTTGTGATTTGCCAAGGGTCTCCTCAGTGACCAGTGTCAGAGACATAAGTAATTTTGTGAGTCCCAGTTCACTGTCCTTTGCTTTGATCCTTTAGTGTCTCAGTGGTGTAATTCATGAAAAAGGGTTTAGAGGAACGAGTATCAGGGTAGTTAGCTGGTGATGAGAAAGTGAAGTCAAGCTCTCTGTAGGTCTACTATGCATTTTGTCATATCACATTATCACTGGATCTATTTGCCTGGATCATATATCCTCCAAAATATGTCTGGGCTTTGTCTAAGAGATTGCTTGCTATTATGGACCAAACCCAAACCAGAAAGAGTGCTGAAATTAAACAATGTGGGCAGTCACACTGGAGTTCTTCAGCCAAAACCCTGTCCCTGTTTAAATTGGTGGAATAGTTGTAGCTTTTCTGTTGATCATTTATTAACGTGAGGAATATTCTGGGTTCCATGTGATTTGATGATTTGATGTGATTTGATACTGTAAGAAAACAAGGATCATGATACTAAATAAGCTGGGTGATGAATATAAGAAATTATGTGCTTTCTTTTTTTCCTTTTTTTTTTTTTTTTTTTTGGTCTGCATGTGCTCTTTTAAGCCACATTGTCCCTCCTTGGTGCCACAGTGCTTGCCCCTGTTATGACTTTGAGGCTGGATAGCAACAGTGTGCATGATAGTATCAAAGCCCAGGGACAGGTCTTGTAATTTGAGATGCATTTTCCTTCATCTGTGAACAGGAGCAGACTATTATCAGCTTGATCCAGGGCTGTCTGTGTGCACCATGATGCCCATCAGCAGCAGTAGGGGATTCCATGAGGATATTTCTCTTCACTTCTGGTTTGAATATCACAAGCACTTGTTTTGGGTGCTAGTCACCCTTGAAAAGAGCAAAACTGCCTTTGCTAGTGATGATCCCAGGGGTCCTCACTAGGTAAGAAGGTCATGACTCAAATTTCCTTTTAGCCTATCTTTCTGCAGACAGGGAAGTCTGGGCGAGGGAGAGGAGCATTTCTAATTCTGGTCCTTGTATCTCTTTCCTGTTGCTAGAGACAATACAGCAGATTCAATGACCTTTTTCATGAAAGAGAAGCTGAGGCTGATAGCAAGTGATGTAGGCTGATGGAGCCCACTTGCTTGTTCCCTGCAAAGGTGGATGTGAAGAGCTGTCCCACTGCCTCTGCCACATCACTTTATCTTTACCAAAGCTGCACAAAATGAAGTAGTTTAATACCTTTTGTATTTTGTTGCTGTTGTCACTGCTTTTAACCCTAAGGTTCAAACTCCCGTCTCTCCCATGTTGCTGCCAAATTTGCTTGGAAGTGAGAGCCTGGTGTGGTAGGGGCAAGGAGATGTGTAGTGTAATACGACTGGTGAAAAGCTCATTGTCTGTCCATATGTTTTCACAAGCTCTTTTTGACCTTCAATTTGGGGTGTTGCTCTGAAACCTGCTTGTATCCAGGAGCTTGGAAGTGGAGTAAGAGTGAAAGAAGCAGTCAATACAGATTTCCTCCATTGTCTGGGAGGCCAAAAGCCTCTATCTAGAGTGAGGGCTTGACTTTTGTGCTCAAAGATACAGAATGTTGTGTTTTCTGGACAAGCAAGTGATCTTTATGCTTACTTTACCTACATCCCATGTATGACAGATATATCTAAGCACCTGGATTTGGACTGAGATCATCAATCTATATCTCAGACAGCAGAGAGTGAGAAATAATAAAAATTTCTGGTTACAGTGATCCTGGAATGGATTTGACCTTTGCATCACCTTACAAACCCCAGGCTATTATGGTTCCCTCCTGCAGTTATTCTAATGAGCTGAAAAAATAGTTTTGGACATACTTTTAGAGCGTTGTTGAGACATAAATACACCCTAAGTGAAGACTACATAATGTTTTCCTGTTTGTGCATTAAAAATAATGGAGCAGTAAGCCAGTGACCCAGAGGTGAAAGTCTGTGCATTCCATATTGCCAATTTATAACACATGCAAAATGTAAGCACATAACTTAATTCCCGTGCAGTTATAGAGTTTCGTTGTGATTTCTTTAATCTGTTTTTCAGTAATTTAGATTCTAAACACTCCCTGTTCAGGTTGGTGGTCTGCCATAGAACAGCCATCCGTGCTTCTTACTATTGCTGGGAACTTCTTGCTCTGTGATCATCAATGAACAGCCATTCCCACCCCTGTGTCCTAGCAGAGATAGTGCAGTTGGTCTGCTCTGGTGGTTGGACACCTTAGGGATGTTTTTGCAGATCTGGATCACACACATCATGACTGAGGCCAGATTCCCAGTGTTCACAATTGTGAGTCCTTGAGGTATCCCTACAGGCATCAACCACCAGCTTTAAGGACCAGGTGGAAATCAATCCATGGTGTAGTTTTATTTGGATCAGGGGGTGAAGGAAAGCAGAAATTGAGCAGCAGTATTTATTTCTGCCATTGTCCAGGCAGGAATGTCTGTACATGGCTATAAAACACATGCAATAAGCCAAATGCTTCCTGAACACCTTGGACTTGCAATGCACATGGCTGAACAGCTTCCCAGGTGAGTCCTGTGTGTGCCTGGGGTTGGCTGCAAGAATTGGAAGTACAGCTTTGGAGCCTGAAACTATGGAACACGTGTAAGTCTGGCATTTCCATGGGGAAATGTTGTTTTCCATACCTGCATCACAGAGCTGATCTGTTCAAGAAAAATGGAAGTGTCTGTAATTTCCAGACCTGAGGCAGATGACTGGATCCCCACTGACTGAGGCACACATCAGAAATCTAGAGGAAAAGGAGAAATGTAAAAATCCTTAATTTTTTTTTTTTTTATTTTTTTAATTGTTTTTTTTTAGAAGATAAAACAAATTACTCTAGACAGACTTTAGCAGAGACAATATGGAGAAGGCCAGGACCATTATTTTGCTCCCAATCAGCAACATGTTTTTGCTGTGACCCTGGGAATAGGAGACCATGAAGCTTTCTCTAAGCCACTGGTCTTTGCTTTTCTCCTCTGTTCTCTGATAAATTTGTCCCACTGCAGACTCAGAAACATAGACTTGGAGGTACAGTAACTAAAACCCTACTGCAGGCTTTGGATTGAGGCAACTTTGCCTTCAAGTCTTAGGAAAGAGTGTCACAGATGGACTTGAGGTGGGTTCACTGGACTAACTGAGGACTGGGTCACCTTGTAGGAAGGCAAGATACCGGACTTAACACACCAGTGGTCTGTTTCTGCATGACAAATAGCCTCTGGTCTTGAAGTGCAATAGTAGAACAAAGTAAATATCTCTGCTAAAGAGAACTGTCTCAAAAAAAAATAAAAAAATAACCACAGCCTGTGGTTTAGTACGCACTTCATGCCATGTCTCCAGGATAAATATTGCACTTATTTATCCAAATTCCATTGCATTTCTGACCTTTTGGAACGCTTTCTTCCTTGAAAGACTGAAGGATAATAGGAGAGGCAAGAAACCAGATCTTTCATGAATTAACTAGCTACTAGTTTCTTTTGTGTGGGTTTGCAAGGGGTAAACTCTGTAATCACAGAGCCCCTTGGGCAACTTCTTGTTGTGGTTCATACAGCACTGGTGTGTGTACCTCAGTGAAAATGATGGCTCCTAGGTATTCAAATTTCAGTTTTATATGGTCCAAACACCGTTGCTGTAAACAATATAACTTTAGTTGCTATTAATAAAACACTCTAATGTAATCATTACTTACCTGTTTCATGTCCTCCCAGCAGCAGGTCTGGGTAGACATGACTATACAATTAGAATTAATGCAAACCACTTAAAACTTGAATGCCTAGTTTATTTTCGAATGGGAAGGTCAGCATCATTATCCTTGGTGGATTCAATTACCAAATCCTGCATAATCACAGACCATGCTTCCTGTCTGCTAATCATGACTTGTTCTGCATACATTATGTGCAAATGTAACCAAAACATGAGATGGCATTTCCATATGTTTTGTGCCTGTAATTATGTCTTACAGGTTGTATTTAACTTTCTTAGTATAATTTAAAATCCTTTTATTGGCTTTGTTTTTAAAGAAAACACAGAAGAATAATAAAAAACAGTGGCAAGAAGAAATAGGAAAGCATCTGTATGTAATTAATCCTGCTTCATTTAGACCCCACAGAATCTGTGAATCTAAGTCATAACAGTAGAACAAAGTTGTTAGAGACATTGCATTTAGAAACGCCTCTCACGAAGAACAATGTGTGTAATTAGTGGCTTTGGAATTACTTTGTTGGTTTTGGTTTAGTTATGCTTAAGGAAGAGAAATCTAATAAACTTATATTCAGCAGTTTTTTCTTATTGAAGCATTCACGGCTGCTGTAAACAAAAATCCTAATGCCAAGAACAGGGGCAACTAATACAGAATAAAAAGTACAGCCACCTAATTAAATGTAAACATCCCCTAACGAAAGAAATTACATTATTGTACGGTGAGCTTGATCTATAACCCATGTGAAATCAACAGGTGTCTTTCCCAGAGCTCAGTCACTTTTGAGTCAGTCATTAAATATGTGCCTTCTCTGTGCTATATTTAGTGTTTTGGAAGGTTAAAATCTGGTGCCTTTTTATATTCTTGAAACTGTCGTCTTCCCCATGGAGCCTCCTTGGGTATAGGTGTGTATGTCCATGCACACACGTGCACAGGTACACTTTGTTGAGCTTCATTTTCATTGTTTGCTTCGTTTTCTGCCATAGATTTTGTTCTTCTGACATCCTCAGGGCACGAGAACACCCGGCCTTGTTTATCACTGTGGTAATACACCATAAAGATGAAAAATATCATATATTAATATTAGATCACAGCAGATCTCTAGTTTGTACCTTGCCATAACTGTTATTGTGAAGCTGCTATCACTCCTGGTTCTATTCTTCAGTGACAAGTGGAAGAGTTATCACCGCACAAACAGCAAGGAAACCAGCACCTGTGTTTGTATAATGGAGGGGGTACTGCAGTGGTGCTCTCTCCCCAAAAATCCCCTTTCAGCTGAGGACTGTTCTGAAGCCACTCAACAAATGAGACTCTTTCTCTGTGGGTAATTGCAGCACTGCAAACATGGTCCCAGCACTGCTGCTGGGTTCCCACCAAAGCAGTCAAGATGTCGTGTCCCTGCATGCCATCCAGCACATGAGGGCAGCTGGTTTTTTGAGCTTCCCACAAGAAGTACACTCACTGTCCTAATGCAGCCACACACTGGGAAGGTGGGTGGGCTGAGAAGAAGGCTATGCTCAGGCTTGTCCTTCTGATTGTAGAACAAGAAACCCTGGTGTAAGGACTGAAATGCAGAACCAGAGAGCTTGAAAATGCTCTTACAGACTTGCATCATGGAAAAGCAAGGAAACAGGGATCATTCAGTAGAGGCAATACAGATATACGTTATGTGTAAAAACAATTTTAAGAATTCTTATAAACATTTAGATTTTTTAGCTTTTAAAATGCTTTATAAGCAAAAAAGTTCAACTCCACTAAAAGAACAAAAACTCCACAAACAAACAAGGCAAAGAATTTTTTACTAAAATTTTTTTTATAAATATTTAAGCATTTGCATTCACATTAGGTTTTATTAAATTCTCTCTCTGCATTTATCTAAACTTTTATATTTTTCTTTTCCTGGGTTACGTTTTGAGTATAAGCCAACAATGATTGGATCTCCTTTGGCAAGAAAATTTCACTATAGGGGAATTGAGTATGTTTTCAATATAAAAATGAGAGGTAGAGGGTAACAAGTCATGAATAGCAAAGATGACATTTGATAGAACTTTGTTCCTGCATGTCATCAATATTTGAGCCATTTTGAGAGCCGAACATAGGGACAACATTGAAATCAATGTGAAATGGAATAGGCCTGATTCTGGGTTTGCTTTCTCTCAGATTTAGACCAAGATAATTGTATATAATTGGATTTGGGGGTGCCCTTTCTCATTGCATTAGAGTAATTTAGATGAGAATCCAACTCATTAGCTATGGGATTTCTCAAATTGGAGAGTGGAACCACGTTTAGCAACAAGCAACAGATCATGTTCCTTTTTCATTTAAACAGGAATCATGGGGAACTCCCACCAGGTAGTATCACCACAGCATGCAAAGACTTTCATTGAAACTGAGTTTCCAATATACCAATAACTTTTCAAGTTTGCAGTAAGAGAGCCCCTAAAGCTTTGCAGTCTAAATGACTCCTTGCCTCAAAGAGTTTCAGTGAAGAGCTTTGGTGGCTCTTGGGAGACATGAATTCCAGGGTGGGATTTACCTCCACCAGCTTCAGATGTTTCAGTCTAATTTTCTGCATGTGAACTCCTCAACTAAACTTCTGCAGTCAATGGAGGGGCAAAATAGATGTTCTTTAGGTGTGATTTCTCTGACATGTTTCAGATGTCTACCTTGGGATGGGATGAATTCCACCCCAGAAGCACCTTTCTTTGCTCTGAAGTGAATATCAAAGAACCAGATCAGACATGAAGATGTACTTTGTAGATTTCTATTGATAGGAGAGATTAATCTTGTCAAAACCCACAAAACTTGAAGTCTTCTGAACATTGCAACAGAATTGAAATGGATAGTGTCCTTTAAAACCTATACTTTAAAATGGTTAAAAGCCCCCTCTAAGGAGGGTGGTGTGAGTTCCTGTAACAAATGAAAGAAAAACAGAGCTCTGCTGCTCTGTTGCTGCTGAGCTATGATTTTACAAGTTGGAGTAACATAGAATCATAGAAGCACAGAATGGTTTGAGTTAGAAGGGACATTAAAGATCACCTAGTTCCAACAGCTCTGCCGTGGGCAGGGATCCCAGGTTTCTCAGAGCCCCTTCCAACCTTGAACTTTTCCAGAGATGAGGCATACACAAATCTGTGTCCATGCTTTGCCACCCTCATAGTATAAGAATTTCATTCTAATATCTAATCTAAATCTCTCCTCTTTTAGTTTAAAATATTGTAAAAATTCTTTCTCCAGCTCTCTTGGAGCCCCTCTAGGTACTAGAAGGTGCTCTAAGGTCTCCCTGGAAACCTCTGTTCTCCAGGCAGCTCTCTCAGCCTGTCTCTACAGCAGAGTTGCTCCAGTCCACTGAACATCTTCATGGTCTCCTCTGGATTTGCTCCAAAACGTCCGTGTCCTTCTTATGTTGGGGGCCCCAGGGCTGGACATAGCACTCTGGGTTGGGTCTCACCAGAGTGGAGTAGAGGGAGAAAATCACCTCCTTGAACTGCCAGCTACTGCTTTTGGCTGCTTTCATGCTGACTCCTGACAGGGCCATCCAATTCAGTCATGACTGAGGAGCTGCTGTATTAAATTCAGTGACAAACAGATGTTGGTACAGTGCCTAAAGAAGGTGAAAAATTCCCTGCAGTTACTTCATGGTGAGATCAGCAAAGCCTTCTTTCTTCTGGTGTCATCCTGCTCCCTCCGGCCCTTGGTGCTCAACGCGGTGTGGGAAGTCCATCTGGCCTCACTCATCTCTCTTTCACTGTGAGGTCAGTCTGTTTCTTCTCAGCAGGGTGTTACTCTTGATCCTACACTGTTGTGAAAGGCAGGCAGGATAGAGCCTGCTTTTAACATAATATGTTTTTTCTACTGCTAAGCAAACATGTAAAGAGAATGAGATTGTTGTGGGAAGGTCAATCACACAACTTCCGGCAATGGGGTAAAAAAAGAGCAATTCAGCTGCTTTTACAAAGCATCTTATGTATTAATTACATTTCATATTTTGGATCGTAATTCATACTGCATATATAGTTCTATGATATAGAAACCCAAGAGTCAGGATCCCTCTGCAGATTTTAGGTACCTACCTCCTAGCCTTGGCTCACCAAGGGCACTTCTAGTTAGTGACTAAGTTTTGCCTCCAGGTTTTCTGGTTGTGAGTAGATTAATGATACATGTCCTTTCACCACAGAAGTCTCTTAAGGTGCTAACCCTCTGTTTCCGTGTATCTCTTTACAAGCTGCCTTACATCTGTGCCCCTTCTCTTTTAATAAAGGTTTGCACATAATTTTCTTTTAATGTGCACAATTTGGTTGTTTGAATGTTGATAGGTAACTACAAAAAAACCTTATGACCAGATCATGCTGAAATTTCAGAGTTAATTTCTCACCCTCTATCAACTTTACATCCCAGCAATGACATTAACTTAAATATGCTACACCAACCTATTGTGGTACAGTACTGTGTTGATTGGTCCTTGCAACCTAAATTAGGGAGATTGTTTCTGCATATGTTTATTGGCCTGCGGGATTTACTTGTTTCTCTGATTTAAAGCTCTGGGGCCCTTATGATTCATTTTAAGCTACACAGAGCACAGAGGAATCATTCTAGCAAAATGCACCAGCAACAGAGAATCTGTTCAATCCACTCATAACCTCTTCCATCACAAGCAGGAAATGATGGCCTTAGCGCTGGTCACACACATGATTGAAACATTCAAGAGCATGGCTTTTGAAGTATTCTGAGAGACTGTGTCTTCATCAGCTCAGTGTCCACAAACATTGTGCTCGGATATTTGCTTCTGGGTAGCTAGAGAGGAAAGATGTTACTCACTAGATAAACCTGCTGTCAAAAACATGAGGACAGACTTTTTAGTAGGGCCTGTGGTGACAGGACAAGAGGTAATGTTTTTAAGCTAGAAGAGGGTATGTTTCAATTAGATATAAGAAAGAATTTTTTTCAAAGAGGGTAGTGAAATAGGTTGCCCAGAGAGGTGGTGAGTGCCCCATCCTTGGAAATGTTCAAGGCCAGGTTGAATGGGGCTTTGAGCAACCTTATCTAGTTGGAGATATCCCTGCTCATTGCAGGGGAAGTGGACTGGATGAGGTTTAAAGGTCCCTTCCAATCCAAACCCTTCTGTGATTTTATGAAAATACAGTAGCTTTCCTCTCAAGGCTTTGCTTCTGCTGTTTACGGAGATACTTTGAATGGTTTTCTGCCTCTTTTTCCTGATGATAAATTCCAGAATTTAAACTGTTTTCTCGACATACGTTCCTGGGGCGGGTGGATGAGCAGAACAAAAGCATGGGTTAGTTTTGCTTCATTTGTTTTTTGACTTGTATACAACTTTCTTATTTTTGTAATTGAGCCATCTTTACTGGTTCTGCTACTCTCACAACACTACAGGGAAGCTGTTGAGTTCCCTTAACATTAATTTGCTCATACAAGGCAAAAAAAAAGTGAAAATATTCCTTTTTTTTTTTTTTCTATGCAAACTGAGCTGCCTTTCTGGTCTGTACCAATTGGAAAGCATTTGCAAATGCTCCTGTCTCGGTTGCTGAAAACTGCCTCCCCATATGTTTTCCTGATTAAGAAATTCAGTCCACCAAATGGCAGAGTTTGCTCAGCTGGAGTTGACTGTTTGGTTGGGATTAATAAGCAATTCTCCTCTTCCCATACATCTTCCTGTTTAGCATAAAAGAAAACAAATTACTTCAGGGCTTTCCTGCTTGTTTGTTCTCACACAAAAAAAAAGTATATTCTGGGAGCTTTTACAGTGTGGCTGCCTCCTCGTAATGCAACACGAGGCTGTCTCCATTGGCCACTGGAGCCTAACAAAGTCTGTGCCTGGGCAGTGTGAGAGCCAGCTGGTTAAGCCATGAATGCTGAGGGAGAGAGAAATAACTGACTGATCTGGGTTACACAAACTCTTATGGGGATTTATTGGTAGATTTTCTTTAACAAAGACAAGAAGCAGCAAATTTAGTGCTTGGATTGATTGCTCAGGTAGCTGAAAATCCTCCAAGGAGAGGACAAACACTGCCCAGGCCAAGCAAAGCCATCATTTCTCATGCTGTCTTATATGTGTGCCTGTTTCTTTTTTAACTTTTCCCATATGGCAGCTGCTTTACGGGCTCGAAAATCTGTTGTTCTGATTCTATCCAACTTTGAAAATGTTACAGAGTTTGACAAAAGGGTCACACAAGTTTCTAAAAGAGCAATAAGAACTAAAGTTCCTAAAAGAGCCAGAGCTTCCAGGTGCTAACACCTGCATTTGGACATTAAAGGACCTTATATCTCTTGATTGTCCCAAATCAAGCCTAAACTCAATGGACTTGGGGTGCCTAACACTAATAGGCCTCCTGTCACATTATATGCTTCCCAAAATTCTGTCTTCTGGGACTGTTGAACTGACCAAGGCCACCAACTGCCAGTGGCACCTGATTACAGTTTTGAGAAATAATGGTTAGATGGTAGATTGAGAAATATTTCTGATTCTTTTTCTTTCACTATTTTAAAATAAATATCCTCCTTTTTATCTTTTAGCTTGATCTTTTTATTTTCTGAGTAACTGAGACATTATTACATACATGTGTGTATGTACATGTGCAAATATATAAGCCACATTTTTCCATTGGGGCCCTCTGTTACATTTCATGTTACAGATGCTGCTCCTTTATAAATCTTTACTTTTTCCTGCTGATGAAGTTTCTGAAAAGATCACTGTATCAAATAAAAGTTTCTGTGATTTGCTTCTGCTCAAAGGTGGAGTTTTTTACTCTTAGTTTGGAAAGCAAATGATTTTCAAGCTTTTTCTCACAAGTGGAAGAGCAAGGAAAGAAAATAGTGTTCTGTTGTCTAAATAATCTAGATCTGCCGCCTTTTCTTTTCTTTTCTGAACAGACTACAGGCACTTTGCTGAATGCTGGGTTAAGTGAATGCTGGGCTTTGAGATGAGAACTGAACCTTGAGTCCTTACAGCAAAAAAAGATGGGTAACTTGTAAGCAGAGGCTGACCTGAAAGAGATTTTTCTTCCTGACATCCAAACATCTTTGCACTTTAAAGGATTTATTATAGGATTTGAAATTTTTCAGAGAAATCCAGCCTATGGCTGTCTAACCATGTTCAATGGGGATTTAGCATGGTGCGAGAGACAACAGCCTCTGTGTAAACACTTGCAAAGTGTAAATTCCACTGAATGTGGTGGTGTCTTTTCTTGAAAGTCACTGTCATTGCCCCAAACCATTCATGAAAGCATCTTTGGGAAATATCTTTTTCCAAATGCACCTCTTGAATGAAATATAACAAAGTGCTCATTTAACAGAAGAGCTTACAAAGAGCTGTATTGGGTGAGGGCAGAAGTTGCCATTCATAGTATTCAACCTCTGTCATACAGAGATGAGGGTGCAAGACAGACACATGGAGCAACTCCTCTGGCCACCTCCCACCTCCCAGCAATCTCCTGTTCTTGGATTACTTGAGCCAGAGGTGGTATTGTTGTATTTAATAACCCTTGATGGATTTTTCAGCAGCTGTCTGCTCCTACCTTTGGCATGTATTTATGCAAAAGAGCAGCAACAGAGAGCAGTCGTGGTGTCTCATTATACACCAGCCAGGAGAAACAGAAAATAGGTCTCAACCTCCAAAGTTAGGTTTCCAGACTTTTCCATTTCCAGTTCTCATTATAGTTCTGGCATTTAAACATCCACATATTCTTTGCACTCGTATTCTTTGCCAAGCATCCGTGCAAAGCTGCCAGGCTTCATTCTTTTGACTTGAGAAATACGTACGTTTTGTTGTGCCTCTTTATTGAAGGTAGTGTTACATGAGTGTTTCCTAATATCATCTGTGTTTGGGAATCTCTGTTGTACAATCAAAGGATAATTTTCCTCTAAGAATTACAGTGGTCTTTTGAAAAGCTATAATATTTCCCATTTCATCTGTCTGTTACCTTTGGCATTCCACAGGGACAGAAAAAGCTGCAGCAGCAGAGCCAGGTAAATTCTGAGATCTGTGCTATTTGGCAGACAGTGTGGGTTTCATGCTGTTACCCATATGCAGAAGCAAGCAGCGAAACCCTGCTGATGCACTGGTGAATGACCTGGAACTATCTTGTGAAGGATATTTTGATACAGGACACTTGTGAACAGTAGGAATGTTTTCAATGAAGTGCAATACAATCCTTAAACTAGTGCCTTGGATAACTAGATGAATTGCTATTTCTTTTCCGTGGAGGCAAACTCTCTCTCTTTAGGCCAGAGGCTCCCTCTGCTCCAAAGGCACTAGCAATCTTTTTTTTCTCTCAGATTGTCTAATTGAGTAACACAGATTAATTAAACTGAAGTGTGTAATAACCCAGTATGTTGCCTCTAGCACTAAAGCCACTTAAGAAATTCTTATAACTATCTTTTTCCTTCATCTGCAGAGTCTGTTCATACAGCTCAAACAAGTCAAATAAAAAGAAAAGGAAACAACACTTTTAAAATCAGCATCATTTATTACACTTATTTAAATTCCAGTCATACAGATGATGGTATTGGCCCAAATCACCGCATGGAGAGTAGTGGGGATCCAGCAGGACTGAGTGCCTGGGAGTACAAAGTCTTGCATCAACTTTTCTGCAAAGGTATTGTAGGATGACAAATTTGGAGCAATTATTTTTAGTTTTGATTTAGCTTGGATTTTCCTACTTCAAGCCTGAGCATGTGCCTAAAAGCTTATTCATTTTCTCCAAGTTTATCTGTTGGGCTAATAAAAGATAAAATCTCTTCCCACAAATGTTGCCTCTTTCAAAACATGTTTTCACTTGAATTCATCCTTTGTTGTTTTTCTCATAATAAGTAGAAAAAGTTGGAGAAACCATGACTGTGAACTATTCAAGAATGGAGTTTTAAGAGCCAGTACTGAGCACCATCAGCACTGGATGAGGATTAATTTGTGGAAGTCTAAACTGAGGATACTTTAGAAGTGTAAGATCTTCAGTTCCCGGTGTTAAAAGTGACTAACTTGAGGCAGGCTCGAATCCTGTTTCATAGCAATGAATGCTTTCATTATCAACCCCCTTTGGAAGCATCTCAGCTGGAGCAGCTAAACCCTGAGGCCCTATAAACAACCAAACACTTTTGCAAATCTTGGATTTCCTTTGGATCCGTCCTCATGACAACTTTTTCCTTTCTGCTCTATTCTATACCACAGATGCATCTTCTCCCTATTTCTATTCGCCTTCAGGGTAAACACTGTCTTTTATCTAGGTTTGTATGGTAGGCACCAGTAATGCTGTTTAGAGTCTCTAGGCACTGCTGGAATGTGCATAAATAAAATCAGAAACTACAGAGTTACAAACCAAAACCATTTCAGGAATGAAGCAAATTGTAGAAAGAGGACAGCTACCTAATCCAGCTGAAGATTTTTTAAATCATCTGTAAATGTAAAAGCATTGATAAGTGCTTTTCAAGGTCTTCTTTAGAGTACTGTTTACTTTTGTAGTTAGAATCTTCAGTGGTGTTTCTCTGCCGCACTATTTTTTTTTACCCCGCAGTTACAGAAATAGAAATGGAAAGACCTACATAAAACACCCAACATTGGTGTGTTCTGCCTAATTTGTGAATATCCTCCTAGCAATGCAGCAGGCACCTTCACGCTTTCTTCCTCTGCTGACAGTCAAGCTTAGGGGAGACTTTGTCCTTAATACAAGTACAGCTGCGTCACAGTCCTACCTGAGATCCCTTTTGAAGCTGGCCTTCACTGGATTTCTGAAGAAGTCCCAACCACCAGCCAGCTGTGATAGGAGCACTGTGCTAGGGTTTCATTGTTTTCTTGTGCTCTCTATTCTCCTGCCTGTATTTGTGATCTAGAGGGTGGCATTCCTCCCACATGGTGGGTGGGTTGGAAATAGAGGATATGTAATGTCCCTTCCAATGCAAGCCTTTCTATGATTCTATGATTTCTATGGTTCTTACCTCTTAATGTTGGCAGTAACAGGGTTCCTCACTGGAAGGTATCTTTGTTTTTGCAGATGTACCAGGTGGGATGCAGGTGCTTTAAGGTGTATGTCCTGCCTGTGTAGAAGCCCAGCAGCATTCGAGCTTTCCACCTTGGAACAATAGCTATGATGTAAGATCTGTGAGATATTCACCACTGTCTGGGGTGGCAGATGGAAACCAAGCTGCATAATAATACATAAGTCACTAAAATCCACCCGGATGCCCTACCTGGGACCCTAAGAACAGTAGTGATAGAAGTAATAGTTAATAATCATGACATGGGAATATTGGTAAGGAATTTTGTGGGTTTTTTTTGTATCTTCACATGGCTTTTTGACAGATCACCGCATGTATCATAGCACTTGCTTCCTTCCTCACACAAAGTTATACTCTCTGGAGCAATCTTTTTTGTTTATGGTACTGATTACACTTGGGTAGGTGATTTCAGACAGTTATACTTGCCAGAGAGGCAAAGGAAGTGTCCTTGTCTTTGTTGTTTGGCTAAATGGCAATGATTTTTTACTAAATGGCTTGCTCTGTGTGGGGTCTGACAAGAGAATCGAGCACTGTATGATGCTCTGTAAGAAGACATGGCCTGGGTGAAAATCTCAGAGGCAATTCTCTCTAAGTACTGGGAGCAATTCCATGTGGGATATGTATTTTCCATGGGGGCAGGCTAGTCTCTCCAGCAATTCAAATTTGGACAAAGAACCACCAGTATTATGGCCCTCAGGCTCACAAGTGGAGCTTTTGTGGAGAAAACAAAACCAAACCAAACCCAACCCAACTTTTTGTTGCTGGGGAGTTTTTTGTTTTGTTTTGGTTTATTTTATTTTTTTGTTTGCTTGTTTCCTCAGTTTTATGTATGGGTTTTATAGAAAAGGCTTGAAAATGGGCAGGGAGTGTGAAGGCACTTCAGATGAATCCAAAGTGGATCCCACCATCAGAGCAGCTGCATAGCAGAAGATATGGTTTCCAGCTCTGCTCCCAGCCACTGGGTGCATTGATTCAATTTGGAGTGGAAAATGATGCAATTGTTTTACTAGTTCCACAAAGATAAATGTCTGTATTTCATCAGAATAAGCACATAAATGAGCAGCAGCTCTATAATCTATCCTTCTTGATGACACTGGCACTGAGCACATTTGGCTCTGAAGTTGGCAAGTCTGTTGTTTGAACAGAAACAACTTTGAAAAGGAAAGTTTAATAAGCCAGTGGAAAGTTTCACATTCTTCCTCCTTTACCCCTCACGCCTCCACCTCCCCTGTTCATCCTAAATCAAATACATATTTTTACTCCATTTGGTTTTCTGGAGCACGTTGCTTTTCTATAGGTTAAGGAAGAGCATTGAAAGCCTCCTTGGGGCCAAACACATCTGCATGAGTTGGCTTTCAGATGGTCCTTTGTCATAAGGCAGTTCCAGATGTTGTAATTCCTCCTATTCACAGTGTGGTGGGCATTTTCAGTGTATGATGTGGTTTTGGTGGCTATTTTTTATTTTACACTTCTTATTTACCATAGGCCAGAGGGTTTTAGGAAGCTGAGTGATAGAAAGGGAAGTGGACAATAATATTTTTCATGCATTGATACTTGGCAAGAGTTTGTTCTGAAGTAAGAACAATCAGTATCTTATCTTTACAAAGTGAGGAAACTTTCAGCAGGATCACTACCAAGCTTCTTTGCATGGTCCAAAATCCCCCTCAAGGAGAAGTTGTAGCAGCTCCAAGGAAGTCAGCCTGCAGGAGAAATTTTGAGCAAGCCCTTTCCTTCTGCTTCTTCAAGAAGTGTGTATCTTGAAGAGGACAACTTATCAGCACAGAGTTAGAGATTGCAGAGCAGCAGAGGAACGAGAAGGGAAGAACAGGTCTTCCCTTATGAAAAGAGAACTGGGCAAAGCTGTTGAAGGTCTGCCTGTCCCTGTGGCTCCCCAGATAAGTCTGCCAGTTCTCTACGTTCAGCATGTCTTCTTCTTGATTTGTTTGTACACTGAATAACAACAGATTTTATCAAACTAGGCTTGCAGGAGAAACAGAGGCTATATTTTGCTTTCTTAGTGCTGCCATTTTTATTAAAGTCTTCGGTCTATTGCAGTGTCTCTGGCTGTGTAGGCAGCTGACTTCTCTGACACACTGTGTCTTTTGCAGGAGAGAACTAGCATTAAAATAAGTGGCAACTTCTCAGTTAGGTATGTGCATGTAGCTATTAGGACACCACAAATGAGTTCACTGTGCTTTGAGACAGAGCTCATCAAACCGTGCTGCCTGAGTTAGTGATACAACGTGAAATTGTTGGTAAGATGATTATTTACAAGCACAGTAGTATATTTAAAGACAGGTAGTAATGCACTGAGTTGGAATTTCTCCATTAAACAACATGACCTGCTCAGGAATAAATATGGTGGTGATACCTGAGACAAGGAGAACAAGGAAGAGTCACAAAACAATCTTCCTTAGGAAGATGCACAAGGGCAAGCTCTTATAAGATAACTTCTCTGGGCAACACTATCAGGTCTGCACAATGCAGATACCCATGGAAACGCTACATGTCTGCTTTGTCTCTAATCTTAGCAGAAAAGCCAAGGACTTTATGGAAAAATTACGCTTCCCTGGAGCTATATTTTGAAGTGTTCAACTCCCCTTGACTTCCGAATCAATCCCACATCAGCACCTAAATAGAAACACATTGACCATAATGTTCAAAGTCACTGATTTCCAGTGTGAACTCATTGCAAGACTTTCAAAGGAGATAAAGAGCAGAGGGAAATTTTGGTCTGTATTTGTTGGTATATAGTAGCATACATATTCAAGCGTAAGGGATTGTAAGTGTAAGTTTGTTTTAAAATTTGGTTCCAAGTGGGTGCGCTGCTCTAGAATGCAATTTAAATAAATAATTAATTAAATAAATATATGTATATATATATATGAAAAAATGCTGATAACTGCTCAGCAAAATTCTCTAAGCAACTGCAAAAATGTCTCTAGTGATGGAATTTTAAATGCTGGAAATGATGGGGCAGTGCCTCCATCCTCTTCCACCCTGTGGGTAAGTAGAGATCATCCTTCCCCAAACCTTTCCCACTCTAGTCTTTCACTTGATTTGTCTTTCCTTTGGGATGAAGGATAGATTGTCATTTCCTGTCCCCTTAGATGCCATCTCGCACAGCATGGCCTGCAGGCAGCCTAATGGTGTGAGTGCCAATGACCAAAAACACGTCAGGAGAAAAAAGCAAGTGAAAGCGGGAGAGAAGATGGAATGAAGGGTAAATCTCAGTTTGGCAGTTAAGGTTAATTATTGGGGCCATCTTGGTAAAACTGTGAGCCCCGAGTTACTTATTATAAGAATACAGACTATTTTCTTCTTTGATAAGATGGGATGGAGGTCTTTTTATTCCAGAGATCTGGAAGAAGCATGTCTTGACCTTAACTGACAGCATCTGCCTGTGTTTTGACTGTATTGATGAATAAGAAAACAGCAATGTGGTGGTGTGTGGAGCCTGGGGAATATTTATAAGGCACATTAGTATGGCAAACTAAAACAGCTATTGACAAGCATGAAGTTCAGAAGCTGTGATTTTGCCTGTAGCCATGACTGCTCCCCCCTGCCTTGAAAACCCTTGTCAAGACCCATCATTACAACATAAGGAGGCAAGAACAAGGTGCCATTTCATTGAAACAAACCCGACAGAATAGGGAAGGACAGAAAAGGGCTTTGGTAACCTTAATGTTAATTCACTGGGGACGTATGCAACAGGGAAGAGAGGTTTCATGTCTGGATCCCTCCTCATGGGGGAGATTAGGAAGAAAGTCTCCTTGATTTTTGGCAATCCGTCACATCTAGGGAGTTTCAGTTGATTCTATTAGGATGTTACTTGCTTTGTGTGCTGTGACTTTTGTAGCTTATAATAAAGGTTTTTCTGGAGTATATAGAGTAATAACTCTTTATGGAATCTTATAAGATGTTTTAAAAAGTCCTGTAGTAAGGATTTCTTTATTAAAATAGTGGTCAGCATAATTTCTAAAGAAACCAAATCACACTTCAGTAGTTTTTTGGTATGAGAATATTAGAGTTTTAATCAAGGCAAAAGTACCATACTGGTCCTCTGACTCTTTTGTCAGACATACAGCAGTCACACATGCTACTGGAAAGTATCACAGGGCACAGAATTCAAGGAAGAGAATTAAGTAGGTTTTGTTTCTAGATTTGAAGATCTCAATTTTTTTTCTTGAGTAGGGGTTAACACTTAATTGTTCTATTTCTCAGTTTCTCCTGTAAAATGAACATAATACTCAAGCAGACCACAAGGATGTGTTCTCAGTCATATTTAATTACTTCTTCAGTGATTCAGATTAAATTTTATTTTGTTGAAGCAAAAACCCTTGAGTGAGAACCACCACAGCACATTCCATTGAATCTTTATTTGTGTCTTACAAAGTCTGCAAGTTAGCAAGAGAGCACAGACATCTTAAAGGGTCCCTCTGCTCTGCAGAATGTAGAGTGTCAATTGTTTTGGCAAGCATGACTGACTTTTAGTTGTTTAGGGTAATTCCCTACTGGCTGTTTGTATATTTTCTATGGTATTTTTTAAAGAAAGAGGATGTCATATTATCAAGAACAAGCTTGAGCATAAGGTACTTGAATTATACTTTCACCACCAAGTTGCCCTCGTAACTCTGGCTAAATCGATTAATCGCTGCATTTTCTTCCTATCCTTAAAAAAAAAAAAAAAGTAATTACTGTATTCTTTAGGCACAGTGATACACTTTACATGTCAGAAAATTATTAACTCTAAAGCAACAGAAATCAGTGCTGTCCTTCACCTTACTTGGAATTTCACTGACTTCTGACTTTTCAGGCTTAAGGTGCCAACTGCACTCTTCAATGTGACAGCCATCAGAGCACAGAGATTTTCATGCTTGTTAATAACATCTTTCCACACTAATGAAAGGAAAAATACATTGAAACTCATTGTCCCAGATAATTTCTCATTTTGTGATCTCACTACCTCATTTTTGCTGTTCTTCTTCCTATGTTTATTTAATCTCTTCTATGATCCAGGCAGTACATATTGTTTGCAGAATATTTTTTGAAATATTTACCTGTCTAGAATATAGAGTAAGAAACCCTTAATTCCAGACTGCTCTCCCTGGCAGCTACTGGAAGATGAGGAAGAAAAAAATAACAGCAAATAAATCTTAAAATATTTAAAAAAAAAAAAAAAAAAAGAAAAAAAAAGAAAAAGAAAAGGTGACTTTTAAAGCTTCATATCAGAAAATATTTGCTAACAAGGGAGGAAAACGCCTTAGAAAATTAAATTACTCTTACAGAATTATAAGTTGTCATAGGTTTTTTTATTGCCTTCTGACAAAAGATATGGTGTATTTGAGGGTCAGCTTTGTCATGCTTACAACACAGTGTGTCTTTAACTATACCTGCATCTCATGTACCAGTTCTACCAACCTAATATGAGAAGACAATTTTTAAGAGCAATTTATCCTCCCACTCCAGAAAAGCCCTGTTGCATACAACAGTATATTATAAAGTGCACACACACACTGTACACAGTGCTTTCACTAATCCTCTAGAAGACAACAAGCAACCTGGTCTGTCTATTTTCTGGAATTCTGTTTGGCAGGAATCAGATCTGGTTTTACTCCATATTCAAATACTGTACATCGTGGCCATAAATTCATGTCTTTTTGAGTCAAATTCCCTTTGGCTTTAGTAGGAACTTATAGGGCCACAAGTGAGGAAGGATTAACAAAGGATTTGTCAGAGATTAGTAACAGATCAGTCCATGTTGACTAGAGGTTGTGAAAGGTTTAAGTTAGCAAGAATGAGGGAGGATGGTGGAGAGTGACATTGGAAACATGGGCAGCATGCTGTCTGAGCATATCCACAGTAGCAGATAGTGTAATCTCATTTGCTGCATTAACTGACACAGGGAAAGTTGCTGAGAGATAACTCTGAGAAGAGGAACAGGAAAACAAAAAGATGTTACATTTTCCACTGAAATTACAGTGATGCTTAGATACACCACTCCACACAGGAGTACATCTTTGAGCCGTGGACTCTTACACAGGCACAGTGTCCCCAGAAGAGTTCTCAGCCTAAGATTGAGAGATGGAAGGGAGCAGATGTGAAAAGGTTACCTCAAGGTCTAACAAACAGTGAGTGTAAACAGGAACTGTCTTTGTCATAGACTTAAGCAAGCTAAAGAACTCGGAGTCAAGAAAGCCAAAATAGCCACACGAATGGCACTTATTTCATCACAAGGACTACAGCACTTCCCTGAGAAGCGCTCTTTTTGAGTTGAAATATAGTAATTTTTTGTTTGGTGGCAATTTTGCCTTCAGTTAAAAAATACAGCATATTGGTCACTCCACGGGAATTTTTGGCAAGTTTATAATATTCTCACTGTTCTATGACTTCAAACAATTTTAGTCTGAATTTAACTAGCTTCTGCTTTCAGCCAGTAAGGTTTGCTGTTTCTTCCTATGATATTTCCTCTGGTAGTAGATCTATTTCACTTTGTACAATGGATATTTCTTTGTGACACAAATTCACCCCATAATGAAGGAACGGACCTTTGAAGTTGGCACTGAAATAGCAATTCCTTAGCAAGAACTTTTCCAGTACTCAGTTCATTCCTTTGATACTGAAAGAAATTTCTTGATTTAGGAGTGTTGGGGAACATGACAAAGAATAACATCTTTAGCCTGTTGGCCGCAGTTTCTTCCGTAATTCAGATGTCCATACCTGCTGCAGTCAATAGATCCAGATTCTCCCAAACTAACTTGTGATTAAGTTCTTGAGTCTGGTGTCCATTTTGGCTAAGTATTCCAGTGCATGTAGCTAATATTATTATACTGGATGCCAATTTGGGTCCTAGTGTTTGCATGTTAAGTCAAAAATACAGTTCTCAAAATGTGCTTATGGGAGATGCAGAAGATGGAGTTTCTTCAGCAGTGGTCCAAACCTTAGTCCTATTTTTCCTTTCCTTGCTCAAGTTCTTTCAATTGAGTTGAGTTTTATTAAAGTACCTTCAGTTTAGTAAACTGCCTTGGGAACTTTCAATATAAACATGCCAAACACAGTCAGTCAGTCCTCTCTCTCATCTCGTGGTTCTGTAGATGGTGAAAGCGTGTGGACTCTGCCCAAATGAAAATAAAGGGATTGATTTAGTGCATTTGGACACCTAGAAGAAGCTGCTTTTCCTAGAGGTGATTTGAATTTGTATTTGTTTTTCTTCTCGGAGCTGTGGAACATGTTTGACAGACTTTATATGAACCCCCTAAGAAATTGTTTGGTTTGGCTATTATGATGCTTAATCCTTCCCACATTGTGAGTCTGTGAATTCCTTACTAGAGGGTATATGTTCAAGTTTTTTGTATTCTGTCAGGATAATGCAAGTTGACAAGTAAGCAGGGAGATGATAAATCTGGACTTGAGGTCTTTTTCATGGTAGGTGAAGAATGAGCTAGAACTGTTTTTGTGGAGAGGAGTAAATCTCAGTGGTAATTTTTTCAGGCATCAGACAGAGTTGTAGTCATGTGGTTGCCATGAAAAACAGTATGAAAGGGTCATGTGTCTAAAACTCCTATACTACGGCTTTTTCAAAATGTACCTGTGGTTCAGTGGTCTAAGGATTGGGGTTTCTAGATAATGAAAAGGGCTAGAGCCTGCATTTTCTATATTTGTTCCTAATTTCAGTGTTTAAGGGAATTCAGAGGACCCAGAGGTATGCAAGTAAGGTCTTAGGGCAAAATCCCAACAAAAGGGTATTATCAAAGCTTCATATGCTCAGAATTAGTTTCTTGTGCGCTTGGTAATTTTAAGATTTCATGATTACAGTAACCCCTTCCCTACCACATCATATACCTGTCTTCTCTGCCTGCTCTAGAAATGTTTCTTTAGTGATGTTTGGCTGTAAAACATCTCTTTCCCGCTCTCCCTCATCCACCTTTTATGTCTTTTGACAGCTCCCTTTCACATCACCTAATGTTCAGGCCTCTTGTGCTGTTCAAAGCCTCTGCCCTCCTCCCCCAAATACCCCAAATATCTGTCCTTCTCTGACCTCTCCCCAAAAACCCACTTCTACAACTGTGCTCGTAAGAAATGGATTGAGATCAGCCAGAGAGATGGCAAATAGGACCTGCTGATATTTCTGAAGCCAAAGTGACTGACATGCAGAGATTTAGCTTAGATAAGCCCCTGCTTTTATGACCGTGACTTTCACCATAAAGCTCCCTTGTATTATATGCATGAAGAAGTTACGATTCTTTTTTTTCTTATACAAAAAAAACTTTCTCTGAGCCACAGGCTGCTTTAATTTTTTCTACTCTGGGAAAAAAAACCTGATTGTACCCCATCAGAATGAGTCCCTGTGAATATTCAAAGCTAAAGCATTTCAACTCTGAGTCTTAGATTATGCTTCTGGCTGCAACACCAAATGAACAACTTTGCTATATATGAGCAATATATATATATAGTAATATGCTGTAATATGTTGTGTCAGCCTCAAAAGCCACTGATTTCTTTTTTTTCCTTTTACATTTCCTTTCTGTGAACCATGTCCCTAAGACCACAATGTGCTTGCAGAGCCACACTCTGGAGGCTCAAGCAGCTCTTGTGTTTTCACATCACCAAGAGTGGAGCTCCCACTGATGTCATGAGAGTTTGGTGTAGGATTCCAGCAGAGGATGCACAGGAGAGATAAGAGGGCACCTGATAACAGTTCACAGGCCTGATAAGAGTTCTGCAGCACAGACAGGAGAGCAGCATTTTCACCTTAATTATCAGTCACCTTCTTTTGTGGCTCAATGAAGGATGCTCCATTTTAATAGAACATCAAGACAGGCATCTAGGAAGTCCCACGAAAAATGGCACTGATACCATCTTTAAAGTATGCATCTCCTCTCTGCTGTGAATTTTAAATAAAGCACTCAGCAAGCAAGGGAAGATTGAAAAACAATGATCAAACACAGTCCTTGGTGATAATCTCCAGCAAACTAGTTCAGTTCTGAGCAACAAACCAAGAAGAGTCCTTGGAAAGGATTTACTTTTTTAGTACATGCCTTAAAAATAAATTGCAATATTTCAGTTAGTATGACAGAAATGTGCAGGTTTTTTCAAAAGGCAATGGTGATAACAATAGGCTTATTAATACTAAAACCCGAGCTATATAATTATAATAAAACCATTGAGTCTCATTTCTTTTATATAGATGGCAGTATGCAAATAGGGAGCCATCCGCCTTGATAGCTGCAGTAGCTATGAAATCCTTATTTGAAGAATTTCAATCCATTTTTCCTATAGTATTCAGTGCTCAAAGTTAGAAAAGAAGCTTCCCCCCTCCTCCCCTCTTCTTTCTCAATATAACAATGCATTTTAAACTGCTCCAAAATTGCAAAGCTATTTCACAGTTTCATAGAGAGAAAATGGCTTGAGGGAACCATTTGCTTTTTTATGCCTGAAACATCAAAATAAAATACCAAGTGGGGAAATGAATTCTGTTGTATAAAGGATGGGAGCAAGTCAGAAAGGGCTTTGTGGCAGAGGGTGAGTTGTCTCAGGAGCCTGAGTGGGATTGCAGAGCCTAGCAAGGGACCTCAGAAGATATGCTGAGGCTGCCTGAGCATGGCGAGAGATCTTATAAGAAGCCACAGCTTTTTGTTCTCTTTTCATCTAGGGACATGTCCTGCATGGTCCGCATCACAAGAGAAAGGAAGGGTGTGTGGAATATTAGAGATCTCAGTGATGTAAAAATCAGTAGATTTTTGCGGTCTCTCTTTCTCTCTGTTGTAAAATAGAGGATCTGAGATAAATCCATGCACTTCTTTATGGCTTTGTTACCCCTTAGTGGTTTTTTGTGAGTGATGAGCTCTGCTTAAAGCAATAAGCCATCAGGAAATGCTAAACTTTGTTTAGAACTTTAACAGGTTTATTGTTTCAAATTAAAAAGTAGCTAATAAGCTTTTCTTTCAGTGCCTTCAATGGAAATACGGGTATGTTTAGGTGTCTTGAGAATGGGGATGTTCTTAGGAAAGAGGAAATGAAATCAAAGTGGAAATTAATTTCAGGATTACTGAAAAGTTTGATGAAGAATTTACTGGCTACGTGTTAATCACACATTAACCAGTGGGGAGGACTCGGAGCTTGGCTGCATCTTTGAATTCAGCTGCTGCACATTGGCAAGGTTGAGATTTTAACTGGAAACTGGGATGTTCTTGTGTTCGCTTGCTTAGCCAGAGGCTTCTTCCATGAAATTTGAATGCTGTTATTCTCCAGAGTACAGCACATGTAGTTCAACACTCTAATTTTGAGCCTCAACCTGCAGAGTGACCTTGGGCAAAGTACTTTGTCCTGTCTACTTTTTCTTGCTCTTCTGTGGAGATTGCAGGAGCCTGCTGCCTTTGAGCACCTAAGATTGTAGTCAAGGGCAATACATAACATTGAGTACCACGAAAAACATGTAAGTGTCCTCGCCTGCGACAGCTGAAGAGAGTTGCTCAAAGCCTTCCAGCGTTTTCGTAGTGATCTTCTCCTCTTGGTAGCCGAAGCCATTCTGGACAAAAGGAAAAAGTGTTCCCACTAAGGCAGAGCACCTTTTAACCTGCAGCGGGTTTTGCTGCATTTCCAAAAGGTCTTGACATGCCTTTCCTTGAGTTTATGATTTATCCTAAGGGACAAGACTGATTTGCTTTATCACGAATTCATGGTGCTTTGGGAATGCAGGATAAAATTCCAGAGCTGAAATCTGAATGGTGACCAAAGTGAAAGAGCCTTGGGTATGTACAACCTCTTAAGCAGCTCTGAAAAGCTGTGACTGAGTTATTTCTATGTGGCTCCTCATGAATAGGGAAAGAAATTGCACTTATACCTGACACAAATTTAGAGACATCCATGGGACTTGTTTTTCCTTTGAGGGCATAATTGGTCTACACAGGGACAGATTTCTGGTGTAGCTGTTCCTACAGACCTGGTTTATGAAGACATATGTTTACATTGGCAAGAGATTTTGACCATTTGGTTTAGCACTAACTCCCTGAATGCTGTTTTTTTATGCTAGTGACAAAAGTGATTTGAGGTGTTGTAACCATATCATGGCAACAGGTCTTGGTGGTATAGATGAATAACATCAAATCATGCTCTATTTATGTGTAGATATAAATGCATATTTCCTTTGGAGCATATTTCTGTACATTGACAACTGCTTTTACATACAGCAGTATATACAAAACTTTTTATGTATATCATTTATGTATAACATTCTATTTGTGTGAATACATAGTCATATAAATCCATGCCAACACGCATTAGAGAACGACATACTCAGTGTTCAGTGCCTTCCCTCACCATTGTGGTTCCCTACTCAATAGCCACATTTTAGAAAATTCTCCAGTTAGAAATAAAATGGCTTTTTCACTCATGCATCCAGAAGTTTCCTTTAGATGTGCTTGAATTTAGGTCACCAGATCTTCAAAAGCACCAGGCAGGAGTACTATGGCCCAGAACAAAATGATTGTCACAGGTTTTTTCCCCTAAACAGGACAGACCTCACACCACTTAGCTCTAGAAGGCAACACATGAAAACAGAAAAATCATAGCTGTTTCTCTGCAGCAAGTGACATCATGTCTACAGATTTTTTTTTTCCCCTACATAAAGAAAAATAAAACTAAAAAAAATCCAGCCAAACAAGTAATACATTTAAATTAAACAGATATCAGTTTAAGGAATTGCATAATGGAATGTTATTAAAGCTTCCTGTGAATTATTTTTTGGACTACAAGTGAACAGCACAAAAATATATCTGGAAATCCATGAAACTTTCTTGTTTTCTCCCAGTGAGCTCTAGATCACATAAGAAAGCGCAAATCAGGTTTTGTGATTCCTCTTCTTAATGACTTATTGAGGAACCTCTCCTCAGAAACCCTGACTTAGATTGCCATATGTTAATGTAAAGACACACCAGCGCCTGAAAAGATTGAGGTAGGTATATACAGCAGCTAATAGAAACATGGCTCTGTTTTGCATTCTGTGTGTAAAAGTCAGAAGTAATCTTTCCCACTGGTGGATTGAACCTGAATTCCGGAAAAAAAACATGAAGAGTAGAGTTCTGACAGAAATGTTACTAAATGCTGTCTTTTGAGTGAGGGAAATTCAGAGTTTAAAAGAGAATGGAATAGGAAGAGAAACAGATAAAGCGAGACAGTCCATTTCCAAGGGGGAAGAGATCAAGGGAGAAAGGGGTTGAGTTTCAGGACTGTGGTATCTGATTTGATTGGAAAAAAAGGGAATTGCCAAGATATAGCTCATACATATTTTACTCCAGATACATATGGGGAAAGGGAAATGAAAGACTTGTGCTGCAACATGCATCCTGGCTCCACATAGCTAGTGGGAGACTGACCTTGAAATCTGCCACTGCATGGTAAAGTGTGTCAATATTGATTATTACATTCAAGGTGACAGGATGTTTTTCAGTTTGGTATCATGATTTCAAATAGCGGCAGTTCTTCACAAGCAGTTGGGAGTACCTAATACCAAGAAAACAGATACGATGAAGTTAAAGGTTCAAAGCCCATTTCTAGATATTTTTCAATTTTTCTTTCTCCTTCACATACAGGCATTCACATGGAGTCCTTCTAAACTACATACAGATGCTCAAGCTATCTGTCTCCCAAAAGTGAATTTTTACGTTCACGTGTATTTTACAGACATGTTTTCACTGGCTTATAGAAGACATAACTATTATTTATAATTTCATGGTCTAGTTCAGAACTGAGACTGGCTGAAGACATTTTTTACAGCCACCAGCTTGTTTTGGTGAAACTGGGTTTAGTAATAACAAATTAGAATAATAAAACTTATTTCTCTGAGATTCATCACATACTCAGCATCCCAAATGAGTTCCCAGATAAAAAGGAGTGTTACCTCATTATTCAGTCAAAGAAACTAAAA
The DNA here is from genome assembly GCA_035583185.1 of Anabacerthia variegaticeps. NCBI lineage: Eukaryota > Metazoa > Chordata > Aves > Passeriformes > Furnariidae > Anabacerthia > Anabacerthia variegaticeps. The sequence goes on along the minus strand of JAWWEW010000001.1, from coordinate 30,985,961 downwards.
GAGCATGAGAAAAAAAAATGGATCCATATATCTTCTGCATTTTAGCATTTTTTTTTAATGTAGATTTTGCTGAATTGTCCCATTCCTTTTCTCTACTCCTCCTCTTTCTGCCCTAGAAAAGCAAACACATCTAGTTGCCTTAGGAAGAGATGATGTATCAAATTTACAAAAGAAACCAAAGCCAAATTTCCTGTGAGGTATGGCTGGGGAAACTCTGTTGAAAGCCACATACCATCACAACTTTCAAGTCTGTATCCAAAATAAACACACTAAGGCAACTGAAGATTACACTACAAACAAGGAATCACAGGTGGGACATCCTTCATCAAGGCAGCAAAGGAGACCAAAGCCAAGGTTTCATCTGTTCTTGCATTTCTTAAACTGAGTAATGCCACTGGCTCGTGTTCCTACAACAGTTGTACCTTTTTTCCCAGATAGTAGGGAGCAGTCCAGAAATACCCAGCTGTATTTTGTCTTCTCTGCCTACTCTGGTGCTTAAACCTCTGCATCTGTAGAGGAGCAGTCCGCAGACTGCTGATATCAGCAGTGCTGCCTTAAAGGCTGCCTCGTCCCACTGAGGTGAATATCAAACTCCATAAGTGGGATGTAACTGGAACATATATGTGAACACATCCCTGCTTGCCCTAAGCAGGTACATGCTGTTTGGTTCATTATCTGTGTTAACCAGGCTGGCTTCTGCAGCTAGTCCTGGCTCTCTGAGATGTCAAGTGCCAGCAGCCCAGGCACTGTCTGTGTCACTGCTCCTGCCACAGTCTGGAAATCTCTTAAAGAAAGCACATGCAGGTCTTATGAGGCTCTCCCAGAGTCTGTGGAGATGAGAGGAAGAGGATGTCTGGATGCTCTGCAATGATTCCCAGTCTGAGCTCTGGGGTGCAACCTCTGACCTCTCTGCTCTGCCTGGCTGTTGACCTGGCTCTGGCTGAATCACTTGAGTCCTTAGTGCATGGATTTTCTCTGGCTGCTCGTAACACTCATACCAGGCACATCAAAGGTCCACCTAGTCTCATGTCTGTCTCTGACAGTAGCCACGTGTCAGCACTTAGGGAGGTGTTTGAGAACAGGACACAAATGCTGCAGTATTTCCCAAATACTCTGCCAGCCCTTTTCCTGGTCAGACTATAAATTCCTGGGGATGGAGAGAAAATCTTACACTGTGCTTCCACAACAGGATCTCAGTCAATTTTGAGGCCAAGTGGTGTTTGTATCATATAAAAAATTGTTAATTAGTGGTCTGTGACTGGAAATTGGAATTGGGTTCACACCAACATGTTTGTTGCTGCTACTTTCAGACAGGATGGGAGAGTCATTTCCATGCTCTGAACAGTTTAGTGCTTCATCCCCATCACAGGGATTAACACAGACAGTGCTAGCAAGGACTCACTGAGGGTCTAAAAGTGTTACAGATGATAAGTGTATAGCAGGAAAGTCAGTTATCAGCTGGCAGATGCTGGTGTTACCTTCCAAGGCCCAGAATTATAGCCTGCCCCTTGCCTTTTGTAGGTCACCTTTCACAGTGTTACAGACCCACATTAAAATGACTTGTGATTAACAACAGAGCAGGGCTTAGTGTTTCTTTATCACTCTGCAGTGAAAGGAAGGGCTTTTCTTTAATATTGTAGAAAAACCTTTGTGATTGAGACTTCAGACTAGCTACACAAGATTTGCATCACTAAAAAGAATTGCTTGGTTTATGTTTTGACACAGCTCACTGTTTGCATTATTCACCAGACTGACAAAGTCTATTTTTGATAAATATCTTTTTGCTCTGTTTTGTTTTACACACACTATAGCAAATGCTTCCTCTGGCCAGTTACCTATTTAGACTAACTTTTGCAGTGTAAGTGCTGTATTAAAACATCTAAAGAACCAGGTATTTCTAAAATGCATATTTAAAAGTAGGTCAGTGGTGCAACTTTCATAGGATTTTACATTTTAAAAAATGTAAAGAAAAAATAAATATGGTCACTAAAAAGAAAGACACTGAGAAATGAACACTTCAGGAAATTTCCCCTGGAAGTCCATGGCTTGTTTGGAATCTCTACATCTGTATTTATGCTGCTTAAAAAGGAAAAAAAATGGCAAAACAAAACCAAACCAAAAAAAAAAAGACAAACAAAAAAAACAAACAAAAGAAGTTCTAGAGACTTAACTCTCTCCTAAAGGACAAGTATCTGTAGCCTAAAGGACAAAGGTAAGAAGCTCACATTCTCATTCCTACCTTCTCCAGAGATGATTTGTTTTGTTGACATCCAGTAGGAATGATCAAAAACAAAACTTGGAGACAAACGGTGCCAGCAGTGGGGAGTCAGCTGGAGCTCAGCTCCTAGCCTCTGGTGGTGCAAGAGTGTAGATGTGCCCTGTGATACCCGGGATGAGACTTCCATTCACCTGGAAGAGCTGGAGTCTGGGACATAGTCCATCTTAGAATCGTGGAATGGTTTAGATTGGAAAAGCTCTCTAAGATCATTGAGTCCAACCATTAACCAGCACTGCCAAGCCCACCAATAAGCCACATGCCCAAGCACCACACCTGCATGTCTTTTAATTACCCCCAGGTATGGTGACTCAACCATTTCCCTGGGCAGCCTGTTCCAACGCTTTACAATACTTTTGGTCAAGAAATTTTCCCTGGCACAAATGGAGACCTTCTAAGCTTCTTGTCCTGTCACTTGTTGCCTGGGAGAACAGACCAACCCTCACTTGTTTAAAACCTCCTTTCAGGCAGTTGTAGAGTTAGAAGGTCCCCTTGAGCCTCCTTTTCTCCAGGTCAAACACCCCCAGGTCCTTCAGCTGCTTCTCATCACATTTGTGCTTCAGGCCTTTCATCAGTTCTGTTGCCCTTCTCTGGACACACTCCAGCACCTCAATGTCTTTCCCGTAGTGAAGGGCCCAAAACTGAACACAGGATTCAAGGTGCAGCCACACCAGTGTTAAATGTGAGGGGGAAAGCCAGGTGCCAGTCATCATCCCCCGCTGACTCACTCACTCAGTGGAATTGTACTGACATCCGCCAAGCGTGAAAGCATCACCCAGTTTAGTGCACAGCCTTCAGCAAGGGCTGTACATCATGAGTCGCTTACAGCAGCCCTGAAGAAGCCAAGAAGTACTACAAAGTGCTCATCTCTGAGTCACAATTTCCTCCACGGCTGGCTCTTTCCTACAGCTAACGCAACAAATAATCCACATCTCATGTACCACATGGACTTACCAAGATGTGTTGAAGTAGAGATCAGGCTCTGTTCAGACATGCTCCTCTCAGCCTAAAGCAAGTAGGAATGAAACAGTGCAGCTGTGTAACAAGTTTGGGATTCACCTAACGTTCCAAAAAATAGAAGGCAGAAATACTATGTCAAGCAGAGCTAAAGCAGACATACAAACAACTGCTTGAGGGGGAAAAATACCACACAAATGCATGTGTTTCAAGTCAATTAAAATGTCTCAATTCTTCTAGCGTACTTAAACATTTTGAAAAATAATATTACAAATAACCTAGAGCAAATTTACAATCAAAGACTTTCTTTGCGAGGAAAGTTTGAAATCATTTTGTTTAGAAAGAATAACCAACTCCTAGACCTGGTGACCATATAACACCAGCTTTGATTGCTGCTTTTTTATTTATCACTTGTAAGGTGAAGGATCACAACTGAAACTAAGGTTTTGAAGAAAATTGACCAAAATTGTCAAAATTTGGCAAATCTACTAAAATTTATAAAGAGCAATGATTTTTGATCTGCTGAAGAACTGCAAATTGCCTCATTGGACAAACTGAATATTCATCTATCATATGTACATTAAAAAATTTAATTAATTTTGAGACAGTGGGGTTTTTTTACTCCCATAGCATACTAACATGGCCTTTCTCATAGAATTCACTGTCTTGTTGCTAAGTGTTTGCACAGAGTTGCTCGAGTTACTCAGATTGCTGTATGACACTTCTCCACAAAGTTTAATTTGCAGAGATCTCCAGGTTCTTCTGAAAATAGAGGTACTGCAGTGATGCAAACTGTTAGTATCATTGCTTTCACAAAACTAAAATTGTATTCTTAAACTGCTTAACAGTGTTGTTTTAATCCATTGAAGGTTTTACTTTTGTTCCTCAATTGAATAACAAATTAAAAATTATCTCCTTCTCTTCCTCCCCTCTCTCCCCCTCTCCCCCGGAATGCAATTTTTGTTTTATATCTAGGAAGAAAGGAAAATAAAGAAGAAAAAAACTACATACAGTGAAAAGCCAAATCAATTGCATGGTACAGCATTTACAAGCTGGTCTTAATTCAGATCAGTATCAGCAGAAGGTTATTTAGAAAGTACTTTCTGGACTTGCTGGTCTGGGGTATTAAATTTTAAAATCCCAGCAGTGGGCCATGTAGTAGGAATCATGAAGAAAGTGCATCCATAACAGAACTGCATGCATGTAATCTGTCTACAATCTGGAGGTATTTTATTTATATGCTTGCTCTTAAATATCCAATTGATGAGTCTCTAGTGATTCAGATTACTGTAACTCATGCCCAGCATGTAATTTATAGTGCAATCCCATCTTGCTTGTTAAGAGTTCCCAGACCATGAAGGTATCTTCCCCCTATACCAGCTTGGCATTCAAAGCCTTGCTCTGGGAAATGTTGCTCCCCTGTTCGCATTATAATGCTCTGTTGGCAGGCACTGCCTTCTGGTATAGGAAAAAAAAAGAGTCACTATTAGCAATTGAGCATATTAGCAATGGATTGGTCATTAACGTAACTAATGTGATGGTCTTCCCTTCCCTTCCTTCATTTTGCCTTACTAAATGCCAGCAGGAAGTGGACCCTCCAGTTACAAGTAAGCAGTGGATGGATATATCCCTTCCTTAGGCCTGGAATACATATCCAGCTCTGACCATCCCTGAAGTGAATAATCAAAATGTTTTATGACTGAATGAGCCCAAAGCCATTTGTCTTTTGTGCCATTTTTCTCTTCATCTCATATCAGAGTGGTATATCTCTAGACTGAGGAGGAACAGATGGATCTATCTGATTGCATCTTCATTTCCTCAAAGCAACCATTTACATCCAAACCTAATCAGATCTGATGACAAGACTAGCTCTGGCTAATGCCCAAGTTCCCCACCTGCAGTCCTACACTGAGCTTTGCAGTCCCCAGCATAAGATAGACATGGACCTGTTGGAGCGAGTCCAGAGGAGGCCATGAAGGTGTTCAGGGGGCTGGAGCATCCCTGCTATGGAGACAGGCTGAGAGAACTGAAGTTTTTCAGCCTGGAGAAGAGAAGGCTCCAGGGAGAATCTTAGAGCACCTTCCAGTATCTAAAAGGGCTACAAGAGAACTGGAGAAGGACTTTTGACAAGGGCATGGAGTGACAGGGCAAGAGGGAATGGCAGGTTTAGATTAGATATTGCAAAGAAGTTTTCTCCCGTGAGGGTGGTGAGGCACTCACAGAGGTTGCCCAAAGAAGTTGGGACTGCCCCATCCCTGGAAGTGTTCAAGGCCAGGCTGGATGGGGCTTTATGCAACCTGCTGTAGTGGAAGGTGTCTGTGCCCATGGTTGGGGTGTTGGAACTAGACCGTTCACAAGGGTACAAAAGCAAACAGTTGCTTTTGTTTCTGTGTCCCTTGCACACAAGAGAGGGAGTAGGAAGGTCATTTTCTACAGCCTGATGAAGGAAGGTGAGTGAGGCTTCTACTCAGGAATAACAGAAAGTTGAAGAGGGCTTCCAGCCACTTCAGGAGTAGAAGTGGATTTAGTCATCTAGTGCAGTGACTTGAGGACCTAAGGAAGGAAAAAGGGCAGAGAACTGCATTCTGGCCTGAGCAAAGTCTACCATGGGCTGCACTCTGTTCTGCTATGGAGATAGCCTGAGAAAATAGGAATGGAAGTTGTGCTGTAATTCCTTGTGAAAGCAGTTGAGTCATCTTTACAAAAATCCCATGGAAAGACCTCAATCAGGGTTAGACTGAGCCCTTTTCTGTTTTCCTGGATGCTTTCTGAGGCTGTCCTTTTGCACTTCTACAACAGAGCCCAGGTGACACATCCATCATACCTATTCTTCTGCCCTGTGAGTTGGCCAAAGACAGAAAACCAGTGCAAATAAACCCTCCACCATAATTCCAGCCCTATTATAGTCATTCTCTTGTGTAACAGGCAAAATAAACAGTCTGAATTTCTACTTACCTTTTTTACATGGGTCATGTGGCAGCTTCCCTCTCCCTGGAAAGCACTTCTTGGTAAGTGGTAAGCCCTCATAACTGTAAAAAAGAAAAAAGAAGTCTTTTTACATGCATTGAGACTTGCATTGTGAAGAGACAGGAGAGCCAATTTGCCTTCAGTCATTTATTACCATAACTCATTGCAGCACTCAAGTGGGTCAACTAATGTTATCACTGAGCATTGTGATGGGAAGGAAAGTTAGTACTGGCTTTGTGTTACAAAGGCTTATAGGAAACAAAAGCAAATCAGCTAAAGAAATAATACATTGATGAAAATCTTTTTTTTTTTTTTTTTTTTTTAGCTGAAGGTCACTATCTGGCAGATATTGAGGGTGATTTTTTTTTTCTTGATCAGTACAGTGAATTTTGCTTGGAGGAAGCCAAGTGAATCCAGGTCAATTAGATTAGAAGAAAATAAAATATGCTTTGGGTATGCTGGAAAAGAAATTTTCCTAAGTCCTTAGTTGCAAAAGGAACAAAATCTCACAAGCTAGTGCAGGTTAAAGCCTGAAGAGCAAGGCTGCAGTCACTTCCAAGGTATTTGAATACCCCAAATTATTTAAAGTTATTTTGATCTCTGTTTCTGTGGTAGAATTCTGAAGCCTTCACCAGAATCACTCAGTATTCACAGCACTGTAACAAGGATCCATAACCTGCCATGTTTGCAGCATGACAGGATGCAAAACACTATTGTCTGTCCAGCTCAAACAAGGTCAAATTATTAAAATACAAATCAATCTGTTATTGTTTAATGTGCTGCTCACTGTGACTTGCATACATGACTGACCAATAGAAGCACGTTGTGTTGTGTGCAAGTCATTTTAGGTAAAGATGGATCATCAGCAATGAGATGGTTAAAGGGTCTGCACATTTTCGGGAGGATGGCAGAAAAAGTAAAATATGATTGACCTTTCTGGGAAGAACTGGAGTCAAAAATATAACAAGGTAATGAGGTATTTATTAAAAATACTCCTTCGCACTTTCATAGCTCAGCTCATATGACAAATGACAGCCAGCTAATCCTCCTATGCACTTTGCAAAGCAGTTATGTAAGTGATGTCCCCGTTTTGTAGGTGGGGAAAAAAAGGCAGGAAAAAAACCCCAATCATTCTCATGGCAACAAAGGGAATTCATGCAAGAACTGGAATCTGCAGGAATTTCACTTTTCCTTTTACATTACTCTTACATGTACAGGATGTTCCCTTCGTGGTGACTTCTGAGCTCTGTTTTTGTCTCATTCTTTCTTCTCTCTGTTTTAAGTGACCTGATTTTATCTTTCTTAATGTGAAGAGAGGCTCAGCAGCATCTCTTGTTTATGTGCATTCAGAGGCTTAGAGAAGCACTTCTAAAGTGGGGCATCTGTCATTGTAACCCTTTCCTGGCCATGATGCCTCCCTCCAAAAACGCCCAGCTCCATCTGCCTGGCAAATCCATGAAAGGGGTCTGTCAGAAAGAAAAGCTACAAATTTGGGCAAACTGAACATATGTAAACTCATCCTATACTGGGGGGTTTTCTTAGGGGCTCCACAGTTCTGTAATTTCTCAAAAATTAACTCCATAGGTTCAATAAAAATCATAGTATCTTTTTCTATCACATCTACAGTCAGCCTGTTTTCTCTCTTCCCCTTCATATAATTATTTCACCCTGAAGAGGATTTTCATGATCAAAACTCTGCTGCTCACTGCTCTGTGTAGCAAGGTGTAAACACCATGCTGGCATCTTTAAAGGTTTTGGGAGCCTTTATTCTGCAAGTGTGAGGAGTGAGGCAGAGCAAAGGAGGCTGTTATACACTGCTGTCCTGGTGCAAATGAGGGATTCTCACCAGCCCACGTGCATTTGATTCTCCATCACAACTTTCCGAGAGGGGTTGTACTTTGTGCAGGGATCTGCTTACCTGTTTGCATGTGCTTCAGCACCTTTTTAGATCACCCTTCACATATGGAATCATTCTACTTGATGAAGTGTAAGCTCAAAGGGACTTTCTAAGCATAACATGCATTATCAACCAGGCCGTTTTTGCCACATGCGTTCCCAAATCCTCGTTCGTTTTACGAAGCATCCTATAAAAGACTGTGGTTTAGCTTAGGAGCCTATTTGGAGAGGCATCATGTAAGGGAAGGGTGTCAGATATACGTTCCCTGCCAAAGTGCTTTTGAACTTATCTGTCCTGTGTAGCTAATGGAACAGAGCTCTGGGATGCTTCAGTTTTAAAGATAACTCTGGATCTGTTTTCTTAGAAAAAGCATATGAGGTGCTTGGGAAGTTGCCATGAGTCCGACCAAGCCTGGGAGTCAAGTGGCTGCCAGGTGGATGCACTTGGAGATGGATGTGAAGAAAATCCTGAGCAGAACCTGCCAGCCCAGCCTTCATGCAAAGCACAAGATCCTCATTTTTTCCCTCCATGTTATTTTGCTGTTGAAAGAGAAACATGAAAAAGGTAGCTAGGGGTTGCCTTGTCTTAATCAAGGATTTGGATGGATCTTCAAAAGTCCCAAATCTTGAAAGTACCTCTCTGCAGCTAGATCGAATGCTTGCAATAAAATTAATGTAGAACTGGTGCCCCAGTGGTGCAAATGTGGAAGACCTGCCTTTCACTGTCACACAGGTGTAGAACTGGTATTAGAGCAGAACTCTGAGATTTATATGAGGCATTAGGCAAATCCCTGTTTAATAGGTTGCAGTTTTGAATTTTCAACCTACAAATATGAAAAATCTTTAAGACCTGACATCTAGAACTAAGAGTTTTTCTTCTGACGCTTGCTGTAGGTTGAAAGGCTTGATCCATTCCCCATGCTGCCAGCCAGAGAGCGTAAATGAGCTCTACACTGGCCACATATTTTCATCCTGCCTCTGCAGTGTTTTGTTCTCCAAGGACTAATTGCTAGTGTGATCCAAGCAAGAAAAGGAAACTTTCTGCAAATTCTGCTATCTCATCAGGAACTAGCCTTGGGGTGAAATTGTAGCCCAGAATAGACAGAAGAGCTCTTCAGGTATCTGACACAATGGCATTCAATGCTGTAGGAGATGCCACAAGGTATTCCTAAAGATGGACATGAGATGGGCAACAAGCTGTGGGATACCCCAGGAGATCTCAAATGGGACTAGAAGCCCCTCCTTAGGCAAGTGTCTAACTCTTTTGGAGTTTTGCTGTTGAACTCATCACAGCTAGTATTTTTTTCTCAGCATGTGAATCCCATAAATATGTGGCATAAAATATAAATCTACGTCATAAAATCTGGCTTTCAGATAGAAACTATTTTTTTTTATACTCTTTATAGTTTTAGAATAATTTCCTCATTATCCTCAACCGTTGTGGGAAAGGCAGGGTCTGAGTGTGTGGAGAGATGGTTTTGTGGAGCTGATGGAGGGTGTTAACACCCCCAGTCTCCCCAGACTGCTGTCTGGCACCTCATTCATCTGAAGACCTCTGAGCATATAAGGTCTGTGATAAACAAAGGGGGTCTGTCTTGTGCCTCTGGGTTTCCAGTGGCCTATTAAAGATTGGATTGTTTAATGTTATCCTTTAACAGAGAGATATTTCTGTGGATAGGGAGACTCCTGTGTCACTGGAAAAGAAAGAACAAGGCTTTGTTACTTGTTTAAACCATCACGCAGTGATGTTTTGTTGTTTGACATGCCATTGCTTCTTGCTCTTTCTAACCAGTCCCGTTTTTCCATTCCTTGTGGTTAATTATTGCTCTCATTCTCTTTCCTGCACGACTTCTGCTCTGTTACTGGATCCACAGGGGGAAAGTGACTGAGGGAAATAAGCACAGGACCAAAGAGCAGGACCAAAATTAACTGTGCCCTTGGGAAGCTTGAGTTACTAGCTGCCACATATGCACATTTTCATTGCTAACAGTGAAGGAAAAGTTGACAAAGAGCTTGTCACCAAGAGCAAAATACAGAGGAGCAGAAAAAATTTCTGCAAGTAATTTGTATTGCCTACCCATGACAGCCCTGTGCATGCAGTTCACATTCAATTATTACTTTTTATTATTCATTATTTGCATTATGGTAACATCCACAGGTACCAGCATTGTGAGACATTCTACTCCAGCACAGACTAGAAGTTTTTAGCAGTATAACTATGTTATCTACTAAAATAACTCTACTGTTACAAACCACAGTATTGCATCACAGCAGACCTGCCTTTCACTTTTGCAGCTTACTCTCTTCCCCACACGGAAAAGATATGATGCAGGTGTAGACATTTTTCTGTTGTATTGAGTATTTATATTTGAATATAGCAATGGTAGTTTAATGCTACTACAGTTTTAGGCAACATCAGTCCACAGATAAATGCATGTAAGACGGGCCTTGTCCCGGAAGGCATGTCTCAGTAGACGGCAAGGGAGAAAGGACTCAGAGACACAAAGGAGTCATTCCTCGGTTGAGTGGTGGTGGTGCACAAGGTGCAGGTTGTCATCCCTGAATGTGGACTAGTGTTTGCCTGCTACAGTAGGAGACAAACTACTCTTCACACTAATTCCATGCCAGTGTCAATGCAGCTCTACTGAAGTTAATGAAAAGTAGGAGCCATTCTATATAGGCCCCACCTGTCTAAAGGTCAGGTTTATTCTTTGCAGCACTGGAGGGTGAATGTGCCAGGACCTTCTCAAAGAGTAGCTGGTTGGAACACTAGTTTTGCAGCCTGAAAGAACACTTACAGCCTGATCCACCTTGAAGACTGTGTTGGGCATCTTCTTTCCAGTCACCAAGTTCAAAAACAAAAATAAAAAGGAATTCAGGTGCTGTTACAATTTGATATACTTTTTGCCACATTTGGCAAGTTGGCTCCAACTTGTGAAAAGAGGTGTTCAAAACATTGTTAGAATAAATGCACCTGCAGAATTTTCTTCAAGGCTCAGTGTGACAAATACTAAAGCAGACAACTTCTGATGACTTTTTCTCCAGGATTTTAGTGCAGTGGCTCTGAGATCAGCTATTGGGCAGCTCTGGAGCCTGTTGCTCCTTCAGCTGGGATGGCAACCTTTTTGTAGAGCAAGAGCAGTAGTGTGGTCTGTGCAGCAGGTGGGGTTGGTTAATGCTTCATATATCCACAAAGCTTTGTGCTTGAGGTAAATTCTGTTTCTGTCCATGTTCTCGGAATACTCTCTTTTAGGTTGGCACCAGTGGCATAGCACTTGTTTGTAGTAGGTAAAGAAATCTAGAAAAAGTCTGAACAAAGCAAAAAATCCTATAAGTTCCAAGCAAAGATGCCAGGTTGGAACAGCAACCTCTAAATTTTGCTGAATTTTTGGGATGTTTTTTTCAAATACAGTTATAAAAGCAGCAAATGCTGATTTATAAACTATTCGTGGCTATGTGGAATATTTCTGTGGATCTGTATTTTTTAAACACCCTGTCTGTACATAGAGATGCATCAAAGCATATGAATTACCTTGTTTTATCAGTTCCTGATTGATTATGATCTCCATAGTCCTAGTCAATATACTCTGTAGATTTAAGAAGCTCTCTGATCTGAATTGTAGTCTAAAGTAGAGATATACATGTCAAAGCCAGTGGTAGCTGGCAGTGAGTGACATATATGAGTGAGAAAATTTCTGCTATGGCTTTAAAACTGGGAAAGCAATGGGTTGAACTACTAAGGCATTGCTTGGCATTGAGCTAAACTGCTCCTCTTGTGAAATGCTTGCCTGTGATGTTTTAAAATACTTCAAGTATGCATGATAAAGCCATGTTGTTGAGTAGAAGCACTTACAGGACCAAAGAAAGGCAAATCATCAGTGGGAGAACAATTGTCAGGATGTCATGAAAATTAAAAAAATGAATGCAAAAGGAACTGGGATCATAATCTTCAGACTGAGCTGCAGGAGTACAAGAAAACTCCTGAGATGCCAATATGCCAGTGCTGCTGAGTATTGTACCTTGGGAAAGAAAAACTTACTCAGAAATATCTGATGAGCATCAGATTCATCACAAAAGTGTCCCTGATCATGGGAAAAAGAGAGAAGCACTGAAACAACTGCTTGTAGGTGGTCAACAGCATCATTTATTAGCTAACTGGAAAAGTGTGGGCTAATGTCTCTGGAAATATTAATGTATGGAGGTCATTCCATATAGACAGGGAACAAATCCATGGATCCTGTTTCCCTGTTAGTGCTCTCTCTCTCATCAAGACTGACTCTTTGCCTCCTCAGCAGAGTGGACGATTACTGGGCTAGTCTCACCATCTATTAGTTAAATATTTGTTTTATACGTTGAAAATGTCTGCATTAACTAGCAGAGGATTTATGTTCCTCATTTTAAGTGCTTTGTGTTGCTTGTAATTAGGTACTAAAATATTCTGAAGTGTTTTATATGAATTCTCACTTACTGTGTTTGTTGTCATCACCTTCTGCATATGGCCATCTAGCCAGGAAAAAGTTGCCTGAAATCTCCACTTACTACAGATTAAATTGCCTTCTTATGGTGTGAGTGTCTTCTAGTCTGCTTGCAAAAGTTCTTGGTTGGTGTTTCTCACTGATGCTCTGATAATCATCACTGGACATTGGGCACTTTCAGGTCTATGAGTACAGAAACCGGAAGTGTTATCAAGAAAGGAAATACTGTTTGAGCATCATTATTTGGGTATGGAAAACACAACCAAACAGCTGGGCATTTGCAGAGGCCCACCTACTGTTATAAAGATTACATATATATATATATGTCTGTATGTATGTCTGTATGTATGTATGTTATCTTTATCCTGGCTTCCCATTTACTTCCCTAACTGTGGACAGTGCTGGGACTACAAGCAGTTGGTGTATGACACTATCAGCAGGAGAGCACAAAACTTGTTACCCAGCTTCAGATCCATTTAAAGGATTTATATCAGCAGCTCCTAGAAAAAGGGAAGGGGAAGGCAAGGACTGGAGATGGGCCATTCCTGTGTTAAACAAAAGACAGTATCACTTTACAAAATTTCACCTGTGTTTGCCGTCGTCTTCACACAACTGAGTTTTGAACTAGTGTCTACTGAGTGGTCTGTCTGTACTCACTAGATGTAAGAGCCCAAAGCCTGTTTCAAGTACCAGGGTGCTAGATAAAAGAACATGTTACTTACAATTTAGTTTTGAAGTTAGTAGTAATTATGCTGTCTTTCTCTTCCTTGGATAGTCTGTGCTGTACCACAGGTCAGAGCTGATTTTCATCACATGCTAATTTAACTCAGGAGGTTTCTGCTGGATTAGATGAGGTAGAATGCATGTGGGAGGAGAGGTCCTGTATCTGTAAGTACTGTGGTTAAGAAATATTTCCGGATTTCAGACTCATTTGGGGGCCACTTAATTTCCAAAACAAGCTTCTCAGATTCTCCATACATAATCTGCATAGTCTACAGGCAGACAGGGATCAGCTATTCACTCCACAGCCTGAAATGCCTGAGGCTCTTGTCTCTGCTTATATCCATTAGAGGTAAACCAAGGCTGATTATAGGGAACACTGTACTTCTGATCATGTCAATGAGCATAGCTAGCAAGTGTTCTGGGGGCAGATTCTCATCTCATTTGCATTGGTGCAAATCAAGAGTAATTGAGTTATTTCAGATTGAGAGCAGGCAAACTGCCTTAATAGGATTTTCTGTCTCAATAAAGATATTATTGAATTCAGCCAGTGACTCTGTTTTGACACTGTTTTCCTTTGATTTTATGCTGATATACAGTGTTTAGCATTGGTTCAGAGCAAAGTCCACAGCATGCGCAAAGACAGGGACACTTCAGAAGGAATTATATTTGAGTCACAGTTCTGGAACCACTTATTGTGAATAAGGTGTTCAGCAGTTGCTCCTAAAACAGACTGCTTCTAGCAAGTCACGTACCTGTCTGCTGGCTCTAACCAAATGCAAGCTCAGGGGAAACCAGTAGCCTCATGTGCCATGATCACTCATCAAAAAAATGGGTGGAGAGGAAAGTCTCCCATGCACCAGGATGACATTAAACTTAGACAAAAAAGGCATTCTTCTAAAAAAAAAAAAAAACAAAAACCAAAACAAAACAAAAAAACCCCACCAGTCTGAAAGATGATTTAAAAGCAGAAAATTCTTCACATGACCCCTTAAGAGAACAAGACAACATAAGCCTCTTTTTGTTTCCTGCCTATTTCAGCCTGTTCCTGGTCAAGAACACCACAGCTAATAATTGTGTCAGAAAACCTTCCTGTCTGAAAATGATCTCTTCCTAATGGATAGATGATTCCATATGGTTTCATATGTCAGAGATGGAGAGAGAACATATTGGACGACTGGCCACAGCTGGCAGTTCGTGTTAGTGCCATATGGATAAATGCGCGAGCTCTCCTGCATTGTGTATTTCGAGTAAACCATTTATCTAAACAGGTGCTGACCCACTGGGAATGCATTTTTATGGTCAAGCTTGCAGCATGCAGCGACACAAACCACTCCGTTCACCCCTCCTATTTCTGCAGTGCAAACCCCCAACATTTAGGTGTCATTTGCCTCCATTCTGAGTAACTCCATTGATGTCCATAAAAGCACACCTGGGCAGACTCTTTGTAAATGAGACCTGAATCTGGCTCACTGAGCTGTGTGGATATTATAAGATCAGTCTCCTAAATCCTCTTTGGGAATCAGTCTGCGATGTTCACGTCAAATAGATATTGCTATATCATATGCAGGGGATTAAAATCACCCCATTTATGAGGCTGTATAAATAAAGAGTCAGACTTTCCACCTCCTTGAGCTACTGTGCTCTGTCCCTGATTACAGCTGAAATTTTTACACTCCTTTCCTCTCCATACCATAATTGCCCCTTTGTCTAAACACGCTTCATTTTGGAATTCCTCTCACTTACATTCCTAATATATGCGGTTCAAGGTACTTGCTGACTGATTTATGCTAGTCTTGTGTGGCTCCCTTGGAAATGGAGCAGAACACATTCCATCCACCTGCGTAATAAAACCAGCTGGTGCAGGGTGGGAGCACTCAAACTGCAGCAGAAATAAAATTCACCTAAGTTTTGACTCAGTTATCTGCCTCTCCATCAATTCCTCTGATTGTCTGTGGCATTAAAATCATGCCTAAGGAGCAAACCCTTGTAAAAAAAAAAGAAAAGTCTCTAATTATGCTGTTTATTCTAGATTTCCCTGTCACTGCCAAAATCAAATACTGGGGTGAGGGAAAATGCTTTGTCTGCATTTCTGAGCAAGTATTTTGATAAGAGTGCAGACCTGTTAATATAGTCCTCTAATCCAGAAAGTTTTAGTATCAGTTAAACTCTCTGGGCTCCTTCTAGAAACATTGAATCAGAATGGTTTAGTTTGGAAGGGACCTTTAAAGGTAATCTAGTTCAATCTGTCTGCCTTTGGCGGGGACACCTTCCACCAGATTGGGTTGGTCAGAGCCCTGTCAGCCTGGCCTTGAATGTTTCCAGGAATGAGCATCCACCACCTATGTGGGCAACCTGTGTCACTGTTTCACCATCCTCCTTTCTATCTGCTCTGTATCTGCCCTCTTTTAGTCTAGATCCCTTGCCCTTTGTCCTATCACCACAAGCCTTACTAAACTCTGTCCTCATCTTTCTTATAAACACCCTTTAAGTACTAAAAGGCTGCAATAAGGTCTCTCCTTTGTCTCCTTCCATCTGCTTTACAAGCAGGGTAACTCTCTTTATCACAGGAGATAACATTTTATATGAAGTAAATTTAGTCGGCTTGGAGCCAGACTAATCTATAGTTCAAAGCTAAGACAATTTCATTAATGAAATTTGAGTTGGATTTCCCGTTTACAGCTATACCAACTCCATGGTGGGCAAAGGGGCAGAGTTAGTTTTGGTAGGAAATTCAGGAATTCAGGTATGGTTGGAGGAATAAGCCTCAAAGTCACAACATGCTTTTCCCTGCTCAGCAGTTTCACATCAGTAATAGTTCACTTGTGGCTCCTTAAGAAGTGAGAAAACAGAGTAAGCCTCAACCCGACTCTAATGCTTATCTCCCATCATCTACCCTGCTGTACCCACATCCAAGGTGCCTGGTCCCTCGCTTCAGTTCATTTGTGCTCATCTATTTCAAACAGCACTTAAGCTTTCATAGTGTAACAGTAATAAGGCAGTTTAAATAGCAAGTTCCCAGCTGTGTTTGGTGCACACTGTGCTGCGGGAGATTAAAAAGAAAAGCAGAAAGTGCGTGATGGAGATTAAAGTAATTCTGAATTGCTGCGTAGAAGACTGAGTCCTCATTGTGCCTCTTATCTGCTGTTTGAAGTACCATTACTTAAGCTCGGTGTTCAGGGGAATGAAAATAAAAAGTCTTTCTCAGAGGATGTGAGAAGCCATTTCAAAAGATGATGCCTCTCCAGTAAATAAAGTACAAATGTTTCAGGTCAGCACTGAAACGGTGAATGAGATGGAGTTTCACCCAAAAGAAAACTTGTTCAACCAGGAGGCTTTCAAATCTCCTCGCTGAGATAAAGAAGATCAAAGTGTTTAAACACGTTGATCCACTACTGAGGAAAATTTAGTGCTGGCAACAGACAGCAGCTGCCGTATAGCTGGTGTGTCTAAACTCACAGCAGGGGACTAATTGCTCCTATGGATATAGGTTTGCTTTGCAAAACCAGGTCTGAGGGAATGGCATTCTCGTTCACAGAATTATGGAGATCTATTGATAAGAAGCAAAATGCTAATCTACAGTGTGCAGCATCAGGAGGGAAAGAGTGCTGTGAGCCAAGCAAGGGGGATGCATGAGGATCCTTTACTTTCATCCAATTTCTTTTGTGCAGGGAAAGATCCCATCAATTTACTCAAGATGTTAATGTTAGCTTCACACCATCCCTGATAATTAAATGAGGAAGAGTAGGTCAAAGTCAGATTTTAATGCCAATGTTCTGAGAGGAAGCCTGGATAGGCAGGTTAGAATTCCAAATTTTCCATAAAGACAGGAAACTTATTTTTATACAAATTATTAACTGGCAGGGAGTGGAAGATAATAAGGCTGGTTATACAAAATTATTCAGTGAACTATTCCTGAATTCAGTGAACTATTCCTGGTACAAACACAGCTGTAAAGATACTTGTGACAAGTCAGGTAGAGAGTCTGTTATGGATCTCATTAAACAGGCTCCTTCTTGCTGTCCCAGCACGTGACAGAGGGTGTGTTCCTGTTCTGTTAAGGAACTGAGTAGAAAAAAGGCCTGAAGTGAGGGTTAGTGATACTTTTCCTATGACACAGAAGTTGTTTCTAGAAGAGATAGGAACTGAATGGGATTTTTGCATTTGGGTATGAATATTGAGATGTTTAAGTTCTTCTGTGTAGCTGATCCCTGAATGCCCATTTTATATTTATTCTAAGGGAAATGAAGAAAGGTGCTGCAATTCTTATCCACAGCATCTTCCCTATAAAAGTATCATCATAGGTACTGACTAAAAAGCCATGGCAGCTCACCTGCCCCAGTCTTTCCTGTTGATAAGGGGAGACGTTTTGAGTCTCGGAGGAAATTTTAGTAGTCGTGTGTTGAGTCATTACAGTGCAGTACAATATAGCAATTTAGCTTCCACTGTTCAGCCCTCACTTGCCACTTGCATTTCTTTTGATAACAGCACATTTCACTACATGTGTTTATACCTGTTTATGTATATGTGTTTAGATACATTTTTGTGTGTGTATGTCCAGCCATATAAACAAAATGCATGCTTTGACCTTTTTTAATACCACCTCATTCTTGGGATTTTCCAGAAGTATCTAAATTATTCACCCTGGGATTCCAGAATAGGTAAAGGAGGGAGAAAATGGAATTCAGAGGCCACAGACCTCTCCTGTCACCACAAATGAAAACCTTTTCATAACTCTACCTTTGATTGCTCCTTTGCAGTGGGGAGCCTTGTTAAATGTCAATACCCTGCCTAAATGTAGGAGGCAAATTCTTCCATGGTTTCCAGAAAGTACGTCACAGCATGCCTACATTTGCCTCAGCAGGGGGGCCAGCAGGACAGGCTACTACGCATGCAGGAATTGGGTAGATATAGCATGTTGTGGCCTGAGGAGACAGAATACAGTTATGAATGTATTCTCTGATGGGTGAAAGGCTTGATTCATTTGGGATGACCTAGAACATCCAGCCTGGTCTTTCTTTGCTGATTTGGAAAGGTGCAGGCGTTTCTTAAGTATTGTGTCAGACCTGCCAGCCCGGAAGATGCCTTAGATAGGTGAAGACATCTCTCAGAGTCAGAAGCACCCTTGGTTAGATGCAGGTGAACCACTGCCCGTACCTCTTTGGACCTGTCATGTCTTGGGTTGTGATCACATTGAGCTAGAGGCAAAGGCAGTGAGAGGGGAACAGTAGGGGGAATGAGAAGTTCCTACGTGATCCACCGTTTCTCAACACCCTCCCCAGCAGTGTTATACCCCCAGGAAGTGAGAAGACAATGGTGAGGAGCATATCCTTCCAACACAGAAGCCCTGAGAGTCAGGAACAGAGTCCTTGCCCTTTGTTCTCATAGTACTGTTCTCACTAACGCAACAACCAGTTGATTTATGTCAGTAAGTTACAAATTAAGGAATGGGTTTAGCAGCACATTTCGGGCTCCCAGTCATTGGTGTCTGTCATTTTTTATTCTACTCTTAAGAAATTTGCAAATACAAATATTTCAGTGGAGTTTTTGTGGAGAATGTGCTGTCTATGGTAAGCAGGATAAAAACATTGGAAGTCTACATTCTCCTCAGCATTTCCAGGTGAGAGTATGTCAAAGTTCAGATGTACAAATACGAAATGACCAGACTGGATCTGTTAGGTGAGATGCAGGAGTATTCATAGTCTACAAGAAACACGGGGTCCGTATAGCTTAGTTCACAATTGCCAGCCTTTAATGGGGTCAAGTTTTCCATCCTTATGCTCAGTAGCTGTGCTCCTCTAAACTTCTCAATGTCAGCTTAACCTCTCCACTGGCAAAATGAGTGGACCAAAAATATTACCCTTCATTTCAAAGCTTTGGAAAAGTTTTAGATTATGGATCAGCATTGGATAAAGGGAAAGATTATTGCTTCCATTTAACAGCTTTAACGAAAAGTGTATAGATGGTCAGATTATATTTTATTGTTAGTCAAGGCTGTGCTAAAAGAACTGAAACTGTTACAGGACAACAATCAAGCAACAATTATAAAGACTTCTGTTGTGAACTGGGAAACATACTGTGATACTTTTCTAGGCAACACAGAATCTATTTTGCAGTGTATAGTTCAAATAGGCCAGAAAAAATGTTTTTACTTATGAAATGAACCCAACAGAAAAAATATTCTTTTTCCACAGATAAAGGAGTAGCTGAAAAAATGATCCAGAAGCCAAAGAAGACTTTTTTTTTTTTTTTTTCACAGTAGACCAGGAAAATATTTATTTTGGAGAAGGCATATTTTATTGCTTTGAATTTTGCAATATGAATTATTAGCGTTTTAAAGTGAATTTTGCAGTAAGATCCAAAGAAATGTTTTACATGGCTTCCTAAACTGCTTTGCCAGCCTTGATCAGATGGGTGCAGAATCATAGAATGGTTTGGCCTGGAAGGAACCTTAAAGATCATCTAGTTCCAATCTACTCAAATGGTCAGGAATGCCACCCACTAGACCAGGTTGCTCAGACCTCCATCCAACCTGGCTTTAAAGACATCCAGAGAGGTGGAATCCCCACCTACTCTGGGCAGCCTGTTCCAGTGCCTCACTAGCCTAATGTAGTAGTATGGGTATGTTAATTTTAAACTCTGCAAGTGTAGGACCAATTTCACTATGAGAAAGAAGCTGTTGCATTTTGGTACAATTCCTTCACCCACCTAAACCCTAAGTTCAATAAATCAAATTTCTGAAAAAGAAGAAACTCACTTAACATCATAAATTTTATTCTGATGGAAATGCCCTGTTTCTTTGTTCCACTTGACCAAAACTGGATATCTTGTCTTTGAGTTCCCCTGGCTTGATAAAACAAGTTATTTGCCAGATTTATTGTTGTGGTTGACTGCAATATTTTGAACAGTGTCATTAGTGAAACACTGCTTAGCCTTTGTCAAGGCAACATTGAAATTAATGGCTGAAAGACTGGTTATTCACTTGCACTGAGAAAACAGCTTTTGGTGAGATACATTGACTGTTAGCTCATGCGACCGAAAACTAGGCGTCTGACTTAGTCTAGCTTGGCAGCTATTTAACTTCTGTGATGTAGATGTCTAAAGATAGCTGAGATAAGTCTATGATGACCAAAGCATATGCAAGCAGATGAGACTTAAATACAGCACAATTAAAAGTAGAACATGAAAGCCAGTTTTTTGCACAAAACATATCTGGTGATCTTGTAACAAGTGGGAAGAAGAGCTTGGTATGCAAAAGGCACGGGACCACAATTCTTTGATGAAGATTAAAATGTAATACTGTCAGAACTCAATAGGAGACATTCTATATCCTTTACTTGTGCTACCATTTCCTAGAAATCTAATTTTTAACTGGAAATTATTACACACTGAGAAAATTATCTTAGTTCTGAGAAGCCTCCACTGTGTAGTCTTTATCCAACCTGCTCTATAAACCACTTAAAAATCAGTCTTATCATGCCTAAAATGCCCAACAAACAAATGCAGAAAAATATCAGAGGCAAAATAATGTTAAATGGCCCCTAGAACACAATTGGAGCAGACTGGAATGTGCAGAGCACTCACTCCACTGGGAGCAGTTTTGGCTGATGACGTTCAAAACTGCCCACTTCCCTGAGCAGCTTGTTCTAGTCGCTAATAACTCTTTCTGTGAAGAAATTTTTGCTAATATCTGATCTAAACCTCCCCTGGTGCAACTTGAGGCCATTTTCTCTTGTCCTGTTGCTTGTTACCTGGGAGAAGAGACCAACCTGCAGCTCACTAAAACCTTCTTTTCAGGTAGTTGCAGAAAGTGATAAGGTTATGGTGGGTTGTTGGGCTTTAGTGACTGTAAAAGTATGCAACATCTTACAGAAAAGTGTCCTTTGCCTCGAAATAACCCAACAAGACTCTCCTCTGCTTTCATTTGCTGCCTTTTGGAACATGCCTGTGATCTCCAAATACATCAGCCATGCCTTTCTGTTCTCAGTGGGGGAACAAAATAATGAGAGGTTGTCTTGTGAACGGGGCTTCATTTGGGAGGATGATTTTCATCTCATTTCTGCATGCACTGTCTCTGCCTCCCACCTCACTCCACTTAGCCACTGTGTCAGACAGCAAACCCCCAGTCATCGCTAGAGCAGAGGATGATAATGGAAAAGGAGGTGGAGAGAAGTGTGCAGCACAGAGATAGTCAGAAACAGCAGCAAACAGTTCATGTATATATTTATGTGTTTAATCCTGGTCACAAGTGTCTCCAGCTCATCAGACTGTCCCCATTCAACCACAGCCTGCTGAGGGAACGCTTGACTTCAGGCATATATTGAAGCTCTGCTGTCTCAAGTGAGACTTAAATTTGGCTTAATGGTAAAGTCTGCTAAAAACATTTTTGGGGGTTGGAAAAGACTACAGAACATGTGTAACTGCTTTTACAGGACACTCTGATCAAGCCTAGAGGTAGGCAATAAAGTATTCCTGGCCAGAAATGCATAGTTAGTACAAACATCCTTGGTGAGGTCCATGACCTTTCCTCGGCCTCCCACTGGCAGCCAGGCAGCCAGGGCACACTCGACCATTTCTTGTGCCTTTGAAGTTGGTACTAATTGCCATCTCACGAGGGGCATTTTCTTGCAAAGTGGACACTATTAGGAGCAATTCCATTGGTACCAGTGTAATTCTGGAGCGTCTCACGTACTGTGGGTTAATCAAGGATGGACCAAAGCAGCACTCTAGCTAGGAAAAGCTTCGCTATTTCCAGCACTGAGCGCCACTTAGACCCCTCAGTTCCTTTTTGAATATATGATACATTTGGACATAACATATCCGGAAAACCCTCAAGCAAGCAAACTCCAAAGCAATCCAACCATCAAAAGTCTGGATTAAATAGCACAGGTGGCAAGAAATTATTCTCTCTTTGTGTGTGGTCCCTGATGCAGATGCCTTGTTTTCACAACACTTACAGTGAAAGCATTTTTATCTTTGGATGTTCTTCAGGGTAAAGTGTAATACATCAAAATAAATCATTACATTGTATGCCTGTTACGAATGAAAGCTGATGCACCAAGTGTCAGGGTTGCTTGCTTTGATTAATCAATGAATATTGAGTTTTGCTAACAGTGTGAAGGAAAGAAACAGTAGTGAAGGTGGAAATGTTTACTTGATACAAAGATATATAGATAAAGTTTCATCAAGATTGTGTGGATTAGTGGTGATATTGTTTCAAATAAGGCAAAATCTCCATTGGATCTGTGCTTTAGTAGAAAAACGGTACCATTTCCTCTCTGTACTTTCAATTACTAAATGAATTCAGTAATCATCATGTTTGAAAAGGCATTCATTTCAATTGCTCTGGAGAAAACTTCTGATCAGATCAAGAGCATTAGCTTCAAGGCCACCCTCCTTCCTATGAGACGGGAAGTATCTGTATGATAAATTAACTGTACGTGAACGCTAAGTCTTTAATGAGAAAACCCATGCTCTGTTGGATTCAACCTTTCATGTGAAAGCTGTTTGGGACCTTACTGAAAAGAATGTGTTAATCAAGAGAAAAACATAATTACTGTCTTGTCAACAGACACAAATGAGAAAGCCTGGTGAAAATGAATTTGAAATTAGTTCCAAAAAACATACACACGCACGCACAAAAAGAGGTTTTCTATACTGTTTTTGGAAAGCTTACTTTGCACTGCACAGTGATTTATGACAATTGGAATCTCACTATTTCTGCAATTAATATTACTGGATGCTTCCTATTCTGAGGAATGTTAATCATAATAATGCAAATGGAAGTATTATTGCAGCTATGCCCCAGAGTTCCTATTTCATATTGAGCCAAAGTTTCAATATTCTTCATCCTTTTCAATGGAGTATTTTCATTGTATGGATAGATGAATGTGCACCAAAGGTAAAATAACTGAATGAATATAAAGCGGAATAGTGTGCCTGCCATATAGCTTCCCATTTTCCCATTTTCCTGTAAGTTCCTGATTTTTCAGGCTTTTTAAACTAATAATAAGTTATTGTGATACACTGCTAATTGCAACTCACCAAAGTTGTGTATAATATAAATTGCACTGGTGATGGACTTAGATTAAGTTTCTTATGCTTATTTTTAGCAAGTCAAAGGCAATTCACTTCCAACTGGGCCACGTTTAAAAGTTTAGAGTGAAAAAATTGTGTAATTATTTCCTAATATGAGGATAATATTGGTGACAAATATTTTATCCTACATATCTTTTAGTACTAAATATATTAATGAGAAAGGCAGAAGCAAGAACACATATTAATTTGGACATGTATTTAAAAGACATAATGAGTATTTATAAATTTTCCTCCTGCAAATATATTCTAAATTGTCTTCTTCATGATGTTACCTCCCTCTGCGCTCCCTCAGATCATTTCTTAGCTTGTGATTAGTTTCTTTGTGACTGCTGATGCTTCTAGAAATATTTCATCCCTTTTCATTCTTTTTTTTTTTTTTTTTTTTTGTTTTTGTTTTTTTTTTTTTTTTTTTTTTTTGGTGGCTTGGTATGGGGTTTTTTTTTTTTTTTGTTTGTCCCCATGAGTTTTGATTCATGAGGGGGTGGGAGGGAAGAGGGGATAATTGCAATTATTTTTAAAAAAAACCCTAGTGGCTTTTATTAAAAAGCACATAAACCTGAAGTTTCTGAGAATATTTCAGAACTCATTCAGAAACAAAAGTTAATATTTCAGAAAATAAATAACCCACCTAAAGAAGACCATACTACAAATGCCTTTCCTAATCCTTCTCACTGTAGCAGAAAGGTGCTTTTTATTTTCAGAAGAAATGTAACTACCACATTAAAACTGTGGATCAGGAGGTGACAATGGAAGAGGTTGTGCAGGTAGTCAGGGTGAGATCCTGATTTTTGGGGAACACAGAGCAGCAACTGGAGGCTAAATGTCCATTACATGACATTATTATACTCTTGATTGGAAAGGAGTCCTTAAGCGGAGAACACATTTTAGACTTTGCAGATCTGAGTTCAAATCCAATATGAACATTCGGCATAACATCAAGGAAAGCACTTTGGTCCAGGTTTTCAGAAATATCTCAACAACCAGCTGAATGAGAAGGAGATGTCTAAATAACTTTCAGAATCAGATCCAACAGATCCTGCTATATGTCTTCTATATCCTGTTGTCTGGATTACGTAGTTATGTGTTCTGAGTACCCACTTCTCGGGTATTTTTTAATCACTTTACATCCTTTGGGCCCATTCTTTCAAAATGTCATTTAGGTAATGATATAAATATGTATATACTGGCATATAAACATAGGGATTTGCTTTGGTTTAGTGTGTTGTTTGGGGATTTTAGCGTGTGTGTGTGTGTGTGTGTATGTGTAAGAAGAGATGAAATCACTTTGATGGTGATCCCACTGATATGCAGACAGGCATGTCACAGGAACTTCCAGAAGACAGTAAAGGCAAAAGCAACCATAAACTCTCAATTTCTAACCATGAATGTTAGAGGATCAGAGCAGACAACCTTCTTATTCTCTCTGTGCTGGAGCTTACTCCCCAAAGTGGGAATAATAATACTTCCCTGCCTTGTCAAGCAGTTTAAAAATACATATATTAAAAATCAAGGGAAGTATAGATATTATGGTTGCAGGGGACCCAAAGTGTGCCAGAGTCCCAAGAGAGAAGTCACCTCCACCTAATTTTCAGATCTCCCAGAAAAGCATTTTGGTAAGCAATGGCATCTTCTGCTTTTGTTTTCCCTCTCATTGAAGTGAGTATCAGCAAGAGAGGAGGCTCACAAAATTAATTCAGATTGGCTTAGATAAGGACCTTGTGATGCTGATTAAAAACCATCCACAGGGCCATTAGCAAAGTGAGATAATAAATGAAAATGTGTTGAATTGCATGAGTTTTGTAGTGGGGGAACATCAGGGAGCAGTCTTGAGTCCAGTCGTCTTCAAATATCTTCATTCATTAGCAAAAGACAGGAAAAGAGTGCATGTTAATTAAAATCACAAATGATCCAAATTGGGAGGCACTGCAGTGAAGATAGAGAGATTAGAAACCTTAGGCAGGAAATGACAAAATGAGATGCAGCTTTGAAAAACGCATGTGGAGGAGAAATAATCTCTATGAGGACACAATCAGCAGCAAGGAGGGTTCTTCAAGAAGCAAAATTAATGGGAGGAAGCCAAAGGATGTGGTCTGCAGAGTAAAGGGCAACAGAGCAGAGCACCTATTTAAAAGTGACCTTTGCACCTTTTCAGTGGATAGCTTGGATTCAAAATTAATTTACAATTGGCAAGAATGAAAGGTCACTGTAGTTTTGGACCATGTATGCAGAAACAGGGTGCCAAAGAAGGATGTGGAAGCCCACTTCTACAACAGTATGCTACCACATCATTAAGGCTTCTAATTTTATTTTTTTTTCCTGTTCTGCAAGAGCTTGTGCACCAGAGTGCATGTAAAACAGATGCATATCAAACAGAATGAGTGGCCTGAGAAAGCTGCTGGCTTTGGCAAATGTGGCTTTCAATGAAACTACCTACACTCTCTTGCTGCAGTCTCGTCTCCACCTTTCCAAGTTCCTATGGGGTTTTGTCTCCCTGAGACAAGGAAAGGAGCTAAGAGAGGGGGCTTGAGACTAATTAGCTAATGAGAGTCATAAGAGAAGAGAAGCCCCAGTGCTGTTCTACACTTGCTTTGAACCTCCTGCTTGTGGTGTGACGGATTTGTCACACATACATCATTACTTTTAAGCTGGGGCTCCTCAATGCCATAAGCAACTCAGATATGACATAATTTACTGATTTAAGTGGAAACAGCAAGAAGCTTTCGTGTAAGATCTCAGTTGTTTCACTCTAACAAAGGGAGAAGATTTAAGAAAGGAGATATTTGGCATAACCACATAAATAAAAATGCTTTCACCTTCTGAAGCCTGCAAAATCAAAGAACAGGAAAGGAATAACCACCATGTTAACTGGAAACCCTCAAAACTACAAAAGAGAAATAGGTAAATTACTCTTTTGGCAAAGGGAAGGATGTTTGCACAGTTAGTCAAGGATAGGCATTCAATTCAGAGTGCTGTACAGAAAACCTTCGTTTGTATTTAGTAAATGCATTTATTTTCATGAGATGACTAAGCATACCCTAGTAGTGCTGATGTGACATTACATATGCAGGAACCACATATGTATAGATGAGGTTTTTATGAACACCCCCAATAACTGTTAGCAGTTAGTTTTAATTAACGTCTATATAGAAAATAAACTAGAAGTCACTGTACAAAGCATTGATTTATTTTTTTATGTCTGTGTATTTTTACAGGTAGACTGAGAATAACACATCTTGGTTAAAGCAGTATCCTACAAGAAGCATTTGATGGATTGTTCCTAGATATTTCTAAGAAAGCAAATATAAAAAGTGAGTATTAATGTTTTAATTATGTTTTGTTGTCTAAAATGAAATTTTGATAGTTGTAATGTTTCTTGAGCAGATTTCTGTAACTGGAGTCATGAGGAATTTCTCTAATTTCTCTAGAACGTGCCTATTCCTGACCTGTATCTATTTTTATTATCTGACAATGATAATTTGCATCACAGTCCCAGTTAAGGATTCAATTTTGCTGTGCCAGGCACCCTAGAAACACAGACATTCTCTGCATGAAATAACTTATATCTTAGTAGAAATCAAGAAGGTGTGGATGGTGACAGACAAATGGAGACCCACGGATGTGTTAAGAAAGTGCTGGTCAGTATGACAGGCTATGCTAACAGCACATCTGCAGCCTAGACATTGTCAGAGCCTTTTAGACATTACTGCAGAGAAAGGAAGAAAATAACAAGGTTATTTTATAGATATTTCTGGAGACCATCATGAAAGAAAATACAGAAGCACTCATTTAAAAATCCAGCACATGAAGAATGGAAAATGATTGTATGGGTTGATTGGATGCAGACAGCCCAGTTTCGATAGAAACAGAGAAGAGAAATCAATGCTATATCTCGAAAAATGGCCTTTGCACCCAGGACAAATTTACATCTGTGATGTAAATGAGAGAAAAGGATTCTGCAGTAATTAAGATGTTCAGTGATAAGGTCTGAGATAGGAGATTTAGCTAGATGGGTAGAGAGAGAGGAAAGACATTATTGTAAGTACAATACATCCTTAGAATATGTATGTAGCTCCAATACAACTGGGAAGTGGCATCTGAGATCGGATTGTGAGTTGAAGATGATACCAACATTACACATGTGAGAGGATGGTGGCATTGTCTATGGTGATCAAGACGGGAGGTTGCTTGGCATTGCTGGAACTCCTTAAATTAAAGGAAAACAAAGATAGGATTGTTCAGTACACAGAAAATGACAAGGAATCGGTAGAGAAGCAGAACCATGAATCAAAGAATCACTGAATATTTGAGTTTGACAGGGACCACTGGGGACTGTCTAGTCGTATTTCTAATCAAAGCAAGCTTTCCTAGAGAAGGTTGTTGAGGGACAATCTTGAAGAGTTTCTCACCTGGAAGGTGCCTATAGAGCACCTAGCACTACAGATGCTGGGGTACTAGAGATGAACGTTGAACATCTATAGCTGCTGCCATATAGAGAAGCAGGAAATGTTCACCTCAGTCTGGAAAGTCTTGATGTGAGTGATGAATGGAGAAAAAGAAATGTCTGTTAAAGTTAAAACTACGAGTATGGTAGGGGGTGTTCTAAAACTCAAAGCTGTGAATATAAAGTGATATTTAAATGAAATTGGTGCAGAATTATATGTACTTGCAAGATAGAATGGAAGTGATTAGTGAATACCAATGCTTTAATCACCAGCACTACACAGATACTGACATAAATAAGAAGAGGCAGTTCCCAAAGCATAATAGCTCTGCCTGCAAGTTTTGAACTGGAGTTCGTTCTTTACTCTGTGGGGAGAAACTGCTTGCTCCTATAAGGAATTAAATTGCTTTTTGCATAATCACAGAAAGCTTTGGGTTGGAATGGACCACAAAGATCGTGTAGTTCCAACCCCCCCTGCCACAGGCAGAGATGTGTTAGGGCTGGTGTGAGCTGAAATGTTGTGTCTGTAGCAAGGGTTCAAAAAGTTGAGCCCTGAGAAAGATCTCACTGCAAGATAAAGACTGCTCATCAAAGAAAAAGGAAAAGAGGGGGAAAAAAAAAAAGAGGTGAAAAATTGTCAGAAAAAGAAGTGTTTTCAAAGTCAAGGTTACATGGTAAGTGGTAACAGTATAATGAGGTGACAGCCTACAGGAAACTGAGTGGAGAAAGGAAAAGGAGAGGAAATCTCTGCAATAAAACTTCCCAAATTGCTGGGAGTTGCTGCACATGACAGGCTCTTCTTATTAAGAGATGGGAATTTTACAGGACATGGCTTTTTTACTGAAGGAGAATTCTTACCTGTCAACATAATCTGAAGACTTTTTTCATTAAAAAATGCTACTCAGTTTTTCACAACTTTGCTGCATTTGATAACACTTTTTGCTGCCAGGAGATCTGAGTAGTGACAAAAGTTCAAAGAGTCAGTAATAACCCCTGAATCAATTATTTGCTGTGGATTCACAGACCTTTTCCCCTGTTATGTCCAACTGGGCAGTGGAGTCAGTCATGCCAGCTGTGAGGCAATCACATTTCCCCCTCAAGGGGCAGTTCCACAGCTGTTTCCAGGTATGTCATACTGGCTGGTCCTGTGCTATCTGCTGAGTATTAGAACTATAGAATGCTTTGCACTGGAAGGAACTTTCAAGATCATCTAGTTCCCACCCCCTGACATGGGCAGGGACACCTTTCACTAGACCAGGTGGCCCAGGGCTCCATCCAACCTGGCCTTGAATGCTTCCAGAATGTAGGGCAACCTGCACCAGTGCCGCACCACTCTCACAGGAAAGAATTTCTTCCTAATATCTAATCTAACCCTGACCTCTGTCAGTTTAAAGCCATTCCCCCTTGTCCTGTTACTCCATGATCTTGTCAGAAGTCCCTGTCCAGGTCTCTTGTAGCCCCTTTAGGTACTGGAAGGGGCTCTAAGGTCTCCAGATTGAACAACCCCAACTCTCTCAGCTGGTCTCCACAGGACAGGTGCATCATCCTCATGGAACTCGTCAATGAACACAGAAGATAAATATGAACAATACAAATAATAAGGGCTGTTATTTTTCTGTGGTGTTAAAAGAAATAACATGCCTCAAGGTATGTAGAGTAGTTCTTAGGGTGCTTTTCAGCCAACATCTTTGCTTTGGAGCAGCCAACATTGACTTGGGAACAGGATGACTTTTGGAGCTGCTGTCCACTTGCAGCTCTCAGTGGAAACTGTGGCTCGTTGCTGATCAGACTGTTCTCACTCAGGTGAGGAGAGACAGATTTAGCTAGCTGGCACTTGGTCCCCAACTTAAAAACACTGGTGGTTGTTGTTGGCCATCATGTCATTCTGCTGCAACCGGTGCACTCTTTTCCTTTCTATTTTTCTGTTAAACACCTTAAAGCAACTCTTGTGTATTTGGGGACATTTGAAATTGCTTCATATGAATGAGGTTTTGGGAATAAGATTTTGAAACAAAAAAATCCCCTTTTCCCAGCTAATTAGAAACTACTAAACGACGTGTATGTCTTTTCAAATTTCCTTAAGTCCCCTGTCTTCTTAGCCTTGATCGACCTGTCACAGGAACTGCATGGTGTATCTTCTTGTTTACACTACAAATCCAAGATAAGCATCTTTATGAACTCTATGCAGCATCTAACATCTTGGGCTCATGATGCACTTAAAGCCTCTAGGTGCTATAACTGTAGAGCTGTTATATAAAACTATGGACCTGATCATTCTTCCCACAAGGAATCTTGCTTCAGCCCACCATATAGAGAGACATCTTTTTAAAAGGTTCTGTTTATTCAAATCAATGTCATCCAGTGTTAATTAAGCATTAATTGACAATTATTTCTTATTCTCTGAGGAGCCAGGTCATCATTTTTCTTGAATAACCCTTGAAGTTTGGCTCAAGATACTGGAGGAAGGGTGGAGTAGCCTTGCCTTGGAGACTGCTAGACGCATTATTTATGTATTTATGTATTCATTTGCTTATTTATTTTTCCTGTCAAGTGCATCAGTTTCCATAATCTTTTCCCCTCCCATTATTTGACAGATGAGGAACTGGAAAACAACAGGAAGGCTGTAATTAGAAACGTGGTTGTGAAGTGTGAGGTGGGGTGGGTGGTGCGTGTAGAAATCAGTATGAACTCAGAAGTTTATTATGAGAACTGTTTGTAAATTGTCTGTCAATCATTTTCTCCCTGTTTAGATTTGGGAGTGAATTGCAGGTGTATTTCTTGGACACATCAGATTTTGCTTTTCTTTTGCTTTGCTGCAGAAAGCTATTTTCAGTCCAGATTTTGTTCCTCCTGTTGTGACATGCAGATGTGATCTCACACCCTCCCAAGAATTGATACACAACAGAAATGCAATAAAAAAGATTCCATCATTACACTGTTTGGAAAAAGAGGTAACTTCATAGCAGTGGAACCGCCTTTAGCTGCAGACATGGTGTATCTCAGACAAATCTTCCCCTGGGGATACTTATTACTCATCTCCTTGTAGATGTAGCAAATCCACCAAAATATCATAGCATCTTCCTTCTGAAAACTACATGCTATTTGGAGAGCAATAATGGCATGGGTTTAACCCACATCCTGCACAGTGAAACCATACCACTTACCCATAGCATCCACCCCCATGAAGAGGCTGATGTCTCCAGATCCTCTGGCACAGTTTTGCCTCTTTCATGATTTACTGAGTTTCATTCAGGGTTTCGTTATCTATCTCCCGATGGTCTCACAATGCCCATTAAAGGCAGATCTAACAGTGCCATGCATGAGGCCAACACAGCCTGTGTGCTAGTCA
Source organism: Anabacerthia variegaticeps (assembly GCA_035583185.1). Classification (NCBI taxonomy): domain Eukaryota; kingdom Metazoa; phylum Chordata; class Aves; order Passeriformes; family Furnariidae; genus Anabacerthia; species Anabacerthia variegaticeps. The sequence goes on along the minus strand of JAWWEW010000001.1, from coordinate 30,954,783 downwards.
CAGCTGGTGACTCCAAACAGCACAGATGCCCCAGTGGCAGCTATGCATCCTCAATTCCCTCTCCATCCCTGCCTATCTTCCCCCTTGCAGCAAATGTGTACCTCCTATAAGCACTGTAGCATTGTCCTCAAGCAGGTCTGAACCCTGCTGTACCATGGCCAATGCTCCTCAACAACCCCTACTTTGCAGCTCTGATTGAGCAGCACAACCTGCAGTGCCATTGCCACCCCTGGGGACTGTGTGCAAGTCCTGGTTTGTCACTCACAGCCATGGTACAGAGAGCTCACTACCCTATGGGCTCCAGTGGGAACTACGCACCCAGGGATTTTCATTCCAGTTTCCTTTTCACAAAATCATAGAATCACAGAATGGTCTGGGTTGGAAGGCACCTTAAAGATCATCTAGTTCCAACTCCACTGGCATGAGCAGGGACACCTTCCACAAGATCAAGTTGCCCAAAGCCCCATCCAGCCTGGTTGTGAACACTTCCAGGGGTGGAGGAGCCACATCTCCTGTGGGCAGCCTCTGCCAGTGTCTCACCACCCTCAAAATGAACAATGTCTTCCTAATAGCTGATAGAAACCTGCCCTTTGTCAGTTTGAAGACATTCCTCCTTGTCCTGTCCCTCCATGCCCTTGTCAAAATTCCCTCTCTAATTCTCTTGTAGTCCCTTTACGTACTGGAAGATGCTTTTGCTCATTCGTGCTGACAGATGTAAACTCATTTGGTTCATGGTAAAGCTTGGAAGTGCTCTGGCTGTCCCAAGCTAGACTTGTTTGAATTTACAGATTCTAATTAGACATTGACTTATAGGGAGGCATGACAGTGGAAAGAGGGAACCAAGTTTGCTTTAACACTAGCCTAGTTTCCCTTTTGCAGGAGAGCATAAAATGTGTCTGTACAACACAAATAGAGTTTTCTTCATCTCATGTTAATGCTAATTTTGCGACTGTGTCCAACTCTATCCTCAATTCTGCTGCTGGGGAAGTTTGTATTTTGTGTACTTTCTCACTGGGGTAAAGGGGCCCCTGCATATCATCAGGCAAAACAAACAAGAGATTGAGTAGTGCCGTTCATTTCTCATGCAACAGGATAACCCAAAACACAGAAGTATGGAAAAATAAATTAAACTGAGTTACAGGATCTGTCCTTAGCTGGTGCAAGAAAGAATCCTTGAGTACTGCTGCTGCAAAACTGTTCAGCATGTGTTTAGCTCCTGTGAGGGGTCCTATTAGGCCCTAACATGACAGACAGGCTTAAATACAGAAGACAATTTAAAATACACTTCTACATGTGACATTCTTCCCCTACTCCATTTTGTAAAAACAGGACAGCTACCAGTGATAATAATAGACAATCGTCAATTTGGAGCAGTCTCTTTTTTTGCTATATTGCTAAATTAAGTCTAGTATATTTTCCTGTGCTGGATGCTAAGCAGACAAGACTCTTACCTGGTCTAGGCAAAGAAGTAAGTTCTTTATCAAATTTAACATGTTAACAGGAATGGACAGTCTGACTCAGTTGGAACTACTGTCCTGAACATCTTCAGTGTTAGCGATATTAGCAATATATATCACATGTATATAGACAACACAACGTCAGTTTATTAGCAGTATATTAATCTAATGTGGCCCTGTTGGTAAAGGCAACTACATTAGCTTTTAATGCAGAGGCCAGCACCACTGAATTGCATTCCAGCTCAGAAAGACAAGTTGAACATGGCAATGTTCATGAGGATCTTCCAATTCTAGCTGGAACAGCAAATACAAGGTCCTATGAGAACAGTAGCCCAAGCGCAGAGAATCCAAAGCATGGAGAAATGTCTTTCTGAGCTGAAAATCTGGCTCAAGGAGGTTTGTTCATCCCTGCATGCAGAAAATTTGTTTTCTTCGAGGATTGCTAAATACAAGGTACTCGTGGGGAGGGGAAGGCGGGTGCATGCCTAAGGCATGCACTCAGACCTACAGAGCATCCAGTCCTTTTATGAAAATAAAAATTAGCTTGGCCAGCCTCATGCAGAGTTGCTGTCCTGTTTGAGGCAAACATGCAATTCACCTGCAATCCTCACTTTTCTCTGTCCGTGCCAGGGAACTGGCATTTTTAAATGTAATTACCAGGCACTAGGGAATAATTCCTCTGGTTGTCCCATCAAGGACAGAGTAGCAGAGGCTTCCCAAGGAGCTTCTTCAACAGGAAAGTGCAGGATATGCTCTTTATTTTTACAGGATCTTAATTCACCCGTATTAGACCGTGTGTAAAAGTAATGCAGCTGTGCTGGGCAGTCCTCAGCTGCAGAATTTGCTCCAAGGGCTGTTCCCAGTTAGACTCAGCCACACCCTGAAGGATGCTGGAAAAGTATCTTTGCTGTCCACAAAACATGTGCTCTTGAGTCATAGGTGACGGTCTTGATGAAGTGAAAGAACTTTTAACACTTCTACACACTTCCTTACAAAGGAGGCCGTCCATGACCCTGCGAGTCTGAGGACTGAGTTTCAAGATGTCATTTATCTGGACCATGTTTTTGAGTTTCTCTTTATTTTCTTAATTCCATTGAGGGTTTTTTTGCATGTTAATGGCGTGACATTTGCCAGGGAAAACATTTGCAGCAATAAATCTCATCAAAATCTCCACCAAAATCTCATCTATTTCTTGACATTAATTTCAATCCTTTCCACCGCAGCTGTCTCCCTGCAGGTTTCATCTTTGTGCTGGAAGACAGGGATTTGCTCATCCTGCTCCACTGCTCTCAGAGCAGCCTCTGGGTATTACATGATGGGAAGGCACAGAGGAAATTTTTGTATTTTTGTAGTTAAATGCAGTGGCATAATTTCAACATTGTTCCCCCTGCTTTGATCTTCTGATCTCTTTAACCAGTTCCTTACCATTCCTTGGTGATCCGTTAGCGCACTTATCCGACTAGCAGAACTCCAAAAAATCTGGGAATAAATCCATTGGCAGAACTGCTTTCCCTGCTTATGTAGACAGTCTACAGCAGACACATCTGTTTCACTGGCCCTTGGAGAGGGGACATTGTCTCTCTCCCTTCCATTGCACTGTCCAACCGTGGTAAAAGGAAAAAGCATGAGTGCCATGACAAAAGCAAACAGAACTTGTGCGCTAATATGGTTTTCTGCTTGGGCAGAAAAACTGTGTAGCTGCATCATTGAGCTCCCCAGGGAAGAAGCAGGAGATCTGCTATAGGTGTCAAAGAGCTGATGGCATCCTAAAAACCTCCCTCTTGGGCATAATTCTGTTAACTTGATTTGGAAATTAAATCAATTTGCAAGCCTATGCAATGAGTGTAAAACTGAACCTCTTAAAAATGTTAACGTTAAGATTTGCTGACAAAACCTTGGGGCAGCAGACAAGCATGTCTGGGGCACCCCTAAGGAGTATTCTGCTTTCCACCTTGACACACTGGATTCTTCTTTACCAAAATATGTGAACTGGACCCTGCACATGTTGAAAATAAAGCAGTGGAGCATCCCAAAGGGATTTTTTTTTTTTTTTTTTTAAAAAAAGGCAGCTTGTTTGTTTGTTTCCTTGCTCAGTTTTTTAAAGCCTGAAGTTATCATCCCGGGGGCAAACTGAGGGCATCAACAGGGAGACATACTGCTTTGTGGTGGCATGACTTGCTGAATTGATAAAATGCATGATGTTTCCTGACACATGCATATTCTTAGTAGCTGCTGATGAGACAGGATGAGTGGTAGTGCAAATGTTTGCTAACTTGGGGAGGGCTTCTGATATGGAAGGCATGCAGAGATATCTTTGAAGTCTGTCGTAGCCAGGCATGTTGATAACTCGGTTCAGTGGTGGATGTTCATTCTCCAAGGACATCTTAAAGACTGTTATTGAAAAAACCCAGGAATCATGTCATTGGAATCTTCTTCGTGTCATAGTGATCTGGAGTGCTGACCATCCATGTGGATCTCAGGGTTACAGGAACTCATGCGTAGGCTGTATCCTGCAATATTCAGCAACAGGACGTGAATTTAAGAGTTGACTCTAGACTACAGTTTGAAAAAGAGTCTTTTGGTTTCCCCTGACATGTTTTTCCATAAGCCTGCGAGAGGAACCGTAGTGGAATTATCAATTTGATAGCTTTCTGAGACAGCTTGGACTTTTGGGGAAGACACCTGTGAATATTTTTCCTCTTCTTTGGCCATCTCCTTTGTTTTTCCAGGCTTTCATCCAAACTCTATGAGTGCATTTTGATTCTTAGGTCAGTTATTCCCTGGTGAAAATAAATGTATTTAGAAAGTCATCTGGAAATCCTGATCAAATATTAAAAAATAAAAACACCACTGCCCTTCAGCTCACCAAAGCCTGGACCACTTGTGCCTCCTTTATTTTCTTTATGACCTTTACAAAACTTTTGGTAAGAAAAGGTGGCTGCTGTCAGACTAGCAACACTTCTCCTATCTGTGTCTCTCTGTTGGCGGAGGATGCTAATAGCAAAAGAGAGATAATTGTGCTTTAGTTGCGTTGTGCTTGTTCACAGAAGGAGGGGACAACGGATGCTTTTTTGTTCCCATGGCCTTCTAGATAAGTTTCTCTATAATGCCAATTAAGAGCGAAATAAGGAGTATGCAAAACAGATGACAACTGCTGCTTACCAGGAGTCGTTCTTTTGTGATTAAAACAATGGGGCCTTTAACCAAGGGTGCTCTTTTTGCTGCTGCAGTTTCCCGTGGTGTTGATTACATTTTGCATAGGCTTTGCTGCTGAATGGATCAAGCCTAGAAAAGTTTAAGATGATTGTGACAGTGGGTGCCTTCCAATTGTATATATATGCAAATATATGTGTTTATATGTATATGACTGTGTCTGTACACTTATGAAAAGCAGAAAGGAAAGTTGAATTAAGTTATTTTTAACCCTAAAAGTTATTTTTATTTTGTTTTTATTTCAAAGGTACCTATTGTATATACGGGGAGGAGTCAAGGGGTTTTTTTCTTCTCTTTTTACACATTTTGTTCTTTCTCCTTGTTTGTTAGTTTTAAGGGTAATTATTCACCAGGGCCTTTTCAACTGTCAAATGCAACAAAAGATAATCCGGCCTCTTCTCTTCCCTGCCCCCACACTTGCCCTTTTCTCCAACAAAAGCAGGCTTTTTTGGGGTTGGTCATCATTTCACAGGGATCCTTCTTGATCCTACAAGTTAGGAACACTCTTCAACTTTATATCAAGGTGACCTCTTATGAATGCTGGGAGACTTGGTATGTTGCAGCTGATGCTCTGCCCTGGGTGCTGCTGTCTCTGGACAATTGCCAATTTGACAAATAAATGCTCCAAAAGCTTTATTTTCCTTCAAGCAGGATTTCTAACTTACTACGTGAACTGATTATCAATTAATCTACAATGCATCCTCTGGCATTAGCCTGTCTCCATCTAAAACATGATCCTAACCATCGGCTTGGATTTGCAGCTGCATTTGACTGGGATGAGCCCTCTGACTTCCCAAATTGTGTTTTCTTTTTCATCCATGGCTTGCAGCTCCTTGCTGTTGAGGAAGCATACAGGGGAAAGAGCACTGCTCAATGCCAATGCATTTTGCAGACAGAATTATACTCCTTATAAACGGATCAATATATGACGATCTCCAGCTTCATGTAAATATTTGCTTAGAGACTAAATTGATCTTGTCCTAGTTTTGCCATAATTTAAGTCTATGAAGCTATAATCAAGACTCCTTGATAATAAAAAGAACCCATCAGCAATTATACTCATTCACTTCACCATATTCAAGGCTATTTCAGCATTTCACTGATAAACTCCTGTTTTCAATCAAATTTGCAACGTGGAAATCAACACTGCACACCAGTTAATGATGTTGGAGTGCTTCGTGTGTGGCATTTTGAAGCTATATCAGTGTGGAGATAGGAGTGATTTCTGAGGGGCTTTGATATGGAAACTAGATTTTACTAAAACTATACCTAAAACATTCTCTCAAAACTCAAACTGAGTCCTTGTGGATTTAGATGTACTTTTATATTTCTGAAAGTTTCCAGTAGCCAAATTTCTTGGAAACCAAAGCATCTAAGGATGCTTCTGTCATATATTTCTTATCACCGTGATCACTTAGCATTTTGTTATGAAATTATCTGGCAGTATGAGTTATATTAGAGACCCTACGCACTAAATGATAGATTTCCCATCCCCAAATGCTTCTGTTCTATATAGAAGAAATTAACTAAAAAGTATGTCTGTTAAGGAATATTATTTCTATTTTGCAAGTGGGGAGTGTGGCCTGAGGGAGATTTGTACTCTCACAGTGTTATGGATGAAGCCCTTTAAGGAAGTAAATTGAAGCATCCCAGAGTTTGTTCTGGTCCACGTTACAAGAGGGAAATTTTGTTTAAGCATTTGGGAAATAATGTTCACAATTGGTTTAGTAAAGCCCAGTCACAGGAGGAAACTTCCTCCTTGAAGATACTAAAAATTGGTTTGGGTGAGGGCCTGAGTCACTTGGTCTAATTCCATAATTATAATTAGACTCTACTTCAAACTCGGCCCTGTCATGAGCAGAATGTTGGACTAGAAGGTCTCCAAAGGTTCCCTCCAACCAAAGTTAGATTATTCTGAACTTTGGACTCCCTCCTCTCAACAGATGTGTTTATGCCTATACATATAATAAGAACCCAAAAGAAGGCATATTTTAATAAACAATAATGGGAACAGGTTTGTAGTTAGATGCTGGTAAGGACATCCAATGGAAAGTATCATGGGTTAGGCTCATTGGAGGAAAGGGCTAAAATCGCCTCACTTTCTCAGTGACTATGTGCTGATCATAAGACAAAGTTGTGTGTTTTAATGGTTTTTCATTATTGAAATTACTGTTATTTTAAATCATGGCATTTTCAAGGTTAACCCGTTTTTGTGGTTTAGCCCTGTCAGGCAGCTAATCCTTACACAACTGCTGGCTCACTTTTCCCAGGTGAAATGGTGGAGAGAACTGAAAGGTTAAAACTGCAAAAGCTCATGAGTTTCCATAAAGGCAATTTCCCAGGCAAAGCAAAAGCCATGTGCACAAGCAAAGCGAAATAAGAAATCCATTCATTACTTCCATCATCATGCAGATGTTTGGCCATCCCCAAGAAGGCAGGGCTCTGTCATATGTAATGGTCACTTGGGAAGACAAGCATAGCACCATACCAGCTACTGTGGAGAAATTTAACTCTATCTTGCCAAAAATTTATCCGTCTCCAATACTCTATCCATCACCAAAATATTTTCTGAGCTGGACTTGGCTTTACCATCCAGAGGTTTCATTGTCCTGGGACATATCCTAGAAAACATATCTGAAACATCTATCCTCATCCATAACTGTTAAAACTGCCTAAGAGTGCTTTACAAATACATGTGTCAAGAAATCCTCTGAATCCCTCCTGATACCTTGTTCATCATGTATGGTTGCACGGATTATTAAAATGGACTTGTGTTGGGAGTGCAGCACAACACACACTGAAGAAAGTCAATCTTTTAATCAGGTTTTAAGTTTTGGTTTAGTACTTGGGAGTTAGTTTTGATTTTGTTGTGGGTTTTTTCGTGCAAATGAAAGCTTTAGGTAGGTCAGGATATGACATAAATAATGAACAAATTTATAATCAAGTCAAGAGATAGCCTCAACCATTTCATTCCCCTTAAAGATTCCTGGGGACGTTTATAACCAGGCCAAATAAAGTCTGGTTTGATTCTTCATTTGAAATTCTTTCAAACTCCACTACACCCTTGTAGTCTTTGCTAATTCAGAAAAATATCTGTTCAGGACTTGCTTTTCCCCTCTAAACTGGCATTAGCATCCTATATGGATAAGATATATATTGTATACTACAGGGTGCACCTGTGCTCACCACACTTCCATCACTGCCTGAGTAGTTCATATTTCCTAAGAAGCCTGAAGCATCCAAAGCCATTAGCAACCCAAATGCATCATGCTCCCCTGGAGGAAGACAAATAGAATTAGACCTATTTTACAGATAAGAAAACTGGGGTCATTTCCCAGCTGATGTCTGAAGTTAAGCACCTAACTCACTGCTTTCAGCTGTAAAATGATCTAAGCACTGACAGCCCACAGTGCTGGCTCTTTACCTCCACTTTTCATACCCAAATGTTCAGCTCCTACTACCCCTTCCTGCTCCCCCTGTGCCTGCTGTAACAATATTTCAGGTTTAATTATCAGGAGAGCAGAGGCCCCTCGTAATTATCAAAAACTTGGTGAATGTGCAGCACTGTCTGTGTCCATTTAATGCCTGGCTTTGCACGTAAGGTGGCTTTTCTCAGGCTTGTCCCCCAAATTTGCTGCAGATAAATGATCTCTGACCAGAAGAATAGGAACTGCAGAGAAGTCTGGAGGCAGTCACCTGCTTGGTCTCAAAAAGGCCTTACAAACTGTTTTGCTGATAAAGCGAACAAATTGGTATTTAGGGCCTGGACTCTAAATCAAAGAAAACACATGGAAAAGCACTTAATAAGTAGCACTCATTATGAGATTATCACTGGCTCCAAAGCCTGTGGGGCAGGATCATATTCTCTTTCCTTTATCAGTTCCACCAATAGCTGGAGCCAACACTGATATGTGGTGTTGTCCCTCAGGATTAATTACCACCTCCTTATGGCTGATCATTAAAAACAAATGTAAAAGTCTCTGACCATTTATTTCCATAGGAAAATCAAGTGAAATAATTTTGATGTTAGTTTCCATGCCAGCATGCTGAGTGCAGTCCAGAGATTCTGCCCATAGAGGAAATAATGGATTTTGCCCAGCAATTTACAACTGGGGGTATCTTGACTGGTGCTGTAGAGACATGTGTGAGTCACATCACATCAGCACAGCCATCCTGCCCTGTGCGTGCCTGACCCCACTTCCTCTCGCTTGAGGGTCGGCTCCCAGCAGCCATGCTGGCACCAGAGATTAGAAACTCAGCTGCACAATAGCAGGTGGAGAGCTTTATTTTTTACTCACGATTAAAAAAAAAAATAAAAATATATACATAAAAAGGCAGTTCCTTGCTGTGTTGCTCTCTCCATGATCAGCAGTTGTCAGAGTGGAAAGGTGGAAGGGATGAAGGATTGTCGTCCCTTGCACGGAGGGTGATATCTTGTTTCTCAGAGCAGCTGCACAGCCCTTGGGAACTAAACAAGAGGAGATGGTTGTGTCCAGACATAGGGATGTAATGCATAGGAGAGCAATGCCAGAACAGTTCCTTCCAGTTAAATTAACCTATATTTCTTTTTTGCTTTTCCCAGTAGAATTTTCACAACCATTTTTATAGGATTTCAATAACCCCTTTCTGATTATAAGAAACTATGAATTTCCATTTTTCACAATACTGTAAAATAACAAATAGATGAGTAAGAGCTTGGGATCACCCCGCTTGTCCCTATTTCAGGCAGTATTCATCTCAGCTAAAAAGCCATAAGTGTCTCTTTCAAACTTCATAAAGAAAAAGGCATTTTAAATGTCCTGTTTCCTCTCACCTTCAGTGAACACATAAAACAGGGTGGCTAAATTGAGCACAAATGTGTAACTTTTTATTTTCTATCCATTAGGGGAGTCTAGAAAACTAACAAGGGGCAGCTGTCTTGTGAGATTAATCCCATTTCTTACATCCCCTGGGTTTCTTCCAGATATAGTCACCTCCAGAGGAGATTCATAGATCTTAATGGGGAAACCACCCTCAGGAATTTCCTTTCTATCTGCACCAATTAATGGAAGAAAATCCAGGCCAAACTATCTTCTTACCTAGACACGTCAGCCAGGTTGGGTGAGATGAAGCTGAACCTTACATTGCCCAAAAGTGATGTAGGTGTGAACACTGCCTTGGCATTGTCATGAAAGCATTTATACTGGAAAAGACCCTTAAGATCATTGATTCCAACTGTTCTTTGCTTTCCCCCAGACAAAGTCTACCACCTTACACTGTGCAGCTGCACAGCCAGCACTGTAGGAATGCTGTCTCTTAGATACCATATGGAAAATCATTTAAAATTAACCTCAGGGCTTCTTGATGAGTGTTGCACGTTGACTGATTGAAAAAAGACCTGTGAGTAAGTGATGGCTAATGGGTGTATTAATGAAAGCAGGACATACAACTTGAGAACATTAAGATAAGGGCCCTATTTCAAATACAAAGAAGATGAGATCAAGGTTGACTTGTTGTCCTTTTATGCTCGATGACTATTAGGGTATGTCATCCAAAGAGTGGAGAATTGATGCAACTCAGGAAAGATTGTCTTAAAAAGGAAACTAAAATCAAATAAAAAGCAGTAAAAATACCAGAATACAATGATATGAAAACCTGTCCTTTTCAAAGTATGCTCTTTAAAACCTCGGAGGAATTAAAGTTGTGTTTGAAGTCTTGTATTTCATACATTTGTATGTTCATCCCAGAGAACACATTATCTGGAGATGTTAAACGGAATATATTTTTTCAGTTTAATAAACTAATACCATATTGGCACGTTGATATTCCCAGATGTTGAATAATTTTGTGGGCTTGTTGAATACTTAAAAGACCCATGAAAGTTTTGGGACCTGAGGAATTATGGAGATTTAAAAAAAAAAAAATTGCCAATTCATAGAAGTAGAATTTGCCATGCTTTATTTTTTAGCTTTTGGCAGTGGAGACATTCACATTTTGGCTGGTCACCCTGGACCTTATCTACCATCAGTGAAGGTAAAAAGCCTTCTGCAGAGCTCTTTAGCTAATGTATTTTATATGTGTACATTAGGATAGGGTGAATTGCACCTGTAAACCCTATGTAGATAGCGATACTACAGACATTTTAATGAGGGTGGAAAATTTGCACCCTTTTCATTATTTCAACTAAAGTCTGATGTTATTGCGTCACACAGATTTGCAGACTCAATCATTTACCTTTGTCACGTCGATTATGCATCTTCTACCCAAAATAAATACAGGTATCTATCTTTGATGTCTAATTACACTGATGAGTGCAGCTCATACTTTTGTTCTTTGTCTCGGCATTGCTTTTTAACCTCACAGGAAGATCAATGCTATTAATCAGTCCTGTTAGCCTTAAATTTAAGTCACAGTGTCTCCTAGATAAGTTTATGGGAGTTCAGGTTGTTCTTTGCTTCTCATGAATGGACTATGGGGAAGGAGAGATCTCACGGAGTTGAAGAATTTGAAGGACTCACATTCTGATGGTCTGAATAAGAATTACTGAGAATATTACAGTAAACAATCTATTTCCTGAGGAGGCATGAGAAACTCTTCCTGAATAGTTGCCACTTTCAAACTATTTTCCTCTCCACAAGATTTAAAAAGAGACATTTTTAAATAACATAACACACCTCCTCTTCAATTGGGAAGCTGAGACGGAGTGTGGGTAAGTGGTTTTGAGAAAGCATTTTCCTGAATCAGTGTTGAAACTGCAGATAGTACAGAAAAAGAGCCTAACTCCCAGAAACAAAATTGCTCTTTTCCTGGGGACTCTTGTGACTGGTCACAAAAGCAACACACATTAAGATTTCCAAAAACTGCATGTTAAAAAAAAAAAATGCAACTAGCTAAGCTTCTGTAATTCTTCGTAAGTAGTGAAGATTGGATGTGAATTTAAATACCTAATTAGGGATGTTAGACAGAAAGAAGGATGCTAGAGTGGCTGTGATGATCTGAACTGTGTAATATTTCCGGTTCATATTTAAAAAGTGGGTAAAACGTTGCATGCTGGTGGCCAAATGCCAGCTTAAGTATCCCTCTCCTCTGCAAGTTCTGTGTGGATATGGTGGCTAGTCCTCCACACCTTGCTAAGAAATGGTTTAGGAAGATTCCTTCATGGGCTTTACTACAGGACACCTTACCTCTCCTCTGTGGTGACAGAGGATTTGTGACTGCCCCCTCCCTGGAAGCGTTCAAGGCCAAGGATGGGGGATTGAGGAGCCTGTCTGGTGGAAGGTTTCCCTGTCCATGGCTGGGAGATTGGTCCCTTCCAACCCAAACCATTCTGCAGTCCTAGGACAGCAGAAAATACGGCAGGAGAGACATCATTCCATGGGCCATATCCAAACTCACGGGCCATATCTTGATCTGATATGCTGCATCAATGTCCAGTCATAGCTTTCTTTAACATTTGCATGTACATATATCTATATGGACTAGAGTTCTTAAAAATAGACACACACATGCACACCAAAAAACACAAACCTTTTTGGCATTTATACATATAAGGCCAATTTTACTGGCAAATATTTTGCTTGGCACAGATTCAGCATGTACTAATAGCTTAATAATTTTGGCAGACACACCAATGAAAAATGTTACTGAACCAGACCCAATTATGTGCATAAAATGTAAACAGTTGTGTCTGCTGGGGATAACGGCAGTATGTTGTCAAGCCACGTCTGTAAATTACATATGGTAGATTGGTCTAAATTTGGTTTTGACAAACGACCGTCTGATGAGGTTGTTTCAGGGCCACACAACGGATGGAAGGACATTATCAGCAGACCGCAACACCAGCATGGCTTTTGTTCCAGCTCCTGGACCAGCTTTCCAAACTTTGGCAGCTCTGATAAAAGTTTCAGCCTGGTTTTCTACAGTTTGGTTTCAGTAGACCCTCCACAGTGTCCTCACACTTTAGTTATAATGACTTAATGCTTGATAATTATTTCTCATTCTCCATATTAGACATCAGTGGATTAGCTATTTAGGTTATTTCTTACTCTGGAAAAATTCCTGTGGCACTGGCAGAAGCTGAAGTTTTACAGCAAAGCTTTGAGAGCACAACAAAGTCCTTTCTTACCTCTTTTATGCACCCCTTTTGCTAAGCTGGATATACATATGCCGTTGAAGCTTCTATTCAGCCCTTGCAAATGCCCTTGCAACTCTGGAAACTGGCTAAAAATGCTTTGAGAAGAATCTGAGTTAAGTCTGAGCTACAATTAAAGAATGGCCATGATGAAGGCGGAGTGGGTGGCCACTGGAAAAAGGGAGAAAAATAGCGAAGCTTTTCAGAACATGGCTATGAGAAGACCCCTCCAGCCCAGCACCTGGTGAAGCCATCGAGCGTGCCCTCCCGACAGCTTAAATTAGAGTAACACTGCCACACAGCAGGCTTCTGCTGAAAGCAGGCAGGGAGGGAAAAGTCTTAAAAAGAGCCTTTTCTGATGCATTCAGGTAGAAAAGTGTAAAGTAAATAATGAAGCCGGAGGGCAGCGCACAAGAGCATGACTTTGCATTCCTTTCGTGCCCGCTGCCACATAGCTCAAGGAGAGCACAGAAAATGAACTGCTGAAGGATGCCGAGAGCTCTGCTCTGGCTTTGCTGAAAGCCAGCATCAACAGGGAAAGGAAGTTTGGGCCATTTGGAGCATAGCCTGCCACCAATCTCTGTCCTTATGAGACTTTGCCAGAGAGCCTATAAACATGCATGCTTCAGTAAGTGGCATGTTATAAATATGGGTGAGTATCAGTATTGCTGTAGAAAAGCAAACAAGCTATTATGTATCACCACCTTTCTATGATCAGTGTATTCTTGTAGAAGTAGGTAGTTATTAGGAGAGATTGTTGACAGGGCTTTGTCCAGCTTTGTATGAGTAAGCTTAATTTTTAAATAACAATGGCTTATTATTCAGTCATTCCTACAACATTTTCATCGAAAATTCCCCATCTTTAGAAGCCAATTTACTTCCTTAGCTTCAAAGCAACATTGCATTAATTGTTTCTTCAGGTATTCACTGATATATGCAGAGAAAACAAAAGCAAATTATTGGTATTTTTAGCTTGAAAAAGTGGTTTTGGTATTGATTCTATTACATTTTTACTTATATATAGTTATACGCATTGTAAAATACATCTGTAATAAGGAACGAAAATTGAATATGGAATAATAGTTATATGGCACAGCAAATAAGGAAATGACTCACTTTCTGTTCAGCGCAATGATTTTGAGCCAGATGATATAAGAAAAAGTTAAATTATGGGTTTGGGTAAACTCTTTATGGGTTTAGTTTAACTCTTATAGTGTTACTGATACAGAATGAGTAATCCTGATGGGGCATGATTAAACTTCAGGCACAGATTCATTAGAGAAGATAGGGCCAAGACCAACATTCTTCAAATAGAGGAAGCTGTTTGTTTATTGAGATTGACTTTAGTGCAGTGTTCCTTCTCCTCCATGAAATGACGTATAATGATTTCCAGTGTGCTTTAAATGAACATCTTCCTTGTCCTGATGCACTTTCTCTTCTGAACTAGGCTAATGGGAAATGAAAAGTAATCATACTATGGGACTTTCCTGAGATCACACTCTCTGTTTGTGTCCTGAATCTCTACTACATTAGTAAAAATCAACCCCCAATGATAAATGCATTGGTCATAACTCCTGAATCTGATTTTATTTGTTTGTTAGCTGGGGAACTGATGGGAACTCTCTCTTTATCCTCAGTGCACAGTCAGTGTGTGGAGCAGGAAACTGGGCAGTTATTGCATGTGAAAAATACGTCTCACAGGAATTCTTCCAAAGAGGAATGCAGGACTACCTTGAATATAACACTGTTTGTACGTGGAATTGGCACCCAAAGCAGGAATCTTAGAGAATCACTCTCAGCAGGATTTGAATGAGGAAGAAAGACCAAGTCCATTTTCAGTTACCATCCTTGCATTTAGAGTTTTGCACAACTCTGCATCTTCCTTGCCATTCAAAGTTTATTCCTTTAATTTCTCTTTCCCAAAAAGATAATTCCTGTCCTTTTCCATTTTCAGTAGTGACTTACTCTAAATGTAGATCTTCATTTTCACTGGGGAGACATCTTTTCTTTCCTGGTAGGTACTTCCATATGTTTATATGGAGCTATATGTTAGCTGTATGCTCCTGAAGAGACATCAATAATAGATTTTTAAGAGACAAAAAAAACCCCTCAAAATGGAGATTAGAAACCTTGAGAGAGCTGTTTTAACATCAGAATATAAATCAGATGCATTTCAATTTAACACATGTAAGGAATTTATATTCTGGTTTTGTTTTAAATTGTTGTGTAGGACTGGCTGGCTAGTTGCTTTAATATGAAAAATAATGTTTACGTATGTACAGGTAGGTATAAAATATACAGATTAAAAGGGGGAAAATCCAGTGGAGAAAGGTATTGGGAGTAATAAGCATTACTCCTTTCTTGACAGACAACCCAATTTATTTCTCTGGGCAGCATACATGATGCAGAGATCATTATAGTACTCATTATTTTCTAGCATATGGTAGGAGAAAACTAACTTATAGATTGCATTGCCTTCCACCTCTAACATCACGGCAAACTCCAGTAGTTATAACCTGCTCGACTGAGCCATTTAAATAGGGAGCAGTGGCAAAGTCCATCAGGGATTTTCAAATACGTGAGGAGTGTCTGATTGCACAGTGACCTGATAGCACAGTGCAAACATCAATAGACTGGTCATCAGCAGGACTGATTTGCAATAAGGCTGAATCCTGTCCCTTTGAAGGAGCTGATGTGTTTGGCTAGACCTACAGCCATTCTTTTATCCTATACTTACTTACTGATTTTTATTTTCAAATATCTGTAAAGATTTTTCGTACGAGCTGCCCACATGCTGTTGACTGACCATTGTTTGGGGGTGAGCAGGTTAAAAAAAAAAAACAACCACGAATATTCATAGACAGAAATTTTTGCCAAACATAGAAAAAATATTTTTAATAGAAGAATTCTTATGGTTCAGACTTAGAAAGCAGAAATCTGCCAATACCTTTACTCATCATACCCAAAGTTCAGTTTCTTTCATGATTACCATTAAAAATCTGAGCTTGGCTGCCTATTTCATGACAATCATTCATCTGCTGAAAGTTCTTGCTCTACTTTAGACAGAATCTGGAGTCTGCGCATACCTCAAATATAAACATGCAACTTCCTGATGTGTAAATTTGGGGATCTGAATCCCAGTCACTACTTTGGAGATAAGATACACTCAGAAATTTTAAGTAATTTTCTATGATTGGAAATGATTGGTGACTTTTCTATGATTGGACTTACACTTCAGAAATATCCTAACAGCAATATTTGGTGACTTGCTGTAGGACCTGGGGTATTCCCAGACATCCTTTCTTCCTTCCAATTTTACTATGAACTGGAAGGTTTTAAAGAGCAATTTTGCAGTACAGTTCCCTGCTAAAGTCCCAAGGAATATTTACTAGAAAACCTAGCAGATGTTGCAGTGGCACCAAATCACAGTTGTGCTCAACACTGTGCAAACTTATAGTAAGATACATATCTGGCCTTGAAGAATATGTTAACATAAACAGGGAAAAGCCAGAAAGGCTGTAGACAGTAACAGCCCAGGGAGGAAAGCTCTGAGCTCCCTGGTAACATCCAATCCTTAAGTTTGCGGTCATTAACTCAATTAACTATTGCTCATTAACTGGATTAACTGACTGACTGGAAAGTGCGTCTTCGACAGAGCTGGCTGATGTGCCAGGAACACTGAGAGTCTCACAAATTTGTGAAAGAATTTTCCCTGCATGGTATCAGCAGGAACGACAAAGCTTTTCTAAAAAAAAATGGCAGGTGGTCCATTGAGGAATTTTCCCAAAATATTTGCCACCCTTACAGGGGATTTACAACACTGGCCATGCCCTTAGTCTGCCCTGGTTTTTATTG
This sequence comes from Anabacerthia variegaticeps, assembly GCA_035583185.1. Taxonomy (NCBI): domain Eukaryota; kingdom Metazoa; phylum Chordata; class Aves; order Passeriformes; family Furnariidae; genus Anabacerthia; species Anabacerthia variegaticeps. The sequence goes on along the minus strand of JAWWEW010000001.1, from coordinate 30,938,148 downwards.
GTGATCCAGCATAGATTTTACCTCTTGTGGTTATAGGTGCTGAAGGTCTTTCCATTGTTACACTGTCTAGAGGAGTGATTTACAACTTCTGCTCAGGGTGTGTGAGTGGATGTTTTGTGGGCAAGGGCTTGGCTTTGTTGCTGAATAACCCAGTATTTGCATTAGGAGCCTTCCTGCCAAATCAGGCATCTTTGAGGTGGGGTTCCTGCGTCTGATGTGAGCTACGCCAGTCCCTGGGGGAGAGACGGATCCATCAGAGTGTCTTAATTTAGGTAGGTCTTAGAATTTGATATAATTGTCTGTGACTGTAGGGGCCTAAACATGAAGGCATTCCCTTCTGGTACTCAGGGAGATAATGATGACCTATGAATGGTGCTGTAGCTCTTTTCTACCATTTCTTTCTCTGTTTGCTAAAGAATAAAACAATAGAGTGTGAAGTTTTAGCTCTCCTGTGAGCTTAACCAATTACTGTTTTCCTTCAAGCTATATAAATTGTGTGCATTTAATATTTAGTTATCTCCAGACTGTTTACACTAATTTTCATTTATACAATGCATCTACTAACAGAGGTAGAGTGCATTTCTTTTTCTATTTCTCTTTTGAATGAAAGCCTTGAGGGAAGCCTGCAGTTTTTGATCATGCTCCACTTTGATGTAAGCAAATGTTTAAGTTATGTTCTGGCAGAATGTCTGAGATTCGTGTTCATGAATGATGCAGGATTTGTCCTCCTTCCTGAGTTGCTCTATTTATAGCCACAACTGTTTTTATTTTCCATGCAGTCATGAGAGAGAAGGTGAGAAGTCCTTTGTCTAAGCACAGCTAAGTTTGTTCTCATGCTTTGCTGTGTTTTATATTCTTCCATGTTGCATTTCATCCGTCTATCTATAGAACAGATAAAGGTCCTTTCCCAGCCCTGGCCTCTGGGGACTCAATTCTCTACTGTTCTGTGGTGCTCCACAGGATCACGTACTCTGCAGTGATGTGGCTGCAAAGAGCCACCAGGGAAAACAATGAACCTATTTCTGTGTTCACAGAATCACAGAATAACAGAATCGCAGAATGGGTAAGGTTGGAAGGGACCACAATGAATCATGTGGTCCAACTTCCCTGCTCAAACAGAGTCATCCTAGAGCACATCAAATGGTATTTTGTACAGACACTTTAATATCTCCATGAGAGAGAATCCACAGCATCCCTGGGCAATCTGTTCCAATATGTGTGCTTGGCACCACCAAGAAGCGCCTGGGTCCATCCTCTTGACACGTTCCTTTCAGATACTTATATGCATTGATGAGGTCCCCTCTCAGTCATCTCATCTTGAGGCTGAGCAGGCCCAGTTCCTTCAGCCTTTCCTTGTAAGAGAGATGTTCCAGTCCCTTAATCATCTTTTTTGTCCTCCACTGGACCCACTCCAAGAACTCCACATCTCTTGTACTGAGGAGTCTAGAACTGGACACAGCACTCAAGAATGCTCCTCACCAGGGCTGAGTAGAGGGGCAGGATCACCTCTCTTGACCTGCTGGCAGTGCTCTTCCTAATGCACCTCAAGATATCACTGAGCTTCTTGGCCACGAGGGCACACTCCTGGCTCATGGACATCTTGTTGTCCAACCGGACCCCCAGGTCCTCCTCCACAGAGCTCCCTTCCAGCTGGTTGGCCCTCAGCCTGTACTGCTGCATAGGATTATTTCTCCCCAGATGCAGGATCCTGCATTTGCTATTGTTGAATTTCAGAAGGTTCTTCTCTTCCCATCTCTCCAACGTATCAAGGCCCTTCTGAAGGGCTGCACAACACTCTAGGATATTGGACGCTCCTCCATGTTTTGTGTCATCAGTAAACCTGCTGGAGAGGCACCTTCCCTTCAACCAAGTCACTGATGAATAAGCTAAAAACCACTGTGCCTGGTATTGAACCTTGAGTTCCCGTAGAGCATGTTTAGTCTGCTGACCTAGGCACTACTGCTGGTTTTGCAAGGGTGTAAATTCAAACCGGCCTCCATTTGTACACAGAAGAGACCAAATCACAAACTCTGGTTGTTTTGGGTTTTTTTCCCCAGCATTTTTTTTTTGTTTGTTTGTCTGCTTTCATTTTTGCTTTTTTCCTTTCAGAGGTGCTCTTTGTCCTGTTAGACAGCAATCCAAAGCTGTGGTTGGCTGTGTTAGAAGCTGGGATGCTGTGATAAGGTTGTGCAGGGTGCTAAGAATGGGCAGTCATCCTCCAGGGGAGGATGTGCAGTTTTGAGCTGCTGCTGGCTAGTAGGAAAGGAGGCAGGATTTCTTCCAAAGGACATGTCTTTGGTGGGTTCGGTGCATTGCTTTTGCAGCATTTTGCAGCATGATCTGGATGGTACCTTAAAAATTACCAAGTTCCAACCTCCATTTGATGGCAAAGCTTCCATTTACCTCACAAGGGGAATGAAAACTATCTATGCCTGGCAGAAACGATGAAATACAGTAGGATACTGGTAAGGATTTAGTGCCAGTGCACCTGGCTCTTTTGTCAAATACAATCCCTGCTTTCCCATATCTTTCTGTGATTCAAGATTTCTATAAATGTTTGCACTGATGGGTATATTGGACCCTTGGCGGCTGGAATCTGACCAGGAGATACCTTTTGAAAGGGTGGTAACAACAAAATGGGTTTTTCACAGTTCACACTCAACAGTCAGTTTGCCTAATCAAGGCAGAAGAAGGTGGCATCAGATACCTCCACAGCACAGCTTTGTCTTTAGGATGAGAACATTAGGAAGTAAACTGAACATAGAGGGTACTTTCAGGGACACAATAGCTAGATCCAAGAAAATGTGACAATCAAAGGCTTAATTAAAAACAAGTGACTCAGAAATGCAAGTTAGAGAAGAACCCAATAATTAAGTTTTATGTAACGGAACAAAAGCTTTGCAAATCCTGCAGAGTTTGCTTTGACAGGATTTTAGAATCATATAATCACAGAATGGTTTGGGTTAAAAGGAACCTTAAAGATCATCTAGTTCAGACTCCTTTGCCATGGGTAGGGAACCTTCCACTGGAGCAGGTTGCTCAGAGCCACATCCAACCGGGCCTTGAACACTTCCAGAATGCTGTCCTTTTCTCCTGCTTGATTCTGTGAAGGATCAGACCTGTGCCTGAAGTTTGTAAGTGGGTTTGTTTTCCAACTCGTTTGTATTTCACCATTTCTCCTGCTTTTCGCTTTGGGAATCTGGGTTTCACTAAGGCCAGTACTCAGATCGCACTCAGTGTCCAGGGAAACTATCTCAGACAGATGGGGAGAGCTTCAGTGTCTTGGTGCTTCATCGCCAGTTTTAGAGAGCCCTCAGTGGAGATCCAGCTACTAAAAAGATATTTTGCAGTCTCACATCTCATAAGTTTACTCCGCTAAAAGAAGCACACATTTTCTGAGCACACTGCATTCTAACTCTTCACTTTGTTGGCTGTGCTTTAGTACTCTGCATGGTAGTTTGACATTTGAAGTCTCACAGTTATCGTATTTCCAAATAGAAACTTATGGTCTGACTTACTGTTTCCCAAACTTTTGAAAGTTGCCTTTCACCTAGTTAGGTGGTAATGTCAATCTGCTTGAGGGCAGGAAGATTCTGCAGAGGGATCTGGACAGGCTGGATTGATGGGCCAGGACCAGTGATATGAAGTTCAACAAGACCAAGTGCTGGGTCCTACACTATTGCCACTATAACCCCATGCAGTACTACAGGATGGGGGAAGAGTGGTTGGAAAGCAGCACAGCAAAAAAGGACCTGGATGTGCTGTTTATGAGCTACTGAACATGAGCCAGCTGTGTGTCCAGGTGGCCAAAAAGGCCAATGGCATCCTGGCCTGTATCAGCAATAGTGTGGCCAGCGGGACCAGGGCAGTGATCATCCCTCTGTACTCGGCACTGGTGAGGCCACACCTCAAGTGCTCTGTCCCTTTCTGGGCCCCTCCATTCAGGAGGGACACTGAGGTGCTGGAGTGTCCAGAGAAGGACAAGGCTGGTGAAGGGTCTGGAGCACAAGTCCTGTGGGGAGTGGTTGAGGGAGCTGGAATGTTTACCCTGGAGAAGAGGAGGCTCAGAGGTGACCTGAAAGGACCCAGCTGGGGGTCAGTCTCTTCTCCCAGGCCACAAGCAACAGGACGAGAGGACAGAGCCTCAAGCTGAACCACAGGAGGTTCAGGTTGGATATCAGAAGGAATTCCTTTATAGAAAGGGTGATTAAACATGGGAATGGATCACACAGAGAGGTGGCAGACTCACCATTCCTGGAGGTGTTTAAGAATAAAGACTGAACTTAGTGCCGCAGTCCAGTTGACAAGGTGGTGTTTGGCCAAAGATTGGACTTAATGACCTCAGAGGTTCTTTTCCAACCTAATCAATTCTGTGATTCTGTGATTCACTACACTGGAACCTCTACTGAATCTTTTTGAGACTAATTCCTGACTCTAATCTCTCTGGTTTGTTTCCCTACCTTCTTTTAATGATCATTTATATATATATATATATATATATCCTCCTTTTTTTTTGTGCTATTGTTCAAACTTGGGAAAGTTCTTATCCACTTCATTATTGCTTGTTGAATATAGTTTGAACAGACTATTCCTGTGCCAGTAAGCAGAATTTATAATGTCATTTATATAACATGCACTATTAAATATTGACAAGTGCTGCTTTTGAAGGTTACCCACTTGCTATTGACCTGCCCAAGGTCAAACATCAGGGCAGTGGTAGAGTGCGATATGTCACTTACCTGAGTGCCCCTGCCTCTGAAACCCTTTCCCAAATCTCTGGCAGACAAGCTAAGTCAGGTAACAAAAAAATATATTAAAGCACACAGCAAGTGTAGGTTCTGGGAAAGGACTTAAATAGGGCCTTTTTTAGAAACAACTGATGACAGACATCTGCTCTAAGGAAAGAATAGAGACTAGGCTTAAGAAGGACCAAGAACTTTACAAAGGACTGGTGTTGTTGGTGATAGTGAAATACCACAAATCTAAAACTAAATACCCCAAAGAAGTTAGGGGACTTGCTATTTAAGATGTTTTACAGTGAGCAAGCCCAATGGACAATACAAAGAAAGATCAGACCCTCATTTCCCCTTCCTTCTTTTTTTTTCCTCAAAGGCAATACTGATGAATGCTGATCAAGAAATAATAGAGAGCAGAAGCCAAAAGGCACAGGCTTCCCAGCAAGCCTTTGAATCTTGACCACCTCTGAGATTTGTCTCACCATGTTGCAGATCTGTGAGAGTCAACAGCTGTGTTTTCCCTCCCCTCTCCCTTGTGAAAAAATAAAATACAATAAGAAAAATGAGCAAAGGGAAGAAACCATGTGGAGAGAGAAAGGGGGGAACATTATATGGGCACTAGAGACATCAAGGCTGTGTACATCTGTGAGGCACAGTTCTCTAAGCCTCATGATTGTAGCTGCAGCACCATGAGTGTACTCAACAGGGTTCTTCTTGAGTTTCAGTTAATATAATTTTAGAAGCACTTAAAAGTGCTGAAACCCATTGGAAATAAATCTGAAATAACCCAGTGGACTTATTTTCCTTGCACCAGCTTCCACCTATAAAATAGTATACACAAACATCCCATAACAGGAGGCTAGATCATGTTTCCATTTACATGAGTGGAATGAATGCCACATGATTCCATCACTAAATAGCATTAAAATATTCAAGAATGTCACTCAAAGAATTAAATAGCAAAAAAGTTTATTATTTTTATTTTTTTCTAATACGTTTGGATTTTTTAGCTTACTGCTTCATTGCAGTAAAGTGTAATGATGAAAGCAACATGAATACCAAATGAAACTATTTATGTTCACAACCTTCCTAATGCAGCAAAATTTAATTGCATAAACACAAATCTAATGCAAAGGTGAATGAGGGTGCTCTATGTACTTTGTTTTTCAAATATACTCCTGAGAACATCACCGATCCTCTAATTCTTCTATTCATTTCCATGTCTTGGCAATAATACCTGGTGGTAGTTCAATACAGAAGTGTGATGATACTTTGTTTTGAAGAAAGCACACAGAGTTAGGGATTGTTATATCAAATTTTGCAAGACTCATGTAATGTGTGCTTATCTTTCATTTACTTCACACTAGCTGAATAAATTGCCACTCTCTGTGGTTTAATCAGGCTGTGCTATGGATCATGCTATCAAACTAGAAATAAATGAAGGTGGATTAATTAAACAGTAAAGGAACATGTCCAAACACTCAGCTGGTGATTTCTTTTTTTCTGTTTTTCTTTCTGTGTTATTGAAAGAGCAGTGCTGTACAATTGAACTTCCACTGTAAAATACTATCGACCCTTTTTCGCCACCTTCCCTCTCCTGTGTTTGATTTTGTAAAATTAAGTAAAAATCTGTCAGATGGGAACTGTGGGCAATGGCTTTCCATTTGCATTTGTTGTCACCAGCTACATGTCTTTGGTCCTCTCCCTGCTCTTCCTCTCCTGGACAGCTCCTTTCCAGCCCTTTCCAATGACTGGACACATATCAAATACGCAATGAAACTAGTTTGATCATGAGATTAACCTTTGTTATCCTCTCTTTTTCCTCCTTTTTTTTTTTTTTTTTTAAAGGGAAAGCTATCTTACATCCTTCAAATGCTCTTCAGGTCTACTCAGTAGCACACTAATGAGCTTGTCAAGGGGTGTCTTTTATTGGCCTCACAAATCAGCTCATATAAGATTTCCATGCCACTTCTCAATTTTGTGTACACAGTATGCTTTCCACATGCAAAGTCCATCCATAGCAAAGGGTGGAGGATCTGGCTGCCATTATTAATTGACTGAAAATGGTTGTGAATCTTTCAAGTGACTGGTGTGCATTTGAGTAATTACGTTTTCAATTTGTGTGGCAGGGGCATATACAGCTGATGCTGAACTGGGCTTGTCTATGACTGTCTCCAGGCTGCCATGAGAGCTTTCATGCAGCTGCAGAACCACTTTGAATATTTCATTCTGCATCCTTCTCCAGGCAACACAATCTATAATAATGATAATTGTTACCAGATATGAACCATTGATTGCATCCCATTTTGGCAGGACATACGTAATAAAATCAGAATATGAGGATGTGATTTTCAATACTGTGTCCGTCTCACTCACACCATCAGTGGAAGGATTGTTAGTGCAGGTATAGTCCAGATATGCCTAGAGATTAAACACGTCCAAAAAACATGAAACAAGGTTTATTATTTTTTTTTGCTAACTATTTCAGCAGATTATATCTTGTGCTTATCTGGATAACTTATCATATAAACACAGAATGGTTTGCATTGGAAGGGACCATAAAGACCATCCAGTTCTGACCCCCCTGCTATGGACAGGGACACTTTCCAGTAGACCAGGTTCCTCAAAACCTTATCTAGCCTGACCTTGAACACTTCCAGGGACAGAGAATCCACAGCTTCTCTGGGCAACCTGTGCTAGTGTCTCACTTCCCTCCAGTAAAGAATTTCTTCCCAATATCTTATCTAAAACTGCCCTCTTTCAGTTTGAAGCCATTCCCCCTTGTCCTCTCACTCCATGCACTTGTCAAAAGTCCCTCTCCAGCATTCTTGTAGCCCCTTTAGGTACTGAAAGAGGCTCTGAGGTCTCCCTGAAGCCTTCTCTTCTACAGGCTGAACAACCCCAACTGTCTCAGTCTGTCACTGTAAGACGTGCTTCAGCCCTCTGATCATCTTCATGGCCCAAAGTTGTCTGGAGGTGGATTTATTTAAAAGAAAGCATTTGCAGCTGTGCAACACTGAAATCCATGTGAAGATGGAGGCCACAGACTATCAGCTGGAGGATAAACTGACGTATTTTTTTCTTGACTAAATATTCTAAAAAAAATATCAGTAAAATTACCAACCAAGAGTAAATGTCTTCCCTTGCTAGGCTGGGAATAGAGTTACAACACATTTACACTCCCATAAATGAGAACAAATTTGGCCCTTCTTAATTAATCCTGGGTCATAGTGAGGCTTCGCAGTTCTTTACTCTGGAAAGCTTGAAATAACTTCTAAGAACATATTTTAATTGACAAGTGTCTTCATTGCCAGAGAGGGGTATAACATGAAAAGGGTATTAACACCCAGCCGCACTCCAGAGGAAATTTAAGACACAAACTTACTGTACATCAGATAAAATCTGCATTACTGCTCACAAATGTGGAATTTCATTGTCTCCACTAAGGCTAAGCAGTGCACATCTGCCAATTAAACATCTCTCCATTCTGGTGTCCTCTCTGTAGTCATGGGTCTGTTCGCCCTGACTCATTGTTACTATTGAATTAGTGCAGTTGGAGCTGAACATCTTCAGAGTCAGCAGAGTATTTGCTTCCTCCCTGAGGGTACTACAAAGCTGGAACAAGCTGACAGTTTCCAGATCTCCAATGAATATGCCTCACAAAAGCAAGAACACTAGGATAGTTTGAAGCTTAGGGATGTTACTCGGTGGCTCTGATTCTCCTCTCCATCAAAGCTGCAATGAGAAGCACCTCCGGCCTTCAGTCAAGTTATCATCTCAACTGCCCTCCCGGGCTGCCTTCCAACAACTGTTGTGGTAAGTTAAGGATTATTTAGGGCCCTTTACAAACTGCTGGGGATTGCCATCGATTAAGGAACCCAGACCACACTCAATCCAAGTAACAAGCAGATGTTTGGATTGGAGAGAGACTTGGACAGCAGTTCTGCAGCTCCAGAGGTTTTCCTTACAGAAAATTGATCTCCCAATGCTAAGGCTATGAATTTAGGCTTGATTTGGGTTAATGAGGCTTTCTGATTGTATGGAAAGTATTTCAGCATTGTGATATGGGTATGGATCTCCACTAAATGGAAACAGCTTGTTTTCTTTTTCCATTCAAGTCCTGAGTGGTGGCAAAGTGGTTAGGAGCATGGTCTACATCTCCTTTATTTGGTCTACTGAGAAGCGAAGGCTTTTGAAATCATTAGTACAGATTTATCTACCTCCATTAGCAATTAACCTGTATAGTAAACCTAAGAAGTGGAAGAGAATCTACCAGGCTATTCCATCCCCAATCCAACATAAGACTGCTCATTTTTATACAGCACTGTGTTTCTATAGTATTTTGGGTAGTCACAGAATCACAAAATGGATAAGGTTGGAAGGGACCTCTTGGGGGGGTCATCTAATCCAACCTCCCTGCTCAAGCAGGGTTGTCCTTGAGCACATTGCACAGAATTGCATCCTGACTTCTTGGTTATCTCCACCGAGGGAGACTTGATGACCTCTCTGGGCAACCTGTTCCAGTGAGCAGTCACCAGCACAGTAAAGAAGCTCTTTCTCATGTTCAGGTCAGTTCAGGTTCACATCAAATGCATTGGGTTTTTTTTATTGTTATTATTTATTTTATCCAACTTCCCTAAGGAATCCAACCGTTAGGAAAATATTTCATTATGTTAATCAGAAATTTCCTTTTTTTAATCAAATCTTCTTCTGAACTGAAGAATAACACTGATATCTTTTTTTTTTGTCTTGAGCTTGAATGCTTCAGATTTCTGTAGCTTTTTATAACTGCTTTTTTTTCAAACTGCTTGCCAAACTGCGTATGTTTATTGCAGATGTTTAATAGACCAGTTCTTCTTACCTATTCCCTTTAAGCTTTACCATAAGTATATCCACACCGATATACTTTTGGTAACCACCTAGGGATATATGACACACTTCAAACCTGCTCTTAGCAGAGTCATGTAGAGAGACACACACACTTCCCTGCTGTAGGAGGTAGAAATGAAACTGTAAAGAGTTGATGATGACACCAATCTATGAACTAAATAGAAGGGGTCACTCTGCCTTCCCCATCTGTCCTCCCAGAAACACTTTAAATCAAATGTAGAAAGCAGCATCACCACTGTTACAATTGTTCATGTTCTGTAGTTTGACTGTGATGTAGGACTGTAATACAGAGAAAAAAAACCCATCACAGTTTATTTTTAAAATGCTGGGGAGTAGCAAAGCAGCTGGAACATCTGCTGAAAACAGTGAGACCTTGGTATTAAAACTCAATATTTCCCATAGCAGAAATCATCATAGAATCACAGAAAGGTTTGGGTTGGAAGGGACTTTAAAGATCATCTAGTTCCAACCCCCTGCCATGAGTGGGGAACCTTCCCCTAGGCCAGGTTGCTCCAAACCCCAGCCAACCTGGCCTTGAACATCTCCAGGGACGGGGCCACAACTTCATACCCATCCACAAGGAATAGCCCAGGAATTATGGAAGTGTGATCCTTCTTTCCGCTCTGCTGATAAAATGACCTCCTGTTTTGCAGTTATGGAATGTAAAAGTAGAATTTCAGGAAGACCTTTGCAGGTATTAGATATAGGAACATAATGAAACTATTTTCATTGTATTAGTAAAAGGATCTGCATTTACATGCACTGCAGTGGGATCACTGGGACTCAATTGACCTGGACTAAGTCCAACATTTACTGACCGGGGACAAGGCAAAAAAAATTTTCTGGATGGATTAGGCCAACTTCCTCTTACCTTGGAGCTTCTAATACACCATGACAAACCCCGACAGTCTTCTTCACTTGTTTCTTCTCTTCCCAAAACAAATTATGGAATATGTCCACCCTCCACACCACCTTAAACTAACAGATAAAAACTAGGTTTTGTTGCTGCTGTTGGTTTAAGGCAATAAGAAAATGTCTGTTATGTAAGAAGATACAGTCATTACATGAGTCCCCTGTTGTCACTCTGTGACATGCATTTCAGTGGCTCAGGTCATAATCTTAGGGAAGTTTGAGGAACATCACATTGATGATAATCACACAGCTGATTACCTCCACTGTGTGGTCTTTTCCAGGCTTTTCTTCAAGGTAGTATTTTTTATCTCCAACAATGATTCACAGGGCAGTGACATAAACAGCATGGGCTACATGGACCTTCTACTCTACACCAAGCCTCCTCTCTTTCATGGCAAGTATCCTCAGCCAAGTGTGACAGAATTCATGTGACCCATTTATCAGCCAGTTCGCAAGTGGTTAGCAGGGCTTGCCAGCCTCAGGCTGCTAAAACCTCTGGGAAACAAATGCTCTGGATACACAGCTTGCAGTTCTGATGGGTGTTTCTTCCACCATGCCAGTCCCTTCCTTGATTTGGGCAACTTTTACTGCCTGTTACAGCTCCAATATCACATTTTTCTCCTGTTTGCATTTCAGATTCTGGAACACTCTTTTTTTTTAAGCTCCTATGCATACTCAAGTCCTGTTTGCTTCTTTCATTATACTGAAGCTGATTCTCTTGATTTGAGAAGGTAAACTCTATGGTCACTATAAGGAAACCATACCCATTGAAGGTATTTCCTTAACTTCCCCTGGTTAGTGTGTGCTGTCTTCTCTCTCTGTGCCTGCCAAATGAGCAGGCTGCTTCAACCTCTGCATAACCTTTGCTCCTTAGATGATATGAAAATGATTCCTCCTTAGATTTGAGCCCTGCGGGCAGGACCTTCGTTGTCCTGGGACCACAATGTCATCCCCAAGAGACCCATGGAATATGACCCACCTGGAGGATCTCCACAACCCAGTCACTGTGTGCAGCTGCCTCCCTGAGTAAAGGTTTGTCTTTGGATGGTCTTCCAGGCTAATCTGATCTGAAATAGCAACAGTTATCTCACCCTATGAATCAGGCTGCTTCCGACTTAAGAAGATGCCGAGTCCTCAGCTGTCAAACTGGTGTCTTTCTACAGAAGTAAAACATATGTCTGACAGTTTCTGTCTGGAGTCTACATATTAAATGAGGCCTGAAAAGCAATACAGATAAAAAGAAATGTCCAACGATCCTGCTCTGTTTTATTTAAATGACAGTTAAAGAAAAAGGCTTAATAGACAAATCTTAGGAGGAGCATGTGAAGTCACCACTGAAATATCCACTCTTGAAGTCCATGAAGCATCTGCATATTTGGATACACTTAACTAGAAATGAAAAAAAGCCAAGACATAAAAGGCATGGGAGGAAAGGAGGGATTTTAGCTGTTAAGCCTACAAGATTGGGATGAAAACATGCTCTTCAGTGGATAATGATTGACTTACTCCACAGTGACAGAAAAGCATAAACATGCCAAAGCTGAAACTAGCCTAAGTGTAAGACTTAGGCTAGGTCTGAACTGGGAAACAGAAGATCTCTCAATTTTCTTCCTCTTTACCTCTGCTTCCCCAGCTGCAACTGGAGCTCTGCTTTACAACACACCATCTGCGATCATTTCATAGACTTTTTTAACGAGAAGATCTTTTTGTTCATCACAGGAACAGCTCAACAAGTAAACCTCTGTTATTTATGAATGCCAAGTCCTCTAATTATTCTACCTTCCTCTTTACCTTCGTGTGATATCCACATCTGAGAACCACAAAATTAATGGAAGCAAACAGAAAATCATAAATAGAAAGGGCTTAGCCAGCAAACAAGCTGGTCCTTTGTATTGTGATGGATAGGCAGGAGGGTGGATCATTGATACAAACATTACCACTTAGTTGCATGTGCTTTGACCAGGCCCAGAGCATTTGACCTACCTTGACCACTCGTTCTATCATCTTTTGATTCATAATTAATTCTCTTGATGGATGGCCCTTTATGGATGTCAAGAAAAGTCACAGCCTGGGCCTTGGGGGGAGACCCTACCTCTATGTCAGCCATCCTGAAGATAAACAGCAGCATAAGTGCTGCTGAGGTAGGTAGCCTTGGTCTGGTTAGGTCTCTGCTAAGTGTTTTTTTCACAGAAAAATGTGCTAAGAGCCCAGGCTTTGATTCATTCGTTTGTATGCCCCTCAAATACTAACTTATTCATCTTTCATTCAAAAAATCATAGACTCATGGAATGATTTGGCTCGGAAGGGATCTGTCAAAGGCCATCTAATTCAACTCCCCTGCCATGAGCAGAGACATCTTCAACTCAATCGGATGGGCCAGAGCCCCATCCAGCCTGAACTTGAATGTTTTTAGCGATATCACAATCTACCACCTCTCTGGACAACCTGTGCCAGTGTCACACCAACCTCTTTTTAAAAGACTTCTTAAATATATCTAGTCTGAATTGACCCTCTTTTAGTTTAAAACCATTAGCCCTTGTCCCAACTCAACAAGACCTGCTAAGAAGTTTTCCCTTGTGCAATATGAAATTCATAGGTACTTGAAGAAAATGTTGGAAATTCATCTTGGGGACAGGCTTTCAGAATCAGGCCATCAGGGTGCTCTGAACAATCATGGCTCTGCATTTCTATGTCTCTGAGGCAAAGCTTTTGTTTGGTTGGGGTTTTTTTGTTTTAGTTCTGAGTAGTTTCTTACACTCGTGTCTGACCAGTGTTGGCAAAAAGGCCAATTCTCCCAGCATGGCAGGATTAAAGTGCTCTGTCTCCTGGTGAATTCCATGTGCTTATGGGCTTCAAAATCAATTGTTCGTAATGCACCTTGTTAAGGTGAACACTTGAAGGGAGAGAAGGGAGAAGGCAGAGAGAGAGAGGACATCTGTTTCAGAGCAGAATGAAATCATAGCTGCAGGCAGGCATAGGAGAGATCAAGGGATGCTTTTAAAATATTAACAAAATTGCAAAACAATCCCTAGGGGTGCTTTAGGAATATTTGATTTGACGACAATGCAGTTGCAATTCGTTCTCTGCCAAGAGCTGGGAGAGATGCCATTCACATCCAGTAATCCCCCCCAAATGGCATCTTTCTTTCTTAAACACCCCTTCATTATTGTCCACATTGTTTGGTGATTTGCAGAGCTTCATGTAATAGCTTGAAATCAGAGATTAGAGTTGGACGGCAAGCTGGCAGCATTTCCTCTCTGGCTGGTGTTGCCTTCACTCCTAGGCAACCTGCTTTAAATTATATCTCCTCCATCAATGGGTTTTTAATGAAAGATCAGTTCCATCTAATTTTCATTTTTCTCTTAAATAAAAAAAAAAATGGAAGCAAGAAAATTAAATTGAATGCTGAGAAAAATTATGCTGCTCAACAATCTTGGGAGGAAAGGGAAGGAGCAGGGTTTTCCTTAAAAGGACAAAGCCAAGGTCCTGCTTCTTGTTATGTTCAAGCTTGCCAGCTTTAAGACTACCAACACTCAGCTCTGCCAAGGTCTCTGGAATAGACGTAAAGTGATGCTAGAATGGGTTAAAGAACAGGATATCACACTGATTTCAGGGCTTGTGTAATTAACTTAAAATCAAAATAAGAAGAAAATTTTCTTTCACAAAAGTATCTGCAAACTACTGTAAACATGGAGGTACCTATTTCTTTGCAGTTTGGCCAGCTGTGGTTTTGGCTCTGCTTATGCTAGTAAATTAAACAATACCAAGGAGTTATTGTTTATATTGTTGAATAGCAGCTAAACAACAATTAATAAAAGTTCCTGGCAAGGTTTTGACCTGGGCAAACAATTTCCAAGCACAGTGAAGGCATCAGCACAGGCCAGGAACCAAAATGCAGAAGACTACACCATCCTGTTTTGGATACTAGGAGGATTTTTATATAGATTAAGGTTTCTCTGTGCCAGTTGGCCTCAGTACCAGGGAATAGTCCCAGACTGTTATTTACTGTAATGAAACATTTAATTTACTAGTGTAGATATCTCCTTTGTGTCTTGTATTCTGGTTGAGCCGAGTTTCTAGATTACATTGGTGAAGAATCTGGTTGAGGACCAATACATTATTAGCATTCCTGTTTAGCAATAAATGTAACCATCAAAGCCATTTACAGCTTTTGTTGCTGTTTGCTTGTTTGTTTGCTTAAGGTTTTGTGGGTTTTTAAAAAAAAAACTGTAGATTTGTTTCCAAACTTAAAAATTACTGAGACCGTCTCTTATGTCTTAGTGAAATGCTTTAATTTGAGCCTTAGCCTATATAAAACCCTGGGCCAACTGGAAAGCTGCTATAGTTCTCATAGCAGTTTATTATAAACACAGGGCAGAAAAAGGGTGGAAAGTGTCAGCTAAGGAAGGGACACAGAGAGGCATGTTAATAATATTGACATAAATAATGGACTGCTTAAGCATTCTCCTGGAGTATTCCTTTCTGCAATCCAATAGGGGAAAGCACTGGGCTCAGAGTTGGGATCTCAACCAGTGCCTCTGTCCCTTTCCCATCACATTTACTTTGTTTCCAAAATTCTGGAGTCAAATTCATGATCTACACCTTCTCTCCTCCTTCACCCTTGAAACAGCTGGCCTCTCTGACACAGAAAAGCTAATTTGAGCTGAAAAGCATGAAGTAAGAAAGCCACAGGCATGTTTCCCTTAGGCCAGGATCTTGACGGTGTCTGTCTGTGATCCTGATGCCCCTTCCCTCTACATTTATGCCAAGCCCTCATGCTGAGAGCAGCTCTGCACAGCAGCATAAAATCAGGGGCTTAAAATATGCTCGAGCCCAACTGCTCTCCTGCCCTTGTCACAGCAGAGAGAGTGGAATGGAAGGTGGAAGGAAGCTCATGCTTCCATCCTTGTGCCAACCCATCTTATGCAGTGTTAATAAACTGTTTTATAATGCTGGGCTTTACACTAATATGGCTTCAGGATCCACTAATAAGGCTTCATTTATTTATTGCTGCTGCCCTTAGAGGACCATCAAGAAAGGGTGATGCGGAAAAACAAGCCTGGAAGGGAAATACTCCATGTCACCACAAGTCAAGACAGATCACCTCTGTCACACCCTTGGGCTCTGTTTTTGGCATGGATGACACCATGTGCTTTCAGAGCTGCAGCTGGCAGGTCCTCATCAGGGCAGGATGACCACTTGGTGCAGCTTCTTGTTCTTGATTTACCATCTAAGGAAGTGCTAAAGCAGGCATTGATTGATGTTGGCTGGGGAGCAGAGCCCAGCCTTTAGACCACAGGCTCCCACAATGACTGGTACACTTCCATCATCACTTTTGCATGTGACTTCTGCGTGTTCCTCTGCAGCTCTTCTTCAACTACTTCAGAAACAATCCTCTCCAAATCTGCTTGTTTCCATTAAGCATATAATTACACAGAGAATGTTGTTTGACTCATTGGCTCTGCTCCAAGCCAATGCACAGACAATAAACCATGCCAGGATAGGAGGTAAAACACATGTGAGTAAGATTCCCACTTACAACTCCTTCCTTTGATGCTGTACTCATCCCCCCTTCTCTGAATTACAATTTGCAGCATTACACAAGCTCAGTTCAGCAGATAAAGCTTAGCTATGGACTTCTCCTCCACATTCCTGGACAAGCTGAAGTGTGAGGGAAGTGAAAAGGCACTTGAGGTCCTCCAGTCTGGCTAAAATCTTCACACCCTCTCCATCCAGATGTTGCAACATCTGGGCATGCAGAGCAGACAGGAGTTATGGTGCAATCCTGAACAGGACAGCAGGATGACACAGCCTTGGGACCTGGCTTTACCCTAAACACAGCATTGTTGTCTTCCATAAATCCTCCCTCAGGCCATAGCTTTGGCCAGCAGCAGATTCTGGCTGTCTTACACCCCATCCCACTGTGCAGCAGTGAACCAGTTTGGATCCCTGGTCTGCAAAAAATAATTTTTGATTTATTTTAATTTCTGCAATCATTTTATACCAGAAAAGAGCCATGCAGATGCTTGTATTATCTCAAGGAAGGAGACATACGTGAGTAAAAATGAGCTGCCAGGCTGACATAGGAAAGAGGTGTTTGCTTTAATTTTTTTGTCTGTGCAAACTTTTCTCTGCCATGAAAAACTGTAATGTGCATAAGACCTGCGGTGCCCTCCAAAGCAGTAACAGGAAAAAAAACTAGAATCCAGTGTTTCTCATCACAGGAAAAAGGGAAAAAATATATTTGAGAGAGGAAGGTCATAGAGATAGGAGGGAAAAAAATTTTTATTAGACTTCTTCCTTGATTAGAGTCCAATCAACTGACCTGCAGATTTGGCTTTTTATAAGATTTCCATCACCATCACCTTCTAGTTGAAGGTATCCCTGCCCATGGCAGGGGAGTTGGAACTAGGTAATCTTTAAGGTCCCTTCCAATCCAAACCATTCTATCATTGTATGATACCTAAGTGTATTGACACCATTCCTTGACAGAGGAATTAATTGAATGCTTTCCAGATTATGTCACAGCACCACCTCGGTATATTTGGGACAGAGCAGCTGATGATACTGATCCCACCCTCAGGTGACAGAAAAAACCAAGGAGCATGGGTCATACTCTGCATTTCCCTCAGAACAAACCAGATTGTTGAAAGAATCACAAATTTCACCTCCTTTCACTTTTAATTACTGTTTACAGGGTGCATCTTCCAGCAGCAGGACCTTGTGTCCATCCTGCATAGAAGGGCAAGGGTCACATTTACATAACCACGAGAAAGCTGCAAAGACATGCCAGCCATTGGTGTTGGCAGGACTGAAATATTCCCATCTGCACTAAGGGCCACTGAGGGAGCTGCTAGAGCCTGGTGTGTGTTCCCCACCTTTCCATCACTGTGGGTGTTTGCCTCCAGTCTGCTATGCCTATCAAGGATGGGGAGAGGCATTTTCTCTTTCATTACCATTCCCATTAATACAGTTGTATTTTGTGAGGTGATTGTTTACACGAGCCGTCTTGGTTCTCTCCTCCCAGGGGAGCCATTAATTTATCTGCTTTGCTTTCCGTCAACGGGAGTTGACAGAGGGAGTTATGGGTTAACTGCTCTGTTTAGAGCGAGTGGCAGGTGCTGGTATCACTCAAACTAAATGAAAATATAAATATCTCTTTACCTACCCACGAAATCAGCTTAAATGCACAGACCCACCGTTTAGGTTCAACCTGTTTGTAAGACTAATGACCCAACGCGGCACTGAACATGTTTAGTGACAGCTTGAAAGCTGGGCTGCCCCAGACCCCAGCTACATATAATTATGGAATGAAAATGTCAAAAATACCTTAATTGTAATAGGCGATATGCTTATAATGCCAGAAAGCAGCCTAATTTTGGAGCAAAACCTGCTCCATCAAACCCAGGCTGCCTTGAAGGTCCTCAGGGGCAAATCAGGGGCTCCCAAGGTCGCAGGTTACATCTGAAAAAATTGCCAATGTGCTTTCTTACATGTTTCTTTGTAGTTTCATTTTGGCTCACTCTGGGAAGGAGATTTCCAAAAGACTCCAATTTCTTAATTTCATTCCTTTTTGTCCTCAGCACTGACACTTTTGAAGACTGAAATACGATGCAGTGCAGCCCATACCATAAATGTGAACGTTAAAAGGTTCTGTACAGGGAGCTGAGCTTATAAAGCCCCATTTTACTTCCCAAATGAAATGACTGGAAAATACTTCCATATAATTTAAAGGACTTTGGATCAGATGCACAATTCACAGAAGCCATGCTGGTGTAAAACCCAATGCTAGTCAGGAGATGACATGGCAATATCACTCCTCACTGGTCAGAAATATAGGGAGAAAAATAGTGATTTGGGTAATATCTTAAAATATAGCTTATACAAAACATGACTTACAAAGCAAAAAACTCCAAAGCAGTAAGAAAGATCTAATTTTTTAAAAATTTTTTTAACATTCATTGATCCTGCACAGGATTCTAATAATTGCTACTGGAATAAAAGGCAAGGGCAAGAAAAGGAAGAAAAGAGAAGAAAAAGAAGAAAATGAAAGGAAAATATTAAAAAGATGCTGACTGTGTTTGACTTGTTTCCTTACAACAGCTTTTAACTTTTCTTGCAAACAGCGTGGTAAAGACATGGCCGAGAGAACGAAGTCTTAACAGAAATTGCAATTAAAGGCAGAGAAACTTTGTCTGTAAGCAAGGAGGAATAGATGAGGTGTGGACATGGTTCAAGGGGTTTCAGCAAGGCAGCTTCCATGAAGCAGCAGCAGGTCTTTTGGCAAGAAATGGAGTGATACTATCTCTCAGAGTCACAAAATGTACATCTTCCCATGGATGGTGGGGACTAGAGCTGGCAAACATGTAGTGGGAGGGTTATTAGAAACCCCCAGTTCTACTGCTTGAAAAATGGTTAGAAATACAGATTTTTTTAGGTCAGGCAAGTTTTGCTTGCCGTGACCTAAAGGGGAAACAGCTGCATCTTCCAATGTGGATGATAGAAAAGAGCATCCCAAGCTGTTGTCCTTCCCACCCCAGTGTATTGCCCTCTTGCCTGAGCCTTGCATCTAATTGTGAAACCGCAGTATTAAACCAAATTGATATTAATCTAGCTCAATTAATGCTGGAGAAGGCTGAAAGAATAAAATGGTAACGATTGCGCAGATAAGGGCTTTTTTTCTTTTCATTTACAGACAATTTCCCTGATCTGCTTATGGTGTGGTTTTATGAACAGCTGCATCAGTATCCCCAGGGAGGCAGGAAGCAGCAGGGTGGCTGAGCCCTAGCAGGAGGGAACATCTCAAGCAGGGTTTGTCATCAGAAATATTGAAACGTGGAACTGTTCCTCTACCGAGGTTGACATTTTCAAACCCAGGAGCCTGAACTTTGGTGAAAACAAACTTATGTTTAAACGATTCTTGGCAATTGGATTTCCTGAAGATTTCTGCATCCAACAGATGTAAGCATTGATCCAGCTTCATTTGGGCAACGATAAGTACAATGAGACATTTGGCTTCAGGAGCTTATGACAGAGGATGTTGCTGTCTCCTCTGTCTCCATCTGCACTGCTTCCTTCACAGACATAATTGCTAATAAATTAACCTTTGGATATTACTTTGAAAATCATGAGCTTAAATATAGGTTTTTATTAGCTTATATCCTGGCAAAATATTTCTTTCATACAAATTACTTTTTGTGATTGAATTATCCTTTTTGACTTTTAAAACTTACCAAGTGGTTGGACCTCTGCTATTTATCATTCTTCTCTGCAAGGTAGGAAGGAAATTGGGTCACGAATTTATTGCAAAAAAGCAGATAAGCATTTTACTTTAGTGTTCTTTTATGTCCATGATCCCAACGAGCCTAATAATCTTTGCAAATCATTAGCATGTCTTGGCCCAAGATCCACCCTGAAAGTGTATGATCTCACCTCATAAGTTTCTTGTTAGACTCCTAGACTCTCTCAGGCATCTTCTTAATAGTGATACATCTCATAAATTATTTATTGAAATGACATGCTTAAAAGCATCAAAAAAGACCTTTTACTTGGCTGTGAAACAGCTAAGAACGGTTATATCTGTTTTTCATAAAACGGGCCCAAAAGGTTAAATGCCTTGTCCGGGATCACACAATAAATTAGTGGTACTGCAGGGCATAACAGAAACTAGTGCTGTTTCCCAGACTCTTACTCCTCAGCAGTAGACATAACTATCTCTTCATCTCAGCAACTATTGGATGGTCCAAAACGAAGAGGGTTTACTTGCTATTGAAACCCATGGCCTCCATCTCTTAAATTCTCTTGTCTTTTGACCTTGGTGGAGATGCTGAACTTGGTGCTTTGGGTGTGGGGGTTTTTATTCATTTTCCAGAAGACAGACTTTTCAGAAATAGATGCTTACCTATGACTCAAATGTAACATACACAATTCAGAGATACCCACTGAATAAGACTCCATGTGTTTTCCCAAATGTGCTCTGATAAGTGTCAGTCAAAAGATGGAGCCTGTTACTGAGTTTTGCTCTTTTGTCTTTTACTTCCTAAGGCGTATAAAAGATTGTGTTTGTTGCATCTATTTGAAACAAATAGTAATAATTAACATTTATATAGCACTTTCTGCTTCTTAAGCACTGCACAAACACTAATTACTCTTGGTTTAGTGTAAACTAATGTAATCCCACTCTGTTTTACAATCTATTTGCATCTTTTGTTGACTGAGAGCTAGTTCAATTACTTCTAATCTTTGGTCTAGCTAGTCATTAAAGGTATGACTAAGAAGAGCCATTTACATCTTCTATTGCCTTCTCCCTTCCCCAGCAACTTCATTTGCTTGTTTCCTTTTCTTCCCACGGTGTCTTTCACTGAGTATTCTTACAGCTGGATTCCTTAGCATGGTGGCAAAGCTTTTCTTCAGAAAATCGTGGGCCTTTCCACTGATTTTGTTATATTATATAAAAACTTACTCTTGCAAGAATGATTTAATAAGTCATTCTCTTCTGACACAGAAAGTCATATACATGATGTTGTCCTGCAGCAGACAAAAAGATTTGTTACTTAGTCACTAAATTAGTGATCTTAATACCAATAATGAAGAATTTATCTTCCAGTTTGGACTTGGATAAACCACTTAATCTCTTACCTAGCATTTCATCTGCTGAAAGATGTGGAAAATATTTGGCCTTCATGAATACCGGCATGGAACCCAGGAACTCTAGCAAGCAGGCTTCTGATGTCCAAACAGGAGCTGGGGTTTGTATAGTCTCTGCCACTGACTTCTGGTGTGGTTTGGTCAGGTCACCTCCCTTATGCAAGTCTGTCCTGCTTGTAACATGGGGGAGATCCAAATGTACCTCCTTGAATGACTCAATCAGTAACAAATCACAAACATGCAGCAACACAAATGAATAACTTCACTGTGTGATGAATTCAACCAAATGTAAACTCCTAGTCCTGAATGAGTCAGCTTAGGGGTCCCCTTGGAGTCCTTAAGGATAAAGAGTCATTTAGAGGTAAAAATAATTAATTCATTACTGTAACAGCTGTCTAAATTATTTTATATGAATTCTGCCCTAGAAATTACTCTTTTTTCTTCACTGATTGTAGAAGGAATCAAATGTGAGCAGTTTGGCTGTAAATGTTTAAAGGACTGATATCCACAGTTAGGTGAGACAAATTTGACTTACATGGGCAGCCTGATCACTCTACAATGTAGATGCAAAATCAAAGCATAAAAACAGAATCTAAATTTTAACTTCTGAGTTTTTGCCATGTGGCAAAAAAAAAAAAAAAAAAAAAGGGAAGAAAATAAACCCTGCTGTTGTTCTGATATCTTTGGGCAAGTAGAAGAGTAGCATTTTACAAGAATAGAATAAATGTAACATTTTATATTTTCCCCTGAGCTACAGTATCAGTTATTATAACTTTAATAAACTCCTTCCTTAATGCACCTTGCAGTTGAGCAGCACTTGTACATCTGAAAGAGTGTATTAATGTCTGTTTTGGAAGGTCATACAATCACAGAATCATTGAAAGGTTTGGGTTGGAAGGGACCTTAAAGTTCATCTGGTTGCCAAGGACACCTTGCATAGACCAGGTTGCCCAAAGCCCCATCCAACCTGGACTTGAGCACTTCCAGGTATGGGACAGCCACAGCTTTTAGGGCAACCTGTGCCAGTGTCTCACCAACCTTATAGGGAAGAATCTCTTTCTAATATCCAATCTAACCCTGTCCTCTGTCCGTCTGAAGTCAGTCCCCCTTGTCCTACAACTCCATGCCCCTGTCAAAAGCCTCTCCCCAGCTCTCTTGTAGCCCCTTTAGGTACTGGAAGGTGCTCTAAGGTCTCTCCAGAGCCCTTTCTTCTCCATACACCATACATACCCTGTACACATCAGTACTAAGCTTCAATCAAGTGTAAGACTTCTTGCCAGAGCACAGTCTGTGTCAAGCCAACTGTGATTTGCAGGGATGCCAGCTGAAGTTTTCATGGTAAGAGGGATTGTATGTGCTTATAATATCTTCTTAGAGGAAATGCCCCTCCTTGTAATTCCAGTGAGGGAGCCCTTGGTTTCAGAAAAAAACCCCAGCATTTCCTATTTCTAATTTACTATTTTTATCTCTCTCTTTTTCCCCCATAGACATTTTACCCAAGGAAAATACCCTTTCTACTGCATAAGCTTGATGTGTCATTGAAAGTTAAGCTCTGGACACAGTAGGGGTTACACTGATTAATCAGTCCCTAGCATCTCTCAATGCACTCTGATTATCTCACATAGAAGTTGTAAAATAAATCAATTCATGAGCCTTTGCAGTCATTTTTACAGATAATTTCTATTTTAATCAACTTAGTTTGAAGTTTGATCCTTTGGGGCATTTTATCAGAACAAGAAAACAGATTGGTTTCTCTCGCTGCTGAAGGAAAGCAAGGACAGATTACCCAGTACCACAACATCTGAGAGAAGAGCAGGGACGCTTTTACACATGATGCCACAGTAAAACATGACCAGGTTGGACTTGTGACTAATCCTGCAGGCGTTTTGGGCGTTAGTTACTTGAATCCAAGTAAATGGATAAGATAGTTGACTTTGCCTGCAGAAGAAGGATGGTAATACTTTTTCCCTGTCCTATGTGTCCTGCCTGATTTGGTGAGAACATCCATTTCCTACAGGAAGCTTTCCGTCATATTGTTCTGCAGTGTCTATAGTGTTATTAAATAGGCAGATACAAAATAAATCCTTCCCTAACAATGCTTTTTGAGCATAACTGAGTATATTCCTCCAAACTCAGTTGAGCCTTTGGTATCCCCTGCCATTCGGTAGCAGTAGTGAAAGCCAATGCAAGCATAAATAGAATAATAATTCTACTGTTTTCACAGACAAGCCAGTGAGAAAAGGGGGGACAAAAGGCAGATCTTGCAAGTTTTACATTACAGGTCTCTTTCAATTAGAGCTGTCACACTGTGAGCTGCTCAGACCCCTGGCTGCATCCAAAGGATGTAGAACAGGAGATGATCTGAACGCTGTTTCACACAGGAGGGGCACACCAACGTGATACTTTTACTTAGGGATACAGATACATGACAGGCTTTATGATTTAAACTTTATCTACCAGCAGTTTTCTCTTAGTTTTCCTGCAGCCGATTGTGTCAATGGTTTAGAGGCAGGATTAGAGCCTGTGGTGGTCGCCACAGGGAGAAAAGGCAGACTTACTCTCTTTACTAAAACAGCCTCCATTTACTTGTCTTCCCTGGGACCAGAAATAATGCATAATGGCAAAAAATAGTTACATCTGAGAGTGGGTATGAGTTCAAAGGCTTTTTTTCTTATGGGAAAGGGTGAGGGCTCACAACTGCAAATGACAGCTTTAAAGGAGACAAGTACTTGTTCACACAACAAATAATCACATTGGGGGACTATACACAGAATGTTGCAAAGGCCAGAAGTATTTAAGAGTCAAATGGGATTAGGCAAATTCTTAGAGGACAGGTTGGTGAAGAACTGCCAAACCCAGTGGTCCTGCAAAGAAATTTGCTGAAGTGTATGGAGGAAAAGGACCAACCTTAATCCTTAAATTGCCATTCACAACCACTTTCCCCTTCTCCTCTTCCAAAGTGACTGCATCCAGCCCATACAGGAGTAATAAAGTTGGATAGTTTTCTTGTTCAGTTTATTGGCAGGAAAGCAGAGATAGAGAGGTAGTGCATCTGAGTGTGACAATTCACTTACTTAGTGAAATAAAGATGTTGAAGGGCACAAAGTGTGCAGTGGGAGTTGTCTTGGAATTCTTGCTACATTTTCATATGGGTCACCATTTTACTACAAAGGTTTCATGTAGGCCACAACAGCCCACTGAGAATTAGACACAAAGCTCACCCAAGAGTGGGTACAAAGCTTAGCTCCCTGACTGAGCCCTGTACCAACCTGTTGTTATTGTCTAGGAGATGAGACACTGGCATAGGTTGCCAAGGGAAATTGCAGATGCCCCATTCCTGGAAGTGTTTGAGGCCAGGTTGGATGCGGCTTTCAGCAACTTGGTCTAGTGGAAGGTATCCCTGCCCGTTGCAGGGAGTTGAAATTGGATGATCTTTGAGGTCCCTTCCAACACGAAGGCACCTTCTTTGTTTTCACAGTATTCATTCTATTGTCCTATGACTAGAGATTATCAAATAAATTTTCTTGGTTTACAAAAAAAAATAATAAAAAAAAAAAAATAAAAAGGGCAGACCCCCAGACTTTGTTTTCCTTTTCTGGAAGAAAAAGGGAAGGATTCTCCCAAGGAGACTGAGGAAACCTGTGCTGAGGGCTTTCACCTAGGATGCTTCAGACACCTTCAAAACTTCATCCTGTCTGATTCAGATTAGAGTCTTAAATTTTAGCTGTCTGTATCCCAGGTAAGATCACAAATTAGCAGATGGTGCATGATGGAGGAAGAATGGGGATGTTTTCAGTGGCTACCTGCATTTTATGTCACCAGGTTTTTTTCACTCTGAGATTTGCTGATAAGCAGGCTGGTTTCACACAGGTTTTGGATATTTGGCACATCACACACCCAAACCTTGAGTCTGACATAGTGAGTCAGGAAAAATGTTCAGGCTGAACCTAAAACAGTCTATATAGTCAGACTGTCTCTTCTGGCATTTATTATTTAAATACCTTTATGCATTATCTATTAAATTGAGGTTCTGAAGAAAACCCACTTCATCCAAGAATGGCTAATAGACTCATAATGAGAATTTCAATATAAAACTAAGATTGTTTCGACAGTAATTTCCATTTGAGGGGGAAGACAGAGTAGGGTTCTGATGACTGCAGCTGCAAGCTATTTGTACTAGTCAAAAACTACTCAAAAGTTTTGTTAACTTCTGGCCCCAAAATCTTCTCCTAGCACAGGTTAAAGGCTCCAGCCCATGAGAGAAGACTTAGGGGTTTGCAAACCAGAAATAATTGAGATAATTGCATTCTAGCCTCCTTCATGCTTTCCCACCATACTTCAAATCTCCACTACTGTTTCAAGCTTTCTTGGGCCTCCAGCTCCTTGCACTTTTAGATTTATTCACAAAAAGGTCACAAACTGCATCTTTTGGACAGGACATTGCCAAGTGCCTAACAAGTCTCTAACCAGTAGAAGAAAGGCTTAGTGGTTAAGACCAGAAAAGGGAGGTTTTGTTGCTTTCTTTGAGCACTGGGTTGAAGCCAAGCAGTATTAATTCAACTGTTCCTTCTCCTCTCTTGTGCCTGCTTCTTTCCAAAGCCTGTGCCAAAAATGTGAGAGGATGTTGTACCTATAGCTTAATTTATTTCCTACAAAGGCCTCATGGGATTTGAACCTCTGTTATAAATCTGAAGCTTAAAGTTTAATAAAAAACACAGGAGCCCTTTATGTTATAGAAGAATCTCCCAGAAACCTGATAAATGGTACCACGCTATTTAAGCCATGGTTGTGTATTTATTAAGATCAGGTCATTGCTGACTCTGATCACCGGGCAATACAAATTTGATTTGAATCACCCCTAAGTACATGCCTAAGCATTTGCTGAATGCATTAGAACAGTCACCACTACATTTATACCAGCTTTGTGCTTTAGAGCAGGTATGGAATAGGAGGCAATGTCATAGATAATTCTGGACAACAGAAAATGACCAAATAAGATTTTTCAGGTTCAACATTTTGTGTAAAGAAGGTCGGGTTTTGTCAAGGTCAGGGTGAAGGTGGCTCTGGGGAGCATGAACTAGTGGGTGGCATTCCCGCCTATGGCAGGGGAATTGGAACGAGATGATCTTCAAGGTCCCTTCCAACACAAGCCTTTCTATGATTCTATGAAATCAGAATATGGAGCCTTGAACCAGGAACTTCCATCCTCATGGAAGTGTGATGGAACTGTTACAGTGGACTGCACTGTTACAATTAAGATACAAAACACCAGGTGATGACTTAACTTGGTGTGGGATATTAATAACCACAGGCACAAAGTCATTTAATCACCTGAACTCACAACATCTTTGGTTGCAGCTTAGAATCCTGAGTCTGATTTCCCAAATAGCAGTGCTAGTCTGGCTATCTGTTGGTATCTTCAAGAAGATTAATATACAAGGAGGTGAAAATCTGTCTCTTGTTTGACTCTGAGCGGGGTTTTCATCATTCACCGTGGCATTTCACTAGTCACACACAACTGCAATTGTACATGTTCCATAGTCTTTCTGACTGCAGGACACTATCCAAACATGAAAGACCATCTTGTTAATAATACCTGAGGTTCATGCTGCTCTTCTCCAGCAAAGATTTCAGACATGCATCGGCCGAGATTTTTTAAAGTATTCTACTCTAGTTATCTGATTTGGTTCTCAAAAAAATCCAGGGCTCTGTATCAGACTCAGCCTGGGAGATCAAGAGTCTGTTCTCAGTTGTGTTGCTTTCTTCTTGTACACCTTAAGCAATTCACTTTGACTTCCCATGGCTCATCTCTTCCTCTGTAAAGCAAAGGAAAGGATACTTGCTCTCTACTTACCAGCATTAGGTCTTAGTTAATGATTCGATCTGTGAAGCCCAAAGGAGGGAAAATGAAATCCATCTGCTTTTCAGTATCCTATTGCTATGCTCATTCTACAAAGGGCAGCAGCAATAAAAATACAGAAAAAATATTGACTTAAGCAATGAAATGAGAAGGTTTAGTTTAAGAAGACAAAAAGCAGGCCTTACAAAGTAAGATGATGCCATTTTTGCGTAGGCAGTTTCGAGGAGGAAAACAAATGACTATGGGAAGTCACTTTGCTGCCTCCAGCACAAAGGTGGACGTGGAATCAACACACCAGGATTCACGCTCACGTTTTCATGCAGACAAGACATTTCACTCTTCCAGTTTTCTCATCACCCTGTTGCCATAACTATATGGGAAACACATAAAGCTATCTCTGCTATATAAACCCTCACATTTTGACAGAAAATTGGATGATGTGACATGCTGCCTTGCAGAACAGGCGCTGTCTATCACCTTGCTGCTAATCTCTGTGATTAGTGACCTGCAATGTAAGTCAGCTATCAAAGACCACCTGTCCTTTTTGCTGTAAGCGCCTCCTAGCATATCGCTTTGTGGTGTCACACTCTCTTGTCTGGTTTTTGATTGATGCAAGTTTGTATTTTGAGCGGTGACTCAGAAAATAAATCATCCCCCGTGCCATTCATTGAGTGTGATTCTGCAGCACAAAGCCAGTGTGGTTAATCAAAGCTCCAAAGAGCAACAAAAAGCAACAGAACTGAGAATGAGAAGGATAGATATAAAGGATAGAACATCATAAAAAAGGATTATCTGGGAGCCAGCCAAAGCAAAACCAAAACACAAAGAGCTGCAAATAAGCATTGTGTTTGCTGCACTACTGCACCAGAACCAGAAAGCTGATTTTTTTGTTCTACTCCTTGACATATATGCAAGGACGTGAGAAGAGTCCCACACCTTTGAAAAATATAACTATTTCAAGGAGTCTGGTTTTATGGGTTTCTAGATGTAAGTAAACCTTTCTGGGGTCAGTGAGATTTTTCTGAGTAGAATAAGTAAAGCCTGAAAGATGTTTCTGTTCTGAATTGTACTCCAGACCAGCATGTAGTCCAGCTGGGATTGCATACACAGAGGGCTGACAAAAATAAGAATGACTGTTGCAATTAATGGCCCTTAAAAAAATTATAAAAAAAGAACCCAAACAAAGAAGGTGAAATTTGATGTGTGAATGCAGACAGCAGTAATGATGAAAGAATCAAACAGAACCAGAAACACTGTGTTGTAGAACAAGAAAGCCCTTTCCAAATAGAAATGGTTCAGAGCAGGAGGGTGCTTCTATGGAGAGAAAAGGAGTGCAGGGACAGAAAGGAACATATTAAAAGCCTTGGTTTTTTACATCCGGCCCAGCAAGTTTATGGAAGCTTTTAAAATTATGAGGAGCAATCATGAGCTAAAGACGGAAAGAAACTGGTGGTTTAGTATGTAACTGAGACGAGTGTGATTCTTTGTATTTGTTGTGTGCCAGAGAAGTCAGGAAAAATGTGAGGTGTTGATGGCACAGATGAAATCGTAGCAAAAGTGAAATCTAGAAACAAGGAGTAGCAGATAAAAAATAATAATCTATCACAGAAACACTGTGAGGCAAATTCCCTGACAACACAACTCCATTGACAGTAAGGTACCTAAAGCATCTGGAAACTGGGCCATAAAACTGAGATGACAAGAACTACATGTCCATGGAGAGGTGCTGG
Organism: Anabacerthia variegaticeps; assembly: GCA_035583185.1. Taxonomy (NCBI): domain Eukaryota; kingdom Metazoa; phylum Chordata; class Aves; order Passeriformes; family Furnariidae; genus Anabacerthia; species Anabacerthia variegaticeps. Next base: position 30,909,373 of record JAWWEW010000001.1, on the reverse strand, counting down.
AAACTTACTTAAGTCAGTTAAATGCAACAGTTCTTTTTTTTAAAAAAAAAAAAAAATTAAAAATCTTCATTATGTTTTCAGGGGTAACCTTTCTGGTCAGAAAGTCAGGCATGACTGAGGTGGTGAGGCAGGGAGAAATAAAAAGTTGAGAAGAGTTAAATTTATAAAGACATGAATGAATTGGGAATAGAAATGCTGTTACAGAGGAATGTGCGTGTGGATGGCGCAAATTTACAGGGCTATTTTTGATGAACTGTAGGAGGAATTTCAGTTTTTCAGCACCTTTCTTTACGAAAAGAAAACCCTCCATGTGATGGGAGTTCAGTCAATTTGCTCATGTTTTTTTGTAATTTCCTAAGTTGGAAGGTTACTAATGGTAATTACAGACCCTGTTTGTACCTTGTGGCTCTAACTGTGCAGAAAGGTTTTCTTGGCACGCGTGCCCTTCCCGCTAGAGGGTTTCTAAATGACTGGCCCTCCATAGGAATTGCTAAAATGCTCAGAAGCGGATAGAAGCCACCTTCCCTCATTTCTTTTTTACAGACTCACCACTTCTGGCTCACATTTTGCTATCTCCATCCTCCATAACAATAAACCACAGTTTTGGTGTTCATTGTAATGGCTCTCAATACAGGGCTGTGGTGAAAAAGCCTGTTTAAAGGTGTTTTATTCAATGGTGGAACAAACTTGGTTCTTCTAAAGATTTCACAAAAAAAAAATGCTATAAAGGAGACAAACGGATTCAATAACAAGTACCAAAAAAGTCACAATTTTTCAAGCCCAAAAAAGCTTTATATTTTTTTAAGGGAGGAAGACAGTGCACTGAAAAGCAATCAGATGCTCTATTTCTTTTAGCTCTCTCCAGTGTGAAAGCACCAATATGTTTGATTCAATGCAAAAAAAAATCTACCAGTATTTGGTAGATCTCTTGCATGCTACTACTGGTCCTTAACATAACACAATTTCCTTCACTATTGTTTCTACATTCGAGCCTTAGTTTTTGCATCCTTGCTTTGCAAAACATTCAGCATGTGTCAGTTTTAGCCAGTGAGTAATCCCATTTGTATTCACTGTGTTGAATTTGCATAAATGAATTTAAGTGAATGAGTTCAGTGGGTTTAAAAACATATTTAAAATCTAAGTGGTGCTCAAATTTCTGCAGATGACTTAAGCAAAGCTCAGTTATATGGCACTCCTCCTTTCACTCTCATCTTCCCATTACCGTGTGATAGTTTCTATGCATTTTATTGACAAATAGAAAGTGTGAACTTGGTCTGCCACCATCACTGGAATAGACTGGGAGAGAATTAAGTGGATGTTTTGGGTTTTTTCCTAGTAATGTCTTAGTTTCCAGGAAAGGATGCCACAGGAACTGGACAAGGTGTTTGAATTGCTACCATTGCAAACTTCAGTTTGGAAGTTAAAGGGAACAAAACCCAGTTAGCAGTTTTAGCAAAATCAGAATTGCAGAAATAGCAGTGTGCCATGGTTTATCCGAGAGTGCCAAAGGTGTAACCCTCTTTTTCTTTGCCCAGCTGTGGGTGTATCTCACAGCTCTCCTGCAGCTCTTACTCCTTCCCGCAGTCTCTCTTCAGTATTTGTTTAGTTGTGCTTGTGCCAGACACCTTGACTAGTAAGGAATTAATAATAAAATGTTGTCTTCAGGCTTCAGCATTAGTATTACGATTTGTAGGTTTTCAGAACCTGTGCTAAGAGTCTTTCATGCTTCACACTCTCATAGTTTTGAAGCCCACAAATCCTCCATTACACCACATCCCTTTAAACCAGCTTGCAAAGTTCACAGCACATCCATCCTCAACTACTGCACCATAGCTGTGTGAGGGCAGGTGTAGATTAGATATTAGAAAGAAATTCTTTACTGTAGGGGTAGTGAGGCACTGGCACAGGTTGCTCAGAGAAGTTGTGGCTGCTCCACCCCTGGAAGTGTTCGAGGCCAGGTTGGATGGGACTTTGAGCAGCCTGGATTAGTGGAAAGTGTTACTGCACATGTCAGGGGGGTTGGAACCAGATGATATTGAAGGTCCCTTCCAACCAAATCATTCTAGGATTCTGTGATTCTCTGAAATCTGGGGCACAGCATCTGAAACAATGCTTAGGTCTGAGTCATGGAGGAGTAAGATTTCATCAGTACATTCAGGGTTTAGCCTTTCAAGAGAGAAACGCCAATAGAATGTGATTCAGTCCTTGCCATATATTTCCATATGTGTTTGCTATGAAAAAGACCGAGAACTGATAGGTGCTTTCTGAACCTCTTCCTTTCTGTTTTTAAATGCTGCTGGTAAACAACAATATCCTGAGGTGGCATTTAGAGACTTGACTTCTGTTCCTTAGTTGTCAGGAGGACTCAGTTCCTGAGAAGCCCAGACCATAATTACAGATTTTCAGTGTTTGGTTTGTGGGTTGTGTCCTTTTTTTTCCCTCATAAACCAGTTTAGATACTAAAAAACATATGTTACCATCTTGATGCAAGTTATTGAGGTTTTGGGGGTTTTTTTCCCTGTGTATTCTGTTGCATTTAATAAACTTGAAGTGAAAATACCATTTAATAATTATTTTGACAAAGGTACTTTTAACACGCTTTACTGCTGTTATCTCTTTTATCTGTGTGCAGATATGTATGCTTGCATACTGCTGCATATATACATCAGTTTTCCAACAGACACAAATTCCAGGCCATGTTGTTACAGGAAGAAGAGCACTATCACTTATTTACACTTTCTCAGTTCTGCTTAAGTTCCAACATATTTCCAGCTGAGTAAAGATGAGCCCTCTGAATAGGAAGACATTTTTGTCCAATTTCCGTTCATATCTCACTGCTTCATTCTTCTTTTCTCCCTCCCCCTTCCCACTTGCCTTCTTACACTGTCTCAGTCTTGTTCATCTCTTCTAACTTTGCAATCTGACAAAACACTTTTAAAACCACAGGATAGCATTTTTCCAAAGTCCTCTGGATGCCCAAATAGAGACATTTCAACATTACCTGATTTCCCAGAGATTAGGTGACTGATGAATACATGCCTCCTGGAGGTGTGTGAATCATTTCCCATGGAAAGAAGACACAGAATATCACAATCAGCTTCAAATTCCCAAGTGCGTGCTCAGTTCAGACAGATGCAGGTTGCTGCGTGTATGTGTCCTGTTAGCAGTGGCAATTATTAAATGAGTCACACATAATTGAGACTTTCTTTTTATTGGTAATTGTTCTAAGAGGGTTTTCCTGCAATCCATTGAGTAACATCTCTTTTCTTCAGTGCAAGAATGTATAAAGAAGGCAAATTATCTGTTGATTGCCCAAAGGCATGAATTTCTTTTATTCTCTGTTTCAGGTTGTTCCAATCTGACCACCACAAGGACGTCATTATTTTAATGTTGAATACTCAGACAAGAGTGCCATGGATGTGAAAGAGAGGAAACCGTATCGATCTCTGACTCGGCGCCGCGACACTGAGCGCCGCTACACAAGCTCTTCAGCTGAAAGTGAGGACAGCAAAGTGCCCCAAAAGTCCTACAGCTCCAGCGAGACCCTGAAGGCTTATGACCAAGACTCCAGGTTGACCTACAGCAATCGGGTCAAAGACATGGTGCACCAGGAGGCTGATGAATTCTGCCGAGCAGGTGGGTACCTTTCAGCAGATGCAGCTGTGAGCAGTGTGAGTGAATCAGCTGAGAGCTGGAGCTGGGTGGGAGGCTACCTTTGAAGGACACTGAGGCTGAAAGCAAGACGTAAGAGAGAGATTTAAAGAGAGAAGCAAGGATCATCTTCATTGCATTGCACAAGCACTGTGTGCAGACCAATGTCCTTAAGTGACCTACCTATACCCCATGTTCATTAGAACTTACTAAAACACCTTTTCTCTGTCTTAGTCTTTCTTCCTCCAACAGCACTTTGCTACTTCCTACAATGAGATTGGACCCCCTGTGCAGATGCTGTGCAGTACTGATGTGGTGTGGAAAGTTCCCACCTGCTCATAAGACCTTTCACTATGTCTTGTGCCTGCTCTGTTGTGAAGGAAGTCTACAAAGATGCTGAGGCAGAAGACAGTGAGAGTGTCACTGCCCTCAGTGTCCATCTGGTGTACAGCAACACCTAAGAAGCCTGGAAGAAGGAAGACAACTGAGCTCCAGATGGGTTGAACCACCTTTGGCATTGTACTTGGCCTGCAGGCTTTAGGTTTGACTTGGAGACATGCTCCAATTTTAGAGGAATAGGAAACCACTTTAGGACTCATAGGAGCCCATTAAGCGCATCTGAGTCACAGTCTCTGTGAATATGTGGAGTTTCAAGGGTCACCACGGGCTCCACGGTCCTAAGAGAGATTCCAGATACTCTATTTTTTATTGCTACCCTGAAGTCAGTGCGGTTACATTTTCACTGCTGCTTTTGCCTACGTGAGGTAGATTTCTAGCCCCTGCTGGGTCTCGTCTTCATTTTTCTGTAGAGACATGAGTGTTGTAGTTCAGAAGCCAAGCAGGACTTCACATGAATTATTTTTAGAAGTCCATCAAGAAAAGTATAAAATGGCAAAGTCAGTCAAATAGAGCAGGCAGCATTCCAAAAAATGAACATGAACTAGCCAACCCAGAGTGGTCCAAGCACATCCTCTGCAGTTTGGAGGAGCTGATTCCCCAAAGGTAATGCATATAATTGCACTCATTTAACTTGGGAGCTGCTTAATTTCACTCCTCAAACATCATGCACTTTTGGTTTTGGTGCAAGACACATCTTTAAGGCACACGCACAAGCAAAATGATTTGCAGAAGTATCTTTGTGTACATGGCTTTGGTGTTTGCATTTCAGGATAGCTGCAACAGGCAATAATCAAGAAAAGGGCCAATAGGTGTTGTAAATAATACTGTGACATCATAAAAGCACTTTTCCCCTTAGCAACTCTGAAGTACTTCACCCTCTCTAAGGAATCTGCAAAGTTCTAAAGAAAAGGAAACTTTTTAGGTCATTGAGTCTGCTCACTTCTTACAATATATTCAGCATGCAGGGTAGATGTGGTTTAGTCCAGGTCAGCAGTTTTCAACTTGAGGGTCTATGAGGCCATGCAGGTCCACGATCTTCTCCTAAGAAGCCCACAAAAGATTACTCTTCTTGAAAAGGGAGCATAAATTTACTCCATACACGTTCATACTTCCCCAGGAAAATTTTGGAGGGTACTGAGAAATAGTAAAAATGACCGGTCTAAGTGGCTGAAATTAATTGAGAAATTAAAATTAATCATGTTGGGGCATCAGTTCTACTTCTGATATAACACTCATAGATTGTTCAGTTTCAAACTTTCTCCCAGTTTATCCTGAGAGTCCCTAAACTGGCATGAAGGATGTTAACAATAACCCCAGACTTTCTGTGCCACATTTTCTGCTGGCAGTAAGCCATGAATGGACCTCACTTTGTGATGCTGCTTGGCTTCATGCCAACTGAAACCAAGTCTTATTAGCCTGCTCAACATCAACAAGGTGAAGTGAATTTCTCTCCTGCATTGGTTTGGAAGGCACGGGAGGGAATCATTTCAAGTAGACCAAATAAATTCAGTAAATAAACAAGTCAGCATTTAAATGGTTTTAGCTAGAATGAGTGCCAGCAAACATGCAAGTCAGCACAGGAGAAAATAGACCAGATCTGAATTAAAAAGTCTTGGATATTTATTATCTTCCTTTTATTGACTTGAGTTCTTCCAGCTTAAAAGGCAACGGTGAGCATAGAATATGAAAATCAATGCATCTGCTGCTGTTTATTGCAAATAAATTTGATTTTCAGTTAATTGTAGCAGTCATTTTTCATAATTTATGAGCTGCTGTTACTGGATAGCATCAGTCATGCTGCACGTTGATGTGCCTGATGATGCTGAGTGTGGCTTGTTTCAGGGGAAGGTAGAACTCACAGTCAGTGCCTCAAACACGAAAGCAAAATCAAAAGATGATGTTTCCCAGTCCTCTACAAAGGACACTTTAAAAATTATCCTAGCCTTGCACATACATCCAAACTGGAAGAGAAGAGCATCTCTGGGGAGATACTGCTTCCTTGTGTTTATCAAGTTAATTTGCTACCTCATGCCATGAGGTCATAGAGGACACTCTCTCAAACCACTTTGCAATCAAGTTAAATGGATTACTTTGCCACAAGCTTGCATGGTGCTTCCCTCGTAAGGCCCTAGAGCTGGGCAGAGGTGTGAGCCCCAAGCAACCTTTTCTGTCCACTCTGTCTGAAAGCTTTAATCTTGTTTGGTCAATTAAAAAGGTGTGAAGTTCATGAATGCTTTATGCACTTTGAGTGTTGTCAGCTGCAGATCAGCTGAACCAGAGTTACTTCCTCCCACCATCAAACAGTTTCTTCTCTGAGTTTTACATGGAAGGGTTGTCCAGTCCCATTATTCAGCTTGCATTCAAATATCTGCTACCTGTTCACTATGAGCTGCAAGGTCAACTGAATGAAAAAATGTGATAAAATAGCATTTAGTTTAAGCCAGCTGTCTTCTGATGCATGTGTGCTCTAATACAAGGGATCTACCCCAAGCAGCAAGGTTCAAGGAGAAGCCCAGGGTGTTTCCACAGGTGTGAAACTGTACTCCGGAAAAGTAGACATCTGATTGTTTCTGTTTACACACATTTCCCAGTATATGCTATTTAACATCAACAAATGGAAATGTGAGGAGAACCACACAATTGTGGGGTCTTGAGAAGGGAGAAAATTATAGCTCAGTTTTGGATACAACCTTGATGAACTGCTTTCAATATTGAGTAGATACGAACTTCAGAAGTAAGTTTGTGCCTGAACTTTCCTGGAGATTGTGCATTCAGATTTATCTTGTTGAAATGTTTTAGCTGTAAACACTGCTCAGTTCCTTAATCCATCCAAGACGTAGCGTAGCAGAAGCAGGGGTGCATTGAGCTGTATAAATGCACTGTGCAACTAAAGGCACTCATGGGTGGCCGAAATCTTTTCAAGACATTCAGGGTTGAAAAATAAATTTGTGCATTAATAAATAAACATGGATTAAAATTCCTCTCCCAGCCTTCTTGTAGAACTTTCCAAACAAAGTGTGCTAATATTTGAAGCCTCATTCACATCAATTCAGTCTGATTTTGAAGCTCTGCAGGTAACTAGACATGAAGTAAAGAGTAACTTTTCAGGTCGTATTTTTAGTCAGCTAAACAATGCATCTATTTGCAGCCAAATAACCTCTGCTGTATCAGAATGAATGGCTAAACTGAGTCAAGGTGTGAGTGGTCAGCAAGAGGAAAGTGAAATCGCCAGAGGAAATTTAAATCCCCACTATGTAATTTCAGGGATTTCAATGAGCAGAACTCACTCAAATTGCCTATTGTAGTGAAGTTGCCAGGTGTATAGTAGGACTTTTGATCATTACATGCCTCATTTTGCTTTTCTCCCAAGAATATTATTTTTTGCCTCTCCTAAAGAGTTCCACCATGTCTACATCTGTTTATGATTTCAAATTTGATGATTTTGTTTAACATGCCCTGAGTTTTTTTCAGGTCCTGGAAGCAGGAATCCAGCTGATTTTTAGCCTTGGCATGTGAAAGGAGGTTGTTGTGATGTGGGGCTGGTCCCTTCTCCCAAGTAACAAGCAATAGGACAACAGGAAATGGCCTCAAGTGACACCAGGGGAGGTTGAGATTGGATAGCAGGAAAAATTTATTCACTGAAAGGGTGGTCAAGGATTGGGACAGTCTACTTACAGAAGTGGTGGAATCATCATCTCCAAAAATGTTAAATAAAAGTGTAGATGTGGTGCTTAAAAACATTGTCTAGTGGTGGCCTTGGAAATCCTGGGTAATGGGTGGACTTGATTTTCTTAAAAGGTCTTCTCTAACCTTAATGATTCTATGATTCTATGGTCACTTGGTCTCAGACTGAGCAAGATCACAGAAGCTGGGACTCTTTGGTATGACGCTAGGACTTGGGAGCTGCTCTATCCCCCATGAAGACAGAGGATGAACACTTCTGCCATTGATTTGTGCTAGATAGATCTGTGCCCTAATAAAGAATAACCAGGCTGATGTGTTTTCTCACAGGAGCCAACTTCTCTTTGCGAGAACTGGGCCTTGAAGACGTGACACCCACACACGGGACTTTGTACCGGACCGATATTGGGCTGCCTCACTGTGGCTACTCCATCAGCACTGGATCAGATGCTGACACAGAGGCAGATGTGGTCATGTCACCCGAGCACCCAGTGAGGCTCTGGGGGCGCAACACCAAGTCCGGACGCAGCTCCTGCTTGTCGAGCCGGGCCAACTCCAACCTCACCCTCACCGACACAGAGCATGAGAATACTGAAACTGGTAAGTGGTGACAGCACATTGGGTGTCAGCCTTGAGCTCTACCAGGAGTGACTCTTTTTGCCACTCCACCTTAAATTTCCTCAGGCTTTGTGTTGGTTTTTTTTTTAATCAAACTCGGTGAAAACATCCTTCTAACAGCCCCGTGTTGTGGCCTTTTGTACTGTCCTACTGAATGTTTGTTAATGAACTGCTGGAGAAGCTCCTACTTATTTATCACAGTGACAGAGATCATTAAGTAGCTGTAATACTCTCTCTGCTTTTTGCAGAACCTTTCAGACATAAAGCATTTAAATCTCCCCTCCTCTGGCCGATGCTACTCTTATCTTTGCTACAGATTTTTGGGGCAGATAATTTCCTTCTTTTCCTTACTGGTTCCTTGAGAGTAGCCATCTCATTTATGTAAATGGGCTGACTGCTCTCTGAAGGAAGACAATGGCAAAATATTTTTAGAAGCCTTTTTTTTGTGCAAAATAAAAGCTGAAGGTCACAGATTTTTTTTTTTTATCTCTGTAACTTTGTGTCCCCAGCTGCAGGGATTCCTCTGTGCATTTTGTAGGTCTGCAAACCTTTTGGTCAGCAGTTCTGCCAAGCAGTGTAGGAAGGAGAGAGGATTTTGATTCAATTGCAGCTTGACCCAGGAGTTCATCCAGCCCTATATGCCTTTGCACCTTTAATTCAATTATAGCACAGTCTGCTCCTTAATATAGCTGCTGCATACAAGTCATCAGGCGCTTGAGCTTGGTGCAGAAAGCTGATGTGAAATGACTGTATCACTTGTTCTTTTCATGCTTTTTGCCACAGTATTATAGTGACAAATGATGATAAGTTTTCCTCTGGAAGCCATGACATGGTGAGACATACACCACCCACATGATTTTATGTTTAACTCCAATAAAATTACAGTAGAAGCTTATTAAGTTTCTGCTCAGAGATAATGATATATTAGGCAGAGTTCAAAGATAAATGGCCTTCTGTTTAAAGGATGTACAGAAGAATCTTTTTAAATTATCTTTAAATTATTTTTTTAGGTTTCTTAGTGTAATATCTTACAGGCAGACACACAGTGCTAGGTTATATAATCTTCCTTCTGGCCCTTGTGTTTTGATGAAAAATCAGAGGGATCATCAGAGTCAATTAGAATTTTGCATACTCACTAGAAAACAACCAAAAGCAAACACCTTGCGCTTCCATCCCATTCTTCTCTATCCAAAGCTCTCTCTTGTGCTTTCCATGGTGGTGTGTGAGCAGCTGTGATCCTTTCCCATACATTTTTCTTTCCATGCCTACTCCAAAAACCAAAATACAGAATTTTAGGGCTTGACGTGGGTTTTTTTGGGGTTTTTGTTTTGTTTTGGTTTGTTTGTTTGTTTGTTTTTCCTTAAGAGAGCAGAATTGCATTATCTGCTAGAGTCTTTTTCTCTGGTTTCTGTAATGTTATCTCTACACTTGCAAATACAACTTTGTACCTACAGATCACTTACAAATGAAATTATATTAGCAACAACACGTTAGCAAGTTCACATGCCTTGAAAGGCTTCTCTGAAAGTAATCATGGAGGCAGTAATACTCATGTCAACCTTGAACTCCTCTTCCTTCAAATTTAGTGACACACTAACCAGTCATTGAACCATCATTTTATAGCAATTAGAAAAAGGGAAATGAGAGAGGTGGTAAACACACAGTATTGTACAAATGTAGAATGAATTTCTTAGCATTTGCAGTCTTAGATGTTGGGCGTTTTGAATGAGAAAGGCTATATCATACCCAAAAATACCTAATTGGTGTAGCACAAATAAAATCTAGATCACTATGGTGTCCAGTGTGTAACTGTATTGCTCATATTGACAAAAAAGAGGTGGTGGATTTGAGGGAAAATATCACGATCTAAACTGTGCTGGTGCTGAGCTTCATGTGATGTTTAGAGCTCCCTGGAAAGATGTTATGGACATCAGCCAGGTTCAGTTCAGAACTGAGAGAAAGAGATATTATTTCAATATGGAGATTGCACTTGAATTGGTAGTATAAAACATATCCAAACAAAGGTTGCAGCAGAGGAAGAACAAGGACTAAGGAAAAGTCTCAACTTTACACAAAATTTGAGCATTTCATTTTTGTAATTGTTTGGCACAGATAAAGGTGTGAGAAATCTTTGTGCACAAAACCCTCACAGCCTGAAACCTGCAAATAAAGCCTGAGATCCTCTCAGAAGCTTTGTCTGACTGACACAAAAGTTGCTCTGTGTTTCTTTCCTTTCTTCACATAAGCAATGTTACTTTGGGCTGCTAGCTATCACACAAGCTATTTTGAGAAAACCCAGATTTATAGGAGAAATGTTTGCAAGACGACATGAAATTTTGCTAATGGCAACGTAAAGTAACATAATGCTATGACTCAGTTTACAGGATACCTTTATGAGTCAATATTAATTGTTGACAGTATTGATAGAAGTTATAGCCTTTAGCCGAAGTCAATATGGACCTTCTAAACCTGCCATCAATAGAAGATTTTATGGGCCCCATTAAACTAACTTTTCCAATGAAGTTCAATGTCAGCAATTTTTATGCTATTCATTATTTATCCAAAATAAATAATCAGAATTTACTTCTGATGTTTGTAAATCTGAAGCTGTCGAAACACGATTCTACCAAGACATTTATTGTGTTCTTGGAAAAGAAGAGGTCTGGCTCCCTTGAAAAGCAGGTTTGGTTTTATTTCAGGAATGGTGACGCCTTGAAGGAACAGATATGCTGCTCAGAAAGTGTAGTCACAATCCACCCCTCTGTTTTTAAGGAAGCCTATGAAGTGCTCTGGTTCCATGGCATATTGCAGTCCATAAATCCCTTGCACAAGCAGCTGGCATGGAAAGTCATGCATAACTTTATCTAAATTGTTCCCTGGCTTTCACAGAGTCTCAGAATGGTTTGGGCTGGAAGGAATCTTAAAGATCATCTATTTCCAACCCCTTGCTATGAGCAGGGACACCTTCCACTAGAAGGTTACCAAGAGGCTGATTGCTTTTATTATGTAAAGAGTTTGTTCTCACTGAAGAGTTGAGTTGTAACTCTGGCATCACCCTGAGCTCAGATCCTGCACACCCAATCACCCACAACTCCTTCCCCTCCAGTGGGCAGTGCATTTTGCTCGACCTGGATAGTCATTTTGCAGAGGGGACAGAGGGGACAGCTCAAATTGCTGCACCTTCTCTGAGGACAGTGCAATCATTGTGTGCTGCTGATGTAGCACTTTATATAGCTCAAGGGTTTTTCTGCAGCATGACCATCTAGGCTGAGCTGTAACTGTGAACTCCCATTAACAGTTCAGACCCAAGCACGGAGGGGATTTTGGTTCCTGGAAGCCTAGCAATGATGTTCGGAGTACCTCTTTCCTATACTCTTTTGCACTATTTCTCAGCAAGACTGATTCAAGGAAAAGAAGTTCCTGAAGTGGTCATTTGGATCAAAGCCTGGACTTTACCGGCGCTACCTGAGGTAACCCTGAACAGGCTTTGTACTGAGCCAGCAAATGCTTACTATAGAAAAGAGCACAATGAAGAAGAACAAGATAATAGCCTTCCAGAAATTCACTTGTTTTGCAGCAGTTTAGTTACATACTAGAAAAAATAAATAATCCTAATCATAAGAATATCATTATAAAAATACAGTACCACAGAATAATTTATATTGGAAGGCACTGCTGAAGGTCTCTGGTCTCCTGCTTAAAGCAGGGCTAACTTTGAGGTCAGATTGGGTCACTCAGGGCCTTGTTCAGTTATACTTTGAGTATCTACCAGGATGGAGAGGCTACAACCTCTGTATTCTGGTTCTGTTGCTTACCACACTTGCTGTGAACACCTCTTCTCCTAAGATCTAGTAGGGATTTCCACTGCCACAGCTCGTGTCCATTGCTCCCACTGACCACCTCCAAGAACAGTCTGACTCCATTACTCTGAGTATCACTCATAACTAAAATAGTTAAAAGAAAGCAGCTAGGTCTCCCATTAGCAATGTCTTCTACTAGCTGAACAAAATCACCTAGATCCTCCTCTCCTAATAAACAGTTTGTAGGCTTTTGGTACTGGAGGAAATAGTTAGAGGAGTACCTGAGGAACTCCAGTACCTGAAGTTTTTAAGTGTAAACTAGACAAATAGTTGTTGAGAATGGTCTAGACTAGATGCTGGCTCAGTCAGAGTGGCTTTCCGTGCTGGCCTCTCAAGCCTCCCTCTTTCTCCAGTTTCACCGTTTGTAGCATTGTTGTGCTTTCTTTGACTTTTAGGGCCATGCAGGACTGTTTAGGCTGGGCTTTGAGCACCTCAGGCTTTTGTACTGCCTAGGGCATCCTAACAGATGTGAAGGTGCCCGGTGTTTGTGTGTAAGCACCCATGAAATGGGTTGTGAATATTTCCTCTAAGTCTATAAGGGACATCTTAACCCGGATCCACCCAAAGTGTTAGGAATCATGCTGGTAATCCCTGAAGAGATTTGAACTTGAGAGATGGGCACAAAATGTAGATAATCCAATATAAAATCCCACTTTGTCCTCTGCCTTCAGTGTGATAATGAGCTTACTATTTTACTCAGACCAATCACTGCAAGATTACTTTAGACCTCGGTCAACTGCAGTTTTAAAATTTGTCTTTGTGAACATGGAGATTCAACCCTTTTTATTTTAATAAAAATAAAAATACAGCTTAACTTTCAACTCTTCCAAAGAAGGTGTGACAAACTCAGAATTCACTTTAGTTGTGATCTGGGCTCAGTGTTAATATCTACCAAGGCATGTAGTTGGTTAAAATGTGAGAAGGAACATGAGAGAGGGAAGCAGTTTTCTTCCTTAGCAAGACAAGTCAACAGTGCTAAATGCCACGCAGAGTGGAGCTGATGTTTCTCTCTGCCATCATCTCCTCTTAGGAGGAATATGGGCAGTGCCAAACAGCCAGAAGGATCTCACAGGCAGGATGATCAAAATCAGATGGCTCAAGACAGCTCAACTGATCAAGATGCTCAGCTGTGATCTATCATGTAAAGAAATTCTTGCAGCAGAAATGTGACTTCAGCAGACTGGGAGATTGATAGACATGAACTGAAATTCCAGATCTAAGCACCCTGGAAGCCAAAATTCAGGATGCAGGACCTTTGCTCTAAATTGCTTTGTAGGACTTCCTTCCATCTTCACAACTGAGAACTATGTAGGAAATGTAATCCTGCAAAAATTTCTGCCTGCCTTCCATGTTTGCAAAAGGGTTGAAAATGGCAATACTGGATGCAGATCACCCATTTAACAATGAACTGGATGCGGGTATTATCACCCCAACTCTTCCACCACACATCTGTTAATCACCTCTCTTTAGGAAGAGCAGTTTAATCTCAGGGTTCATTTATCTCTAGCTCCACCTCTGAAGGAACCAGTCAGTGCCAAAAGTCATACGGTGACTACAGTAATACAGATGCTTACTGGTGACAAGATTAAGGGCAACAATTTATTTTGGACCCACATCCTACAAAGAGGAATAATTTTCTCTTTCAGGCTGGATGGGGCTCTGAGCAACCTGATCTAGTGAAAGGTCTCCCTGCCCATGGCAGGGGAACTGGAAGGTTTTTTAGGTCCCTTTCAATCCAAAACATTCTATGAATTTGTCATTTAGTCATTACTGTTCTGAGTTGTATTTAAATGAACTTTAAAGCTGTTAAGCAAACAACCAGCCCAATATCTAAACCTGCTCTTACCAACTTGACCAGGAAGGTAGTGGATATGCTAAATTTTACTTTCTCATCAAATAAATTGCCTTCCTGGAAAATTCTCATAAGCTGAAGCACAGTGACAAACAGGAGCTTTAAAGCTCACGTGGTAGCTCTGCCTGCTCTGCTATCACAGACTCAACTCTTAGCCATTTTAATTGACGTAGCACAAGATTTAAAGAGCATTTCTTGCATTAACCACTACATTCTCTGCTTCCATGCTGCTTAAGCCATTACTGCTGCTGGAAAGAGTGCTTGGGAAACTGCATAGGGTATGAGGACTCCATAGGACTGAATGCTTATAGAACATATTAGAAACACAGGGGTATATTAAAGCAGGAAATAATTAAAGACAAGTGTTTCAAACAAGGAACACCAAAGAAATTATATCATTTTATTTCTCCTGGGTTGTTAAGAAATCCAACTGATGCCTTAATTTGTTCAGTGGTGACTGATACAGAGCTCACCACAGCCTTTGAAAGCTCCTGTTGCCATTCAGCAGAGGTATATCAGGTTGTAGGTACACGGTAGTAACTCTGTTTTTGCAAAACAGCATGCCTGAGTCGTATTCTCTTGGTTAAATACACCACAACATGCTCTTCGCTGCTAGGTTTCTGATATCCATTTTGGCTTCTTATTAAATCAGAAAACTGTCCCAATGATCAAGCCATATGCTCCAGAATTTCATCAGCTCATTCCAAATATCTTCAGAGCTTTTTTACAACAGGTAAGAGCTTTAGGCAAACAGTAATTATTTTGTGTGCTTTCCTTGTTCCCTTTGGTTGTTGAGAGCTCATCTCCTAATGTTGTCTATATTTGCTACCAGAGGCCTTGCAAGGTTCTCCTAAATTGCTCTGACCCTCTGCAGAGAAAGGATTTTTACTCAGTCTTCTTTACATTCACCTTCCTGTTTCCCAAGTCATGTTGACCCAAATCACTGGCCCAAAGTACAGTTCAGTATATCAGCGCAATTAACAGTGTCAGAATTACTGTATAATCTCAGCATTACAAACTATCTGTTAATACCCCAGTTGAAAATCCACGGTGACTTTTCTTTTTATTGCCATGTTTTGCTGAGTAATTTCCTTTCAGGCTTCATACACGCTATTGTTAATATTGTTACTGTGGTTGCAGCAACATCATCTCTTTTTTTTTTCGCCTTTGAATTAAGCAGTGCATTATAAAGTACTTCCAGTAAATGAGTGTGTGCTTCAGACATGTGTCTTCTGCAAACCATGTAGGAAAAAAATGTGATACTCAGACTCTTGAGTATTCAGAAATGAGATTTTTTAAAAAAAAATCACAATAAATAATAATAAAAAATGTGCTATGAGCTATATTTTATTAAGTTTCCCTTATGGCTTTTAGTAGGGGAAGACAAGAATAAATTAGAATTACCCAGTCAAGATCAGGCATCTGCTGGCTGTCATCTTTCACTTGCCTCCTATCAGTTGTAACCTTAATATTAACAAGATGTCTCAGTCTGAAATAAAAATTAGCCAGAACCCTGACCACTAAAGATCCATCATCAATTGCAGAAGCCAGTGAAGAACTGCAAAAAGGAACAGTACATCCAGAAGGGAATTTTCACTAATATTCTTCCCTGTTTCAGCTTATCAAAACTCTTACACTGCTCCTTTCCAGGCAGAATTTGCAAAAAATTCCCCATTTTAACAGAACATGGGGATTGATTGGATATTGCAATTTACTGAAGCCACCTTACAGAGTTATTGAGAGACTTAGTGATCACTTGAAATGTGAAGGCCAGGGGAAGGAATGTGCCTTCAGGCTCTCAGACCGTAAAGATACTAATATTCCTATGAAGAATATTAGTCCTGAAAAGGAGACTTTTTACTGCGTGACCATCAAATGCTACATTCTCCACTGAAAAATGTCTCCCTTGAAGGCTGTTACATCTTCCTTACTTGTGATCCAACTTTCTAACCACTGACATTCTTGATGATGAATTCCTCATATTTTCTGCTCTCTTTTATTTTTTGTCCTTTTTTAGATATTACACCTGAGATGCGTCTAGAAAATGAATAGGTGAGTCATCACCTCACTTTTTCACAAGAGTCTCAGAAAAAGTTTTACCTCGATGGGGTTTAGGAGAACAGATCCTTAATCTCCTTCCATAGTCAATCAAGCCCCTGCCCACGGGGTGTAAAACAGCCTTTCAAATGCTGATGTCACTGTCTGTCAGGCAGGATTCAACCCATTGGAGAGCAGGTTGTCCCTTTCATCGCACCACAGAGGGAGCCAGCAGCGTCTTTGCTTCCCATTTAAGAGGTGAAGGCACCAGGCAGTAAACTGAGTTTAATGCTCCAGTTGATGCATTAGTGATCAGCGTCTTGATTTTGTTACACAGTGAAAGAATTCCCACCAATTTTCAGGGCTAATTTGTCTCATTGCTGGCCTCTTTGTCTCCAGAGGAAAAGAAGTCTTTCCATTTTCTTGTGTTATTATTTTTATTCCCATATGGTATGTCCCATAGAGAATATATTTTCCGTATTACTGTAATCTGCATCTGAAAGGATGCTGACATTAAAGCCTTTCTCAGCATTATTCTGCTGTAATGAACTGCAGTTCAATATAGGTTAGTGTGTAGGTTTCACATTATTATTATTGTGATGATGGTGAAGCCATGAGGCAGGAAAAAAAAGGCACAAAGTGTAGAAACTCGTTAATAGCCTGGATATAATGGTGGAGAGGGCATGTAGAAACAACGTTAACAGATGAGAATTTACTGTTCTTTACAATTACACCATTATATTTTGCCCTTTCCTTCACCACTTTAAACTGCCTTGTCATGGAGATCTTTTTTAAGGAAAATAATTGCATTTATTAATATTGCAGACAAGCTGCCAAATATTCTGGAAGCAAATATGTGCAGTCCAGATTCTCATGTCTGTATTTCTGAATTCCCATTTGGACAATTGGATCTGCTTCCGAGTCCAGCACACAGAGTGTTAGTCCACATCTGATTCAGTCTTCTCCCATGTCCCCTGAGGTATCTGGCTTTGTTTCTTTCAGTGAAGATGTATCTCCATCCAAAAGCAGAACAAAGTGAGAGGAAGGAGCATGTTATTTTTGTTTTACCCATGCCCAGAGGTGCACACTGAGCTCCAAATAAAGGAAAGCATAGCTTCTGCCATGAGAATTTGTTCATTAAAATCTCATTGCTTTATTTCTCAGAGGATTTTGATTAACTTTTAGCAACTTTATTCAATCAAGGGCAGTGATTGAAAATGCATTACTGCCCTAATTCTACAAAGTTTTCAGTGTTTCTTTGGACTGCCCCTAAAAACTTTAATTATATGCTCTAGGGCAGGTTGTTGTTTTCTTTTTCCATCCCAGCACAGATTGCACAAAATCATGTATATAAAAAGAAAAGAATAATTCCTCATTTTTTACACAGGCCAATAGTGACAGGACAATGGGGAGCAATTTTAAACTAACAGGCAAGAGATTTAGATCAGATATTAGGAGGAAATTCTTTACTGTCAGGATGGTGAGACACTGGCACAGGTTGCCCTGAGAAGCTGTGTCTGCCTCATCCCTGGAAGTGTTCAAGGGCAGGTTGGATGGGGTTCTGAGCAACCTGGTCTAGTGGAAAGTGTCCCTGCCCATGGAATTGGGACTGGAACTGGATGATCTTAAAGGTCCCTTTCAATCCAAATCATTCTGTGATCCTATGATTACATCTGGAGGTTGCCACCCTGAGTACCCATTCCCATGCCCCTGCAGGGGTTCTCCATCCCCATGGTCATGATAACACAATTTTTCATGAAGTCCAGCTCTGATTTATCCCCAAAAAGCATATGATTTAAAGCTTTTCCTCAAGGATGCCAGCACAGAGAGCTCTGATTTCAGAGCTGCTGCTCCACTCCTGTTCCCCAGAGAGGTCAGTTCAACCCAGGGCACAGCAGCAGCAATCCCACCCAACAGAAAATATTCCTGGGCTAGGTCAAATAAGGGCCAGTGAGGGAGGACAGTGTGACAAAAACACCTGGGAGCTATTTAAGCCAGCACTGCCAGCGAGGAAGAAGCATTGCCAAGCCCTCTTGGAAATGCACCCTTGTTCCAGCTCCCCAGGGACAATGAGCACTCTCTTTGTTCACACCAAGTCATTTTCTGTGCAAGACTTATTTTCTTCTCCAATCTCCAGCATGTTCAAGTACTTTTATTACCCTTACTTTGGGAGGAGGAGGGTGAAATTATGATCAAATTCCAGTTTCCATTTAAATGCAGCTTTGATGTGAATTTCAAATAAATCCAAAACAACAAAAAAAAATACCAAAAAAAAGCTAGTAATCATCTACTGAATAAGAAATCTGTTGTTCACCATTTTCTCTTCATAAAAAATGTAAAAAAAAAAAAAAAGGGAATCTGAATAAATGCATGATAAACTATATAATTGCTGAAATAAATATGTACAGATATAAGATACTTTTTGATTTAGCATAAAGAAGCAGCAAATTATACCGATCAGTGAGAATCAACCAGTTTTAAAAGAAAATAACTGAAAAGCACACATACAAAACAAGATTAAAACTGATTATTTAAATCAAGATTCCCTGTTTCCTGGTTTAAACCATGATTAAAATTTAAATCAAACCACCCTGCCACAAATAGTTTAGGGACAATGATTTCTGCCACTTACATAATGTACAGATTTAATAGCTGAGAGAGTGTCATGTTACTTGTAAGGAACATGTACGTACTGAGCCTTCATCTCCAGCCACGTTCTTAGTTTGGGTCTAGTTTGGTTTACATGCTTGAAGGAGGCAAACGGTAATCCTCATCTGAAAGACTGGGAGTGTGGAAACCCACAAAAAATTCAAGATGCTTTTTTCTTTTGGGAGTTTTGCTTCTTTCTTAAGATGGAAATTAAAATGAGATTCAACTTCAATCTCAGAGCCAGGCTGGGCTGCTGATTCCCCAGTAACACAGGGGCTGGAAAAGCAGCCTAGACCAAAATTAGAATATGAAGGGAAATGTCTCCCTCTTTCTTCTTTGCATAATTATATTCCACTTAACAAAATTCCCCTTGCTGCTCTAGTTGGACAGGGTGTTTCTCCTCCATTAAATTGCTCTGGTTTGCTGCTGTGCTCTACCAAGCAGCTGTTAATGTTCCACCCCAGAGGTGTCTGCAGTTCAGTGATGGGTGAAATGATTAAGGTCCACAAGGCACTTGATCATCTGGAATGAAAGGTGCTACATAAACATACCCCATTAGTTTTATTAGCACTCAACAAAGCAAACTTTACCTGTCGCTGGTTCTACTCCTCCTTGGCGTTTAATACAAGGTGTTCCCTCTGGAACACGTGCAGTTTGCTGGATGCATTCTTCACCTGTCCTTAAAGAAGCCTGTTTCTCAGACTAGTGATTTGACCCATCATATCTTGGGGGACTGCTATGAAATTAGTGCTGTGGTTATAGAAGTTTGAAGGACTGTTAATCCTGGGCCACCTCTCAGGAAAAGGAACGTAGTGACCTTGGGTATTGCAGACACTTACTCATGGTGTCAGGAGAGTAGAAAACTTGGCATGGGATCAGCCTACAAAGAAGAACGGAAAGGGCTTAGAGGAATGCCCCCTGATGGAGCTGTAGAGAAGCATTCTAGAAGTTTGATTGATAAAGAGGATTTGGTTGGAAAACATTGACTTAAAACATTTATGCAACC
The DNA here is from genome assembly GCA_035583185.1 of Anabacerthia variegaticeps. NCBI lineage: Eukaryota > Metazoa > Chordata > Aves > Passeriformes > Furnariidae > Anabacerthia > Anabacerthia variegaticeps. The sequence goes on along the minus strand of JAWWEW010000001.1, from coordinate 30,889,620 downwards.
AGAATAAAGATGTATATATTCACAAATTTTATGCCTAAACCAGACTTGTAACAGACAGCAGCAGGGAAAATGTGCTCTCCTTGTCCCATCCCAAGCCACCGTGTTGCTCAACTCCATCTGAATATTTTTGGCTCTTGACTGTCCATCAAGGTTCCCCCTGAGGGGAGTCCTTGCCATTCTGTCTGCATAGGAACCCTTCCACTGGTATGTTGAATGGTTTCAAGTCAGGACTCAGTTTGCTCTCTTTGGTCATTTTCCTTATGTGAGTGGAGAAAGCAGAAAGCACAAAAACTCCACGGATCCCAAGGCTGAATGGGATATTTTCACAGCTCCCTTTGTTGGGAGTCCTGTGTGTGAGCTGTTAGGCCTTGTGATATGAGTGAATTGAAGCAGAAACCTGGTGAAACATCACTGGACAGTCTTGCTCCTTCAGTGTAAATGGATGAGCCCAGTCCTTATTTGGTCAAAAACTAGCAACGTTCTGAACAAAATAAAATTATTGTTGTGCTAATTATTGGATTGTTCGATAGTTTATGGGGCTAAAATGGTAGATACTGAGTTTGTAAATACTAGAACTCAGTACAATGGTTCTCAGCATTTCAGTGGCTATCCAATGGAAAACTGGAACAGAAGAGCTTGTACTAATATCTCTGTTAGCAGCATGACCATTTAAAAGATCAGTTCCCAAAGAAATATTTCAGAAGGGATTAGTGCTTTTTCCTAGGGCAATATTTTACCACCTTAGAGCAGAAGCTTTTTTTGAAGACTTTTCGAAAGAGTCATGGTCTGGACTCTGAAGCAAATGCAGCCACCAATCATTTTTATCTTAGTCACTGTCACCAGAGTTTTGCATTCTCTGCATCAGATAATGATTGGTCCCACATAAGCACAAAAAGTAAGAGAAGATATTCAAGAAGGGTTCCCAAAGAAACCCTAGACCTTATCCCCTATTATTGGCCCTGAGAAGTACTCTGATAGATTCATGTCCCTGTAGACAGTGATGAACTGATTCCTTAACCTTCTTTTAGTTCTTTTCTTCTGCAGTTTCTCACTGTAAGTAATGTTTTCCAAATGTTTAACTCTTTCATGAGCCATGTAATGTTTATCAATGTCCTCCCTGAATTGGATTTGGTTAATCCATTTTTGGCTTTGTCTAAAGATCTTGCCAATATATCTGCATCATTCAAGAGAAGAATGTCCAGACCAGATTAGAGATAGGGAGAGGTCAATACCTCTTTTCCCCAGCAGACACGGAGAGCAGATAGATTCTGCAGAGAAATCACTCAGATGCTTTCCTGGAGAAACAACTAAAAAAATCTCTCCCAGAGCTGCTTCCCAGATTGATGTCTTATCGATGGTGGCATGTGGGGGTTGAGAGGATAGGAGGGACAGATGGTCCATAAGGTTCCTTTGAGCTACAGCCAGACTCAAAGAAGAAAAAGGAAGATTGGTGAATTTCTGGAAGAGCTTATTTCCTCCTTGGACTTGAACAGGGTGTTGAAATTCATCCAACAGACTCTGTAAAGCCTTTGGATTCTAAGAAGAAGACATAGATCTACAGCCTCATTATTGCTTATTCGGCTGTTAAACAAGGCTGTAAGGAAGGAGGAAGACAATAGGGTTTGCTTCCTTCCTGTTTATACCAGCTCCTCTCCAACTGGAAATGTGCTAATATGGCTGTTATGAAATAATTATTTCAGTGTTGCTTCTTTTGGCACAAGTGTCTGTCTGATCTTTCAGATTCCATGCAGAGAGTTACTTTGAAATGAATAATTCCAAATAATTTTCCCAGAATAATTATATTGGTACATTTTCAAGTCTAGATAAGCCTATGAATAGTATTCCAGACTAGGAAGAAAAGAAAATAATTATCAGATTCTTTACTTGCACGTTGTTGGAAATACGCAGACATATCTTCACTTGCAAAAATACTATCTGAAAACTGGTTAGTGACTCTGGTTTCTAATATTTTTAAGTAAGTGTTAGGAATTACAGGGAATTCAGAAGCAGGGAGTATTTTGAAAATATCACTGTGCTAGGAAAGTTGGTATGGAAAAGACCAGGAGTTAGGATTTGTTGAGGTTCTGTGTAGCCCTGCAGGGTGTTAGGAAGCAGTCAGTAATTTCCCTTATCATGACATGATCATTGAGATCCCAACCCTCTTGGGAAAGAGAGAGAAGAACAGAAAAATATGGCTTTGTCCATCTGGTGAAGGCACAACCTTGCCCAGGGGTCACTTTTCCTATAACAATTGCATGAAAGGTTTGCAACGTGGGTTATTTCAGAGTCTCTTTTACACAGCTTCAGGGGGAAAAAAAAAAGGTCTATTGCATGACTCAGACTCATCCAGCGTCTTCTCAGCATTTACTGTTTCTTCCACTCAGATTTTGCATTCAGCATCTTCACTCAAACAACTCCGTTTCCTCCCTCCCTTTCTTCACCTTTATTTCTTCCTGATGAGCAATTCAAACAGCAAACTGTTCCTCTCCTTCATTCCCATCAGTGACTCCATTCAAAGTCCTGCCCATGTTCTTATTTTCTTGGCAGAGCTATATTCAGTGAACGCATTTGTTTCTTTAGCTAGAGAACAAAAATATCTGCAAGCAAACTCATTTCCCTTCCAAAGACTTAGGAAAGTAGTGCTGGGAAGGGGAGCAAAGTGCTTTGTCAAGTGTTAGAGGAACAAGAGAGACATCTCCCCCCTGACATCCCTCTTTTATTATTATTGGGAAGACTCTGTTAGTCTCTTGCTACCTTGGGGACTAGAAACATCTTGAAAAGATCTTTCTTGCAGGCAGATAACAAACTCACTGCAGAGCTGCATCAGAAAGGGAAAAATTACTTGCTAGTAATGATGTTTATCACAGTCCTTCCTCCCTTCCCAATCCTACAAAGGAAGCTATCTCTCATATAAAGGCCAAGTCTTGTGCCTTTTTTTTTTTTTTTTTCTGGCAAACTACTCGTTGTGCAAATTCAGCTCATGTGAGCTTGGCTGATGGAAGTTTTACACAAAAAGTGGGTGAAAGGAGATGACCACGTGGGCTGATGTGATTTATTTGAGATAGGCCTGATCTGATAATACACAACATGAAAAGCATCACATTGCTTCTGCTTAATAAATTGGAACGAGGGCTATTCCTTTGTCAGAGCAACATCAGTGAAGTCTGGGCCAGATGTTGGGGGACTCACACTCCCACTGGACTGAACTTGTCAGCGGAGTCTGCTTGGCTTTTCATCACACCAGGACAAGAAAACACAGCTATGTGGCACTGTGAGTTAGTGCTTTGAAGGAGACTTTGATTTCATCTGCTCTGCATGGATGTTAAAAATCTCACAGTGCTTTAATGGAAAGGGTGACCCAGGTTTTTGTGCTAAGGTGTCTTTCTCATCAGCAATGTATAGTTAGCACTGAGCCAACTGGCTGCCATCCTCAACACTACAGGCATCTGCATCTTAGAATAATAACTCCCTGTTGCTAAACATTAAGAGAAGTAAATGTCACGAAACTGCTGTAAATTGGCAATGTGCAAGTCTCCAAAGTGATGATGTGCAAGTCTGCAAAGTGTGTGTGTATGCATGTGATTCCTTGGGATGAATTTTCATCCCTCTTAATTCTATCTACTTGATGTTTCATGCTGTGTCATGGGAAAGGCTGGGACTAGACCCCAGGACACTAACACCGAGTCCCCTGAGTCTACTCAAAACACTACTGAGATGTTCAGGGAATAGGAATTGATCTGGCGCTATTAACTCAGCCCTCTGAAACACTCAAGAAATGATGGTATATACCTCTAGCATGGTCAGTCCACTGAATTTATGGGACTAAAATAAAGTTTCTGACTGTAGTAGATGGTATTATTTAGTAAATTCAGGGGGAAAGTGTTCATATATCAGTTGTTTTTTTTACAAAGGCAAAAAAAAAAAGTACTCCAAAGTGGCTATTAATTACTTAAGGCCCAAGTAAGTGACTGCATTAAAGCAGGTGTCCACACCTAATGTCTTATTATATGATGATTTAAATATTAAGATCAGTCAGGTTTAAGGTGCTGAAGACCTTGTCAACATGATGAGCATGAAATGCAATTTTCCTGGAGATGACCTCAAAAAAAATAAAATTATTTAGGTATAGAATTATAGCATAGTTTAGGTTGGAAAAGCTTTCTAAGACCACCAAGTCCAACCATTAACCCAATACTGCCAAGTCCACTACTAAACCATGTGCCCAAGTGCCACACCTACATGTCTTTTAAATCACTGCAGGGATGGTGACTCCACCACTTCCCTGCACAGCCTGTTCCAAAGTCTGACAATCCTTTTGATCAAGAAACTTTTCTTAATATTCAATCTAAACCTCCCTTGGTGCCAGCTGAGGCCATTTCCTGTTGTCCTATCTCTTGTTACCTGGGAGAAGAGACTGACTCCCACCTTGCTACAACCTCTTTTCAGGTAGTTGTAGAGAGCGATACATGATATATACACATATGAAAAAAATCTAACCAGCTGCAGAGGACAAATTTTTGGAGGATCACAATTCAATCTTCAATATCCTCCTATCTCTATTGCTTAATGAACATCTGTAAATAGTTGTAAAGAAGGAGCAGGTACACAACTGAAGTACCAATCCAAAGAGGTCAACTTTTACATTTTTGAGAGCTTCCTTTTTCAAGAGAAAGATGTTTCTGGTAGAAATGCACATAAATACATGACTTTTTAATAAGGGCATGTAGCTCATTACCCTCTGCAAATTAACCATATCTAATCATATATTTCCTAAAAAATAAAATAGCACATTGCATCTGTTAGTCTTCATTCAAATACAAACCAAATATGCATGAGTACTGTAGTATAAACTGTTCCATCTGTTTCCATGAATGTATAGTCACGCTGGTCACCCCCCCACACACAACAGAAGGGACTTTCGCTCTTAGCATCTGTCTTCACTGAAGAGCTGTATTTCAACTGGAAGTAGTCATGCTAGAGTAAGAGCAGCACTACAACTCAGATCCTGGTGCCCCTGCTGCCACAGTCATCTTATGTGTGTGGCTTTAGGAATACTGGGGAAAAGTGTTTTGGTTTTTAGCATTGCCATAGAATGGATCTTCACTCTAAATTTCTGAAAAAATGATACAGGAAAGGTCTGTACTTTCTGGGGATACAGGCAAAATTATGGGAAGGTGTCAGATGACAGGTATTACTTGAGACACACAAAATGGTCAATGTCAGCAGTTGGTCTGTAATGCTGCTCTGAGTTTCATCCTGTATATACTTCTGAGCAGGTCTCTTCAAATGCACTGCATTGCCCCGTTTGAATCAGGTGCTTTGGTATGTGACCGAAAGGAGATTTACAAGCAAATCCGAAGCTGCAGTGCAGGTTAGTGTCCCGGGAAAGACAAGTTACTATTTTTAGAAAACATGAATTTGTCATTCAGTGTGTGACAAGGTCGACACCACTCTCAGTTTCTCTTGCTCTTTTCCCTCTGCCCTGCACATCTCAGCACTCACATCAGTGCAGAATCGTAACAGGCAATGACTCTTCAAGATTCAGTTCCTACTAATGGATCACAAATCAGTCCAATATAGACAATTCCTCTATGGAAAGAGGAAATTGCAGTCCATGGAGAGCATTGCTCTATCCTGGGGACCGTGCTGACACAACCTGAGCACTGAAAAAGGCCAACCTTCTTCCTCGCGTAGTTACTCACCACTGTCACAGTTTCACCTGAATTTCCCTACTTGTCAGGCTTCATCATCAGGCTTCAGGTTTTGTCTCCTAGCACAACTTGCTTTTTTGGGTTTGAGGAAACCAAAGATCTGCATGAGGGGTAAGCTCATGCACCCAGTGCCTGTGAGATGACTCTGATGTCACCAGAGCAGATGACATTGTGCCATATCGTGTGTGTGTGTATTTTGGCTCAGTACTCAGAGGTGTCCCAAGTTCAGCTGTGCTAAGCAAAGCAGATACATCCAGAATTTCTAGATGCTCCTTTGAGATAACGTTTTACCCTGCAAAATCACATCTCTTCTGCAGATAAATTAGATCCCCCCTCTTTGCTCCAGTTACCAACTTCTTTTACGCTTCCAGTAACATGGCTATTGCATTCATCATATTTGTGACTTATATCTGGGCAAACAGGATCCTTCCTCTCATGACTTGGGCTTGGTTTGCTGACAGCACATCAGAGCAGTCAGAGAAATGTCGATATCATAAAACACAGCCAAATTCCCCAGTTGTGTCCAGACAGATGTCCTCAGTTATCACAAGACTACAAAAATCACATTCTGAAACAGCAGCAATGGTGAGTGCACCTTGGGGACTGGTGACCATCTTTCGGGGGCTCAAGGGGCTGATGAAGAAAGGTGCTGTGGAGAAAGATCTATCCCAGCTGGCCACTGGTGCCAGCATTGTCATTTTAATTAGCTGTGTGTATATATACACTTGTATAATATGCGCTGTACCTCTTTATCAGCAGGATGGGTTCACTAAATATATGTCAGCTGAAATTACTTTAGAAAGGGCCTCAGCACTCAGCTTCCCACCTGTTTCTCTATGACAGCTGCCCAGACTCTGCAAAACACATCAGATGAAAGGCACTGTAGAGCTACAGCACGATTCTATTATTACATCTAACAGATGAGCAATCAGATCTAAACTGACCGGGGACTGAGCATATGAGGCAAGAGGAGAATCCTTTGGGGAGACCATTACCATGAAAGTAATACAATTCAGTATTTGTACCATCGACTCTGAAATTCAACAGCAGTCAACCTAGTACCAGCATCCTTTTAAATATCATCTTTCATTTCTTAGCAAACAGCAATATCCTATAACAACATTAGGACAGGAAAAGGAGGGGAGCTGCACAGCAACCGAACAACAGGAGCATAAAAAGCAAAATCTTGGGGAATATGTGGGAGCTCTAAAAAAAACAAGGTACATGGACAGATTTGTGTCCCTGAGGTGAATTTTAAGCAAAGGGCAAGAAACAGAGACCACCAGTGAGATGACTGGGGGAAGCAGCATTCAGACAGAGGTCACAGCCCTGCTGATACCACAAGCCCACAATGCTGTTTTCATTCTTGGGACCCAGCAAGCATCAATATGCATGGAACAAATCCAAGTGGGTGAACTATGCAAATATCTGTGCGGTGGGCATTTGTTTCATCTTCAGGACAAATGGGGGGGAGGGGAGAAGAAAAGAATGAAACCTGCTTTGACCATTAAAGACAGCTTTAGGGGAAAGACTGTACAAATAAATTAAAACAGCTTCCCAAGGGTTTGCAAAGCTTTGACTTGATAATGGAAAGACATTGAAGTTCTCTTTTAAAAGTTTATTTTACTCTATAAGGTTATCTTTTTAAAATGCACAAAGAGCAGCAGGCTATCAATGAGCCTTACGTTGCACTGCACTGATTTCCTGGACAAGCTCAATATCAATAACTCAAAATCTGAGAATAAACCAATAAACATGGACAGCAGCTGACCTTAAGTGTAACCTTCACACTGCCTCCATGGCAAAAGGGAAAAGCAAGCATTGAAAATGGTAATGAAAGCTCTTGTTTTAGCTCATATTAATATGCACAGACAGCAAACCCTTCCTGATAGATTTTCATTTCATGAGCAAATTGCATGAGGCTCAGAAGATCACTGGGTGAAATGCTGGTTTTCAGAGCCAGGTGTCTCACACTTTAATAACCCTTTGCTATGATGGAGGTATGACATGAATAAAAGTGTTTAAAGCTAATGGACTTGGCAGCAGGACATTCAAATTCTCCTCTGGCTTCAGTCACTTCTTTTTCCAACTTATTCAAATCTTTTTTTTGTCCAGACTTTCATTTTCTCCACAGCAATACTGACCCTAACATTATTTTTCTCCCCTCTCTCCCTCCACACATATTCTGATGAACATGTTCAAGAAAGAAGCATTTAAAACTGATACTTCTGCAAAAACACTGGCAATTTGGACAGCTACAGCACAGGGAAGCCTGGGGTTACTACGAAGCCTGTCTGTGTTTCATCTCTCACAGGGAGGATTGGAGGAGACGGGCAGGGAAAGGATATGATTGCAGACTCTATAAATATCAGCCAGGTAAACACCAAGGAGGGAGCAGAGGTCTTTAAGCTAAAAGATGACGTTGGCACAAGAACAGATGACTACAAATATGCCAAAAATAAATTTAGGCAGGAAACCAAGAATTTTCTAACTGTTTAGAGGATGAGTTCTGGAATTCCTTCCCTTTAAGATTAGACAAGAAAATAGCTAGTTTTTAGACAGTCACGAGAAGGCTTTCATGGGACAGTGCCTCATATTTGAGAGATAGATTTGGTGACCTTAAACATCCCTCTTAATCCTGTGTTCCTCTTTCATTTCTGTGTCATCCAATGCCTGCAGTGTCCTGTATAACATGCCAGGGAGAGTTGTGTCAGACAGGTCACTTCTTCACACCAGCAGCCCCTGTTTTAATATACTGCCAGTTCACAAGGTTGAGAGTGACAGCAGTGGTAGCGGATCAAAGACAAGCCATATTTGAAGGTTTGTGTCCCATGCAGGGGAGCAGAGGACTCTTTTAATTGCAAACTATTCCAGACAGAAAGGATATCTCTGCATTCAGCACAGGAATACAGGAATAAGGGAAATTTGAAAGTAGCTTGAAATTAAGCTACCCAACTGCCGTTATTCTTTCGGTTTGTGTATTTTTGCCTCACTGCAAATTCAAGCCATTCAATGAAAAGTCAGAGCCCTGCTGGGTAAAGCACTGTTCATTTCACAAAAAGGAACAATCCTTGTCCTAAAGGAATTGTAAGGCTTGCCAGAGAAAGAGGTTATTGTCCCCACCTTGCACATAGGGAAATGCAACAGGGGCTTCATTAGGGCTTTATATTTCTAAAAATGTCCTCAGCTTGGGCCCTTACAGGCTCGATCTTACTTTCATCTCCTCTGAAAATAAGAGCAATGGAGTATGAAGCCCGACACCAAAATGCTATTTTTTTTTTCGATAAAAGCATTACTGTTTTGCTTCTTACACCTTTTGACTTTAGGGCCCAAACTACCATCCCTGATGTGATATGTTTCCTCTTGTGTTTGGTGGCTGTCAAAGCCACTTTCTACCTACTCCAGGACTGAGGCAAGTAAAGAATTCCAATATGCCCTCACGAGGCAGAGCTGCCTGGCCAGTTAGTTAGAACATGGTGCTGATAACACCAAGGTCGTGGGTTTGATCCTTGTATGGGCCATTCATATAAGAAGTGGACTCAATGATCCTTGTGAGTCACTTCCAACTCAGAATATTCTGTGATCCTGTGAACAACCTGAAAGGAGGCTGTAGCCAGATGGGAGTTGGTCTCTTCTCCCAGGTAGCAAGCAATAGGACAAGAGGAAATGGCATCAACTTATGCCATGGGAGATTTAGGTTGGATATCAGGAAGAAATTCTTCCTCAAAAGGGTTGTTAAGCATTGGAACAGGCTGCCCAGGGAAGTGGTGGAGTGACCATCCCTGAAGGTATTTAGAAGACATGTAGATGTGGCACTTGGGGACATGGTTTACTGGTGGGCTTGGCAGTGTCGGGTTAATGGTTCGACTCAATGATCTTAGATGTCTTTTCCAACCTTCATGATTCTATGATTCTATGTACTTTAAGAATGGAGGCAAAAACATGGCTCTCAATTTTCCTATCTAATAAGCCTTTAATCTGAACACTTACTTATTTTTTCTATATTTCAAGCTAGCTAGTCTATATTTTTGCCTTATCCCTTCATCCTTGATGCTCCCTGCTTAACAGAATTATCATCACCCCTGACAACCATTTTGTTCAGCAGTGATGACTTAGTATTTATACCTTCCATTTGCCCTCAAAACTTTTGACATGGGATAAGAGAGCAAAACAATTGAAACATAATATTCTGCTGCATGATGATAATTTCCCTTCATTGGTGAAGATTAGGAAATGGCATTATTGTAAAGACCCAATTACCTTTTTTATGAGCATTGTATATTTGGAAAGTAATAAAACAGAGTTATAAAACTCAGATGATTAGGAATCTCAGAGATGTTCTGCATTTTAAGAGGTGGGTGTGGAATTTTCTTTTAATTGCATCTAAGCACAACCCAACCAATGATTAGTTATCTTCAAAGCAATAAACATTACCTGGGAAGCAATAAAAGGAAATGCAGGAAAGTTATTTGATGGATGATTCCCAGAAGACATAAGGCAAAAGAAGGGAATGTAGTTTAGTGGTTAGAATAACAGCAAAGCAGTCAGAACTCCTGCCATCTCAACAAAGCTGTGAAGCTCACTTACTAAATGCTCTGGAGTTCAACATTTCATTTCATTCAGTGTTAAATTTGGTCTAATAATACCAAAGAATCGATGTGAAGCTAAATATACAAGTGTTTTTCAAGGCTTGGAAAGTTAGGATGAAAGAAGCTGTTATAAATATGAAGTATGAGTGGCTGAAAAACAAAGAAGAGATTTTGTTGAAGTCTGACTCTGTAAATGCTGGCACATGTAAAAATGGACTAAAGGAAGCTTCTGTCATAATTAGGTCAGAGATCAGCTGCTTATTTTTATCAGGGAAAGCACAAATATCTTTAATTTCAGTTCTTGCAGAATTTAATAAAGTCTTGTCTCATTTCCAGTGATTTCTATAGTGCCAGCTTTGACCCCATAACCTAAATCTGTTTAATGCAATCCCATGCCTTCCATACTCTACAAATATCTATTTCTTCTCTGCTACAATGATTGGTGAGCATGCAGGCAGAACTAGAGAGCAGAAAGCACAAAAGAGGGATGTGCACATGTTCCTAAGGCAGAGAATCCTTGCAAAGCATCCTAGAAAGCTGAAATCAGACCAAAAAAACACCCATGACTCATGACAGTCTAGAAATTGCACCACAGTGGTTTCCAGGTTCCAGTTAGAATAATCAAAAAGAAAAACTCAAGAAAGAAAAAAAATTTGATGTTTTCCCACTCCTTTGAAAATTACTCTGTTACCTTATCCTTCAAGGCTATGAGACAATGCAACACAGCGGTTTTTACTCCATCAGTCATCTCCATTCCTAGAACTGCTGGAAACACTGATGAGAAAATAAGGAAATGAGAATTTGGACATATTAATTGAGTGATAAAAATAAATCTGAAAGAGACCAAGGGGTATAAGCAGCCAGAGACAAGTCCACTCCGTATGTTGGGTTCTCATGTTCTTGTCAAACTTCAAGTTGGCTTTTGCCAACACAGCTAGAAAAATGTGGCCTCTGGCTGCCCTTTTTGAGCACATGGAGGCTGTTTAAAAGTGCAGGACTGAGTTCCTGAGTCCCACCCAGAACACATATCCAAAAAAGAGTTATGTCTTATCACTCTCTGGAAACAAACAAAAAAAAGGGCTCTAGGGGACTAGTTACTCTTTCATCCATACAAGTCCCTATGCAAACCTGGAGACAAAACTATGTTTAGAGTTTTTGGAACTGATTGTCCTCATTTCCTCTGCCATAGCCAGGATTTGGGTGCATATCAGTCTTCATAAGCATTATTTTTTCTTTGCATAACTCATTTAACTGATACGAGAACGCAGCGCATGAAAAACATGAGCTGCTTCAGATAGCTTTTTTCCCCCAAGTTCCAGGCTGTAATCTTCAGGGACAAACATCATCCATAAACTAATTAGATCATTTCCTTCCACTGATATGAACAACCTGCCAGAAAATGAGACTGCACGCATGCTTGAGTTTCTGGTTTTTCTGTTTCTGTGCCAAAACATTTCTTTTCCTTAATCACAAAAAATTTTGACCAGGTTTATGTCAGAATTATACAATCTCTCTGTATGTAGCTACCTGACATTGCAGTGTTTTATTCTATAATGCTGATGCAGCTTTCTGAGTTCTTGATGTATCTTTGCCTGTATCTGCTTTGGGATCTAATACATGTACAACAGTAGACGGGGGAAAGTTGTGCTTAAGGACCCTGAGACGTTGTTTGAGATCATCTGGGTTTGTCTTTTTACTGTCATCAATTTTTATAAGTATTCACATCACGTAAAACACTTCAACAGTTTTTATGCAAAACACAGAAAACATCCTGAAGCTACCTGTCCTTCTCCAGTGAAGCTGAGGACCAGTGTGCATCTCTTCTCTGCTTCAGTTAAGTGCCTGCAGTTAGATGGCATGAATCTGGAACAAAACCCTGTTGATCTCATTGGGATAAAAGCAAGAGCTTAAAATTAGGCGTAGCCGAAGCCCTCTGCAAGATCAGGACCTCAAAGCATAATGCTAAAAGATGCCAAAAACCGTTATGGTTCATTTAATCATCAAGAGCGTAGGATATTCAGCATTTTGCCAAGCTGGCCTCTCCAGCTGTGTTATATTGGTTTTGATTGCTTTTAGTTCACTCATGTTCATGCCCCATTCAATTTGATTTGAATGAAAACCAAACCTCAAAAGGGACTCTGCTGAGAGCTCCAAAACTTGCACAGTTCTGCCTGAAAATGTGGAAAAATAGTAAGTCAACTTCATTTCTAAAGGACAGAATCACAATAGTTCCTATTGAACAACTAGTTTTGCGTGTGGGGCATTGATGGCAGAAAACTTGAAGGGAAAGGAAGTACAGAAAATCAAGGAAAAGTCATTGGAATAAAGATTATGAGAAACTTAAGAGAAGAGTGGAGGGGGGAGAAGAAAGCATATTGTCTGATGGTTTGCTCATTACAGTCAATGATAAAAATCCTATTGACTTTAATAGCACATGATCAGGCTTCCCATGTGTAAAGTTAATATTGAATAGGAAGCAGCCTAGTTTCTGAAGGATTCTTCTGGATCCAGCTACCAGCTGGAACCTAAAACAAAAAACATACAGGAGCAAACTTTGCATTACCTTATACATTAACTAGCTGTATCTTAGTAAAAATTAGGTTCAGGCAGTATAAAAAATTCGGGTTGATATAGGAGCATTTTTGTACAATTATAACTCACTTTGCACCAATATAAATGATTTCTTATGTTGCAAAAAAAGCAGAGAATCAAGTCTGAACCTTTTTTACTTTTAAGTCAACAGCTCTTGGGACACCTCATGCCCTGCCAAATTAACTGAGGATTTAGGCCCAGGGGCACAGATTATGGGAGAGAAGAGGGAGCATTCGTAAACTCAGACTCATTTTGCAGACCTAGGGTGGTGTGGAAGGAAAAATTCTGTATCAGATTTGCAGTCATTCAGCTTCCATGAGGTTAAACTACCTTTTTTTGAAGTAAGACAAAAACACCCCGTTTGAATTATTTGCCTCCATAGTCATAGACACTATGACTTAGTCCAGATTCCGTCTGCATTCTTAAACCTCTGAGCAATTGTTGGCAAGCCTCATCCGAGTGCTGGGATTGCAACTAAACATTTTGACAAACATCTGCTAGGTCTGCCTGATAATCACCTTTTGATCTTTTTTTTGTGTGCATGAGGTTTTTAGAGTCAGAAATCTGTTTTAAAAGTTTCAGAACAATAAGATTCAAGCTATGGCACTGTCTATAGGAGCTGGTATCTCTCATTGCTTAATTGCAAGGAGAATTTGAGTCTTGGACACCATCCCGGTTCATAACGTTATTAAGTTGATAGGGGAGCTGTAAACTAGGCTTATTATATCCACACTCTGGGATCCTCTGCATCTGACATTCCTAAAGACAGCTCAGGAACAAAAAATGCTGTATATTTTTCATGTTTGCCAGTAAAGTCCAGATGACAACAGTTGAAATAAGTTAAGTGAGAATGTAGATGACATTTTCCTATGTTGTTTCGGTGTTTTCCTATTTCTTTTGCACTGAGCACATACTGCTCTTGACTTTTAATTCTTATCTTGAGTACTGTTTGTTCTAGATACTTTGTCCAACTCCAGAAGCAGCTGCATAGGTAACAATTTGTGTCTTAGACACTTCTATGTTACTTCAAAGAGGCTCTTTCATAACATTCAATCATATGTGAAGGGATTTAATGACCCTGTTTTCAACCTGCTCAGACTCCAACATGAGTCAGTAAATGACAAGGAATGAAAAAAAAACAGTACTTCTGCAAAAGATGTAGAAAATTGTTGGATTCATGCAGTTAAGGCAAATAATTTTCCTGTGTCTGTATGAATGTTATTCCAGTGAGCAACCATAAACACAAGAGATATTATTGCCATTATGTGGCATAGGGTCTGTCTACACTCAAGATTATAGAGCAATAATGGTTATTATGAACGAGGTTATGAATTTTTATATACACACACTCTCTTGGGCAAATACTCAAAATCCTTCAAAAAAATTTCTAACCCATCAGAGGCTTTTCCCTCATCATTTAGATTTTTCTGGACTGTTAATTTTAATTTTCTCATTCATTTTGTTTAAATTGTTCATTATCTCATTGCCAGAGTAAGTTGAGGCTTGTTGAAAGCACTCAGTATGAAGTTGTCTAACATCTGAGGTTTTGAAAAGTTTAAAGCACTTCCAAAACTATTAAGAATTACATTTTCTAAGTAACTTGACATGGCCAAGAAACTCACACCCCTCCCCATCTAAATGCCATTGTGAGGCTGATGAAGCAATAGAGAGGAAAAACAGCTTCAGGTCTGTACTGGTTTCACACAGTTAGTAAATGCTGTGCTTCAAATGTCCTGGCATTTGCATAATTCTATACAACATGACAGATAAGAACAATGAAGTAGAATTTATTTATGGCCTTTTTTCATTATTGCAGGTGAAAGTGATTTTCCTATGTCATTGAAAATGGATTTTTTTTTTTGTATTACAAATCTTGCCTCATCTACAACTTATTAAGAATTCATCATATTAGCATATGTAAACTGATAAGTTTGCCAGGCATTTTTCAGTTGTGCTGAAGCAAGATCCAGGCAAAAACTGAAGTTGGCTTTATGCCCTGACACAAAAAGAAAGAAAAGAAGTATTATTTTAAGTTTAAAAATGTCAGTTAGAGCAATATCAGTGTTTTCTGCTGAGCAGATTTAGGTTGTGTCCGAAGACAAGCACAAGCACACCATTCCCAGCCCTCTGCTGATGCTGCAGAGCTGAGTCACCTCTGAAAAGCCATGCTCACACACATCCAAACCTCCCCCTCAAGGCACACTTTGCTCCACCTCCAATTTCCAGTTTTCCCAGCCTACATTAAACCTTGCTGCCCTTCAGGCAGGGAAATCCTACACTGCTGTCCCAGCTTCAAAATCCTTTCACATTCTTCAAGAAGACTGCAAGGTGCTTCTAGTTTCAGCCCTGTTATTCCTCATAAGCCCATTGTTCAATGTCATGAACAATATCTTCTTGTGCAGTATCTTTCCTTTTCTCTAGGCACTAGGAGGAATTTAGCTCCCCTTTTGCCCTTTCCCAGGCAGTGAGGGCATTTATTTCTAGCTAGGTCATGAAAGACATATCAGGAATTCTTAGTTGTTTCCTTGCTTTGCTTCTGCCTTATAGCACAACCCTGTAAAAATCACTTGCATCCAGATCTAAATGCACTAAAGCTGCACACAGTGTGGATGAGGGGCTGTAGAGCTGCTCCCACCTGACATGACCCATGTGGCAATAGAAAAAGGAGAGCAATAAAGCAAAAACAACTCCTAAATTTCTCATTTTGCAGCACATCTCTCCCTGTGCATCTCTCCAGGGTTGGTCCAAGATGCCACACGTGAACAACAGCAAAATGCTTTAAAATATACTGGCCTATGCAAACTGATGTGGCTGTTAGTGGTCCCTGCACAGGGATATTTCCCTGTTGTGTCTCTGACCAATAACTTTCAGAGAAAAAAAAGGGCAAAATGCAATTCAGAGAAGAGAAAATAAATAAATAGCTTTCTCCATGCCCACACATGGGTGGCAGGGTGATGGGTGGACAAGGCAGGTCCTCATGGCAAAGTGGCAGAGGGATTAAGGGGGGACGATGGAGGGACTGAATATGGACTTTGGCGTTTTGTCTGACAACCAAGCCAAAGCACAGAGTAAGTGGTGATTACCATGTCTTAGAGGCAAACTTGTGGCTGTGCTGGCAACCATACAAGGGCTCCCTTGCCCATCATTTTATTTTCCCATTTCATCCTACTGTGAGTTCATTTGTAGATTGGGGTGGCAAGCAGATTTTTCTCCCTTGTTCCACTGAGTGCAGACTGGATTCACATTTCACTCACCTCTCTTTCAGACTTACTGTGTTTCTCCTTTCTGTCCCTACACTAGCTATAATTTTTTGTAGTTGTTGTGTTGCAAACCAGTAGTTGAGGTTTTTTGGCAGGGCTGGTTTGTTTAAGGCATGAGAAGGCAATTTGAGTAGAGAAGAGTTTCCAGGTCAGCCCAAGGACAGCCGCAAATGGGAGCACGATGTGAGACCCCACTTGCACACCAGCAGCAAGCTGATTTGGGCAGCTAGTTTTCAAAAGCCTTTGAGGTAATTTGGTGGTGTCCTCCTCCTGATTTGCAATAGGGGAGTGCCAATTGCTTTTCATTGGGGAATTGACTGAAAGGCAAGGAAACACGAAAAAAATCAATGATGGTATTATTCTCATAAATTAATTTTCAATGTGTGGCAAATACAGAATATTGTCTCTCGACCTCTTTTCATGCACACGTTTCTCATAAAAATACTATGAACAAACTGTTGTCCTCTACAGGCTTGCTTTATATTTCCTCCCATTTATTCATGATGGGTCTTTCCAGCCTTGAATCTTCCTTTTTCCTAAATGGCATTTATGGTGAGGAAGAGGAGCAGGTGAAGAGAGTAAGTCAGCATTAATAGGGGATAGGTAAGCAGATGCATGAGTAAGCAAACATCATGCAAAATTATGGGCATTTTATGCCCATAATGAAGTTTGTTGGTCCACAGTGTATCAGAAAGGGCACTCCTGGCCTTTTGCAAATGCACAGGGAAGCTAGCAGTGAGTGCTTGCAGGCAAGAAAGCTGCATATGGAGGGGAATTCTCTCCCTCTACCTGGCCATTGTGAGATTTCACCAGGAGTACTGCATCCAGCTCTGGGGTCCTCAGCACAGGAAAGACCTGGATCTGTTGTAGTATGTTCAGAGGAGGCCAGAAAATTGACCACGGGGCTGGAGGAAGAAAGGATAAGAGAGTTACTTGGGCTGCTCATCCAGGACCTTAGAGGTCCCTAAAGGGAGTAAAAGGGAGCTATAAAGGAACTTTTGGGAAGGCCATGCAGTGATGGGACAAGGGGAAATGGCTTTAAACTGATAGAGGGAATGTTTAGATTAGCTATTAGGAAGAAATTCTTTCCTTTGAGGGCGGTGAGGCACTGGCACAGGTTACCCAGAGAAGCTGTGGAAGTACCATCCTTGAAAGTGTTTCAGGCCAGGCTGGATGAGATTTGGAGCAACCTGGTCTAGTGGAAGGTGTCCCTGGCCATGGAAAGGGGGCTGGAACTGGATGGTCTTGAAGGTCCCTTCCAACCCAAACCATTCTATGATTCTGCCATTAACTTCACAGTTGTCCCTCACTGAAGCCTTTTAGCTTCACTGTGCCCCCAGGAAAATGTGGACAGAGAAAACAACACAGATCATGTCTCACGTTGTTCAGGCCAATCAGTGTTGGGATGGCTCCAGTATTTAAGGAGAACTGGTACATAAACAGGCTTCCAAAATCTCAGAAAAAAAATAAAATCAACATCTTTTGGTCTTTTTTACTTTTACTTTTTTACACAGAGATCAACTAGTTAGTGGTTGTTAATTAAGAAATTATGCCAGCGAAAGTGCTGCTGCCACTCTAATAAATCATTCATTAACAGGCCATTTCAGTGGGGCTGTTGTTTCCAAGCACTGTATTTAGCTGTTTGAAGCAACCTTCATGTACTTAAGGGGGATTAAGCAGTTAGGACTTGGTCATTACCTGGTGGTTAATGATGCAGGGCTCTGTGAACTGTGCTGGGAAGTGATGGTTGTTCTCTTAGTGTTTTTTTCAGATCTGGGTGGTTCCAAGGGAGTGTTAGGAGATTTGTGGGGTTACTATGGTGATTGGTGCCCGATAAAACCA
Organism: Anabacerthia variegaticeps; assembly: GCA_035583185.1. Taxonomy (NCBI): domain Eukaryota; kingdom Metazoa; phylum Chordata; class Aves; order Passeriformes; family Furnariidae; genus Anabacerthia; species Anabacerthia variegaticeps. Next base: position 30,871,626 of record JAWWEW010000001.1, on the reverse strand, counting down.
CAGACAGGTGATGGATGTATGTTGCAAACACAGATATATAGACCTTGCTTCTCTATATACTTTTAATCTTCAAAGATTTTGCTATCACTAGACTATCAGTTAGAGTGAAATTACCTCTTGTGCTGCTTTCCCAGATTAACAGCCCTCGAAATGTAAATAGCTGAATGCTTTTCCCTGCACAGTTACCCTGAACTGCTATTGCTTTTTTTCCACTCTACTTTTTGTTTGTTAGGGGTTTAGAAATGGCAACATTCTAACTCTTTGATTACAAAGTTGTTGGATTTTCCATACATTCTTGCCTTTGCTATTTTGCATGGAGTTCTGTTTTCTTGTTAGCAATCTGAGGCTGAATGCAGAGATGCTGGATCAAGGTTTCCAGCCTGTGGGATCGAGGGATCCTCTCCACTCTCATCGCAAGGAGAGGGTCTATGATTTTCTGCCCTAACAGTGGTGATGCAACCCTAAATGCCAATCTTTAATTTCCTTTTGCATTAATTCCATTTCAAATTTGAATCCGCATTTCAGCTCACATGGGAAACTTTACCATGAATGCATCATTTTCACTTACAAAAAATTCTCTTTCAGAATGCTACACTCAGCAGATTATAAGTGTATGGATGGATGCATATGGATAGCCCACCTGTAGTCTGTAAATAATTCAAATGTTAATTGTTGTGTTTGGCACTTCAGTGATGACTTTTCCTTCAGTAACACCTCAAGCCCCCAACCAATTATCAGGATCCTGCTGTGCTGAGTCTGATACACTCAGTTAGAAAGGGCAATCCACAGCCCAGAGAGTTTGCTCTCTAGTTGCACAATCCAGGCTTCCGAGAAAGTGTCATTAAACAAAAAAAAAAAAAATTAGCAAGATTCTTTTATTCCGGTTCATCACATCAATTAGCTGTGATCCACTTTTGCTGATTAAAAGATTTGCATTCAGTACATTGCTGGGCTGATAGAGAAGTGCTGAATGTCTTACATCACAGAGATAAAGTTCCAAAAATTCCCATATCATTAAAAATGTTGTGGCAAATAAGGATGCTGCCTCTCCTGATGCTCCAGCTCACAGTATTTCTGGAAACAGGGAAGATCAGTCTGGGTCTTACAGTGTTAAAAACCCATGAAGTTCAACTCACTCTAGATGCTGGGTTTAGGGTGGTTTTTTTAGTTTGTCTTTAGCCATTGATGTGATTAAGCACATTGTAAAAATGTAGTATCTACACTTATCTGTGCAAGAGGAAAGAATACAATCTTAAAATAAAAAACCAGGACAAGTGAAATTTGTTCCTCATTCTTCCAGAGAGAAATGGGATTGTTCATCCTGAAGAGGACAAGGCTCCAGAAGACCACAGAACACCTTCCAGTACTTCCATTGCTGTCTTTTTACAGGGACAGATAGTGACAGGAAAGGGCAAAAGATTTTAAACTAAAAGAGAAGAGATTTAGATTATATGTTAGGAAGAAGTTCTTTACTCAGTGGGCAGTGAGGCGCTGGCAGAGGTTTCCAAGACAAGTTGTGGATGCCCCATCCCTGGAGGCGTTCAAGGCCAGGTTGTATGGGGCTTGGAGCAACAGAATCACAGAATCAGCTATGTTGAAAGAGGCCTCTGAGATCATGGAGTCCAACCTTTGACCTAACACCACCTTGACTACTAGATCATGGCACTCAGTGCCACATCCAGTCTCTTCTTAAATACCTCCAGGGACAGTGAACCCACCACCCTCCTGGGCAGCCTGTTCCAATGTCTGATCACTCGCTCTGTAAAGAATTTCATCCTAATGTCTAACCAAAACCTCCCCTGGCACAGCTTGAGACTTTGCCCTCTTGTCCTACTGCTGGTTGCCTGGCAGAAGAGACTGATACCCACCTGGCTACAATCTTCTTTCAGGTAGTTGTAGAGAGAAATAACGTCTCCCCTGAACCTCCTCTTCTCCAGGCTGAACAATTCCAGCCCCCTCAGCAGGTCACTAACTTCTTTCTCCTGGATTACAGCAGGACTATTCAGCTCCCCATCCCTGTCTACCAGCTCAGGAGGCCAGTTGTCCTGGAGACAACCTGTCTTATTGTTGAAGACTGAGGCAAAGAACATATTAAGTACCTCATCCTTTTCCTCATCTTTGGTAACTAGGTTCCCCTCTCTGTGTCCGACAAAGAATGGAGGTATTCCTTGCCCCTTGTTTTGCTATTGTTGTATTTATAAGAACACTTCTTGTTATCCTTAACAGAAGTGGCCAGACTAAGTTCAAATTGTTCTTTCATCTCTCTAATTTTCTTTCTACATGACCTAATGACATTCTTAAACACTTCATGAGTTGCCTGCCCTTTTTTTCAAAGGTGATAAACTCTCTTTTTTCCCCTCAGTTCCTGCAAAATCTCCCTGTTCAGCCAGGATGGTCATCTTCCCTGTTGGCTTACCTTTCAGCACATTGGGACAGTCTGCTCCTGTGCCGTCAAGATTTCTTTCTTGAAGTATGTCCATCCTTCCTGGACTCCTTTGGTTTTAAGGGCTGTTTCCCAATGTAGTATCTGAACCAGCCTCCTGAATAGGCTGAAGTCTGCCCTCCAGAAGACCAGGGTAGATGTTTTGTTGATACTCTTCCTTAGTTCATCAAGTATTGAAAACTCCATCATTTCATGGTCACTGTGCCCCAGATAGCCTCCAACCACCATATCTCCCCCCATCCCTTCTCTGTTTGTAAACAGCAGGTCTAGTGGGCCCCCAGCCCTGGTAGGTTCATTTATCAGCTGCAACAGGAAGTTATCCTCTATACACTCCAGGAATCTATCAGACTGCCTGTTTTCCACTGTGTTGAGTTCCCAGCAGACATCCAGCAGGTTAAAGTGACCTACAAGAACAAGGGCTAGCGATTTTGAAACATCCACCAGCTGCTTGTAGAATAATTCATCACCTTCTTCATCCTGGTTGGGTGATCTATAACAGACTCCCACCAGGATGTCAGAACTGGATGATCTTTACAGCCCCTTCCAACCTAAACCATTCTGTGAATCGGCAATTAACTCCATGGTTGTTCCTTGCTGAAGCGCTTTAGTGGCACTGCACCTTGGTTCCCTGTCTGCTTTGCAAGGTCACTTGCCTGCTGCGGGAGATGCTGCACAAGCAAAATTATCCTGACAAAACTCATCAGACATCATGGGGATCAGTTCTTAGAGATCCTTCTGTGCTAGAGCTTTTTCTTCTCTTCCTGTCAAGCCCAAGATGAAGGTGAAAGAGCCACCATGTTTTCTTTGTTTACTCATCAGCCTTTCAAGGTCCTTGAAAAACAGCACTGGAATGTACTCTCCTTTGTCTGGTGTGTGTGGCTCAGGAGCTCTTCTCATCTAACGCGTCTTTATTCCAAGAGGCCAGATTTCCTGGGCTGTATTCTGGGATTTCTAAGTAAAACATGTAGATCTCTGCAGAATATTTTACAGTCTTTTCTAACCTTGTGAAACACATGCAGAGACATTCTCCCTTGTTAACACCACTGTTACTACTGAATAAAATCTTCATGTTTATATTTATATAATACATATATTTATATATATCTATATCTATATCATTCTCTCATCAACTTTACCCTGTAGCACCACAGCCTTTCTCTACACCAGTGAATCATACATATCTTGTTGTGGGGTGTGGGGCTTTTTTCATGCTGGATTGCACCATGGTGTTTTCTTAACTCATGAGTAGTTTGCCGCTCAAAAAAGGACTTAAAAGCATAGCACTGTTACAAAGAGAGGATCAAAGTCTTATCCCAGCATCCTGGTTGGTTTGCCCCTTTCAAAACACTTGAAAACAGAGACAATATGCTGTCTGTGATTTGATCCTACCTACTCTGTGGCTTTGTGTACTTTTCTTGTTCACATATCATATTTCAATGATGCCAGACTAGCATTTTGTTTATAAAGCTATTCAATAACTTTTCTTTAAAAGGTGCATTTTAATAGGTGCCAAGATCAGATCAGCTGAGCCCAGGCAATCCTAGTGATGCCAACAAGTGCAGATACAAAGAAAAAAGGTCTTGGTTTAAATATATATTAAACATCTAAATGTTTATTATATATTTAATGTATTTATTAATGTGTTTATATATGATATTTTAATGTATAATACAATGTGTGTAGATTTAAGATATAAATATATTAAATCTTGAAGTTCTGTGTGAACATTGAAAAAAGGATTTTCATCAACCTCAGAAAACCAGTTTAGAATCTTTGGGTCACTATATCCCCTTCCCTGTTTCCACATGCAAGAGATGTGGGAGGTTTGGCACAGAGAACTTCTCTTAACAGTGTGCAGTCTTTTACAAACCATATGTTGCTAACTTTTCTGAGTCAAAAGAATTAATTTATATTCCACTTAGGTATATTTATTGCACTTCCTAAATTACTTCAGAATCTATAGATCAATGTTTGTGTATATATATAGATGATAGATAGATAGATAGATAGATAGATAGATAGATAGACAGACAAAATTGAGAATATCTCACAGTTAAAAGGTTGCAGCAAGTTGCAAGGGAGGGTGAAAGACATACAAAAAGAAGTGACATAAAAATATCCACCTCCTCTTTAGACCAGGACCATCAAAACAAGGAGAATTTCCCACCAATTTCCATTCTGTCCTGGCATTTTAAGCCACCTTCTTGTGGAGAGTTTTTAATTGTTTTTTGCCTCCTCTCCCCTATCTTATTGGCCTTTGCATTCTCACCTGCCCAAAATTCAAAATTCACCACCTGTGCACTGAACAAGGAATCAAGTACTCAGGAGCACAGAGATGGATACCAGTGCTGTGAGCCCACAGCTTTTCCTTTGTTTCTACAGATTCCTAATCAAGAGGATGTTTCCATTTAAACGGATATCTGCTCTGTCCACATCAAAATCATGCTTTAAATGGACGTTTGTCATTCAGGCTCAATTGTTGCAACAGCAAAGTGGGTGAAAAGTCAGAAATCATCACTTAGTAGCTGGGTATTTAATAGCTCTGTCCTGACCCAACAACCCATCCTTCAGCTGAACCCTCTGCTAGAGGTGGCACTTCCCAAATTCCATGAACAATATACTCTGAGCAGTCACTATGCAGCAGAGAAAGAAATCTTGGTCAAATTCCCATTTAAGGATGGAAAGGAGAAAAAGGTGATCTCTAACCAAACACTGCCAAGTCCCACACTAAACCATGTCCCCAAGTGCCACATCTACATATCTTCTAAATATCTTCAGGGATGGTCACTCCACCACTTATCTGGACAGCCTGTTCCAATGCTTTACAACCCTTTCCAGGGAGAAATTTCTCCTAATCTCCAATCTAAACCTCACCTGCCACAATTTAAGGACATTTTTTCTTGTACTGTCATGTCTTACTTATGAGAAGAGACTGACCCCCACCTTGCTGCAACCTCCTTTCAGGTAGTTGTGGAGAGCAAGGTCCTCCCTGAGCTTCCTTTTCTCCAGATCCCTCAGCCACTCAGGCTTGTGCTCCACATCCTTACCACACTCAGTTGCCCTTCTCTGAACACATTCCAGGACCTCAATGTCCTTCTTGTAAGGGAGGGCCCAAAACTGAACACAGGATTTGAGGTGCAGCCTCACCAGTGCCGAGAACAGGGGTAATACCAAGTACAGTAGGACAGGTGGTCACATCCTCATCTGATGCTGCTCTCTGTGGCTACACTTCTAGTTGAGACAAGAACAGTTTATGCCATTGAAAAATCTGGTCATATGTCTTTGCAAAACAATTTGGCCACTCTAAAGAAAAGGCACATTGCATCACTTTTGTCCTGTGCTTTGTTTCCAAGAGTCATTGCCAGCTGACCAGAGAGAGGTGACAAGAACTACAAGGGTCATTTGTCTCCCTCCTCCCTAGACAGTGTGTGTGGCATCTTAAGGAGCTCAGACATTGGCTCTGGGGAAGAAAAACTGCATGCTCATTCTACAGAAGAAAACTTCTTGAAACATTATAGAAAACTAGATAAAAATAGTCCCATTAACCATGTCGGGGAAACATATATACTTCTCTCAGTCCTCACTATATGATGTAACTCTCATCCTGCAATGCACTTTCCTGGCAGGCTAGATTATATTGTGTAGTAGATGGAGCTTTATGTTAAATTATGCACTGCAAAGGAAGAGGATCAGAGCACTGAAGACAGCAGTAGGCATTATTGGATTTACTTTATTGTCTATTGTATAGATTGGAAATAACTGAGACACTTGCAACTCCTCAAACAGTGGAAATTTTGCCACCCACAGGTTGAAAATTCTGGTGAGAATCTGGCTTTCATTTCACAAACAAGTGGTTAAAATGTTGTCTGCATTGCTTAAGACTAGGACTCAGAGATCTTTAATAGCCTGTAAAAAATAATGAAAATCACTTTGTAATAATGAGACTTGAACATAATGAAAATACATATTTCTTCTTTCTCTTTACCTTTTGTGCTTTGAGCTTGGCGAGCAAGCTTTCTGGCTTTCTTCTGTAAACCAATTAAAAACCTCTACAAAATCAGGCAACTGAGGGAATTGCCAAAGTTTTAAGAAATCTTTGCCTAGACCAAAATTTTCAGCACAACTGTGAAGTTTACAGCACTGTCTCATCTCATACACAGGGAGCTGGCCTAGAACAGGAGGAGAATGACAGGGATATACGGGAGAGATGCATTAGTTGCCAAAAATTACTCTTCTGTGTTACAGCTGGTAAATATCAACATGATGCTAGTTATGAAGTACTCAGCAGGAGCAGAGAAATGATTCCTTTAATACTTTAATACATTAGGATGATTATGGGAGAGGAAGGGAGAAAGTTTGTCTGTCTACTCTAAATGTATGAGCTAAAATCAGCATTGGATACAAAATATTGAATAAATTCAAAAAGTTCTAGTTCCCTTAGTAGGCAAAAACACATACTTGTGTGCACACATGCAAGCATATACTTTTTTAAATGTGTCTTATTGAAAAAGGTATATATTGATTTACATCAGGTGGAGGTTTGGCTCCATGGCTAAGATCACACATACCCAGCTCTCCTCCATGTCAGATTCTTTGAATCCAAATTGGTCTTTTCAATGGTATTTCATATTTGAAATTTCCAGGTCCTCAGCATTAGCAAAGCCAAACTGACCAGTATTACTACCTTGTCGTTACACACCAGGGCCCAGCCCTGCTTTTTACTGATGCCAGGAGGCTCAGAGCAGGACCCTGATTGAGAATGATGTGCTTCTGCTGTGCAGCTTACACTGTCAGGGCATCACATGGTATTTATATTTACAGCTACACTGTCAGGGCATCACATGGTATTTATATTTACAGCTAAACAGATATGCAATTGTGCCTTGACATATACATGCAAACGATTCTGTTTCTGTTAGTTTTGAAGCTCACTGTTTGGATCATGTTCTATTATTGCAAAAAGTTACATCTTGCAGACAAGGTATTTGCTCGATCCTTGACAGTTTGCATTAGTGGTTCAGGCACCACAGTTAGCTTGTAGCTGAAGGGATTGCAAAGCCCTGAAGAGATGATAACCCGACTGCCAAGCACGGACGCAAACTGCTGATGCTTTGTTTGTTATGATCAGATAACTTACTTTTCTCTTTGATTCTGACTTTGTGCAGATTTTGTGAACAATGAGGAGAAGCAAATTGCATGCGTGAGCTATTTGATTAGATAAATTCTCAGCTTCATAATTACTAGTCTATCTGTTTGTTGTATGACAGTTTACTCCTTGGCCAATGTCAAACTAAGGATGTGGAGAGGACATAGAGGATAATTCAGCTTAATTCCTATAGTTTTCAGGAACTTTTTTCTCTGTTCCTGATTTCTTTCTGTTTTTTTGCCTAGGAAAAGACACTGCTTTTCCCATGCTTTCAAGGTGAAATATATCATAGAATCATAGACTCACAGAATGGTTTAGGTTGGAAGTAACCTTCAAGATCATCTAGTTCCAGCTCCCCTGTCATGGGCAGGGATGCCACTCACTAGACCAGGTTGCTCAAAGCCCCATCCAACTTGACCTTAAACAATTCCAGGGATGGGACAGCCACAGTTTCTCTGGGCAACCTGTGCTAGTGCCTCACCATCCTCACAGTAAAAGATTTCTTCCTAATATCTAATCTAAATCTGCTCTCTATCAGTTTAAAGCCATTCCCCTTGTCCTGTCACTATATGCCTTTATAAAAAGTCCCTCTCAAGCTTTCTTGTACGACCCCTTCAGGAACTGAAAAATTGATCTTATCCATGTGATTCCTGACCCAGACTGCAATTCACAGGCATAACCCAAGTGCCTGGTAATGATGAGCTGTGCATTAACCCAGAACATAAAAACAAAGCAACAAAAACCCCACCAGAAACTCCACTCTACAGCAGAGTCTTAGAGGCTCATGCTGCTTTTGCCATTTAATTTGCCATGGGATAATTAGAGCCTCCTGCGATGCTTTTCACTTTGCAGAGAAGGAGATGGAGACCCTTCAGCACAGTCTCCCTCTGTGCATAAGGCATTCCTCTCCTGTAGCTCTTTTTTACCAGCATGGGGTTTAGAGGCTGGCAATTGACCACAGCAGATTGAGAGAGCATTTTTACTCAAGGATATAACAGTGTTTATGCCTTTTATTTTTCCACGTGAGATAAGCTTATTAGTTTTGTTAGTACATTAGAACAATACAAGAAATAGATTTGAAGTGGTAGGAGAAGGGAGAGTTTGTATTGTTTGAGGCCCTGTAAGATTTCATACCTATTGCAGTGAAGGCTCATTTTCTCCCATGGACTTCTATAGGTCTTGAAATTAGCCCTTTAATTTTTCTGTGGGGTCCTGACACCTCTCTGGCATGCAATTAAGTGCATTTTCCTGTTTTGTCACACGTTACAAAGATTGTTCTTTTTCCCTTGGGAATTTGATTCTTTACTCTGGTGAATGGCAGTATCGTATTTCGATGTTAGAATGAAGGACATACATACATACATACATCTGATCATCCAGACATGCATACAGACATGGATGAGAACAATGCCACCAGATTCTACACCTCTACATACAGAAATAACTCTTTGAAATAAGGGATTGGGTTTTTTTTAATCTTCTTTTTGTTGGACACAAGCAAGAGATGGATAAACAGAAATCTGTACGTGCAATATACTGAATTATCTTTGCTCTAAGCTTGTGGTTATTTTACTCTTTTCAATACTACTTAATATATTACATAAAATACTCCATTCACTTCTGTTTACTTAATGAACTGACTAACACTATTATTTTCAAGGAAAGCCCTTACATTTCATGGGTCCTACAGCTCCCTTCTCTGGTACTATTATACAAATTATATTAGACTTGATTTTCCCATATATATCCCCATCTCGTGTTTGCATTTACACTACAAAATCTAAATTACATTATCCAAGCTTGCAGCCACCCTATATCTCACCTTGTGTGTTACAGTAAGCTAATCCTTCCTGGTGACTGTCAATTTCTCTATGTATGTAAATGAAAACTAGTTAAAAAGAAATGCATTTAAATCCCAAAAGATGTGTGTACATGCTGATTGCATTTTTGTGCCTGACAAACCACTGAATTTTTCTGTAGCTTTCTAAGTCTCAAATGTTCTGCACTTATAAAGTGGAATAATCTGTATGTGTCTGTGTTGGAGGTACAGCAATAGAGAAAGTGTTGCACAGCTTTTAAGTCTATGCCAGTAATGAATTAAACCCAGTTTTCATACATCAATCTGAGGATTAGCTTTCACTGTAAAACTTGGCACAGACATATTACAACTTCTCAAAACCATGTTTTGGTCTAGTCATGGCATTTCCAAATTCTGGCTCTGGTCAGATGTCAATAAAAGATTCTGGGACCCTGGGCTCCTCACAGACAAATTCAGTGGAGAAATCTGCACTATATTAGACTCTGAGAAGGAAGTTTTTCTTTAAAATATTTCTTCAGAGGCAACTTTTAGCATGCTGGAGGGAGAAACAATTCCAGTCTATGTAATGTAAAAGGGGCAGGCTGCGGACCTGATGTGATTTTGGGAGACAAGAGAACAAAACACTCTTAGAGTCATAGAACCATTAAAGTTGGAAAATACCTCTAAGATCATTGAGTTGAACTATTAACCCAACACTGCCAAGCTCACCATCAAACCGTGTCCCTAAGTGCCACATCTACACATCTTTTAAATACATCCAAGAATGGCGATTCCACCACTTTCCTGGTCAGCCTGTTCCAGTGCTTGACCACCTTGTACCTCGAGCTATCCCAGATGTATGGAGCAGGGAGAGGTTCATATCCCTGGTCACCTACATGAAGGATTCAAACACAATCCCTGGCAGCGCTGCTCAGCCTTTTTAAGCTGTTAGCAGCAGAGTGAGACAAAATCTTGACATGATTTTTCTGGTAATGTGGCAGGCATGGTAAGGAGATGCAAAAGTAGGTAGGCTCTTGGTGAGCCATGCATGGATTCAGGCCTTCTTAGGGGTGTCCAAGCTGGCTGTGCCAGAAAAGCACGAGAAGCCAAAATGTGGGCCAGTCGACATCAGTATGGACTAGGATGCAGGCATCCCTCAGAGTGTAACAGAGAGACAGGCCAATCACAGTGGGGTATTAATTGGAATAGATCATGAAATCACATAATTATTTGCCTTGAAAGGGACCTCAAAAATCATCCAATTTCAACTCCCCTGCCATGACACCTTTCACTAGACCAGGTTGCTCAAAGCCCCATCCAACTTGGCCTTAAACACTTCCAGGGATGAGGCAGCCACAGCTTCTCTGGGAAACCTTTTTCGGTAACTCATGAGCCTCCCAGTAGAGAATTACTTCTTAATATCTAATCTAACCCTACCTTCTGTCAGTTTAAAGCCATTCCCCCTTGTCCAATCACTACACACTCTTGTTAAAAGTCCCTCTCTGGCTTACTTATTTCAGGTTTTGATTTTCTCAGTATGGTTTTGCGCAGGAGTCCCAATACCAGAAATTCTGGATGCTGTCCCTGAACCCCAAAGTAGGAGCTGCAAGCTGTCTACATCTCTGCCAAGTTCATGCAACATGGACACCCACCCAGCCATCCAAATACCTGTGTTTAACATCTCTGTTTCACCTGCTCATCCTATGCATCATGCTTTCCTTTTATAACTAGAATTTACAGTTTCACCCTGCAGCATCCACAAAAGTGCACAAACACATAAGAAGGAATCACGTTCACTGCAGCAGTCCTAACTCCAGCAAATGGAGATGACAACTGCCTTTCCTCCCCCTGGCTGTCCTTTCTCCTACAAGGGTAAGAAAAGGCAGCTCCTGAAAAGAGACTGAAAAAGAAAGTCACATGAACCAACGCAAATAGCAGCATCTCACACAAAGAACAGACTCGATCATGGGAAAGGGACCTGGTGGGAGTGGCATACCCACCGTGCTGTGCTGCCAATTACAACAGAACTTGACTGCATTGTGATGGAAAAGACACATTTTTTTCTTCCTTATATCTTCTGTGGTAATAGACAATTTATCTTAACAACAGTGGCAGAGAAAATACTCTAGTGGAAGTGGTGTATAGCAATTGACTGTGAAGTAGGCAGAAAGAAATGCGGAAAAGGAACTTTTGCTGGAGCCACCATCACTCTTGTGCACCATACAATGTTTCCTTAAAAATTAAAAGGGGGAATTTTTTATCTTTCTTTATATTTCCCCATGGTATAATGCTGCTGCCTGGGTACCTAATGCAGAAATTCAGACAGCTGAATCTCACCCACAATTTTTGCACATCTATTTCCAGCACCATGGTAGCACCTCCAAATCAGTAGGGCACCGTAGGCCATTTCCATCTGCCTTGATCTGCTGCTCTTCTGGTGATATCTGTGTGTTATTTTGCTCTGCAATGGGATCCTCGGGTATATTCTGGCCTTAGAGAGTATTTTCACTATTTGACCTGCCTAATCAGAAACAGTTTTAAAACTCCATTTTTATTAACTTGGAAAAAAAATAGTAGTTTCAGACAAAGCTGATGGTAAACAGATGCTATTCAGCTAATAGCGCTTGGTTCTCTAGGTACTCAAACACAGGGATGGGTCTGAAAAGAACAAAACCTTCCCAGCGCTTGTTTTAATGAGTAGGCTTTCTTGCATTTGATCATCTGTTTTCTCAGAGGAAAATGTTAAGAAGGCTTGTGATGAGCCAGAGGCAATTCACTGCCCAATATAACACAGACATGGGGGAGTGAACTGCGGATGCTCCCTGTCACACACAATCCCATTCCCCCTCCCTCCCCATCCTCAACTACTGTTGCAGCTGCAGCCAAGGCACTGGATGTACAACCTGGAATCATACTATCAAAATAATTGAGAAACAATAACTTCTGTAGCTAAGCAAACCAAGGCAGCTTGCAGAGACTGTCAATCTCCACACTTACAAGCCACAGTCTATTTTCACCACCGTAGGCTGCCAGGTTAATTAAATGGGACTCCTCGTGGTGTCAGGAAGGAAGTCAAGCAGCAAGTGTTTGTAGAAACAGGCTTTAAAGTGAACAGCGTATGAGAAAGAGAAGAAATATCCTGGGAACACATGTTTTTGTACATTTCTTGGGAGATGTGTTATGCCTTGGCTGCTGCAAAGGGGATGGTCTTTTCCTAAGTGGTGTCCTAGTTAGCCCTGGTGCAGTAACACCTCTGTTCCTCACTTCTAGGGATGCTGAGATGAATCCTCAGCTCAAAGTCTTTTGTAATAACTACTACTCCCTGTCTAAAAGCCTGGTCCAGAGAGCTACTGAACACCTTCATCTGCCAAGTTTTTCAGGATAAGCCCCGAAAGTCCTCACTTTTTTTATATCTCTCTTTTTTTTTTTTTACAGCCAGTGAGCTAATGTTCCTGTGTTTCCTTCACTTTTATGACTCATAAAACTCACTCGCCCTTTAATGCAGGAGCATCAGCATCCTTATTCTTTGTGCCTGGAAAAAACACATAATTGCCACAATTAAGACAGCCATATAACATTGGACCACTTTATTTTTCACATTATGGTAAGAATGCTGCAGGGGTTTCCTAGACTTGATAGCAGGACTAGAAAAATGACCATTTTCAGGAGTTTCCATTTCCTTATCCAGTATCTCCTTACCTTGATTCCTTTAGTAACTCAGAACACTGAAGTCTCAAAGTAACGCAAGTAGTTGTCTATTGTTATTAATCACATCAATTTTGTTAAACGCTTGGTTCAGTGCAACTGTTAACACTTACCCAGCTTCTGTCATCCATTGATGATACTCCCTTCAAATTAAGGTGCATCCATCCATTCTTGAGTGTTTTTCACACCAGGCTCCTGTGATTAGAAAAAGGGGATGAATACAAGGTTATATAGGTATATATTTCAATCCACATCACCTGTTTTGTATTTTTAGCCTGCAGAACTATGTAAAAGGGCTGTAGATTACCTGTGGCATCACTGAAGTTGTCCAATAAGTTCAGAACAGTGATAGGGAAAAGGACCAGCTAGATTGTCAGACCTGGGGTTAAACTGCAGGAGTGTCAGTTGAAGTGGGACATAAATCTGCTGTCTGAATTGAGCAGATCAGGTTTGAATAAGCCTAAACCACTTCTGTTCTGCTTCAATACAGAGTAATTCTGGCAGACTTGTGTTACCTGGACAGACTGCTTTGCACTGCATAGCTGAGCCTAACTTAATAAATCATGATTCCCACAATATCCTTTAATGTCACTTGTCCATTCAGTAAACAAATTCTGAGGGCACGTCTTATAGGGTCATCTTGATTCTTACTGTGTTTAAGGTGGATTCCTTGTATATTCCCATAAATTCCATCTCTGACTTCCCAAGAACAATTTCTTTTCTATATTCTTATTTAGACTATTTTTCTGGGTATGAATATCTACTCTTTTCATTTATGCACAAAACCACTTTTTAATACTAAACAGACAGCAAACAAAATCATCCCCTTTCTTCTCATATGGAAAAATAAAGAATCTAATGGAAAAAAATCGTTTCTCTATAGGTTTCTAAGAAGTCTTACTCAATTTAGAACAGAAAAATACCTAATTTTCTGTCATGTTTTATGTGAGTTAAGAGTTGTTCCTGTGAAACCCTTTGGCATAATTCCTGTTCACCCATTTCACACTTTCTATAAGAGCTGTAAGACTGCATATGCGCAACAAAAAAAACCTTTGCTGTTTTTAATGCTTCATTCCTTTCAAAATAAGCATAGAGCTCAGCAAAAATGGCTATCAGACCCCAAGTATCAATGACCATTCTTTATGCTAATCTTTCCATTTCCTGCTATTACCAGTTCCAGGGTCAGCAGCTAAAAAAAATAATCCTGAACTATTGTAAAATCATCTGTCATTTTATTTTCTCCCCCAAGTCTCTTAAAGAGTGTCTGCAATGAATTACCTCCGTGTCTGAAATGAATTACTACTCCATCCCACACAAACACACCATCATTACCTGCCCCAAGCAAGGTCTGGAACTATATTGCTCTTGTATGTTAAACAATAGTCAAGCAATGGTGAGATGCAATTGATTATGTGAAACGTTAGAAAGCTTTAGTAAATCAGCTTCTCTGAAGTCATCTGGGCTTTAGGTGTAGCTGGTTTTGGTTTAAAAGGGTATTACTTTCTTTCTTTCTTTCTTTCTTTCTTTCTTTCTTTCTTTCTTTCTTTCTTTCTTTTTCTTTTTTTTTCCTTTTTTCCTTTTTTTTCCTTCCTCTCCTCTCCTCTCCTCTCCTCTCCTCTCCTCTCCTCTCCTCTCCTCTCCTCTCCTCTCCTCTCCTCTCCTC